>OU612059.1:98933266-99533266 GCA_914767635.1 Melanostoma mellinum
AACTATTCGGATCAGCAAGAGGAAGACGTAAGCACTTTTGTTTTTGCAACAGAAGTGGAGGAAGAAAAAGTAAGTGAAAGTGTAGATTTTTCTACTATGATGAAGCTGTTATTCAAACAAAGGGAGGAACAGCAGAATGTTCTCGAAAGACTTGAAGTACAACAAAAAAAAAGCTGATTGAAGAGTAACGGGAGAATATTCTCGGACGTCTGGAAGAGCGACGAAACGATCAAAAGAAGGAACAGCAGAATATTTTCCAAAGACTTGAGGCGAAACTGAATGCTTTGGAAGATCAGAAAAGCATTCTAAAAGGCGAATTGGGCAACATTGAAACGAATTTTTGTGCCCTAGACGAACGCGCTGAAGGTTTGGAAAAACAGCTTTCTGTTATAGAAAGACGATGCGATAAAAAGTTTTCTATCCTGACCAAGGAATAAGAGATCCGGAAATCAAAATTCGTGAATCTGGTGACGAGTTTTCAACGAAAAAGGAGACAAAAACCGACAACATTTGATAGACCGGTTTCTTGGCCAGTCTACAAGAGACAATTTGAGGCAGCCACGACAACAAATGGCTGGGATGACGAAAACAAGTACATAGCACTGACTCTTGCTCTTAGAGGACCAGCAGCTGAATTACTTCCAACTGTTCCAGCTGGTAAGAAGGGCCCACCAACTTTGAGGGCAGAGGCTGGTTTCTTGTATCGATGGCCCCAGAACCACCATCCAGGTCTCTCAGACCAAACGAGACAACAAAAGTCTGACTGTGGAGACTACTATTACCGTGAATAAATATGTGGCTACCATAGACACCGGTGCCACAGCCTCCATAGTAAGTCGAAACCTGGCAAGGATGACGTGGCCTCAAAATACTAATAGCTACCGTATTAGAACCGCAACGGGATAAGCAGCCAGAGTGTATGGAGAAGTGTGTCTTAAGATCCGACTGGCCGATCTAGTTTTTACTCATCAATTCCTGGTGGCAGATATATGTGACGAGTGCATCATTGGAATTGACTTTACGAAACAACACGGAGTTATTTTGGACATCGGTAGTCAAGTTTTGAAACACCAAAATAAAGAAATTCCAATGACCTATTCGAATGAAATTATATCAACACTAAGGACTGTCATCACGGAAGATTTGATTCTGCCTCCTTCTTCTGAAGTGTTCGTTTGGACAAAACTGGAAGTTGAGTTTGAAATCCTTCAATACTTCATGGTGGAACCAGGTCTAGAGTGTTCCTCCCAAATCGTCATCATTGGGAAAACACTGTTAGCATCGAAAAACATATTGTGTCCCTGCACGATTACTAAACACCAGACCGTATGATGTAAAGTTTGAGAAAGGAGAAGTCGTTGGACGTTGCGAATCGGTTGCAGCTATAACGAAGATCAGTGATGAAGGCTCGATAAATCCGGCGGAGGTCAAAACAATCAAAGCTAGAATATTAAATTCATCCAACCTTGATCACCAACAAACAAGAATGGCTGAAAATCTCCTACAAGAGTACACTGACATCTTCGCATCGTCAAAGGGGCAATTTGGTAGAACACAGTTGGTGTAGCATCGCATCAACCCGGAAGATGCAAGACTGATTCGTCCACCTGCAAGACGCCTTCTACTGGCCAAACAAGGTGAGGTTGAGGAAATGATAACAACAATGCAGAAGGACGGTCTTATCGAAAATTCAAAAACTACTTGGGCATCACCAGTGGCGCAATTGGAAAAGGAAGACTGAAGCACTCGATTTTGTGTGGACTACCGAAGGCTGAATGATGTGACTAAGAAGGACAGCTAACCCCTGCCGAGAATTAGTGATATCCTGGATGCCATGGAGGAAGCCCAGTGGTTCTCGACGCTGGACTTGAAGTGAGGATATTGGCAAGTTGTCATCTTCCCTGATGATCGAGAAAAGACGGCGTTTTTTACAGGCAATGGTCTCTGGCAGTTCAAAATTATGCCGTTTGGGCTATGCAACGCTCCGGCAACATTCGAGCGTTTGATGGAGTGTGTTCTTCCAGGACTGAAGTGGAAAGCTTGTCTAATCTACTTGGACGATGTCATTGTTTACGGGAAAACATTGCAAGAACCTAAAAGCCGTGTTTCAGAGACTTCGAGAGGCTAACCTTAAACTGAATCCAGAAAAATGTGCACTTTTCAACACCGAAATTAAATATTTGCGACACATCATCACTTCCCAAGGAGGGAAGACTAGTCTTGAAAAAGTTGACTCCGTCAAAAATTTACCAACATCACTGGACAAACATCAACTCCGAAGCTTTCTTGGGCTTGCCACATATTACCGACGTTTTGTTAAGAACATTGCTGGAGTTGCAAAGAGTTTGCATCAGCTCACCGAAAAAGGCAAGCAGTTGAAATGGTCAGGTGAGTGTGAGAAATCTTTTCAGGAACTCAAATACAGCCTCTGTAATTTTCCAGTGCTGGCACATCCAACAACTGGCAAAACATTCATCATAGACGCAGATGCAAGCAACGTTGGAATCAGGGCGGTACTATCCCAAGTGCATGATTGGCGAAGAGAAAGTGGTGGCATACATACAGCAAGGTCCTCTCGAAACCCGAAAAAAACTGCTGCGTGACCAGAAGGGAACTGCTAGCTTTTATCTTGGCAGAAAAGCACTTCTATAAGTTCATATATGGACAATTCCTTGTGCGGACAGAACTTGCTGTTGAACTATAAAAATCCAGAAGGTCAAGTTGCAAGGTGGATAGAAAGACTGCAGACTTATGACTACTGGATTCAACACCGCAGAGGAAAGCTGCACTCAAACGCCGATGCATTATACCGAAGACCTTACAAAGTGGATTGCAAGCATTGTAGGCGGCAAGAAGACAAAGAAATTATTACCACTCAGCGACTAAGGGCTGACCCATAGTAGGGAGCAACCTAACACCAGCAAGAGGAGGTCTTTCGAGCTAGTGTAAAGGGCAATCCCAGACGCAAGGAAGAAGCCAGTGGGTGTTACCACTGACAAATCTGAGGAAGAAAGTGCTAAAAGAGCAATCTCTGAAAGTACACTTGGGGAAACCCATAAGTCCAGCACTACTATTCCAAAGAAGAAAGTATGGAAGAGGAAAACCATCCCTCGTCCGGCGCTGGGTGAACCAGGTGGTTTGGACGATCCACACAGACAGGGTTTGAGTGGTGCGGGAGTAAAATGGTACCTCAGATTCATCCAGCAGGGTTTCTCGCAGATAGAATCGAGGAAGAAGGTCGACGAAAGAAAGTTGGCACAAGCAGAGGGCAGGCCGGTAGAAAGCTGCGGAGGTAAGAGAGACAGTAAACACATATCTCCCCCACAGCAGGCAGCCCAGAAGAAAAGGAAAACCGTGACCGAAACCGAGACACATGCCTCGGTCAGCAAGGGCCCGGTAGCAACAAGTAGGGCAGTCTCATACGCGGCGGCTGCCAGAACCATACGGGTTGCGATTTTACCGAAGGAGTACCCCCGAATCACTCTCTCGCAGAGTGAGCTCTCTAAGCTCGAAGACGCCATGGTGGACGAGATGAGAATAGGGTGGGAAACGGAAATGAAATTTGAAGGCATATCCTTCAAACCTGGTATGATTCTAGTAGATTGTACCAATCAAGAGACAGCAGACTGGATCAAGAAGACAGTCCCGAAGCTGAGTGGGTGGAAAGGTTGTGAGCTTACCACAAGACTGGGAGACGACATACCCAAGCCATACAACATCACAATCTTCGTACCAAGAAGCAGTGGCCGAGACCACGGCATGATTCTTGCTCTAATAAAGCAGCAGAATGGAGAAATGAATACCCATGTCTGGAAGGTTCTTTCCTGCAAGGAGGAGGGTAACGGCCAACTGCTAAACATTGGCGTAGATGAAAAATCTGTGGAGGCGATTGTTAAAAACAATCATAGCATCCACTACAGATTCGGTAAGGTCCAGGTGCATTGCCTGAAAAAAAGAAGTGGTATAGAGGACAAGCCGCCTACTGATACCAATCCGATCAGCACTCTGCCAACTCCCCAAATCCCCAGTACACCCACCCACATCCCTTTGCAGGAGAAACAGGAGACACCTCCGAAACATCTCCCAGCAAAATCCATCCCAATTCTATCCCAATCCCTTATTCTACCATCCAGTCCACTACCTAACCCCATTCCAACCCTATTCCAATCCCCTATCCTACCATCCAGTTCACTACCTACCCCTATCCCAGCCCCCAAAACCATCATCACTAGCAAAGGTCATGATGGATATAGTAGAGGAAGAGGAAGAGGTTCCCCTCACAACAGAGGAAGAAAACGACCTGTTAACAGGTCCGGGGGCAGAAACCCCCGAAGAAGAGGATTTCTAATGGAGGTACGCGGGATCAGTACCAAGCTAGTCCAAGTAAACGTTCATCATGCCATAGCAGCCTCAGCTGTCACAGCGAGGAAAATTACGAGAGAAGGCATTGGACTAGCACTGATCCAAGAACCCTGGACCTATGGGGAACAATTTAAAGGTCTATCCATTAGAAATACGAAGGTAATATGGGATAAAGAGTCAATCTCTCCTAGAACAGCAATCATAGTAAGGAACGATATTAATCATTTCTGCCTTTCAGAGTTTATGACGAGAGACCTGGTTGCAATTCAGGCCTCAATCAACATCGGAGGCCAAACCAGGTGGGTGGTAATCGCATCAGGGTACTTTCCGGGAGATGAAGCGAACATCCCTCCCGCTGAGGTTAAGAATCTGGTAGATTACTGCCGGAAGAAGAAGTCACCAATACTGGTAGGTTGCGACGCAAACGCACACAACACCATCTGGGGTAGCACAGACACGAATCAAAGGGGTGAGTACCTTTTAGAATTCTTCTTAGAAAAATGCTTAGAAATTTACAATATAGGGAATACTCCTACTAGATATTACCTTCGGTTCTACAGTCCTGAAAAACTGTATCAGTAACTGGAGGGTCTCGAATGAGCCTTCTCTATCAGATCACAGGATAATTGAATTTGTTCTAGATGGAATCCTTTGTGGGAATACTCCTAGGAGAAATCCAAAAAGAACCAACTGGGTTCTATATAGAGACAATCTCACAGGGAACCTAAAAGTCGTCTGGAGCTTGAAAATGCGGTAAGCGAGCTTAATACAGCTATGATTGATGCATATGAATCAAGCTGCCCCCTAAGCTCCGCAAACAAGAAAACAGATGCCCCCTGGTGGAACAAAAACCTAGAAGCGCAAAGGAAGAGGGTAAGAAAACTCTTCAACAGTGCAAAAAGTAACAGCAACTGGCATGCTTACCATGCGGAACTTACAGCCTATAGTAAGGAAGTGAGGAAAGCAAAAAGAAGAAGCTTTGTAGACTTCTGTGAAAGCATAACAACAACTCCGGCAGCAGGCAGACTTCATAAAGCCCTTTCAAGGGAAAAGTCACAAACCACCATGGCCTTGAAATACGCTGACGGCAGTTTCACAGAAAATGAAGAGCAAAGATCGCTTCTCCTGCTTAACACTCACTTCTCTGGAAGCATACTAACAACAGGGTATGATAGACCTACACCTGTGCACAGTACTGATAAGCAAGACTGGAAGACAGCAACGATAGTTTGCTCGAAGAAAAGGCTAGAATGGGCATTAAGTACCTTTCAACCCTTCAAAACTCCAGGGGTAGATGGAATCTTTCCTGCATTATTACAAATGGGAAAAGAAGTGATTCTACTACACTTACTCAAAATTATCAGAAGCAGTCTGGCTCTAGGGTACATACCTAGTCCATGGACACGAGCAAAGATTATCTTTATACCAAAAATAGGTAAGAAAGACACAACTCATCCTAAATCTTTCAGGCCAATAAGCTTAACATCCTTTGTACTGAAAACCATGGAGAAGGTGATCGATAACTTCTTAAGATCAGAAATTCTAGTGTGCAATCCACTAAACACTAGACAGCATGCATACAGAGCAGGTAGATCTACAGAAACTGCCCTATACCATCTCTCAACCACTATCCAAAAAGTAATCGACTCATAGGAAACAGCGATCGGCTGTTTCTTGGATGTTGAGGGTGCCTTTGATAATACCTCACACGAGGCGGTTAACAAAGAACCTCAGAGGAAGGACACTCCGATTACAATAATAAAGTGGGTTAGTGCAATGCTTAGTACAAGAACGGCAGAAACACACTCTAGCCAAACGATTCAGAGAATCATCACTACGAGAGGCTGCCCACAAGGAGGAGTCTTGTCACCTCTACTTTGGAGTCTAGTAGTAGATGAACTATTAGAAAAACTAACCACGCAGGGCATAAGATGCATTGGCTATGCTGATGACATCACATTATTAGCCTGTGGGAAATATGAAGAAACCCTATGCGATATAATACAGAGGGGTCTGGCAATCACGAAAAAATGGTGTACATCTGTAGGACTGAACATCAACCCCACAAAAACTACAATTATACCATTCACCAGAAGAAGACTCCTACCACTCATGAAAGACATTACACTGGATGGAGTAACCATAGTACCCACAACAGAGGTCAAGTATCTAGGCGTGATTCTAGATAGTAAACTCCTGTGGAAAAAATAAGTTGAAGCAGCTACTGAAAAAGCTAAGAAAACCTTAATGATATGCAAAAGTATAGCAGGAAGATCATGGGGTTGTAAACCGAGCATTATTCGGTGGATGTACCTAATGATGGTAAGACCTATCCTTACCTATGGAGCGGTAGTCTGGAACAAGAGAACGGACCAGGTGACCACTAGAAAAACATTAGAAAAAGTACAAAGACTTGCGTGCATATGCATATCAGGAGCAATGAGAAGCTGTCCAACTGCGGCTTTGGAAGTATTGCTAAACCTGACACCTTTGCACCTGGTAATAAGAAGCATCTCAAATGCAACGATAGCTAGATTTGCCAAAGAGATTGAGTGTGTCCTGAAATCTAGCGAAAAGAGCATAATATCGAAAGAGTTAGCACTCATTGACTTTCCTCGGGATAGCAAGACCAAGGAATTCAAATTCGATAAACTCTTCAGCGTTGAGCTAAGTAACAAAAAGGCATGGCAAGGTGAGAAAGAGACCTACTCAATGAAGACCCATGCAATAAAATGATATACAGATGGCTCAAGAACAACTGAGGGAACTGGAGCAGGAATTTTTGGGCCAAGAGCAAAAATTTCAGTACCTATGGGAAGAATGTCAAGCATATTCCAAGCAGAAGTCTATGCAATAGGCAAATGCGCGGAAGTAAACATTGACAGGAAATATAATAACAAACATATTGCAATAATGACGGACAGTCAAGCTGCAATGAAGGCCCTACGATCCTACATAATCTCCTCAAAACTTGTCAGCGAATGCATTGACAAATTGAATAAACTGGGCAGTAATAACAAGGTTACAATCTACTGGGTACCAGGACATGTAGGAATCATAGGCAATGAACAGGCAGACGAACTGGCAAAGACAGGAGCCGGATTACCACTCACTGGACCGGAACCTTTTTGTGGAATAACAGAAAGCCATATTTAGAATGAAATCAAAAAGTTGGAGGAAGACAACAGAGCTAAACACTGGAATGACCTCCCCAAGATGCGCCAAGCCAAACTTCTACTTGGCACTTTCAACAAAAAACGTTACAAAGACGTAATAAAACTTAATAGAAACAATGTAAGAATGCTAGCCGGGTTTTTAACCGGACACTGCAGGCTAAGAAAACATCTAAAAGTACTAGGCATAGAGAGCGACGACTAACGCAGATATTGCAACGAACAGGAAGAATCTCCTGACCACCTCCTAGGTGACTGCGAAGCTCTAATACACCAAAGAAAGAAGTACCTAGGATCCTACTATGTAGAGGAGAGGGAGCTAAAACTCCTAAGCATAACCCAGATACTAAGTTTCATCAAAGGAACTAATCTGGATGAAGTACTTTAATTAAGGAATACCACTTAAGAAGTAGGGGGTACAATAGATCTAAACAGGTCGAGGTACAATACAAAACCCCAATTTTCATTCATTCATTCAAGGGCTGACCCTAGTTGACTCCGGATGGAGCAATGAGGAAGTGAGGACTGCTCAACAGGAGGATCCAGATATCGAACCCATTCTCGCATGGAAAGAAAATGAAGAGAAACCTGAATGGGGAGACATTTCTGACAGGAGTCCAGCTCTCAAAGCCTATTGGCCACAGTGGGACTCAATATATGTGCAAGAATGTGTCCTCAGGCAAAGATGGGAATCCGCTGATGGTAAATCATATGTGATGCAGCTGATTGTACCGCAATCGAAAGTCAGTGAAATTCTACGGGAGATGCATGACCTTCAGAAGGAGTTAACAAAACACTGGAGAAGGTGCGACATCGGTTCTACTGGTTGCATGCTAGAGATGACGTGGAGAAGTGGTGCCGAAAATGTGACAAGTGTGCTGCAAGCTGCAACCAAAGGACCTTGTAGAAAAATTCAAGGTAAGATGCATCAGTATCAGTCGCCTTTTGAGAGGATTGCAGTAGATGCTGCTGGGCCTTTTCCAGAGACCAACGCTGGAAACAAGTACATTCTGGTAATAATGGACTATTTTATCAAGTGGTCTGAAGCGTATGCCATCCCAAATCACGAAGCCCAAAAAGGTGGTCGACCAGATTGTGTTTAACTGGGTGAGCAGGTTTGGCGTGCCTATGGAACTCCATTACGACCAAAGTAGGAACTTAGAGTTAGACTTCTTCCAATCCAAGGAGTGTGCGGACTACTTTTTCTTTTTATATATAATTAACGCGCACATCAAGGGCTTATGACTACCGTTATAATGTTATAGAACACAGCGCGAGCAGGTAAGGTTAAACTGATGAGCATTCCAAGCGAGATTTCACAAGAGCACTGTTTGTGAAAAAAGCGATAAAAGAGAATGAGACAAGTAACGTTTCGACGATGTTCAAGAGAATCTATTGTTTGAGAAGCACGTCTCAAGAAGCCTAAGCATTTAGCAGCGTTTTTGGCGACTTCAAATATGTGGTCATTCCAACGAAGATCATCGTTTACACACATACCAAGTACTGACAGCTTTTCGGTTTCTTGGATACAGGTACCATTCATGGATAATGGTAATGGGGGTTTCTTTCGGTTTCTCGGTTTTTATGACCCCATGTAACAAAAGCCGAGTTTTATTGCAAATTTCTATATTCATTTGCGAGTATCAATGAAACGCTTTATATAGCTATATTTACTTACCAAGTTCACTTTCACAAACTCCATTTAGCAACCGTCCCTGTTGTTCACTTAGGTAAGTGAGTTATTTTTTTTCACTTACGCTATTCACTTAGGGGTTGTTGTTTTTCCATGAGCGATGTTTTGCTTTAGTGAATATAAGTGAATATATATCCAATGAAACTAAGCTAGTAGGTCAGAATGAGCGTATCATATGCAACCGTTCCAGTTCTACATCCGAAAAGCAGGGACGTGAATTTGGAAACAAATATGAAAAGCTGAGAGTCGAGTCGTCAGCAAAACAGTTGAGAGGATTAGAAGTTTCAGATAAGAGATCATTTATGAAAATAAGGAAGAGAGTCGGAGACATAACGGAGCCCTGGGGCACACCGTCATTTATGAAGTGCGTATCAGACTTGAAAGGAAAGGTAGTTTCTAATCCAACGAAGAAGAGACTCATCGATACCAAAAGCACGCATTTTCGATAAAAGAGTCTGATGCCAAGCTCTATCAAATGCTTAAGAAATATCAAGCGTAATAATCTTTCTTTCTCCAAAATAATGAAAGGATAAATTCCATTTTTCGGTGAGCTAAGCCATCAAATTACCAGTGGACCTTTTGCTACGAAAGCCGTACTGACGGTCATTAAGAAGCTTTCGTTCTTCAAGATATTTCATAAGTTGACGGTTTATCAACGTTTCCATGACCTTGGAAAGAAGGGACATTAGTGCTATTGGAAGATTCTCATTTTTTAGGGACTGGCTGGACAAAAGCAGTATTCCATCTGCTCGTGAAAATCCCAGCAGAATATGAAAGATGGAAAGTTTACGCAGTGCTTTGCCAACGTACAAG
Source organism: Melanostoma mellinum (assembly GCA_914767635.1). Lineage (NCBI taxonomy): Eukaryota > Metazoa > Arthropoda > Insecta > Diptera > Syrphidae > Melanostoma > Melanostoma mellinum. The sequence continues at coordinate 98,943,308 of OU612059.1, forward strand.
AACACCTCTTCAGAATAACGGCGTGTACGAATGTACAATGTTTATTTTAAATGTTTAAATTAGAAATGTTAAACGAAAGAATATGAAATTAAATTAGTAAATATTAAATTTGTTAATCGAATAATGCTTAAATTAAATAGAATCCACAACCAATAAATGTCAAAAGGAATGTAAACAATAACGTATAATTTGTCACTTTTGATCTCTAATTGTATACAAAAAGTAAATATAAAATATAAACCGATTATACTAAGAACAAAGTGGACGTGTTCTCTTTTCTTTAGAAAGTTTTCTAAGTAATACTTTTTTTCTCTAGTTTTTTTAATACAAAATGAACCTAGTCAGAAAATTTGGTCCTATCGATCCGTTTTTCAAAAACAATTATTTCAACAAACAGTGTGTATGTGTTAGAACTATTTATAACTTTGACAATAAAGTAAAAACTTAAATAGTTGGTTATAAATATATACAGGGTGTCCGGTAATTCGTGTTTTATCCTTGGGACTGTGATTCTTGGTCATATTCTAAGAAAGAAATTGTTATAAAGTAAAGTTCGTTTCTCAACTTTGACATCACTTTTTGACAATTTAAAAAAAGACTAACTTTGGTGTACCCTTACCTGTGTTAAATTCGATATCTCTGTCAATACTGATGATATAGACCTAATGTTAGACTTTGTTTATTCAACAAATAACAATTTTTAAGACTGTTTTTAAGTTGAGCTTCCATAGGCTTAGGGTTGCGAGATTTTCAAATTTAAATTGTGTTCAAATTTTCTGCCCGAAACAAAGTTTTGACTTTGAGGTCATTTTTTCAGAAAATGCCTGATAAACATAGAGTTTCGACTATACTTCAGACTATACTTCACAGGATCATTTCTGTAGTCAGTCTTCCCTACTTTTGAAGAAATTCTTAAGTGAACAACATAGAGTTTCTTTATTTCTTAGAGATGAAGAAAGTAAAGCTGTGTCAATCGCGATTGATTCGGTCTTTTCAACCCGTTCACCTGAAATGATTGATGATTCCAATCATACAAAACTAAAACAATCATTCACCATTTCAATCATTTCCATAGAACGCCACTGAAACTCAGTATTTTACTATTATATGCTGTATTTGTATAAGATTTGTGAAGACGACCGAAATAGAATGGTGCTATTGCTGAGTAGGTGGGCGATGATTTTCATTTCAGATGAAGCACATATATACATATTTATATTTATTTTATATTTTCAGCTTTTAGAATTTGATTGATCTAGAACTTTTCTAGTCCTTGTTTTAAAGCGATATGGAAAGATTTCTACTTCGAATTTTTTAATGCCATTCTCACTGAAAACGTAAAATGAATGTAATGTGTGTATGTATATGCACAAGCACATCTAAAAAAAGAAAACCATCCCCCATCTTCAACTCAGTACCATACTATTGGTTCTTGCCTACTTTTGTGTTTCGATGTTGACTCGACTGCACCTATGTACAGGGTTTTCCATTGGGGACTATCCATTTTGTTTCTTTAATGTAAACGCGCCCTTAAAGTCTTTTGACATTCTGTAAACGTCAGATTGCTCATTAAGGTCTACCATTTCATCATGGTGAGTTACACGAATCAACAACGTTTCCAAATTATTAAAGCGTACTATCAAAATTTTGAGTCAGTCGCTGCAACTTTAAGAGCGCTAACTCTGATTTTTGGTCGTTATAATCGTCCCACCCGTGCCGCAATTCTTAGTTTAGTTTTCGCTGCACAATGTTCCCGTGCCAGTGAGACAAAGATTAGGACGGAGTGCTGAAAATATCGCGGCCGAAAGTGCATCCGTTCAGAACGACCCAAATCAATCAATTCCACGTCGTTCACAGGAATTGGGCATCGCACAAACCACAATGTGGCGTTTTTTTGGCGTCAGTTGCGTGGAATGGATATTAGTGACATGTGGTTCCAGCAGGATGGAGCTACAGCCCATACAGCTCATGCAACCATCAATATTTTGAAGAGGAAATTTGGTCTATCTCAAGAAATGGACCGATCAATTGGCCGCGCTCGTGTGATTTGACACCTTTGGATTTCTTTCCTTGGGGCTATGTCAAGTCATTGGTCTAAGCCAACAGACCAGAGAATTTGGAGGAGCTTCAAGCCAATATTGAACGCGAAATTGCAGCAATACCGGTCGATATGTGCGAGAGAGTGGTTGAAAATTGGGTTCAACGAATCGATCGCTGCAAGCGCGCCCGTGGAGGACATATGAACGAAATAGAGTTCCATTCGTAATGGTATTGGGTGTACTTTAATATGAAATAAATGTTTTTTTGATATCTCAAATGGCTGGCGTTTTTATTTAAAAAATAAAATGGATAGCTCTTAATGGAAAACCCTGTACATATGTATGTAGGTAGACACGAAACGTAAACAGAGAGTAATAAAAATTAAAAAATACAACGCAGCACTGCAAATGATTGGTTTCAATTTCGGTCGTTCCTCGTTCTCGAGCGTCTATTGGTTTCAGTTTCGGTCGATCGCCTCGGCCAGTTCAAGTGATTGAATGATTGATTGAAATGAACAAATCTTTCCATTGAACGATTGATTCGTTCACTGGAAATGAACGATTGACACAGCATTAGAAGAAAGCAATAATAAAAAAAACTCATTATCATACATTTTATGATAGGTACTTGAAAAAATATGAAATGGGAAAAGTTTAAAAAAGCAAAAAAAATTTGCATTGAGGTTTGTTTGAATAAATTAATAATTTGGGCACTTTAAGTAGTTTTTTTTATGTATTTAATACAAATGCAATTATAACAACTGCTCAAAGTGCCTTCCTTCGTTTTGAATGCATGCCAGAGCCCGTTTTTAGATTTCATTGTGGGTGTTTGCTTTCGTTTGGGGTATGAATGTTCAATAGGTAAATAAGTAGTATAAAAAAATAAGAAAACAACTATGTTCATCAGTTTATCAAAATAAGTCACGATTGAAGTTTGATCAGAAATCTTTTTGAAACGCCTTCATTTAGGAAAACGCAGACATTTTTTCTTAAAGGAGTTTTGCAATAGAAATTCAAGAAGAGCACAATGAAGATACCAGTAACTTCATCCTAACTGAAAATCTGGCAACCCTTAGTCTATAGGAGCCTTATTTAAAAAAGTTTCAAAGATTACAAGACTACAAGTAAGACAAGAGTTATCGAGAGCAAACACCCACTATGAAATTAAAAAACGGGCTCTTTCATGCAATCAAAACGAAGGAGGGCACTTTGAGCACTTGTTATAATTGTATTTTTATATAAAAAATTAAAAAAAAAATGCTAAAAGTACCTACCCATATTATTAATTTATTCAAACAAATCTTAAAGCTAAAATTCAGTCTATTGAAGATAAAAAAGTTGAATACAACGCCCTACCATCCTCAGACAAATGGAGCATAAGAACGAAGCCATAGAACATTAGCCGAATATCTTCGACACTATGTGAACCAAGACCATTCGTCGTTAGATACATGGATCCCCTATTCTATGCTTGTGTAATGTACACCCAACATTTAACACTAATTTCATAATAAATAAAAAGATTAACACTTTTATATTTCCTCAGATGTACATTTCAGAAGCAATGCTTCCATCGTCAGTGAGATTTCGCATTACTTCTGAAATGTGCTTCCATCGTCATTAAGATTTCGCATTGCTTCTGAAATGTATATTTGAGGAAATATAAAAATTGTTTTGACTGTTAAAAATTTTACATAGATTTATGTCTAACAGGTATTACATATGTATTATACAGGGTGTTCCGTAATTCGAGTAACATACTTTGGCGCGTGATTTGTGGTCAATTGGTCATATTCTAAGAAAAAATTGTTTTACAGTAAAGTTGGTTTCTCAACTTTGACATCACTTTCTGACAGTTTAAGAAAAGGCTTACTTTGGTGTACCCTGACCTGTGTTAAATCCGATATCTCTGTCAATACTGATGATAGAGACCTAATCTTAGACTTGATTTTTTGTAGAAATAACAATCTTTAAGACTGTCAGATTTTCAAATTTAAGTGGTGTTCAAATTTTCTTCCCCAAACAAAGTTTTGACTTTGAAGTCACTTTTTTTCAGAAAATGCCTGATAAACATAAAGTATCTTAGCTTTGATCGACCCAGGATCGGAAGCATGTTTCATCACTGAAGATGCAGCACAACAACTGAAGCTCAAAAAGCGACGTACCTTTGTCGAGGTGTCAGGGTTAGGGCTAGTCAGAAGTGGCCCTGCGTGGATATTGAGCTTGCATCATGCAACTCAACTTATGGAGGTACGGTGGGGCACTGGTCTTCAAGTCGCTGACTGACCATCTCCCAGCCCAACAAATGACAAATGGCAACACGTTAAAGGGTTAACGTTGGCATATCCAAATCTCCACGTTCCTGGACCAATTGACATACTTCTCGTTAGCGACGTATATGTCGATATACTCCTTCTAGAAGTGAGAAGACCTGCAGATGGAATTGGACCAATCGCTCAGAAGACGCAGTTAGGGTGGATTGTGTAACGGAAAATTCAAGGGGAAAATCCCCGGCAAATACGCAGTTTTCAGTTTTAAGTCAGACTGCCGACTTGAATTCTCAGCTGCAGAGATTCTGGGAGATGGAAGAATTGCCGTTCCAGACACATGAAACCGAGGAGAACATCGCATGCGACGCGCTTTTCGCTGAACACACGAGACGCCTTCCCGACGGGCGTTATGAAGTGAAGCTGCCGTTTAAAGGTGGATGTCTTCCAGCGATGGGATCCAGTAAGCAGAGCGTCGCCGCCGGCGCAGTAGCCCAGTGCTCATTTGCAGCATTGCTTCTGCACACTTTGGTGTTTGCATTATATTGGTTTTATAAAAGAAAAAACGCTTTCCGTATTTCTTCCCATGGACATATGCTTATAAACAAAAATGTATATGGCAGATTTGCATTTGCAGGTTGAGGTAGGTCTCTGCTTGAAGAACAAGAAAAAAACACGCTGCTCTCCGACTTATTTCATGAATTTGTATGTGTCTCTGCACTGAACTGATGTGTCAAAGGTTGCCACTTTTATAACAAATATGCGTGGATATTAGATTTCATATCTTTATGCATATTTTTGAAAGAAAAGGCAAAAAATAATTGGAATTTTTCTAAAGTGGGACAATAGGCCCAAATGAACTCAGTTCCCAACGAGCCGTTTTCTTATTTGAAAAATTCAGTTTTCCAGCAGAACGATGTGCAGAGTGCAATACTTAATTAAATTGATTTAGTGCTTGTGATTTTTTTCAAATATTACAAATTAAGGCTTGAAAAGTTGGAATTAAAGTGCAAAAAGTGTGAAAAGATTTCTGATAGTTAGTTTCAGTGGTTTGATTATGGCTTTAATATCTGTAGACTGTTGCTTAACTGATTTTCTCTTAGAATAAATAATAAAATGTTCTGTTTTCCTTGCCTTCTTTTTTCCAATTCTCATAGTGTTTGGAGTCGTGCAGGTTACGCTGACATTAACAATTTAGTGAAGTCTGCAAAAAAAACATGTCACGACAGAAAAACATATACGCAGTTTATGCGTGATTTTGGCGTTAATCGAATTGAAACCTCTGTACGGAGTTCCTTTACGGTACACAACAAAAAAGTTGAAAAGAATCTTAAACTAATGGAACGTTTTATCGATAAAGTAGTTCTTTTAGGAAAACAAGAGCAGGCATTCCGAGGTCACGATAAAAACCAGATTCCAGTAATCGTGGCAATTGTATTGAAACTTTATTATGCTTATATAAGTACGACACATTAATGGACACTCATTTAGAACAGTGTTCAAGTGCACAAAATCCCACTTTAAGCGGTCTATCAAGTGGTATACAAAAAAAAAAAAATTGGTACATAGTATCGCAGAAGTTTTGAGATCTGAAATCAAAATACAAACTAGCAAAACGCGATTTGTATCTATTATGATAGACGAAACACCAGACGTAAGCCATAGGGAGCAACTAAAAGCCAAAACACAATAGAGCGTCGCGCCGCGTCGACCTCACGTAGGCTTCACGTCGCATGAGAAATCCTCAAAGCGCCCTACCATGCATTCGTCTAAGCTTGTGTGAAATTAAGAAAATATATCGATTGAAATATCGAACGACCATCGTCGTTATCAGAAACTATCGATAACAAAAATCGATTTTTTAGTTTGTATTAAGTAGATAGAAAACTAAATCGATTACTATTTTGTTAATTACTTTTGATAAAGAAATAAATGAGGAGTTTAGTGAAATGTGTAGTGTTATCAATTGAGCTAAGTATAACATACTGTGTTATGGCATGCAATCTAGTTTGTGATAACATTTGCTGTTTAAAATGAAAACCTTGTCGATTTCGACTTTATATTCATACTAATATCAAAAATGTTATCGCAATATACGGTTTGAAACTATCGCATAAGTTATTGGTCGAGCGCCTTTACAAAAATAAAATGATTTAAATGCTTCAATATCGCCCATATTGATGACTTTACATTAACCCATGCGGCCATGCATCGAAAATTAATCGAAATCTACGGTATGATAACATATATATGTCGATTTTTAAGAACATCTTTTCAGAATTATAGTAGTTTAAGTCATTAAACATCACAAATATAAAGTACAATTTGATTGATTTGTTATCCACAAAAATCTATAATCGACTTTAAACTCACTCATATATCAAAAATTCATCGAAATCCTCCATACGAAAAGTATAACATAAAGTATAAATCGATTTTTCAAAACTTCATTGCAAAATCATAGTAGTTTTAATGCTTCAACAACACCTACATTGAATAATCCAAAAAAAAATTTAATTTAATACAGCTGTAACAATGAGAAATTAAATATTTGTTTAGTATTTACATCGATAAATTTCAGCTGAAACACATTTCAACATCGATACCGACATTTCGATAATTTGTTTCGTAAATCGATGTTTTAGTTACATCGATTTTATTACTCTTCCCTATTGTAAAACTGAAAAGGAGAGATATGTCAGAAACCGAGCAAAAGTTCAACATAGCTGAACTTTTTTTGAAGGTTGGTCGCTTTGTTACGTTTGCTTACGTTTGTAACACGACGCGTTTGAGGACAAAGCGTGATTGTGTGAGACTCTACAGATTTCCTATGGTTGAACTTTTGATTTTTCTGTCAAATGAGGTCGACGCGCCGCTGACGCGTGATTGTGTTTTGGCTTTAAGTGCCATTCTACGGTACTTAACATAATATGGAATTGAAGAAAGATTTCTGGGTTTTTTGTATGTAAGTGAGTGTCGCAATGCAGATGAGCTGTCAAAAAATATTTTTAATCAGAGATAAGAAATTAATTAGATGGCAAACTTCACACACACATTGAAACTGCCTTCAAGCTGATTTACGCATACATTTACCGAAAATCACCTCTACTACTTTGAGTACAGCTTCCACTCCACATTTACTTTACACAAAATCTCACTACTACCACTTTGAGTACAGCAAATCTCACTACTACCACTTTGAGTACAGCTTCCACGTATTCAGAGACAGAGGATGTGATTACAAAAACATTGTAAACAAATGGTTGTTGCGGGGCAAGAGAAGTAAAGGTTTGCCATCTAATTAATTTTTTATCTCTGTTTTTAATGTACTTGATACATTCTCCTGCAAAGATAAGTTGGTTGGACAATCCTACGATGGAGCGGCAGTTATGTCAGGGGACGTTGGTGGTGTGAAAAAGAAAGTACTGGATGCTTGTCCATTGGCTTACTTTATTCCTTGCTATGCCCACGTCTATTTAGTACTGTCGCGTTCTCTTGAAAATATATCGGAATTAAAAGTTTTTTTTGGCAATATTGACACTGTCGTCCGTTTTTTTAATAAATCAACTAAACGTTCTAATCTTTTGAAGCAAATAGCTAACCGACGAATGTCTGGGGTATCGGAAACTCGCTGGCATTATCATTCGCGGAAAACAAACGTGATTTTAAAGTGCAGGTTAGATATAATTGAAACTTTTAATAATATAATAGACAACCCTAGAGAATGGGATACTGACTCAATTTCTATAGCCGAGAGTTTGTTAATTAATTGGAGGCCAAAGATTTTTGGTTTTTTCTTCATACTCTCTCCGAAATTTTTGCTAAAACCGACATTCTCTTTAATTTAATTCAAAAAAAGCAAACAGATGTTGAATGTGCAAAAAAAAGTCTTTTTGTAGAAATAAAAGACAATATTATAGCTCAAATAAAAACACGATACAAAATATTCACAAATTTTATTTTCTTAGACCTACTCATTACTCAATAAATCAAAATATGAACGTTTTTCAATTTCCAATGTAGATGAGCAAATATTTTCTTTAGTAATTTTTTTTTTCTCTCTGAAAAATGAACTTAAGCTCAACAACTTCTCCTCTTAGAAGCCTTGACGTTCTAGCGCTTCATAAGCATGTAAAAAATGAAACACTACGTGACACATTCCCACAAATTTTTAACTTAAGTAGTTTGTTTTTAACATTCTCGATAACTGTATGTAGCTTCCGTCGAGAGATCCTTTTCAGCCCTCAAGCGAATTCACACTTATTTAAGAAATACTCAAGGAGCAATTATTTCAATAAAAAAACAGCTTCTTCTAAATATTAAAAGTAAGCCTGACTTTTACCAAAGTTTTAGCAGATTTCAATAAAAAAGATCGTAGAATAGCTCTATAGTGCAAATAAGAAAATATTAGTTTAGTTAGTATAAGACTTTTCACACTTTTTAAAAGATAAACTAATATAAAATGATGAATTTTTGCTTTTAACTACATATTTCATACTTACATTTTTTTTATTATCTTAAACAAAATATTTGTGAATAATAATGTTCCTATTTTCATTTGAATTGACTACATATGTATATATTTATTTAAGACATTGCATACGCATCTGCCAAAAAGGTTTCTTTCGAAACCACTTTTTTTATGCGTTAAGCTCATTGTTATATTTAATTAAATGACTAAAGGTATAGCAAAGTTGGTTTGAAATACTTGACTTTTTGGCTTGATGCAAAGACATGCATTGCACGAAAAAATATCAAGTTAACTTTTGAAATTCATATAGTTGGAGACTATGTTTTCTTCGAGTTACCATTAGGAATTATTCACGCCTCGCCACTGATATATATATATATATTTATATATACCCTAATATATATATATATATATATATATATATATATATATATATATAGTAGGGTGGTCCTTATTTTGTTTTTTTCCGAATTTTTTTCCACGATAGTCCTAAATCGGTTCTAAATATATTTAAAAAAAATCATGCCAAGTTATAGCCCTTTATTTAAATTTTAACCCGACCCCCCCCGACAATCAAAGTTTTATATGGAAATAACATGGGAAAAGTTCTGTTGATTGTTTGAAATTTTTTTCATTATGAAATAATGAACAGATCATGTCAAATAAAAATGCTTCTTATAGAAAATTTAACGCTCTACAAAAAAGGTCTTTTATGATTTTTTGCTAACTCTAACGGTTTCTGAGTTATTTAAGGTCATAATTGACTTAAGCTTCAACTATGACCTTAAATAACTCAGAAACCGTTAGAGTTAGCAAAAAATCATAAAAGACCTTTTTTGTAGAGCTTTAAATTTTCTATAAGAAGCATTATTATTTGACATGATCTGTTGATTATTTCATAATGAAAAAATTTCAAACAATCAACAGAACTTTTCCCATGTTATTTCCATATAAAACTTTGATTGTCGGGGGGGTCGGGTTAAAATTGAAATAAAGGGCTATAACTTGGCATGATTTTTTTTTAATATATTTAGAACCGATTTAGGACTATCGTGGAAAAAAATTCGGAAAAAAACCAAATAAGGACCACCCTAATATATCTTATATATAAAAATGAATCGCAAAATGTGTTGGTAAGCGCATAACTCAACAACGCCTTGACCAATTTGGCCAATTCTTTTTTTGTTGTGTTTGTTATTGTCAGGAGAAGGTTTTTAGGACATAAGAAATTTAGAAATTGATATTCCCACAGGAATGGGTTTGGGAACGGAAACTAAGAAACTACAAAACAGGTTTCTAAAAAGATTCGAGCATTAGGGGTGCTACATAATCCCCCTCCATCAGTAATTTAGACTATATTTCATTCCTATAAACCCACGGGAACAGAAACGGGAACGATTGCCGAAACCTTTAAGTAACTTGACCGATTTAAAAAATTCTTTCAACTCTTGGATGTTACATTCATACTTAAGTGACATAGACTTATGAATGATTCCTGTCAAGGGTTGATCCCCATATTCCGACAGGAACGGGTTTGGGAATGGAAACTTAGAAACTACTGGACAGATTTCTATAACATTTCCTGCATTAGGATTGCTACATTATCCCCCTCCATTAGTAATTTAGACTATATTTCATCCCTATAATCCAGCGATAACAGAAAATTCTTTCAACTCTAGGATGTTACAATATCCCTCAGTGACAATGACTTATAAATGGTCCCCGTCAAGGTTTGATCCCCATATTCCCACAGGAACGGGGTTGGAAACGGAAACTTAGAAACTACTAAACAGATTCCTAAAATTCTTTCGGCACTAGGAGTGCTACATTATCCCCCTCCATGAGCAACCTAGCCTCGGGAACAGAAACGGGAACGAGAACCGAAAGCTTATTCTTGCTTGACCGATTTCAAAAATTCTTTCATGGCATTATCCCTCAGTCACAATGACTTGTAAATAGTTCCTGTCAAGGTTTGTTCCCCATATTCCCACAGGAACGGGATTATAAAAAATTTCGCGGATATTCCTACAGGAACGGGTTTGGAAAAGGAAACTTAGAAACTACTTGACAGATTTCTATAACCCTTCCACTTCCTGCATTAGGATTGCTACATTATCTCCCTCAATTAGTAATTTAGATTTTATTTCATCCCTTTAATCCCACGGGTACAGAAACGGGAATGAGAACGGGAACCTTAAAGTAACTTGACCGTTTTCAAAAATTCTGTCAGCTCTAGGTTCTAGGATGTTATATTATTCCTCAGTGAATTAGGCTTATATTTCACATATTTCCACCTTAACGGAAGATTCCCACAGGAACGGGGCTGGGAACAAAAACCTAAAAACTACTGGACAGATTTAAAAAATTCTTTCGGCACTGGGATGCCACATAATCCCTCAGTAACTTAGCGTAGATTTCATCCCAATAATCCCACGGCAACAGAAACAGGAATGAGCACGGGAGCTTTAAAACTACAGGCCCGAGCAACGCCAGGCGGCTCAGCTAATGAAATAACAAATAGTAAGATTATTGGATTGTTTGTTTTTGAGAACTCTTTTAATTTTCACTTGGTAAGAATAAAGATTTAAACTTTTTTTAGTTAAAAGTGTTACTTTTGCAATAATCCAAACTTTTTTTTCATATGAAAAGACCGCTCATTGAATATGGGATATAGGGTTCGAAATGAAGTCGAAGTTCTTTGGTTATTATGTAATCAAGAAGAAACGAGTAAAGTAATAAGGACTCGAAGAAAATTTTAATTTTGGCTCAGACCAAATGAGGGTATTGTAAAACCACTTGGTGGTCTCTGTGACCATGTTGAACGGTGCAGATGCTGACACTTTGATGTACTCAAGAAGTGTCACGAGCTTCAGCATCGGGACGGGAACAACAACATTAGTGGGCACTTAGAAAATATTGGACCAATTCCCGAAAATGTTTGAATGATTCATTGCTCCTGAGTATTAAAGACTATATTTCCTTCCCATATTCTTTCGGGAACGGAAACGGTAATGGCGAAATAACCAAGAAACTGGAAAGTACTACAAAAATTCTTTCACTGTTAGAATGGTTTATTGTCCCTGAGCAATCTAAACAATATTTCATCGACATTTTCCCACAGGAACGGGAACGGGATTAAAAAAAACCACCTACTACCGATTTCAATGCGTATTTCACTTTTACAGTACTGGGCCGATTCCAAAAACTATGTCATCGTTAGAGTGCTTAACTGCTCCTGAGTAACATAAACTATATTTCATCCCTATTATCCCACTAGAATGGACATTTGGAAACTACTTAACTAAACTTACTTAATTCGATTGACGTAGGGCCTGAGCAACGCCGGGCGGGTCAGCTAGTATATATATATATATATATATATATATATATATATATATATATATATATATATTTTATTATTTTTGACATTTTTTTTTCACTCCCATCCCGAAATTTTGTGGAAAATACCTAAAAAAAAATTCCCTAAAAATTTGAGCCCTTAATATTAACATTTAGTACTCGACCAAGGCATGCAAAGAATTCCCATATAAAATACAAGTAAACTTAAACTATTTTTCCTAAAAATTCTACAGTTCAGAGGCATTTTATTGTATAGTCTAGGACATTAGTGGGTTTTCTTAAGAATTGAATGTTCTACAAAAGTGCTCATTGCGGTGAACTCCTAACTCACACCGACGAGGTATTACGGGTCACTAAACCCAATTTTTTCGTAAAATTTTTGTTTTTTTGCCCCTATCTCGTAAATGATAATAGCTATAAAAGAAATGTTTACGGAAAACTTGTGGGAAATTTAATTTTCTACAAAAAAATCTCAACAATCAATATGCTTAGATCGTTATTTATTGAGATATTGAGCTTTTAAGTCGGGGAAGTTCGGATTTTTAATTAATAAAAATAATAATAATTTATCAAAATTCCATACTTCCTCAAATTAAAAGCTCAATATCTCATAAATAACGATGTAAGCATATTGATTATTGAGATTTTTTTTGTAGAAAATTAAATTTCCCACAAGTTTGTCTTGAATATTTCTTTTGTAGCTATTATCATTTACGAGATAGGGGCAAAAAAACAAAAATTTTACGAAAAAATTAGGTTTGGTGACCCGTACTACCTCGCCGGTGTGAGTTAGGACTTCACCGCAATGAGCACTTTTGTAGAACATTCAATTGTTAAGAAAACCCACTAATGTCCTAGACTGTACCATAAAATATATATATATATATACGAGTATATATATTATATATATACACTGCCGGTCAATAGAATAGGTTTGCAGCTTTTGTAAGAAAAAAAGATTTTTTTCTCTTGAATAGAGCTTCAAGGGAGCTTTTTTTCTTTTGTATTCTGAAATCATGGTTCATTGCCGAACTATTTACAAGAAAGAGACAGACTCACATACTCCCTAACGGTAAATTGCATGCACACTATGAAATGCAGTTAAAAGAGTAGCATTTTTCATCGGCCAATAAAATAGGTTCACCTGAATAAATTGAGAAAATTAAGAGAAAAAGATAGAAACATTCAAACGAAACCAATTCCTTTTAAAGCTAGCCACTTTTCCATTTATTTAATAACGAGTTGACCCTCCTTTATTTACAGTTACCTAAAAAATTCTGTTTGTTTTTTTAGATAATTTAAGGAAATTTTTGTCCAAGCTTTTTTTATTGCCACTGTAAGTGATGTTTTATTTTCGAATTGCTGCCCAGACTAGTAAACTTCACGGACGAGCCATCCCCAGGCATTCTCAATAATATTTAGGTATGGTGAGTAGGGAGGCCATTCCAACAATCCGACGTTTTGTTGATTTATCCCAGCTTTTACTGCTCTGGCAGTATGGATGGGCGCGTTATCCTGCTGAAAAGTCCATTTAATGGGTCCAAACATTTCACTGAGTTTCGGAAAAGCCCTTTCAAGAATGTTCTTGTAAGCATTTGCCGTCATTCGTGATGATGGAAACTCTAGATCAATAATTTTGAAATAAGATATGGCACCCCAAACTATTACACCACCTTCACGGCTATGATGACGCTGCAAAAATAATTTATCTTTCCTCAGATCATGATAATAATAATTAAAACCATCCGGGCCGTCGAGATTAAACTTTTTTTCATCTGTGAGAACGACAAACTGCCACTCCATAGCCTTGAAGGTTGTGTAATGGTTTGGGGTGCCATATCTTATTTCGGAACTATTGAACCTATTCTATTGACCGGAAGTGTATCAGTGGCGAAGCGTCCATATAAGACGATTATTTCCGACTTACCTTTTGAAATTCACAAATCACATCCGAAACATCTTAAGCGGCCCATACACACCACACAAGTGTGCACACTTGTGTCGGTGTGGATAAATGTGGTACGTGTGTGGGGTGGTTTGCACACCAATTTTCGGTCTGCCACACGGTGCGAACAAAATGAAATAGTTTTCATTTTTGGTGTCGGTGTGGGTTATGGTGCTGAAGTGTGTGCCATTTGGTGTGGTGTGTATGGCGAAATGCCACACCGGTGTGCACACAGCGGTGTGCACACTTGTGTGGTGTGTATGGGCCGCTTTAGACTTCTGGCAAAATGAATCAAACTTAATCATACACATGAACTCGCTGCCAACATTTTTTTAACAACTACCACTTTGCTTTCCGTCCTATTCTACACACATGTTGGCTCTTCAACTCACTCCAAAAACAAACACAAAACCTTAGCAACATACAAGGCAACCCCAAATATTACGTCTTATAAAATTTGTTGCTGGATAGAACAAATTTGTATTCTTTCCTTTTTTTCTTTTACTAAAAAATATGACGGTAGAACATCGTCTTATTTTCTTCCATAAGAAAGCATGTTTGTATTGAACAGAGAGGTACCTAGCGCTAGGAATCTCTCTGTTCAATACATGCTTTCTTATGGAAGAAAATAACTCGGTGTTCTAGCGTCATATTTTTTGGTAAATCTGTTTGTTATCTCTTATTCTTTGCACTCTGAGCAGGTGAATATTGTGCAGAGCGCCGGCGCAGTAGCCCAGTGTTCATTTGCAGCATTGCTTCTGCACGCACACTACGGTGTTTGCATGATATTGGTTTTATAAAAGAAAAAAACGCTTTGCTTCGTATTAGTGCAGTCAATGAAGCATTTTAGGTCCGAATTTTTTTACTGTGAACCAATTTGCATGAAATTTTGGAATTAGGCTAATCTTACCCTTAACTTAAAAAGTGAAAATGATTTGAACACCGCCACCACCCTGGGGGTGGTTGCCACCCCTTTTCGGGGGGGAATTTTTTTTTTTCAAAATAACCTCGGATATCGATAAAAGGCCTAATTTTAAGCAAAAAATCTAATATAAAGTTTTTTATTAAGTCCAATACTTTTCGAGTTATTGGCAATTGAAAATTCGCATTTTTTTCACGTTTTTCATCTATTTATTGCAAATATCTCCAAAACTGTAGGTACATTTTATCGAAAATTTTATAAAAAACAAAATTGTAGCAGGTAAAACAATGAACAATTTGGTGTTTTATAAAGTATTCTAAGAACAATATTAAGCTAGATATAAAAGATCAAAGCCATTTTTTATTTTGTCTGAAATTTAATCGTCGTGGTCAATGCCATTTAGCGGCGAGCAGATGCATTTTATGCATTCTAATACAACAAGATGTTTTGTAGTGCTTGAAATAAGCTTTATAATGAGCACTATTAAAAGTCTTTTGCACGTAAAGTAAGTGAGCTGAAGTGCAAATAAGGAGAGCATCTAATGCTTTTTTCTTTTAAATCAATGAGTTTTTGGACCATAACTCCTTCAATTTTCATGCTATCACAACTTATAAAAAACCATTTTAAAGGTAATTAAGAGAGCTACAACATGCTTTCTTGCAATACGTAGTAAACAACCTTTTGCTAAAACGGTGAAGGGTTAAAGGACTTAAGAGAGGCTGCGATTGCGCTGCCTCGCGCTCTTTAAACAATCATATCTCCGTCAATTTTTGACTGACAGAAAAAACTAAAAAACCAAATTGTTTGTCAGAAAAATACCTAAATTTTTTATTCTAACACTTTTATACGTATCTGTCGTCATTTTTGAGATATTATGAAAAAAGTAGGTTTTTTAAAAATCTTAAAATTTTTTGTTTTTTTTTTAATCGTGACTTTTTTGAAAAATATGTGTCCTGAAGCATCCAAACTGATACTATCTATCAAACTCTTCATAACAAACTTAATTTTAGGCGGAATACGATTAAATTTAATTTTGGTGGAAATGGCACTTATGGAACCCATTGATTTAAAAGAAAAAAAACATTAGATGCTCCCCTTATTTTCACTACAGCTCACTTATTTTACGTGCAAAAGACTTTTAATAGTGCTCATTTTAAAGGTTATTTCAAGCACTACAAAACATTATCTTGTATTAGAATGCATAAAATGCATCTGCTCGCCGCTAAATGGCATTGACCACAACGATTTAATTTCAGACAAAATAAAAAAAGGCTTTGATTTTTTATATCTAGCTTAATATTGTTCTTAGAATACTTTATAGAAAACCAATTTGTTCATTGTTTTACCTGCTACAATTTTGTTCTTTATTAAATTTTCGATAAAACGTATAGTTTTGGAGATATTTGCATAAAATAGATGAAAAACGTGAAAAAATTGCGAATTTTAAATCGGCAATAAATCGAAAAGTATTGGACCTAATGAAAAACATTATATATTTCATTTTTTGCTTAAAATTAGGCCTTTTATCGATATCCGAGGTTATTTTGAAAAAAAAAAATTCGCCCCCAAAAAGGGGTGGCAACCACCCCCAGGGTGGTGGCGGTGTTCAAATCATTTTCACTTTTGAAGTTAAGGGTAAGATGAGTCTAATTCCAAAATTTCATGCAAATCGGTTCACAGTAAAAAAATTCGGAGGTAAGGCCCTATTTTTCGCTTCATTGACTGCACTATATTTCTTCCCATGGACACATGCTTATAAACAAAAATGTATATGGCAGGTTTGCAGGTTGAGGAAGGTATCTGCTTGAAGAACAAGAAAATAACACGCTGCTCTTCGACTTATTTCATGAATTTGTATGTGTCTCTGCACTGGACTGATGTGTCAAAGGTTGCCACTTTGATAACAAATTTGTGTGGATATTAGATCTCATAGCACAAAGCATATTTTTGGCAAAAAATGAAAAAAATAGTTGGAATTTTTCTAAAGTTGCGAAACTGGCCTAATGAATTCTTCGTATTTCTTCCCATGGACACATGCTTATAAACAAAAATGTATATGGCAGGTTTGCAGGTTGAGGAAGGTATCTGCTTGAAGAACAAGAAAATAACACGCTGCTCTCCGACTTATTTCATGAATTTGTATGTGTCTCTGCACTGGACTGATGTGTCAAAGGTTGCCACTTTGATAACAAATATGCGTGGATATTAGATCTCATAGCATGAAGCATACTTTTGGCAGAAAATGCAAAAATAAATAGTTGGAATTTTTCTAAAGTGACACAACTGGCCTAAATGAATTCAGTTCCCAATGAGCAGTATTTTATTTGAAAAACGCAGTTTACCAGCAGAACGCAGTACAATACTTATTTAAATTGATTTAGTGCTTTTCGTGATTTTTTTTAAATATTACAAATTTAGGCTTTAAAAATTAAAAAGTGCGAAAAGTCTGAAAAGTTTTCCGATAGTAAGTTTCAGTGGTTTGATTGTGGCCTTAATATCTGTTGACTGTTGCTTAACTGATTTTCACTTTGAGGAAACAAATGGTTTTAATTAGCTTAGTTTTATGAAAAAAAAGATGACGCTCTACCTAATAGCTGGTTGGTTTGAAATACTTGACTTTTTGGCTTGATGCGAAGACAAACATTGCACAAAAAAATTTTAATTAAACTTTTTTTGTTGGTGACTAAGTTTCTTTTGAATTACCTTTTGGAATTATTATTATATATAACATATATGTATATAACATATATATATACAGGGTGATTCGCATAAGGTGTGACAAAAAGATAGGGTGTGTAGGTTGGACCTAGTACCTAGACAAGCAAAAAATCGTATGGGAGGGGGGGGGGGGGGTCCATTTTCACCCGTTTAGGCGGAAGGGGCAATTTAAGAAAAAAGTCACTAAAAATGGAAAAAAATTATTTAAAAATAACGGTAATACCTACAGAGTCGTGCTATAGCATTTTGAAAAGCCAAAAACTTATACATTAATTTAAATTAAAAAAAAGTTGTTCAAATAAATAGTTTTTGAAATATTAATTTTCAAAGTCAAAATTTTGAAAAAATTTTTTTCCAAATTTTACGTTATTAAGTAGTATTTTTCTGGCTTATTTTCAATGCTCCTATTTATTTTTGATCAAACACAAAAAACCGGATGTCAAAAATGTTGAAATTAAACGCAGATTGTTAAGTTATTTTTAGATTATATTTTAATGTAGCGCAAAGGAAAGAAAGTAAGTACACGTCAGAATTCAACTGAGTCACAGAGTTAACAGAACGAGAGAACTGACAGATGACAAGGAATAAGAATGAATATGAGAGTTGCCAGAAAGGTAAGCATGAAAAGGCATTACCATGTAAATATGAAATATCCAACATCCCCTCTCAACTTCATAATCGTTCTCTATCTTCATTTTAAACAATTTTAAAAGATATAAACTTTTTAACTGTGTACTTTACAATATTTTTCGAATATACATAAATTGTTTTATGAGATCAGTTACTCTTTGAATTTTTAGAAATTTGACAATTAGAAAAAATTATTTGTATGTATCTACAAACAAGGAAGAAATTTTAAGTTTTGAATACCAAATATAAGTTAATTGAAAAATGAAATATTGTACTTCAGTGTATGGAGCATTTAGAGTTTCATGCCCATATTTTCGAAGTGTTTGAAGTGTGACGGTTGCGGTAAAGCTTTCGTCAGTGCGTCCGCTATCATGTCTTCGGATTTGAGGTAACTGATACTGATGATGTTGTCTGCTATGGCTTCTCTCACGAAATGGTAACGTACATCGATGTGCTTCGTCCTTCCGTGGTTGGCCTGGTCATTTGCGATATGTTTAGCGCTTTGGTTGTCGCAAAATATGTTGAGAGGTCCATCGTGTAATTTTAGCTCTTCTAATATGTGACGTAGGTATGCTGACTCTTTTGCCACTGAGGACAGCGTGATGTACTCAGCCTCGGTGCTGGATGTGGCTACTATTTGCTGCATTTTGGAACCCCAGTGTACTGCTCCGCCGGCATAAATGAAAACAAAGCCGGATTGAGATTTTCTGTCGTTTACATCTCCAGCCCAACTAGAGTCCGAGTAAGCTAGCATCTGTTGTTTCGTTTTTCTGTAAACAATCATAGTAGATTTAGTGCCAAGTAAGTACCTTATAACATTTAGTCCTGCAGTCCAGTATTGACGTCTAGGGTCCTCGACGTACTGAGAAAGTGCACTCACTATGAAAGAAATGTCTGGTCTGCTGAACGATGAGATATACAACAATCGTCCGATTAGTTGTCTATAGGAAGTTTTGTTGACTTTTTCACTTTCACCTTTTATTGTAGGTTCCTTTTCCAGTTTCAGCTTTACTTGAGCGGGCAGGCGTGATGGTTTTGCTTCTTCCAGTTGATAAAGTTGTTGAAGATTATTAATGTATCCCTGTTGAGTTATGCTTATGCCTTTGTTGTGATGTGAGATTTCCAATCCCACACAAAGTTTAGGTTCTCCCAAGTCGCGTATATCAAAGTCCTCTGATAGTTTGCGGTGTACGAGCAAATATTCCTCAGGGTCGTTGGTTGCCAAAAGAAGATCATCAACGTAGATCGTCAGGATTGTGAAACTTTGCTTATTATTTTTGAAGTAAATGCATCTGTCATATGCTGATTGGGAATAATTGAGTTCTTTTAAGGTTTTATCCAGCCTTAAATTCCACTGCCAACCTGACTGTTTTAATCCGTAGAGAGCCTTTTTTAAACTGCATACTTTGTTGGTATCGCTTTTCTCAAAACCATCCGGTTGTTCCACGTATATTTCAACATCTAGTTCTCCGTTGTTAGGGTCATTTAAGACGCTAGTGTTGAATCTTGGTCTCCTTGCTATACCCTCTGCGCGACGCTGAACAGCAGCTGTTCGTAAGCGAAGCAAACCCAGTAGTAGGTGATGGTCGCTACCTGCGTCCGCCTTTCTTTCGTTGCGAACATCGCACAGTGACTTCCTCCATTTCTGCTGTATAATGAAGTGGTCGATTTGATTTTTAGTTCGACCATCAGGAGATTCCCAGGTGATTTTGTGGCAGGTCTTGTGCGGAAATAAAGAACCCCCAATAGCAAGTTGACGAGCGTTGCAGAAGTCGACAAGCATGTCACCATTTTCGTTTCTTTGACCTAAGCCATGTTTACCCATAACGCGTTCGAGACCTTCGTTATTCGAACCAATTTTGGCATTAAAGTCCCCCATGATGATAATGTTGTCTCCCCCTGGAACACTGTTGTACACCGAGTTCAGATGAGTATAAAAAGAGGTCTTATCTTCAACTGATGCATCATTCGTTGGAGCGTAACACTGAATAATGGTGACTTTTCGAATTTTGGAGCTAAACCTCGCCGTCATAAGCCTCGCCGAAATCGGTTTCCAGGATATTAGACTTTTGGTTGCTTCCTTATTCAGCATGATGCCCACACCATTGAGTCTTGGACCTCTGTCTACCTCCCCAGAGTACAACATTCTCGTAAGGCCCGATTCTGCAGAATATTCAGCTCTTCCTCTCCATTTAGTTTCACTCACTCCAAGAATGCTGATGTTATGCCGAAGTATTTCTCGTTCTACCTGCTCGTACCTTCCTGGTGCGTACAGGGAACAGACGTTCCATGCCCCAATCTTCGTTCGTGTTTTGTAGCCAAAAGTCCGTCTAGATGAATCTGAAGGATTTCTTGATCTTGTTGCTGATTCATTATTGATGACGTCACGATTTTCATTTGTACACGAAATTTGCCGCACCCCCAAATCCGATGTGCGGTTTACTACAGCCGGGGCCATAGGAGGATTCACCAAAGTATGGCTACCCCTTGGGGAATCATTTCCGTTAGTTTTTTTTTTGCTGCCCTATGCTCCAGGAGGAGTTAAAGTGCTGCTACACTTGCAGCCGGACAACATATATATATATATATAGTTCTCCGTTGAGATAAGCGGAGGATACGTCCAATTGGTGTAATTTGAGCTTGTGCTCTGCAGCTATTGCCAGTGTTAAACGTATAGAATGGATGCTGGCGACGGAGCGTAAGTGTCTGTGTAGTCCAGTCCTGGAATTTGTTCATTGCCTTTTGCTACCAATCCACCAATTCCCAGGTTTGGTTGCGCATTAGTGAGTCGTATTCATCCTGCATTGCGCTGTACCACTCGTCGCGATTATCCATTTTTGCCAGCTGTTTCAAGGTCGTAGGATCGGTTTTTACGTTGTAGGTTTCTTCACTATCGGCTGTTGATGTTTTAGAGCTGCTTGGAAAATAATTCGGTGGTGGTGCTTCATCTAGAGTTTCTGATTCGGGTTCTGATTCAGGTTTTTGGTATTCGTTATTCAGTGCCGATGTTTCAGTAGTGAAAGTGTAAAGGTTTGGTTCGATTTCGTTACTTTTCTTCTTGTCTTCTTGTGAATTTTCCACGAACTTCACATCTCTGCTCTTAATGATCTGAAGTGTTTCCGGTTTCCAGAGTCTATAAGTTCCATGTTCGTTTTCGTATCCTTCAATCTTGTGTTCTGTACTCCTCGGATCAAACTTAGAAATGTTGTTTCGTTTATATAGAACGTAAGCATTCGTTCCAATGCATTTGAACTTTGATACATCAGGCTTTTTACCAGTCCACAGTTCCTCTGGTGTGACATTTCCATTCATTTTTGTTGGACACCTGTTTCGTATGAAGGCAGCCGTGCATATTAATTCTGCCCATAGAATGTCGGGTAAATCCGCATCAATTTTTAAGCACCCACCAATCATCAACCAACCAGAATCAACGGTGGACTTCAGCAGCCATAAAAGCAGAAACCCCTGAAGGAGCTACTCCAACAAATTTGGTTTAAAGGTCTTTCAGGGTCTTTCAATACTAGGACAGGGTATTGAAGTAGAGATGGTGGCGGATGTGCTCCTGGTGAGCCAACGGCAGCACTCACACCCCTGCAGCAGGGTACTGACACTGGATATTCCAGCCCTTTGTGTCCGAAGGGACCCAAAAGGACCTGGCCCTCCAGGTTGAGGGTTGTGCGTAGGGTTAACTACCCTACCACGGAAAAAATAATTTGTTCCATAACAACAAGCAGCCTCGGATAACGATAATGATATCAAAGTTGACGACCCATGCAAACGAAAAAAGGACAACGACCTCCGGATCTGCACTTGGAACGTAAGATCTCTTAACAGACTAGGTGCAGCTGGAGAATTAGGACTGCTGCAAAGCAGACATAACCGCCATCCAAGAAGTGCGATGGAGTGGACCGGGCATAAAGAAGATGAAAAACTGTGACATATACTAAGGCGACTGCTACAGACAACAGAAACAGCGTTTATTTGGGTGCGGATTTGTCGTTAGAGGAAGACTCAGGGATAAGGTGATTAGCCAAAATCCAGTCAATGAGCGTATAATGACCATCCGCATCAGGGCTAAATTCGCCAACATTAGCCTTATATGCGCCCACGCCCCCTCAGAAGAGAAAGACGACGATTCCAAAGACTGTTTCTACGAGCTCCTCGAAGAAACATATGAGCAGTGCCCTAGACACGACGTGAAAATCGTTCTTGGCGATTTCAACGCAAAACTAGGGAAGGAGGACATCTTTGGAAACACAATCGGTAAGCATAGCCTCCACGACAAAACCTCCGAAAACGGATTGAGGCTAATCGAGTTTGCTGCGGGGCTAAATCTTGTTGTAAGTAGTACACGCTTCCCGCATCTCAAAATTCATAAAGGTACATGGCGATCCCCAGATCAATTAACCGTCAACCAAATTGACCATGTTGCGATCGACGCAAGGCACTCTTCCAGTGTGCTAGATGTCCGAACTTTCCGAGGGGCCAACTTTGACTCGGACCACTACCTTGTTGTAGTCAAGGTACGAATGAGGATATCTTGTTCACGACCAGCACGAACTAACGCTGTCAAGAGATATGACGTCGGAAAGCTACAATCGCAAGAGATTGCCAATGCCTTTTCCAATCGAGTGTCCCTTCAATTACAATTGGACCCTATGCCACCTACATTGAGTATTGAAGACCAGTGGCAGCAATGCCAAGAAGCCATCAGAACCGCTGCCTCTGAGGTTCTGGGTTTCACTCGGCCACCAAAACGAAACCCATGGTTCGATGAAGAATGTAGGCAGGCAAATGCAGCCAAGCAAAGAGCACGACAAATGCTTTTGCAAACACGAACGAATACTGCTTACGATCAGTATAACGAGATTTACAAGGAGAGAAGAGGGAAGAACACCGACTTCTCAAAAAGAAAAAGAAGCAGCATGAGAAGCGCTCGTTTGAGGAAATAGAGAGGTGCCATGACAGGAACGAGATTCGGAAGTTTTACCAAAAGGTAAAAAGATCCTGCCAGGGTGGCAAACCCCGAACTCGAGCCTGTAAAGACCAGCAGGGAAACATAGTTATAGAGTCACAGTTGCTACTGAGGATCTGGAAAGATCATTTCTGCAGACTGCTTAACGGCGATGAGGACACAAATTCCGCTGTCAGGCAGATTGCCCCATTCAGCCTGGACGATGATCAAGAATGCCTACCTCCCGACCTAGAAGAAGTTAAGCTTGCTATATGCAAACTTAAATCAAATAAGACTGCAGGTGCAGATGGCCTTGATGCCGAACTTTTCAAGGCAGCTGGAGATCAGTTGGAAAGGAGCATGCACCAGCTGATCTGCATGATATGGTCGGAAGAAAGCATGCCCGATGAATGGAACCTCAGTATCGTATGCCCGATCCTAAAGAAAGGAGACCCTCACAATTGCGCCAATTATAGAGGGATAAGCCTCCTTAACGTCGCTTATAAGATCTTGTCTGTTGTAATATGTGAACGTCTGAAACCCCACGTCAACAACTTGATAGGTCCTTATCAATGTGGTTTTAGACCAGAGAAGTCCACAATAGACCAAATTTTCACATTACGGCAGATCTTGGAAAAAACCCGAGAAAATAATATCGATATTCACCATCTTTTTATCGATTTCAAGGCCGCGTATGACAGTATCTACAGAGACGAGCTGTACAGAGCCATGTCTAGTTTCGGCACCCCTGCAAAACTCGTACGACTATGCAGGATGACTTTGGAGAATTCACGCTGCTCCGTCAAGGTCGGTAAAGAACTCACCGAGACCTTTGATGTCGAAAAAGGTTTTAGGAAAGGCGATAAACTGTCATGCGATTTCTTCAACATCATACTTGAACAGATTGTAAGAAACTCAAACGTCAACACCAGAGGAACAATCTTTCAAAAGTCTGTACAATTACTCGCCTATGCAGACGATATTGACGTAATGGGAAGAAAAAAGCGTGATGTCATAGGTGCTTTTGCGAGTATCGAAACAGAAGCGGCAAAAACGAAGTATATGTTGTCATCAAACAAGGACACAGAACATCGACGAATTGGTCAAAACGTCACAATAGACAGACATAACTTCGAGGTAGTACAGGACTTCGTCTACCTAGGATCCGCTGTAGACACGGACAACAACATCAGTGCGGAGATCAAACGGAGAATAACTCTTGCCAACCGTTGCTTCTTGGGGCTAAGAAGGTAATTGAGAAACAAAACCCTCTCCAGAAAAACCAAGGTAACCTTGTATAAGACCTTAATCATCCCAGTCCTGCTTTACGGCGCGGAAGCATGGACCTTATCGAAAGCGGATAAGGAAACTCTTGGTCGTTTCGAAAGAAAAATTCTCCGAATTATCTTTGGTCCCGTATGCGAAGGCAATGTGTGGAGAAGAAGATACAACAACGAGCTGTATGAGCTATACCGCGACATGGGCATAGCCAGAAGAGTACGCATCGCGAGGCTACGATGGTTGGGCCATGTTGAGCGGATGGACCCAAACGCTCCGGCTCGTCGGGTGTTCGAAAGCACATTGCAAAGAAATCGCGGAAGGGGAAGACCTCGTCTTAGGTGGCGCAATCAAGTGGATGAAGACCTCAACCGACTTGGAGTGCAAAACTGGAGAGAGCTCGCCCGAAATCGAAGTCGTTATAGAAGGATGTTGGTTGAGGCCCAGGTTCACCCCGAACTGTAAGGCCCACCTAAGTAAGTAAGTAAGCCATATCCAATAGCGTTCGGTTGGCTCTTTCGGCTATCCCGTTTTGTTGAGGAGTATAGGGCGCGGAAAATTCGTGGTCAATGCCGTTTTGTTCGAGAAACTTTTCGAAGCTGTCGTTAGTGTATTCAGTTCCATTGTCGCTTCTTAACGACTTTATGAACTCACCTGACTGCTTTTCTACCAATGCTTTATAAGCTTTGAACTTTTCAAGCGCTTCACTTTTCCTTCGCATGAAATACACTAAAATATGTCGGGTGAAGTCGTCAATAAATGTTTTAAAGTATACTGACTTACTCAAGTATTCGGTACGCATTGGCCCGCATTCGTCCGAATGAATCAGTTGCAGTTTTCTGCTGCTTCGCTTGGCTTCACTTACACTGAACGGCTTGATGGATTGTTTTGCACAGATACACGTTTCACAGGTAGCACTTTCATTTTCCAAATTATTCGGCAGACCAATAACCATATCCTTCGTCTTCATTTGCTTAAGCGACGCAAGGTTCAGGTGGCCCATCCTCTTGTGCCAAACGTCAAGGGCAGTTGTATTGGTTGCTGTTACTAGCGCTTTAGGTTTTTCATGAACATGGAACAAACCATGATTCTTTTCTGCTGTCATCAAAAGCTTTCCACTCTTATCGTACAATTTCGCTTGACGATTTTTGAATGTAACTTCACAGCCAGATTCTGTTGCCTTGCTCACTGAAATAAGGTTTTCTTTCAGATCTGGGATATACAGCGTGTTAAATAGTTTGATGCCTTCCTTTACATGACACAAGTTTGGTGGAATTGTGGCTGTTCCTACACCCATGATGCTAACCTTATTACCATTAGCCAAGGTCACATAGTTTTGTGTCGTGGCATTTATGTTATCAAACAAGGAAAGGGTTGAGCACATGTGAGATGTTGCTCCTGAATCGAGCCACCAAACCACTTCTTCAGTTGCAATTTTTAACACCGATTGCTCCTGCACTGTAAACCCGTATTTGAAATTATCTTTTTCAACTGATTGCACTTTCTTAACTCGCTCATTATTACGAAAACAATCTTTGGCTTTGTGGCCTTTTTTTCCACACTTACGACATTCGTATGGAAACGAGTTAGTAAATTCCTTGTTGTAGTTTGAAAACTTTTTCGGTTTGTACTTTCCTTTGGAATAAAGTGCTGTGCTAGTCGATGTGGTTGACTCCTTTTTACGGTCACTAACCTCCAATAGTCGTGTGCAGACAGTGTCGAGCTCCGGGTAGCTGCTTTGCGCATCAAAAGCGGCCTGTACATCCTTATATTCTTCTGACAGTCCATCGAGAAGTATTATCACCAATAAGTCCTTGTCGAGCGTGGCTTCTAGTTCAAGGAGTCTGCTTACTGTTGCTTTGAATTCTCTAATGAATTCATCCATACTTTGGGCATCTTCCATTTTCGTGTTGATCAGACGTCTGAATTCCTCAGCCTTTTGCCTAGGGCCTTTTCTTTCGTACATTTCACCTAAAAAATTCCAAATATCATGTGAATGTACTTTATGTTTTACCAAGGAAACTATGTTTGGCTCCAGTGCCAAAATGAGCTCCGCTTTCGCGTCCATATCCTTGTCATCCCACGCTTGCTGTTCAGCTCCTGCCTCCGCAGGTCTTTGCAGTGTTCCTTTGAAGTCAAACGTGCTTTATGGAGAATCGCTTCCATTTGCGTTTCCATGAAACAAAATTTTCACCATTGAATGGCGGCACACGATGTAGAACATTCGGATTCATGTTTAAAGGTTAGGGCTTTTTAAATTAACTTGAATGCAAAAAATTTACTTTTACTTTTATACTACTTTATATTTAAAACAAACTGGGCCCATAACCTGTTGAAAGTTAAACGCAGATTGTTAAGTTATTTTTGGATTATATTTTAATGTAGCGCAAAGGAAAGAATGTAAGTACACGTCAGAATTCAACTGAGTCACAGAGTTAACAGAACGAAAGAACTGAAAGATGACAAGGAATAAGAATGAATATGAGAGTTGCCAGAAAGGTAAGCATGAAAAGGCATAACCATGTAAATATGAAATATCCAACAAAAATAACCTGTAGTTTTTGAGAAAACCAAAAATTACAAAAACGACTTTTTTCAATTTTTTTTTAAAGTTTTTTTTTTGTTATTGGATTTTTAAGTGAATTCTCAATAAAAAAAAGTAAAGAGAAAATTCATCCTTTATTTCGTAAGTTCACTTAAGAATCCAATAACGAAAAAAAAAACTTAAAAAAAAATTTTTACAAAAGTCGTTTTTGTAGTTTTTGGTTTTCTCAAAAACTACAGGTTATTTTGACATCCGGCTTTTTGTGTTTGATCAAAAATAAATAAGAGCATTGAAAATAAGCCAGAAAAGTACTATTTAATTACGTAAAATTTGGAAAAACAGTGGTTTTTAAAAAAAAAATTATGTTTTTTTGAAAATTTTGACTTTGAAAATTAATATTTCAAAAACTATTTATTCGAACAACATTTTTTTAAATTTAAATTAATGTATAAATTTTTGGCTTAAATGCTATAGCACGACTCGGTAGGTATTACCGTTATTTTTAAATAATTTTTTTTTCCATTTTTAGTGATTTTTTTCTTAAATTGCCCCTCCCGCCTAAACGGGGGAAAATGGACTGCCCCCTCTCATACGATTTTTTGCTTGTCTAGGTCCAACCTACACATCCTATCTTTTTGTCACACCTTATGCGAATCACCCTGTATATTCGTTCTTAAGTTCACATCCCTCCTCTTCGGACGTGGAACGAGGGCGACATACGTTGATGTTAAGTTCATTAAATTCTGATCTATGTATACAGCATTGCCCAGTGGAGAATAAAAAACCGCGTAGAATTTAATGCTTCACAAACTCAATGCTGTCTTTTGTCGTTGAAGCGAAACTTACCACCCTAAGGTAAGGTAAGTATCCATGAGTGGCTATTGTATTGTTAAAACAGAACAGCTTTCAATCCTCGGTATGTGCATTACCAACCACCTCTACTGGAATAAACATATACTTGGCATCGCCAAAAACGCTGCAAAGTGCTTAGGCTTTCATCGACGATGCAAGAAATTGTTCTCACCCAATGACCTGGCAGTCATCTACCAAACGTATATTCGTCCTAAGAGGGAGGACAACTCCCATATTTGGGCTGGTGCTCCTTCAACTCACCTCAATATTTTGGACAG
Source organism: Melanostoma mellinum (assembly GCA_914767635.1). Lineage (NCBI taxonomy): Eukaryota > Metazoa > Arthropoda > Insecta > Diptera > Syrphidae > Melanostoma > Melanostoma mellinum. The sequence goes on from OU612059.1 coordinate 98,971,567, forward strand.
CGCAGCGTTCAGAGAAGAGCCTTAAAAATGATTGGAGATACGAACACCATTGAAACTTTCACGACACTCGAACATCGTCGTAATGTTTCTTGCCTCTCCTTATTTTATTCGTTTTTTTTACAGACAGTGCTCTTATGAGATTGCCAGCTACATTCCTCTACTTAAACAATTCAACCGTAATACTCGCGCTTCTAAAAATGCCCATCGCCATCAGTTTACCCTTGAGTCCAATTTTGGACGTACTGTTAAATACAGAGATTCCTTCTTCAGCCAATGTGGAATGTATTGCCCAGCTCTATTTTTCCCTCTCATTACAATCTTCAGAAATTTAAAACTAATGTGCATCGGTATCTCCTTACTAACTCTCTCCCTTTTTCCTAACGCTAATTATAAAAAAAAGAAGGAAGGAGGGTGAAAATTTTTATTAAGATAAAAATTTTAAGATTTTTATAAAAATTATTTTAATGCCTAAATTTGTTTAAAAAATTATAACTAACAATAATGTTAACAGTGGTAACCATTTAGATAATAGTATTCATGATTTTGATTCTTTTAGCTCATTTGATAGTATAAATAATAACGAACTTAAATGCCTATGTATCGACCATATGAATGCAAGTTCTCATTGCAGCTTTTCTGTCATTTACCAAAATATTTGTAGTACTACAAAAAACTTTGATGTTCTTTTGGCTCATTTAGCACTTTTTTCACATAACCTCAAAATTTATGTGAAAAAATAGAACAACCGAGTTTTTGGTTTGTTATTTTTATCTTTTACCAAAAAATTAATTTTTTACGAAATTTGGTGAAAACTTACCTTTGTATGTCCCAAACATGGAGGAATTTTTTTGATTGAAAATATTTATTTTTTACCTTATATTGACTTAATATCGAAAAAGCACCCTAATTTTCAATCGATTCTCACGTCAAAGTATCTGCTTTTTTAAAAAAGTTGGTGTGTTTTTTGTTTGTTGAAATCTCTACTTACTGATGGTATAAAAAAGTATACACTTCTTTGGTAAATGTTCTCAGAAAATGCAAATAATGAAAAAAAACCGAATCCGAATATTTTTTTTTTAATCATCTCTTCTTATTCGATATTCCCTGGAATAACCTCGACCATGTGTAAGTCCACCCTGAGTTTTCATAGATCTCATCAAAATTTTGCACGCCTATGCACGAGCGATCAGAGGACACTTTCTATACTAGTACAGCTCGCCTTGTCTGAATTCATTTTTGCATCGATGGAGTTGTCGGACACAGAAAAGGCGATACATTATTGCTGGATTAAGTAACAGACAATTTTGAAGACAATTTGTATCACAAAGATTTTAAGATCATAAAAAAAATGTATCGAGCATCTAAAATTAGTACAAAAAAGAGGTCCTACCGCAAAACTTTGGATGCAGTACTGGCAAATGATCTCATTTGTTAAAGATTTCATACGGACTGAACGTTCAGGTAATTGGGAACTTCATTTAAAATACGTGGAAATGCGTATTTATCTCCAAGATATACGTAAGCTTAAAGACACAATAAATGATGATTATGAATATAAGCGATTCACTGAAGGGATCTTTAAAACTAGACGTACTCACAAATTTTAGTCGGAAGTTTGGACGGATATGGCGATCGAGCAAGGTTTGATGAGATCTATGAAAACTCAGGGTGGACTTACACATGGTCGAGGCTTGTCTGAAAGTGTTTTTACAAAATTCGTATTAACGAAGATTATACTGGTCGAAGTTTGCAATGAAATGGAAGATTTTTGTAATGTTTCTTTTGCAACTACAGAGCAACGCATTAATTCCAGAGAATATCGAATAAAAAGAGATGATTTAAATAAAATTTTCGAATTCGGGTTTTCTTCTGAAGAGGTGATCTTCCACGCTGTCAAAACCACTGCGTAAGCTCTTCCATTTGTCCTACTCCGTCCTTAAAAAATGCGAATCTTCCTCACCCTCGAACTACCAACCAATTGCACTTACTTCCCTTCTTTCTAAGTTCATGAAAACGCTGATCAATTATCAGCTTAAGAAATATCTCGAAGAAAAACAGGTTCTTAATGACCGACAGTATGGCTGATGATTTGAAGGTATATCTCACCAAACAGTGGCAGAAGTCTTTACATCGACTCCCATATTTGGGCTGGTGCTCCTTCAACTCACCTCAATCTTTTGGACAGTGGTCAGAGAAGAGCCTTTAAAATGATTGGAGATGCGAATACCATTGAAAATTTCACGACACTCGAACATCGTCGTAATGTTTCTTGGCTCTCCTTATTTTATCGTTTTTTTTACAGACAGTGCTCTTATGAGATTGCCAGCTGCATTCCTCCCTTTAAACAATTCAACCGTAATACTCGCGCTATTAGAAATGACCATCAGTTTACCCACCCTTGAGTCCAATTTCGGACCTACTGTTAAATACAGAGATTCCTTCTTCAGCCAATATGGAATGTATTACCCAGCTCTATTTTTCCCTCTCATTACAGTCATCAGAAATTTAAAACTAATGTTCGTCGGTATCTCCATTCAAACTCTTTCCCTTTTTCCTAACGCTCGAACTATGTTACTTACCATGTTAAGGCTCTGTATTTCTCCTTCATTACGATTTACAAAGATTCAGAAGCAACGTGCATCGGTGTCTCCTTTCAAATCCTCTCCTATTTTCCTAAATGCTTGCACTGTGTTCTATAACATTATAAGTGTATTCATAACCCCTTGATGTGCGCGCTTATTATAAAAAAAAGGGTACTCACAACCCCTTGAGTGCGCTCAAATTATTAAAAAAAAAAAAAGCAAACGGCTAAGAAAATCAGCTTTACCATTAGTTCCGCTCCGATGCACGATGTCGTAATCGTACGCGTTGAGAAAAATTGGTCGTCTTAGAATCTGAGTTGACAAACTGTTACACCCTTGCTCGTCGGTAAATAAATCTTTTAATTTTGCAACTAAATACCAGGTACTTCCGAAAAATCGACAAATAAGAAAACAGATCATCATCACAAACAAACAAATCACAACACCTCAAAACAACAATCCCCCTCAACAAAGTTGATCACCATAGGGAGAGTAAATCAAAACCCCTCTAACCCAAAACCAAACTCAATTTTTAAAACAGAAAACAAAACTGATAAAAACAAAAAAAAAACATTCTCACAAGAAAGAAAAAAAGCAAACAACAACAACTCCCTCAAGCCGGCTTACCACCGTGATGTAGGCTTAAACCCCCTAAATTACTTAAAAAAATCAACAATAAATACTATAAACATATGCTCATTCAATGTAAGAACTTTATCTGCAGACAGAAAATGGAAGAACTTAAACAAGCAATAGCATGCATCGAAAGGGAAATTATCGGGCTATCTGAAACAAGAATATATGGATAACAAATAAATGAAAATGACGTTGGAATATTCTGTACATAGGCGAAACCAAAGGACTGTAGGTACGGGTGTTAGTGCAGCCAATGAAGCGAAAAATAGGGCCTTACCTCCGAATTTTTTTACTGTGAACTGATTTGCATGAAATTTTGGAATTAGGCTCATCTTACCCTTAACTTCAAAAGTGAAAATAATTTGAACACCGCCACCACCCTGGGGGCGGTTGCCACTCCTTTTAAGGGGTGAATTTTTTTTTCAAAATAACCTCGGATATCGATAAAAGGTCTAATTTTAAGCAAAAAATCAAATATAAAGTTTTTCATTAAGTCCAATACTTTTCCAGTTATTGGCAATTGAAAATTCGCAATTTTTTCACGTTTTTCATCTATTTATTGCAAATATCTCCAAAACTATAGGTACGTTTTATCGAAAATTTTATAAAGAACAAAATTGTAGCAGGTAAAACAATTTGGTTTTTTATAAAGCATTTTAAGAACAATATTAAGCTAGATATAAAAGATCAAAGCCATTTTTTATTTTGTCTGAAATTTAATCGTCGTGGTCAATGCCATTTAGCGGCGAGCAGATGCATTTTATGCATTCTAATACAAGACGATGTTTTGAAGTGCTTGAAATAAGCTTTAAAATGAGCACTATTAAAAGTCTTTTGCACCTAAAATAAGTGAGCTGTAGTGGAAATAACGAGAGCATCTAATGTTTTTTTCTTTTAAATCAATGGGTTTCATAAGTGCCATTTACACCAAAATTAAATTTAATCGTATTCCGCCTAAAATTAAGTTTGTTATGAAGAGTTTGATAGATAGTATCAGTTTGGATGCTTCAGGACACATATTTTTCAAAAAAGTCACGATTAAAAAAAAAACAAAAATTTTTAAAATTTTCAAAAAACCCATTTTTTTTTTTCATAATATCTCAAAAATGATTACAGATACGTATAAAAGTGTAAGAATAAAAAATTTAGGTATTTTTCTGACAAACAATTTGGTTTCATAGTTTTTTGTCAGACAAAAATTGACGGAGATATGATTGTTTAAAGAGCGCGTGGCAGCGCAATCGCAGCCTCTCTTAAGTCCTTTAACCCTTCACCGTTTTAGCAAAAGGTTGTTTACTACATATTGCAATAAAGCATGTTGTAGCTCTCTTAATTACCTTTACAATGGTTTTTTATAAGTTGTGATAGCATGAAAATTGAAGGAGTTATGGTCACAAAACTCATTGATTTAAAAGAAACAAACATTAGATGCTCTCGTTATTTCCACTACAGCTCACTTATTTTACGTGCAAAGGACTTTTAATAGTGCTCATTTTAAAGCTTATTTCAAGCACTACAAAACATCGTCTTGTATTAGAATGCATAAAATGCATCTGCTCGCCGCTAAATGGCATTGACCACGACGATTAAATTTCAGACAAAATAAAAAATGGCTTTGATCTTTTATATCTAGCTTAATATTGTTCTTAAAATGCTTTATAAAAAACCAAATTGTTTTACCTGCTACAATTTTGTTCTTTATAAAATTTTCGATAAAACGTATAGTTTTGGAGATATTTGCAATAAATAGATGAAAAACGTGAAAAAATTGCGAATTTTCAATTGCCAATAACTGGAAAAGTATTGGACTTAATGAAAAACTTTATATATTTGATTTTTTGCTTAAAATTAGGCCTTTTATCGATATCCGAGGATATTTTGAAAAAAAAATTCACCCCCGAAAAGGGGTGGCAACCACCCCCAGGGTGGTGGCGGTGTTCAAATTATTTTCACTTTTGAAGTTAAGGGTAAGATGAGCCTAATTCCAAAATTTCATGCAAATCGGTTCACATTAAAAAAATTCGGACCTAAAATGCTTCATTGACTGCACTATGTACGGAGTTGGCTTTCTCATCAAAAAATAACTCAAAAGTTATATATAACTGAAATACGTTTCTTTAATGAGAGAATATGTAGTATCATTTACAAATCAGTAACACGAAATTGACCGTAATACAAATATATGCCCCAACAGAAAGAGCTACCGACGAAGAAATCGATCAATTCTATGACTGTCTGGAACAATTGTATGAAACCACAAAAACAGAAGTTAGGTATGTCATAGGAGACTTCAACGCAAAGTTGGGTTTGCAAAATGAAGGTGAAGAAAATATCATTGGGCGTTTCGGATATGGACAAAGAAATAGACGTGGAAAGAGATTACTTAGCTGGCTACAAGAATTTAATTATACATTTGCATACTAATTTTTTAAGAAAAAGGACAAATTTAAATGGATTTGAATATCTCCAGATAATAAAACAAAAAACAAAATTGATCTAGTACTGACAAATTAAAAAAAAAAACATTCATGGACGTTTCAACAATACCCACGTTAAAGTTTAATAGTGACCATAGGATGATACACGCAAAAATAAAAAGCAACCACAGAACTATGAACAGGAATCATCAGAAATATTTTACACTTAGAGAAGTTACTTCAGAGCAACAAACAACATATAACATACAACTTGGAAGAAAAATAAATGAAATCATAAGCACCACTTACACATCAGAAAATATTCAAAACATTTATATCTTCGAAACTATCATACAAACTTCAGCAAAGGACACTATGATGAAACCAGAAAACACCAAAGTCGAAAAAATCTCACAGAACACAAAAATAATGGTAAACAAAAGAGAAGAATTGAGAGCAAAAATCAGTCTGACAGCACATGAAACACAAGAACTGAAAGAATTAAGAACAACAATTAAATTGCAGTCAAAAAAAGATATCCAAAACTACAACGAATCGAAGGTGAAAGACATATTAGAAAATACAAAATCAATAAAAAAGACAAAACAGTTTTTGTGTGATGATGGAAAAGAATGCATCATTCCATTTAAAAATTATACAAAAAGACTCACCAAAAGGATAGATACAAATAAAGCAGCTACAGCTTTCTTTGAATCCCTGTTTTCATCAAAAAACTATGAAGCAGACTACAACAACATTTTCCTTGACAACAACTTTGATGACGATACGATACTTTTCAACGAAATGGAAATCACAAACTGCATCGACGAATTGGGACAAGAGAAAAGTTCAGGCAGTGATGGTATCGAAGCAGAAATTTTAAAATTCGGAAAACAATCTCTCACACCATTTCTGACAACAGATACCAAAACAATGGAAACAAAGCATCATAACAATATTACATAAAAAAGGAGACAAAGAAGGTATAAATAATTACAGACCAATCAGCTTAATATCGGCAGTGTATAAACTTTTTTAAAAAGCATTATATAAAAAATTTAAAATATCACTAAATGACTAACAGCCAAGAGAGCAAGCCGGATTTAGAGAAGGATTTTCAACTACTGACCACTTACAGACCATTAACCAACTAATAGAATAATCAAAGGAAGAATGCCCTCTATCTTTTATTCGTTGATTTTAGTAAAGCTTTTGATACGATAGAACATAAAAGCATTTGGGCAGCACTGACTAATCAAAATATCAATCCAATATTTGTCTAGACCAGGGTTTACCAAACTATTTTGAGCAACAGACCCCTTTTCCAAAATGAACTGATACCGTAGACCCCCAAGGCCAAAAAAAAAAAAACTTTATTTTTGATTTTTTGCTTAAAATTAGGCCTTTTATCGATATCCGAGGTTATTTTGAAAAAAAAATTCACCCCCGAAAAGGGGTGGCAACCACCCCCAGGGTGGTGGCGGTGTTCAAATTATTTTCACTTTTGAAGTTAAGGGTAAGATAAGCCTAATTCCAAAATTTCATGCAAATCGGTTCACAGTAAAAAAATTCGGACCTAAAATGCTTCATTGACTGCACTATGTACGGAGTTGGCTTTCTCATCAAAAAAGAACTCAAAAGTTATATATAACTGAAATACGTTTCTTTAATGAGAGAATATGTAGTATCATTTACAAATCAGTAACACGAAATTGACCGTAATACAAATATATGCCCCAACAGAAAGAGCTACCGACGAAGAAATCGATCAATTCTATGACTGTCTGGAACAATTGTATGAAACCACAAAAACAGAAGTTAGGTATGTCATAGGAGACTTCAACGCAAAGTTGGGTTTGCAAAATGAAGGTGAAGAAAATATCATTGGGCGTTTCGGATATGGACAAAGAAATAGACGTGGAAAGAGATTACTTAGCTGGCTACAAGAATTTAATTATACATTTGCATACTAATTTTTTAAGAAAAAGGACAAATTTAAATGGATTTGAATATCTCCAGATAATAAAACAAAAAACAAAATTGATCTAGTACTGACAAATTAAAAAAAAAAACATTCATGGACGTTTCAACAATACCCACGTTAAAGTTTAATAGTGACCATAGGATGATACACGCAAAAATAAAAAGCAACCACAGAACTATGAACAGGAATCATCAGAAATATTTTACACTTAGAGAAGTTACTTCAGAGCAACAAACAACATATAACATACAACTTGGAAGAAAAATAAATGAAATCATAAGCACCACTTACACATCAGAAAATATTCAAAACATTTATATCTTCGAAACTATCATACAAACTTCAGCAAAGGACACTATGATGAAACCAGAAAACACCAAAGTCGAAAAAATCTCACAGAACACAAAAATAATGGTAAACAAAAGAGAAGAATTGAGAGCAAAAATCAGTCTGACAGCACATGAAACACAAGAACTGAAAGAATTAAGAACAACAATTAAATTGCAGTCAAAAAAAGATATCCAAAACTACAACGAATCGAAGGTGAAAGACATATTAGAAAATACAAAATCAATAAAAAAGACAAAACAGTTTTTGTGTGATGATGGAAAAGAATGCATCATTCCATTTAAAAATTATACAAAAAGACTCACCAAAAGGATAGATACAAATAAAGCAGCTACAGCTTTCTTTGAATCCCTGTTTTCCTCAACAAACTATGAAGCAGACTACAACAACATTTTCCTTGACAACAACTTTGATGACGATACGATACTTTTCATCGAAATGGTAATCACAAACTGCATCGACGAATTGGGACAAGAGAAAAGTTCAGGCAGTGATGGTATCGAGGCAGAAATTTTAAAATTCGGAAAACAATCTCTCACACCATTTCTGACAACAGATACCAAAACAATGGAAACAAAGCATCATAATAATATTATGTACATAAAAAAGGAGACAAAGAAGGTATAAATAATTACAGACCAATCAGCTTTATATCGGCAGTGTATAAACTTTTTTAAAAAGCATTATACAAAAAATTTAAAATATCACTAAATGACTAACAGCCAAGAGAGCAAGCCGGATTTAGAGAAGGATTTTCAACTACTGACCACTTACAGACCGCATTAACCAACTAATAGAATAATCTAATGAAGAATGCCCTCTATCTTTTATTCGTTGATTTTAGTAAAGCTTTTGATACGATAGAACATAAAAGCATTTGGGCAGCACTGACTAATCAAAATATCAATCCAATATTTGTCTAGACCAGGGTTTACCAAACTATTTTGAGCAACAGACCCCTTTTCCAAAATGAACTGATACCGTAGACCCCCAAGGCCAAATTACTTTAAAAATCCTGTCTCAAGTTTTTTACTTAATTTTGTGGTACCTAGTAGATTTTTAGATTTAGATTTTTTTAGATTACAATAGATTTATTTCAATTTTCAAAATTACATTTTAACGTATTAAGATACAAAAATCTTTAAAGCATGGCATTGCCGTCTGCCCGATGGACATTTTTTAACAATTTAATAGTAATTTTTAATTTTAAATTCATACATTTTATTATTCGGATATGAGAAGAAGAAAAATAAAATTAATATAAGTGGTATACAAACAAATTTATTTATAAGTTTATGTGTGGGACTGGTTGCAGTTAATTTACTTATTCTTTTTTTAAAAAGCTTCATTAAGTATTTGGCTCCAGTAAGCCATTGCTTTCTTATAAAAGTAGTAGAGCTGGGTTGTATTGCCTTCGCAGTTGAGGAGCGCTAAAACGCCTTCATCATCTATTTCGTCGCTGCCCAGAAAGCTTCTTCTAATTTCTTTCAAGATCGGACATAAACCGATGAAGTGCTTAATGTCTTCTCTAACAGAAATGTTGCAAAGCGCACATTTTACTGGCAGATCCTCTCGGTGTGGCATGAAGTTCAGTCTTACCAACTCGCCCCTCATCTTGAAAACAGTAGAGATTATTTTTTGATTAAAATCAATCCTAAAATAGTTTTTTTCACACAGATTATGTTGAAGCACGCTATAAGTGGCTCTGTGCACAGAAGAAGACGCCTGAAAGATACATTCGAGCCCGTATTTTTCATCGGTTTTAGCGATAAGATCGTAAGTTCTCTTAGTTTCTCGAACCAAAGACTCTTCCTACGTAAAACATACATTGCTATCACTTTTGGTAGTCTTTCCTCCTGCATGTTAAAAACTCTCAAGAGATAGTCAATATGTAGCTTAAGGGATTTCACAAAGAGTGGTGATAGTCCGGTTTCAATATTTACCATGTAATTAGACGTGTTCTTTGGTAGTTGAAAACATCTTTTAACATAGTATCTTAGTAAATTTTCCACCGATTCATATTTTCTGTATCCCCAAGTTTGAGCCGCATACAACATAATTGATTCGGCTACTGCAGTGAACACTTTGTATTTTACGTTGTGAGAAAAGAGTTTGTTTGCAAAGCAATTTTTCCATGTAGCACTTATAGTGCTTTTTGCTCGGATAAGTTTTTCTTTGAAATGCGTTTCCATTTGTAAGTTGCTTGTTATAACTACACCGAGGTACTTATATGCCTTCACAACTTCTATAAATTCGCGATTGAAATGCCATTTTTCATTTCTAGCCAATCTGCCAGAACCATTCCTAAGAACCATAGCCTTTGACTTGCTTAGATTGACCGTTAAGTTCCACAATTTGCAGTATACTTCCAGACCATTGATCATTAGTTGTAGCGATTCCGGTGAGTACGCGAACAGAACAACATCGTCAGCAAACAGAAGGGCTTTAATTAAAAGTCCAGCAAACTCTATTCCACCCGGTAGCTCGTCAACCAGGTCGTCGATGAAAAGCGAAAATAGATATGGACTCAAGGGACATCCCTGTTTTACTCCCATCGTTGTTTCAAACTAGTCCGACCTCTCCTCGCCATTCCATACCGCTGCTCTATTTCCATCATAAAGGTTTTCTAACACCCTTCCAAATTTTGCTGACATTCCTTTGTTATACATCTTGTAAAACATTGTTTTTCTATCGATTGTGTCGAATGCGGCCTTGAAATCGACAAAAAGCACATACAGTTTCTCTTTTTGCTCCAAAAAGGTACCCGCAATGTTTTTCAAAACAAATATGTTGTCGTTTGCGGAATACCCACTTCGAAAGCCCACCTGGAATTCAATAAGTATTTTGTTGCGATTCATCCAAACAACTAGGCGGTTACTCAAGATTGTAACAAAAACTTTATAGAAGGTATTTAAAAATGATATACCACGGTAGTTATCCGGGAAAGAAATGTCACCTTTTTTGTGAATTGGGAATATTATGGCTTCGTTAAACTGATTAGGGATTATTCCAGTATCTAAGATGTTTTTAAAGGCCTCGGTAAGTTTTTGAATGAGCTCCACTGTTCCATATTTCAGAAATTCAACCGTGATCCTATCTGCTCCTGGTGCTTTCCCTTCTTTAAGCTTGTTAACTGACAAACGTACTTATTCTACAGTTAAAACGGTATCCAGAATTTCGTCTTCAAAAAACGGTTTCGCATACAGCAACATCGGCGTAGTGTTGGAAGAGTTTAACATTTTTTCAAAATAATCTTTTAATACATCTGCAGAGAGTTTGTCGCTGATTTGTAACCATTTGCCATTTAGCATCTTTACGCTGTTCCAAAATTCTTTCGAATCCTTTACATGTGTCAGCAGTAAAGCTTGAGATTCATAGAACATAATCTTTTTCCTTTGACAGATCAGTTTGTATTTTTTGTTTGCTTCCATATAAGGCCTTTTGAAACACTGATTATTTTGTCTACGAAAAGCACTTAGCCATCCAAAGGATCTGTTCCTAGCCGCTTTACAATCATCGTCAAACCACTTTTCAGTGTTCCTGTTTTTTGAAGAAGGCGTTTGTCTGTATATCGGATAAGCAGATTTGATTACCCTTTCAATGTCTCCTATAGTAAGATCTCCATCAACTTGAAGCTCTCGATTTACATTCTGCCGATATTCGATGATCTTGTTTTCTTTCCATTGCAGTTTTGGCGGAAGATTTAGCTTTCGTAGTTCCTCAAAAGTGCAAGCAGATGGAGCTAATTCAATTGAAAGTGGCATATGATCAGAGAACGGCATGCTCAAAACTTCGAAGTCATGACTTATTGAGTTCCATTCACCCTTTGCTAGATAGTAGTCGACAACTGACGAGCCTTGCTGTCCATCGAAGGTTAATTCGCCTTTTTTATCTGACTCACTTGTGCCATTAATTATGGAGAAGCAAAAGAAGTCCAATAGTTCTAATAATTTATATCCGTTTGAATTAATCGTTGGATCCTTTGAGTTTCTCTCTTTACCCGCAAAAATGTTTTCTCTACCAGCTTCCTTCCCTATCCTTGCATTTATGTCACCAACAATCATTACATTTTCCGCACTATAGCTTTCTAGGAAGTCATTTATCCCTTTCCCAATGGATGCAATATATATAAGAAGGTACTATTATATATTTCTTTGAATTCATAATAAGCTTCAAAAAAGTAACTTCTTCTTCCTGTGTAATTTCGCAAAGTACATTTTCATTTCATTGACTTTTTGTATCCGAAGAGACATCCTCCACTTGTTCTTCCTATCGAACTCGACTTGATTGCCGGGATCCAATGAAAATTTAAATTTTTGAAACGATCAGTATATAAATCAATGTCTTCGCTCACCACAAAAGTTTAATATAAAAAGACTTAATCATATTTATTCAATAAATCGTAAAAACTTAAATATATTGATTTATTTTTAAGACCAGCTTTATTATATGAAGCTTATTATTTTAATTTTTATAACTTCTAAACTTAATTCTTTATTTTGGTAGACGGCTGCTTTACCCTATGATAATTTTAAGTTTACAGATAAATTTATGGTTGAAGTCCTCGCTACATTTTTTCTTGGTTGACTACTAGGTGTCGCTCGCACTACAATGCAGTGGTTGATTGCTATCTTTAACCACAAATGTAAGATAAAACAAAAACTAGTATTTAACTATGTATTAATTATAATTTAATTTTGATCCTTTCGGTTCTGTTTTCAAAATAATAATGATATGAACAAGTAAGATTTATTTTGAAAAATCATTTTGGTTGTCATGAAATTGTTTGGAAAAAATAACAATTAGTTCGGTTGTCATGATATTTAATTAGATAATTTGAATTTATGTTTTTGTGTAGAATGTTTATGGTTGCCACACTATTCCCCCCAGAGGTTTCAGAAAGAAATTTATAACTTAAAATTAACTTGTTTCGACTTTCTTGAATAAGTCTTTTGTGGCCTATCCATCGTTGATCCCCATATATGAGCAGGTTGTTGAGTGGCATTTGAATCAATTCCTGATTCAATTGTATCTTCATCAGTCTTAGTTATACATATATGCTGGTTTCAATCGGCTGACGGAAATATTTTTTTTCGGTACCATTAATGTCGAGCTTGTAAATTATGTCTGATACTCTTTCTATTATTTTGTATGGTCCTACGTACGGTTGTTCTAAGGGTGCCTTCACATGATCACATCGAAGAAACGCATGAGTTCATGTATTTAAATTCTTTAAAATGAATAACCTGTTTTTTGTATGATGAGCTGTTGAAGTAGGTCTTAGGCCGCGCATAAATTCTTTGTGTTTTTCAAAAAATATTTGTGGATTTCCTGATTGATCAGAACTTACGAGAAACTCTCCAGGAATTCTCAAGCTAGTGCCATACAACATCTCTGCTGGAGTCGCTTGGATGTCTTCCTTAGAACTGGTACGAAGTCTAAGCAAAACTGTAGAAAGAATTTCTATCCAAGGCTAAGGTGAACACATGAGTGCAGCTTTTAAAGTTCTGTGCCATCTCTCAACCATCCCATTCGATTGAGGGTGATATGGCTTGGTCCTGTTTTTGTGGGCTCCTATTAAACTTGCTAAAGCTGAGAACGATGTTGACTCAAACTGCGAACCTTGATCCGAAGTGATGGTTGCTGGTGTTCCATAGTGTAAGACCCAGTTGTCCCAGGAATCTGTAACAATTATCTCAGCAGTAATGTCCTTGAGAGGAACTGCTACTGGCCATCTGGAGAAACGATCGATGATTGTCAGGCAATATTTCATTCCTTTGTAAACTGGAAGCATGATGATATCCATATGTATATGGTCGAATCTGTTGTCAGGAACTTTAATATGCTCTGCTCGTAGTTTGTTGTGTCTTTGAACTTTTGACCTTTGGCATTCTGTATCGAACCTGCGTTACCTACATGCAAAATGGAACACGAAAATTAGCTGAACGCAACAACACCTAAACGCAACAACACCTGAACGCAACTACACCTGAACTAACGAAATGACTCGAAATGCGCATGCGCGAGATGTGCACAAAAAACTCTTTCCGGCCTTCTGCCAGACAGACGGCCATTGTTCATTCTAATTCTGACACTAAAACTTATCAGACGTGCCGGCGTTGAATTGCCCTTAAAATTAAATCTCTTTTAGAAACCTAAATTACAAATTAAATTGACCTACAGTAAATGAAAGAAAACAAAGTAAATTTATATTTAATTAAAGTAAAAAAAAAAACGTAATAAGAAAACAAGAGAATGAACATTAATTGATGACACAGAAGAAGGGTGTATAGAAGAGACCAGGCAGGAGCACTGAACCAGCTAAGGTAAGCTACAGGTAGCTGCATGAATAAACATCGACGTGACCATCAAAGGTACGCAACATAGAGGCACATACATCAGTGCTCCAAAAGATAACAATTCTAAGCATTCTCGCGACCATTTAAGACCATCTTTTCTTATTCCATTCCATGTGAACTTTTCTCTCATAGATTTTGAGGTACATCTACCGCTAGGATGAGAGAAATTATGAACGGTGTTGAAAGCTATGTATCTGAGTGATTTTGGAATGTATGGCCAAATGGTTCCTGTTGATACATCACAGTAAATTTCGAAGTCATCTTGAGCTTTAAGTTTTTGGAATTTTGAATTTTCAACCATTTCTATTAACTCTGCATCGTGTTCCTGTTCTCGTTTAATAGTTTCTGGATCTAAAGTGGTTGGCATGTTGATTGCATTGATGCGAGATAAGGCGTCTGCTACAACGTTTTTTTCTCCCTTTACGTAAACAATTTCGGTTGAAAATTGAGAAATGTAGTCGAGTTGTCTCAGTTGCCGATCGGAAGGTTTTTCTAATTTTTGGTGGAATGCTCTTGTAAGTGGCTTGTAATCGGTTCTGATGACAAAATCACGAATTTCTAATAAGTGTTTAAAGTACTTAAGTCCAGCGAATATAGCAAGAAGCTCACGATCGTAGGTACTATATTTCTTATCTGAATCCGAGAGTTTCCTTGAAAAAAAAACCCTATTGGTTTCCACTTATCGTCTTCAAACTGCTCAAGAGAAGCACATATTGCTATAGTAGATGCATAGGTTGTAAGAGTGATTGGAGCTGTTGGTGATGGAAAGGCCATTAGTGTTGCTTTAGCAAAGATGCGCTTACTTTCATCAAATGCTGTGTTGGCTTCTTGTGTCCAGTGGATTTTTGTCCTACCGTTTTTTTTAGAATCCTTGATGTATTTATTCAGTGGTAGCAATATACTTGCTGCATTTGGTATACTTCTGCTGTAATAATTCATCATATCCAAGAATCTTCGCAGTTCCATAACTGTTTGAGGTTTTGAGTAGTTGAGGATTTGTTCAAGACGTTCTTTTAAAAATGCAAATCCGAATTCGTTGATAGTGTTACCTAGAAAATCTACTTCTTTTTGGCCGAACTTACTTTTGCTGACGTTAATTGACAGCGCATTTTCTTTTAAACGTTTAAAAATTTTCGCTAAATGGTCACGGCGCTCATATTCGTTTGCAGACATGATTAGAATGTCATCTATGTAAACAAATACGAAATTTAGATCACGAAAAATTGAGTCGACATATCTTTGAAACGTTTAAATTGCATTTCCCAAACCAAATGGCATCACAAGGTACTCATATAACCACCATGGAGTGATTATTGCAGCTTTCTTGATGTCTTTCTCATTCATTGGTATTTGATAATATGCTTTCTGTAAATCAATTTTTGAAAATATTGTCTTACCATGAAGAAGTGGAAATACATCAGTTATCATTGGTGGAGGATATTTGTCAGGAACGATTGCTGCATTCAGTTTTCTGTAATCCCCACAAAGTCTCCAGGAACCATTCTTTTTCTTAACCATTTGAATTGGACTTGAGTATGGACTGCTTGATGGTCTTATTACTCCTATGTCAAGTAAGTAAAATATTTCTTTTTTTCCTGCTATTGTTTTTTCTCCCGATAATTTGCGGCATTTTTCAGTGACTGGTGGACCGTTGTTTGATATGTGATGAGCGTAATCGACATTTAAAGTTCGCTACTCTTATCTCTCTGAGCAAGACGTGAATTTTCTTAACTTGTCACATCATAATGTCTAAGAGCTGTGCTAATTGCAACCTAATCATTAATACTGAATTCATCGAGTGCGGTTATTTTTGCGGTCGTCATTTCCACAAAGATTGTGTTGATTTAACCGACATTGACTTTAAATCAATAACTCATAAAAATCTGTATTGGAAATGTAATTCGTGCGCTAACTTAAACTATTCTTCTTTCTTTAAAAGTTTCTATGAACTCTCAAATAGTGTGACTGAAATGAAAAATGATCTTGCTACTCTTAAATCGGTGTTAAATACTAATTCTCCCCCAAGAAAAACTGCAAAAAAAATTCGTAAAGATTCTGTTAGAGAAAGTGATTTAAGCTTCCCTCTCGTCAGCAACAAATCCAATTATAATGATTCTCATCCATCAATGAAGGTGGGTTCAGAAGAGATATCCCAGGAACATCTCCCACCATCATCAAAAACAATAAATCCTCCTATGGTAAACGTAAATACTAATTCTAATAGAAACTCGTTAATCGTGAAGAACAAATCTAAACCTAGCCAGATAATAGGAACGGATACTAATGCCAAGCTCTGTGCACTTCCTGATTACAAGGGGCTTCATTTATCAAAGTTTCACATAAACACGAAATCAGAGGACATCATCAATCACATTTCATCCAAAACCAAAATTCCACCTGAACAATTTAAATGTTTCATGTTAGTAAAGAGAGATGCTGACTTGTCTTCTCTTAAATTTGTCACATTTAAACTTAGTGTTCCCTCTGATCAGTTATCTGCTGTAATGAACTCTTCTGCTTGGGGTTCCTTCGTTAAAATAAAAAAATTCGCTCATCATGCTAAAAAAGAGAGTTCATCTTCAATAATTTCTCTCACACAATCACAACCTACAACCGTCCAGCCGCCGCGCCGCGCCGCCACCATCACCACCACCATCATCATCTATGCATCCACAACAATCATCACATCGTTCATCTCTAATCAATCAGTGACTACCAAGTCTAAATCTAATTTCAACTAATGCCTCTCTATCACATACTAATAATAATAATAATTTGTTTCTTGGTTATTACCAAAATATTGGTGGCATGCGCATAAAAATGCAACAAATGCTACTTTCATCATCTTCTCAACTTTATGATTTTATTGCGCTCACTGAAACTTGGGTAAATGACGACCACAACAACGCTGAAATGTTTAACAGTCAACTATACACAGTGTATCGAAAAGATCGTTCGTCACAAGCAACTGGACTTGATAAAGGAGGCGGTGTACTACTTGCAGTGCGCTCACATTTCTCATGTGTTCAAATGCTTTCACATTCTTCTTCCCTCTCTGATTCTTATTGATGTCGATCAACTGATCATTAAAATAACAGTAGAACGTCGCTTTGAATTATTTATCTTTCTAAGTTATATTCCACCTAGGAGTTCCTTTGAATTATATAAATTACATTTAGTGGAGGACCGTAAGCTTTTTACCTAGGAATCCAGGGCCAGTCCATGGATTTTCATGAAATTTTCGGAAATGTGTTTTGGATGGCGTATAGAAAAAAGTTAAAAAATAAAATTTCACCGCTCTCAATTTTTTAATTATTTTTAAAATTAATTATTAACTTTTAGAATTTTATTTTATTTATTTAGGGTATTTTAGATAAGGTTTTCTAAAGCATAAGGATGGATAGGTTTGGTTAAGACAAAAAAAAATTGTATGAGAGGGGGGGTCTATATCCCTCCGTGTAGGCGCGAGGGGCAATTTTATATGAAATTTACTTCATTTTTTAAAAAACTATTAAAAATCAACTAAGCCACTTGCTTTCTCATACTTTTGTGTTTTTGAAAGCTATTGCTTTGTTCTTTAATAAAAATTTTAATTTGAGTTCACTTAATCTAAAGTTTCGGAGAAATCAATTCTCAAAGTCAAAATTTTGAAAAAAGAAAATATTTTTTTCTTAATTAATTTTTTTTTTTCATAATTTTGCCCAACAAAGGGCCATTTTTTCTTTTCATGTTCAATGCTTTTATTAATATTTACTCAGAGCAAAAAACCGAACAAAAAAATTTTTCTTGGTTTAAGAGAAATTAAAAAAAAAACGAAAGATACTTTTTTCCAGAAAACAAAATGTCGTTAATTTCCCGCTAATTGAACTTTTTTCCTTGAAGTGAAATATGAAATGTGTCTTAAATAACATATAAAAAAAAGTTAAAAAAAAAAAAATTTGTATGATCTTAACTTTAATATAAATTATAAATAATTATTAAAATTTTAGAGTTATATTTTAATTATATTAGTTTTAAGTTAAATTTTAAAACTAAGACCTATTACAAACTTGAAATTTCATCTCAAAGGACAGCACATATACTAATTTGTGCTCTAAATGCTGTTTCCTCTCAAACGAGTTGATGGAACCGAAAAAAATGTGGTTTTTTGCCAAATTTTGAATTTTCAACCATTCAAAGAGACTTAAATCAGTTAAATTAACGGCTCGAAGTTTTTTTTTAGGTGGGGAGCATGCTGATGTGTAGTTCTTCCTTTTATATAAGAATTGATGCATCTCTTATTGATATATGTTTGTTTGCATACTGGACGCACGTAGAAAAATTCGCGAGTATTTATTTGGCAAAAAACCATATTTATTTGGATCCATCAACACGTTTGACCAGAAATAGCATCTAGAGCACAAATCAGTATTTGTGGTGTCCTTTGAGACCAATTTATAGGTCTTAGTTTTAAAACTTAACTTAAAACTAATATAATTAAAATATATTTCTAAAATTTTAATAATTATTTATAATTTATATTAAAATTAAGAACATACAAATTTTTTTTTTTTAAACTTTTTTTAATATGTTATTTAAGACACATTTCATATTTCACTTCCAGGAAAAAAGTTCAATTAGCGGGAAATTAACGACATTTTGTTTTCTGGAAAAAAGTATCTTTCGTTTTTTTTTAATTTCTCTTGAACCAAGAAAAATTTTTTTGTTCGGTTTTTTGCTCTGAGTAAATATTAATAAAAGCATTGAACATGAAAAGAAAAAATGGCCCTTTGTGGGGCAAAATTATAAAAAAAAAAATTAATTAAGAAAAAAATATTTTCTTTTTTGAAAATTTTGATTTTAAAAATTGATTTCTCCGAAACTTTTCATTAAGTGAACTCAAATTAAAATTTTTATTAAAGAACAAAGCAATAGCTTTCAAAAACACTACAGTATGAGAAAGTAAGTGGCTTAGTTGATTTTTAATAGTTTTTTTAAAAAATGAAGTAAATTTCATATAAAATTGCCCCTCGCGCCTACACGGAAGGATATAGACCCCCCCTCTCATACAATTTTTTTTTTTGTCTTAACCAAACCTATCTATCCTTATGCTTTGGAAAACCTTATCTAAAATACCCTAAATAAGTAAAATAAAATTCTAAAAGTTAATAATTAATTTTAAAAATAATTAAAAAATTGAGAGCGGTGAAATTTTATTTTTTAACTTTTTTCTATACGCCATCCAAAACACATTTCCGAAAATTTCATGAAAATTCATGGACTGGCCTTGGATTCCTAGGTTTTGCCTTTTTTATGTCTAACGGTCCTCCACTAATTTAGATAATTGTAAATTTTACTTAGACAAATTGAAAGATAATCAACATGTAATCATTTTAGGAGATTTTAATTTACCATTTGTTGATTGGGTTTACGATTCGGACGAATGTCAACTTATTCCATTCAATGTCAAGACTCAAGAGCTACTGAGAAATTGAAGTAATAGACTCTCTTATGAGCTATGAATTAAGTCAATATAATTTATTTAAAAATGATTTAAATCGTATACTTGATCTAGTTTTTGCTGATAAAGAGTTGAAAATATTAGTTCAAAGATCTTTATGCCCCATCGATGGCAATAAAATTCATCATAAAGCATTGTGTACTGGTTTTGACTATTATAAATATTTCAATTCAAAGTGTGAGATTAACTTTAAATATGATTTCAACAAAATTGACTATAAAGGCATAGCGGGTTATCTGTCGAGTATTCCCTGGCGTTTAAACTCAAGCCGCAGTGATTTTACAAAGTTTTATAAATTTTTTATGGATACTTTGAAGGAGGCAATTAATAAATATGTGCCTAAATCATTTATAAACAAAAATTCAAAACCTCCTTGGTTTAATAAAAGACTTTCTAATCTAAGCAATAAAAAAATCAATGCTTATAAAAAGCTTCATAAATGCTCAAACAATTTGGAATTAAAACAAAATTATATAAGACTAGAAAGATAATTAAATTTTCTTAACAAGTTTCTCTACAAAAACTACATAATCTCTGTTGAATCCAACTTAAAGACAAACAGTAGATCCTTTTGGGCCTTCATCAAAGACAAAAAAAAAAAACCAGTGGTATTCCAAGCAGTATGACTTACTTGGATACTAATTTAACTGATCTAACATCTATCTGTGATGCTTTTGCTGAATTTTTTAGATCTAATTATTCAACTTCTACTCATCAACAAACAGTTGACTTTCAATGTATAGATGTTCAGATTAATATTGGGCAGTTATATATAAGTGTTTCCGAAGTTGAAAATGCACTTCATAAACTTAACTGCGACAAAAACCCAGGGCCTGATGGAATTCCGTCAATTATTCTTAAAAAATGTGCTGCAGTTCTTTCCGAGCCTCTTGCTCTTATATTTAATAACTCCCTTTCTAGGGGTGAATTTCTTTCTGAATGGAAAGAGTCATTCATTATTCCTGTTCATAAATCTGGCTCCAAACAGAGCATATGTAACTATCGACCTATTGCAAATTATCTACAATTCCTAAACTTTTTGAAAAAATTGTTTATGATAGACTGGCATTTAAGGCTAGGTGGACATTTTTAGCGAACTCAGAACTCATGTAAAAGTGTTTGCTTGTATTAGTAAATCGTTTTATTCTCTTAAAAGTAATCCCTCTTGCAATCGTCGCGTGTGATTTCAAATTCTCCCTCTTTTCTCTCTCTCTTTGGTCTCGGCAACAGCCAGAAACTAGAAAAGAATTACGCACTCGCATAAACAGAACAAAGGGGTGACCATTATACGAGCATGCAAGTAGGCATATAAAAAAACAGATATCATAAGGCACACTGACGAAGATATTTGTATGTACACAATATGTCCGAATGAAAAATTTTTTTACGATTTCTTGTTTTTGGATGGGTTGAGAATAGAAATATTGTGTCAAGTCAGGAAAGTAAGAAAACCGGTTACTTTTTTTTGTCAGTTTGCTTGGTGAGATAAATACAGATAATTTCAAATAATGAAGATGTTGTAGGGTCGATATTTCTTATCTTGTGTTTTTGCGGATGTGGAAAATATGATATTTGTGTGATTTAAATGTAGGTCGGTTTCTGGGCTTAGTTTGATCAGCAAAATTAATGAAAAAGGGGATAACTTGGGAACTAAGATAATAGGTACTCATTTTTGAGCTTTTTTTTTTTTGAGTACAGCTTTGAAACAAAGTTAAAAAAATTATTTCGCATACCAACCTATACCTTACCCAAACGCATATCTTATTTCAAATAAGTTGAATCCTATATGCCTATGTAAGTTACTGACCTATACCTACATACATTTTCATGCCAACCGCGTTATGTCATCAACAAAACAACAGAAGTTCTCAAATACAAAATAACTACCTACCTAGTCAAATACAAAATTTTCAGTTGAAGAAAAAAATTAAACACACTCTCATCAAGTTGCGTACACTTGACCAAGAATTCCATTCTATTAGTGCAGTGGTGCTATTTTCTCACCCCTTTCCCTTTGTGCGTTTGCCTATGTCCGTTTCATTCAATCCTTCCTCATTTCAAACTACCAGCAAAAAAAAAAAACAACAGGCACACAGTTTGTAATGAGAAATGAATAGCACAAAAAATCTCAAAATAAGGTCATAGGTATAGAATATAGATGATATGTATGCATGTTGCATGCATAACGCATAAGATCATCTGAGCGATACTCCTTTTTCAAATCATAGAGAACAGAGAACAGTCAAAAAGAGAAAACGGCGCTAAACTTGGTGGCGGATTTGCTTCGAACTAAAATGCGTATGTATATGTTTTTAAGCAAGATTTTCTAGTAAAAAACCCAAAGTAGACAGTTTTTCTAGAATTAATATTTCAAATTGTGTGACCACAAGAGTATATTTTTTAATTGAAACTGATTGAAATTATATCAAAGAAAAATACAAAAAAAAAATTGAGGTTCTTTTGGCTTCTCGTTCCTCAGAAATCGTTTGCAAATATGACTTTATTGAAATTGAATTTTTGCGGTTTGGAGAAAAAAATATTGATTTTGGGCTCGGAGGTTAGTTCAGGAACTTTATTACCTTCAAAAACATGTATATATATATGTACTTGAAAACACCCACGCCGTGCCCCATGCTTTATAAGCTAAAAAAAGGTAGTTTCACCAACTTTTCATCATAACACCTGTTTCAAAACACTCAAAACTATTACCAATGATTTTATAAGATGCGCCTGATATCTATCTACTATTTCCTTTTTATTTCATGAAAAAATATTAATAAACGGCAAAGTTATTACCAAAAGAGTATGCTGAAAACCGAAAAATTACAACAAATTGAGGAAGACTTTTTTCATATAAGGAGACAAAATTTGAAAAAAAACGCTCGGAGGTTAGTTGCATATATATTTTCTAGTTATAAAACGAAAAAGAAAAAAATAAAAAGTTCATAAATACGGATGCCCCGACCAAAATAGTGAACAAATCGAAATTTTCAATAAAAAAATGGCTTCCAGTCCCTATAAAAACCGTTACGGAATAACTTTCAGCATTTAAATGATACACAAATGTTTGTGTGTTTTTCATCTTTACAATACATTTTGTTTCATCAAATTATCAAGAAAATTGCAAAAGTTATGAAGTGATAAGTCAACGCACCTTTTAAATTTTAACGAAAAATGCAAGGGACACCTAGCCTTAAGCTCAAAGAGGTTATATCACCATTTCAACATGGATTTTTAGCTGGTAGGTCCACAACAACCAACCTTGCTTTATTCTCCAACTTCGTTCTTAATAAGCTTGAGCAGGGTTATCAAGTAGATGTGATATACACGGACTTCGCGAAGGCTTTCGACAGAGTTAATCACTTTATATTGATAGGCAAATTAGAAAAATTAGGTTTTCATTCCAGCATTCTTAAATAGCTGATTTCATACTTAACAGGAAGAATTCAATCTGTGCAAATAGACAATTTTAGATCTAAATCTTTCTTTGTGTCATCTGGAGTTCCCCAAGGAAGCCATCTGGGACCACTTTTATTCATTGTCTTTATTAATGACTTACTTGATGTTCTTTTGAATTCACATCGCTTATTGTTTGCGGACGATCTAAAATTCTTTAGATGTATTGAATCTGCAGAAGATTGTATTCTTTTACAACAAGACCTTGATAGATTGTCAAATTGGTGTTTAAACAATGACTTATCTTTGAATGTATCGAAATGTCAATGTTTTTCTTTTATTCGAAATTTCTCACCTATCTCCTTCGAATATAAAATAAGAAATATTATTCTTGAAAAAGTTATTAGTTGGGTTTTATTAAACGTAATTCGACTGATTTCACTGATCCTAATACTCTAAAATCTCTGTACACTTCCTACGTCAGATCTGTATTGGAATATTGTAGTGTAGTTTGGAATCCTTACTACAACTCGCATTCCAGAAGACTTGAAAGCATCCAAAGAAATTTCACAAGATTTGTTGTTTGGAAGCTTGGTTGGAACATTGAAATGCCGTGTTATAAAACAAGATGTCTGCTTATTGGCATCCAAACGCTTGAAAGTCGTCGTAAAGTCTTCTTCTTTTTCATTTTCGGCGTTACGAGTAGTGATCTTGAAGCGATCACAACTCTCCCACTTTTCTGCTTCACACTAGTGATCCGCCTGTGGGGTACGCCGAAAGTCGTCGTAAAGTATTTTCTGTAATGTTTATAAATGATATTTTGTCTTATCGTATTAATTGTCCACTTCTATTGACGTTAATCAATATAAATGCTCCTTCTCGTCATCTCAGGGAACGCTTTCTTTTTCGTGAAGAGGAGCACAGAACTAACTATGGTTTCAATGAGGTCATAACTCGCTGTGTCAGGATAACTAATCAAATCTCAGTTATTATTGATGTTAACTTTCATTTAACTAGAGAATCTCTCAAAAATCATTTACTAACTTATTTCTTAAATTTTAATTGAAACTATTATCACCCGTTTGTTAAATTGATAATTAATTTGTTAATTTATTGCTTTTACAATGTTATATACTGGCTTTGCTCATATATGAATCATATGTATTCCATTTTTTTTTTTACTCATTTTTTTCTTTCTATATATATATATTTACATTTGTTACCGTAGTCTATAAGATAATTTATATCTGATTGATGAATAAAACTAAAACTAAAACTAAAACTTTCCTATTGATTGTGATAGGCTTCGTGATTTCAACATATTTTTCCAGCAAGGATGAGTATGGCATGGTGGAGTTGATTGTTGAAATGCTGAATGTTGAATTTTCGGACATATTTCCATTTTTTACAATTTAAGTTGTTGCATCAATGAGACGTTGGTTCTTCAAGTCAATCAAAAGTTCATAATGAGTAAGAAAATCGGCTCCCATAATAGCGGATTGTACATCAGCGATAATAAAGGGCCATTTAAAAGCTCGACGAAGTCCCATTGCAACTGTAATTATTTCAGATCCAAATGTCTTGATTTCGGTTTGATTTGCAGCAAAAAGTTTTAAATCACTCATGTTCAAATGTTTCTGCCTGGTGGATTTTGAAATGACAGAGACGACTGCATTTGAACGAATTATTTCCAAATCTCCTATGAAAATAACAAATACGATTTGGATTATTTGGATTATCAGTGATATAAACATGGGTAACTCAGCGCTGCGCTAGCGCAATGCGTTGACGCACCAACTGCGCTATGTGCGCTGATACAGTTTTGCCTGCGCCAATAACTCAGTGGCGCAATTGCATCTCAATAGCAACACAACAACCAGATGCGATATACAACATAAAACTTACCCAACACACAAAAGCATTGCAAATTGAATTTCATGTAGAGCGCTTTCATACTCAGCCCCAACACAGAACCAAAAGCCAACAACATCACACACAGGCAAAAATCATCCCCTAACTCACACACAATACAACAGTAGTGTACTCGATTCTCGATAGCACAGCCCACAGCGTTAAGAGAACAGAAACAAAGGCGCATTTGAGTTATGACTGCGCTATTGAGTTACAACTGCGCCAGTGTGTCTTTGCGCTATAGGAGAGTCAATAGCGCAATGATACACACAGCGCAGTTGTAACTCAATGGCGCAATGATACACTAGCGCAGTTGTAACTCAATAGCGCAATGATACACTAGCGCAGTTGTAACTCAATAGCGCAATGATACACTAGCGCAGCTGTAACTCAATAGCGCAATGATACACATATGGCGCAGTGATACCACAGCGCAGTTGTAACTCTTTACTCTTTATCTATATTCTCTTCTTTAGAGCAGAGAAATCAGGATATTTTTTTAATAAGAATAATGAGTACTGAAAATAGTGGTGTTAGTTGGCTGATGGATACTTGTATCGCGGATAAATCTCTTAATTTTATTTGTTTACATTGCTGTTTTTGTAAAACTAGATCTATCTTTAATAAACGTATGTAGCTGAATATAAAGTGGTGTTTTTAAAGTCAATTGTATGGGCGTTGGGCGGCGGGCGGTGGATGCAGTTGTGTGTGGTGTGTGAGGTTTACTCTCTTGGTTGTTATTCCTCTAATAAGCTACCAAGAAAGGGTGCAATGAAAAAACCGTAATGAAAAGGAACACTTTATAAGATGTTTTTATTTTCAAATCTTCAGATCGAAAAAATTGCGCCATAGCGCAATTGCGTTAACGCATTGCGTTGATACAGTAAACTGCGCTTGAGTTAGTGTATCAGCGCACGATTTTTTGCTGCGTTACCCATGTTTACGAGTGATACTTAAATTTGAATTTGATCTTCCTCGTGAGCGTGTGACGTTACGATGCCTGGATCTGGAAAACCGGATGTTCTTTTCGATTGTGTTGATTTTCTCAGACAAATCCTTAATAGTCCTGCTCATCAGTTCGATTTCCCTGCTGATATTGGGTGTTACTGCTTGGATAATGTTTGGACTTTCATGCATTTGCATATCCGAAACCGCATAATTGGCTGAACTGGCGTTGATGTTGAAAATTTTATCAGTCATTTCAGCCAAATCGTCAAGGCTAGTTGTCTCTGGCAGAATGGTCAGTAGAACTCTACATTGGTGGGAATTTGTTCAAAGAAAAATGTCCTTAGAAGAGTTGTTTTGCATTGGTTCGAAGACTGACTTTTTATGTGTGCTAGAATTTCACTTGGCCTCTTACCAATAACATCTTCTCCACGAAAAAGACGCCTGAGTTTGGTGTCAATAGTTTCCCCATAGCTCTTTATTAATCTAGCTTCAAATACCACATATTTGTTCCGGATGCTAGTATGTGTTGCCAATTCAGCAACCATCTTCAAAACGTCACCCTCCATGTTAACCAGTATTTGGGAAAACTTTTGCTCGTCGTTTTCAATGTTGGATAGTTTAAATGCGTGATATTACCCGTGGCGTGATGGTTAGCATGTCCACCTGCTAACCCAGAGGTTCGAGGTTCGAATACCAGCAGAGGCAAAATTGTTTTTTCACGGGTATCGCCTTTCGCGAGGAATTGGCAAGTCCTCCGTTAGTAGATCCATTGCCATGAAAAGCGCTATCTCAATTAGCCGTTCGGAACCTGCAGAAAATTGTTGGTCCCCTCCATTCCCTCACAAGGCATGGTTAAGAGAAATGCGCTAGGCCCAGGGGATCCTAGCTCTGTTGCGCCACTCTATTTATTTTATTTTTTTTATAGTTGGAATGCTGCTGCAACCTGTGCCAAACAGATATGTGGCTGAGATTTACCGAAATTCGGAAGCTTAATGCGAACATTATTTTTTTGCACACATCTGAGAAATGATTTGAATTCTGTTGGTTGACTATTTTCAAACGTGCAATTTCTTCTTGAAGCTGATTGATGACCTGGGTATTATTTTCGTCTTCCTGGTTTTGTTTGTTATCATCTTTTTCCAAAACTGTTTTGATAAGCCTTGAAATATAACTGTATTGATCATCAATTGAGTCCCTTTCATTGTCTGCACCTTGATATTCTGATGCATCTTCACATAGCTCAATTTGTTTCGCAACAATCTGGTCTTGAATTCCGTTGACTTGCTGGTAAAGATGACCAAGCGATTTTAATTTGGTCCTGGCCTGGAGAGCAGTAGTCTGTTCTTTTATTCTTGAATGTTACGCGATGTAACATCGGGTAACATTTTGTCGTTCCTAAATGCAAAAAAGTTGCGAAATGTAACATCGATGTCGTTCCTAAATGCAATGTTGAACTGTCAGAATGTTACGTTTCGTAACTTTTTCCAACTCATCTCTGGGACTTGAGTTTCGATGTTGATCTGTCAAACCCCTCTAGAATTGTTGTTGCTCAGATTTGTTTTTTGGTTTTTTTTTCATAATTTTTCAAAATTCTGTAAGCAGTTATTGATTTTCAATCTTGTTCATTTCAGAATTCTTTTTTCTTCATCAAAAACGAGTTTCTTTTAGCTGGTTTTATATTTTAAGAAATACTTTATTCTTATTTTTGACAGACCAACAAAGTGTAACATCGAGTCGTTCCTAAATGCAATCATGATTTTGTAACAAAGTTAAACATACACAACAACAACGATGATTTTGACACTACAGCATCGCGTAACATCGAAGCCATAAAAGAACGCCCTACAGTTCTATTTTGGATTGTGAAATAATTTGAGATTTTAGTAATCAATCCCTTTATTGATGCTCTCCTTTGCATTAACTTTTGACGATCTTCTGCCATTGTTAAGTTATTATCTTCTTTCTTCTTTTGTGGATGCTTCTTCTAAAATTCCTTGATTCTAATTGTGATTAACTTTTTATCATTCACGTTGGGGTCACCAATTTGTGGTTGATTGCTATCTGTTCACACGACTCTAGTGTGAACAGTGCCACTCCCCAGCTAAATCAAAAAACTAGAGTTTGGTACCAATTCATGGTTCGCCCTCTTACATTAAATAATCAATAACCAATTTTTCTACAAATCTAGTACTTTTTCTTGCAAAGTGGTTCGTCGCATAGCGAAGACCACTCATTCACTTTTCAACAGCCAACCAGCGATCACCTTGTGAATCAAAACTCTTGGGCCATTTGCCATTTTTTTTTTTGCCCTTTTCTTGTGTGCTGGGTTGGCTTTAAATTTTACATTCAAGTTTTCCAAATTGAGAAATTTTACCTTTTTAAATATAAAAGTCAATAAATATTGTATACTCTCCAAACAAATAAAGAATCCTACGTGCTGCAACTAATAAATAAAAACATCAAAAACATACAAAGAAAGCGTTTGTTCTCGCCAGAAAAGGCGTTTATTGGCAAGTTTGGAAATTTTTTTTTGTGTGGTAAGAAGAACCAGCAGTGATTCCTGCAGTGTGGTCTCCATCAACATTTGGTCCATCAAGCGGATATAAAGACGCCATTGACACAAGACCACGCTGCGCACAAATTTTTACGCTCCAGACCACGCGCACACTTTGCGCCGCCAAACCACGCTGCGCACAGTTTTTTGCGCTCCAGACCACGCCATCGTCGCCAGACCAGCGCACAATTTTTTGCGCTCTAGACCACGCCATCGTCGCCAGACCACGCTGCCCACAATTTTTGCGCTCCAGACCACGCCATCGCCGCCAGACCAAACTGCGCACAATTTTTGCGCTCCAGACCACGCGCACACATTGCTCTCCAGACCGCGCCAGCCTTTCACTAGCCTGGGAAGCGCTCTCTGCCTGGCGCTCCAGACACGCTGCGCACAATTTTCCCTGGCGCTTCAGACCACGCTGCAAAAAAAGGGGGCACAATCTTTGCCTACAACGCTGTGGAATATTGCTGCGTGGAAGTGTGCCCATCGTCATCGTGGGACCAACCCGGAGCGGAGTTATCCTGTTATTTTTTGCATCTTAACTTGTAAAATGTAAAGGGTAAGTGAAAATTTTAAAATTGGCAATTTTGGTTATATTTAAGAGAAACAAACAAAAAAAAAAAAAATTTTCCTTTGTGTTGCGCCCAGGCCGACAAACGAGTCATTTTTTTTTCTTTTTTTTGAAACGAAATATCGGTTTTTGTTTTATTGTGGTTGAAGCGGTTCCTGGACAGTCAGGTTCCATCGCGGTAGTTTAACTCTTCATTTTTCGATAGGCAACTTCGATTTACGCGGTTTGGTTTTGTTCCACAGCCTGTTTTTTTTTTTTTTGATTTTTTTTGAAATTTTAAAATCTTGATCCTTGCACATTGAAATTTTAACTTTTTTGAAATTTGTTTCTCACGTTCGTGCCGCACACACCGTTCGTAACGGTGTATCCAAGCCGGGTTGGTTGGCCCCAGTAGAATCTTTCAAGCTTTTCGAAGATTCTGGTGCTTCAAAAATTTGATTTGTTTGAAATTTTTAAATTTAAATTTTGACTTTTTTTTGAAATTTTTAGAATCTTTCAAGATTTTTGAAGATTCTTGCGCTTTAAATTTTGACTTTTTTGAAATTCTTTTTCTCTCATTCGTGTCGCACACACCGTTCGTAACGGTGTATCCAAAGCCGGGGTGGTTGGCCCCCAGTAGAATCTTTCAAGCCTTTTGAAGATTCTTGTGCTTTAAAATTTTGATTTTTTTTAAATTTTTAGAATCCTTCAAGCCTTTAAAGATTCTTGCGCTTTAAATTTTGACTTTTTTGAAATTCTTTTTCTATCGTTCGTGTCGCACACACCGTTCGTAACGGTGTATCCAAGCCGGGGTGGTTGGCCCCCAGTAGAATCTTTCAAGCCTTTTGAAGATTCTTGTGCTTCAAAATTTTGATTTTTTTAAACTTAAATCTTGGCCTTTTTTGAGAGTCTGCGTTTTTTTTTTGAGTGCTTTAAGCCACGAATTTTAAATTTTCTTGGTTTCGTGTCGCTTCCTTGTCATTTATACAATCTTAGAAGCACTTTCTGTGATGGCTTTGATGGAAGACTTAATTTTCTCGACTGATCAATTGGTCAAGTTTCACCAAGCGGCGAAAGAGGTGCCGGATCACGGGCACACACTTTCCGCTCTCGAAGTCAGAAAGTCAGAGTTGAGAGAACTGTGGCTCACAGTCAAAGAAGCATATGCGCTATGCATAAAATTCAGGCCAAAGACAAGAGAAGCAGCCTTAGACATTGAAGCCATAGAAACCAAGTTTAAACTGTGCAACGAAAATAATGTGGCGTGCTCAGCCTTTTTCCTAGATCACGAAGCACGGTTGAAACCTGAGGGTACTGGCAAAAACTCGATATCTGAAACAATATGCGCTCCTCGCCACCTTAAATTACCTCCATGTGAGGCGGAGGTCTTCAAGAGTACTGTAAATGATTCGGTATCAACGTTGCAAGCGCATAAGGTTATAACGCAAAACGGGGATCCGATTCTCATCTTTGCGTGTTCACGAAGACTGCCTAAAACTACCTTGACTCTTTGGGAACAATCCCTGGAAGACCCGACGAAGGTTCCAATCTGGCAGCAATTAGACTCGTTCTTGACGTCACGCTTTCAGGTGTTGGAGTCCATTTCCGACACCACTTCGTCAAAAGACACAGGGCTTCATAAACTTCCAAAAAAGGATACGAATGTTCGAAACAACAATAGAGTCAACATATACCTTGCCAAAACAGGAGGGGGGAAATGCAAGATCTGTGCGGCTGCGCACTCCATTTATGAGTGTGTCAAATTTTCGGCAATGTCGATCCCAACGAGAATCCAAACGGTACGGCAGCACAAACTGTGCAACAACTGTTTAAGCGCGAGTCATGCAAAGGTCGCTTGTACAAGCAAATATTCCTGTACTGTAAAATACAGTCCACTTATCTCTCTAGCGCAACAACAGCTCCTCAAATATCGGCGTCGGCACTTCCATTTGTGCCTCAAGCGTCGTTTCAAAACTTTCATGTCGGTGCCCCTAAGAAAATATTGCTTGCAACGGCACTAGCTTGCATTGCCGGCAGAGAATCCAAACACATAGTTCGCGCTCTTATCGACCCTGGTTCTGAAATATCCTTTATATCAGAGGCAGTACAAAAGCGTTTGAACTTGCCCGTAACCGATAAGAATACAACCATTTCCGGAATCAAAATCTCGCCATTACTTCGAAAAAACTCTGTTCGTTTGCAATCACGTGCTTAGATGAAACCCAGATCACCATTTCCGCTCAGGCAATTGTGCTTAGATCATTGACGAACAACCTGCCAAGTTCATCGTTTAGTGTCATCGATCTCAACCTTTTTGGCGGCCTCAAACTGGCTGATCCCACGTTTAATAAATCGTCCCAGGTCGATCTGCTGATCGGTGCGGATTTATACCCATCGATCATCATCGATGATCGCTTCTCGCATAAGGAACGGTCTCCAACTTATCGCAGATTCCCTCGTGGCTCAGAACACAATGTTCGGCTGGGTACTGTCCGGACCAGTTCCGGAGTCGTTCCAATCGTTCAATACATTCGTAGTATCGAACAGTTCGAGTACTTCCAATGTGGATACTCAACTACGAAAATTTTGGGAGCTCGAGGAACTGTCGTCCACAGTCATTCGGTCAACAGAGGACTGCTACTGTGACGAACTATATAAAAACACAACTTCGAGACGTTCGGATGGGAGGTATGTGGTTCGTCTGCCGTTCAAGGCACAATCGTCAAAGGGCAAGTTAGGGTTCCCTAGGCACATCGTATTAAGGCAGTTCTCTAGAGTCAAAAGATCGTCAGCCATGAAGGCGGATCTCAAGACTCAATATTCAAGCGTTATTTCTGAATACCTCACCCTTGGCCATATGCGGAAAGTACCTCCGATGGAAAAGTTGCAAAAGGTCAAGTAAACTCGTTCTATCTGCCACATCATGCGGTCATAAAGCTTGAAAGCACGACCACCAAAGTGAGGGTTGTTTTTAATGCGTCTCAATCGTCGTCGAATGGGGTAAGTTTAAACGATTTGTTGTATCCAGGGCCCATATTGCAGCAAGATTTACCATCTCTCATTCTCCGCTGGAGATTTTATAAATTTGTCTTTAATGCGGACATTGAGAAAATGTACTGCCAAATCTTGGTCGACCCTAGAGATACTCCATTTCAACGAATCCTCTTTCGCTGTTCCCCAGATTCCGAAATCGAAGACTTTAAACTTCAAACTGTCACTTTTGGTTTAAATTGTGCTCCATATTTGGCCGTCGGCACCCTCTTGCAACTGGGAAAAGGCAGAACCGTGTATCCCTTAGCGTCTAGAATCATACAATCGGAGTTCTATGTCGACGATGTTCTATCTGGTGGTCATTCTCTCAGTTCGGCTAAACAGGCACAAAACGAACTTATAGCGTCGCTTAACTCAGCTGGGTTTCCACTACGTAAGTGGACCGCAAATTCGTCTAGCTTACTTAACCATTTGCCACCAGAACATGTGCTGAACGAAAGATTCCTGAAGCTCGATGCTGACAGCACCACAAAAACACTAGGGGTACGATGGAATGCCAAAAGAGACAATTTTTACTTTGCCACACAACGCATTCCACTGTCGACAAATCCGACCAAAAGAGAGGTCTTCTCTCAAATTGCTCGTCTTTTCGATCCTGCAGGGTGGTTGGCCCCCGTAGTGATAATTGCCAAAACGTTGATGCAACGCATTTGAGCGGAGCACACTGAGTGGAACGAGCGTATTAGCCCTGAATCATTTGCCACTTGGAAAGAGTTTGCAGAGTCATTACCTGAAATACAGGTTATAGAAATCCCACGTCGCGTCGTTGGGTTGAATATTCCCCCACTGTGGAGAGTCAGTTTCATGGTTTATGTGACTCATCCCAGAAAGCATATGCGGCAGCGCTATATATACGCGCAAGTCACCCCAATGGAGAAGCAACTTCCTACTTGATGTGTGCGAAGTCCAAAGTTGCCCTTTTAAAGACGGTCTCTCTACCGCGTCTTGAGCTGTGTGGAGCACTGTTGCTTTCAAAAATGATCAAATTTTACTGACCCAATTTTCCAGTCCAGGCATATCAAATCTTTTTATGGACAGACTCATCCATAGTTTTGGCCTGGCTCAAAAAACCTCCGTGCGTTTGGAAAACCTTTGTTGCAAACCGTACCAGTGAAATACAGGACAATGTCGGCAACGCAGTATGGAAGCACGTCCGATCTGCCGAAAATCCCGCGGACTTGGCCAGTGGAGGTGTAATGCCCTCCGATCTGAAGCAGAATCGTGTGTGGTGGCGGGGCCCATCATGGCTCTGTGAACCAGCCTCTCTATGGCCGGTGGCATTACCAGACGCTCCACGTACTGAAGATCTCGAACAGAAAGAGGTTTCCTCGTTAGTGGTCCAGCCAAATTTTCAGAGTCCTCTAGTGGGACTAACAGGCATTTCTCTCGACGACTCCGAACAAAACACAAACTCATGGGTAGTTCAACAAGAACTGGAAGACTTTCTTCACCGTTTTTCGACTTTATCCCGCGCTATGCGCATATTGTGCTATGTTTTTCGCTTCTCCGGGTCTATCTCAAAGCAACAATTCAGCAAATACAAGTCTCGTCACATCTCGCAACCAGAAATGGAGTTTGTGAAAATTGCTGCTTGCAGCTGGCAAGCCAGTGTCAACGAAAAGTTCTATTTTGTCCTTTAATCCATTTTTGGATTCAAACAAGCTTCTTAGAGTCAATGGGCGACTCTCGAACTCAGACATTTTCGTACAATGAATGTCACCCTAAAATACTACCATTTAAATCCCGTTTTGCTTGTCTCCTGGTTCAATTCATTCATGAGATTTCAATACACGGTGGCTACTCTTTAATGGTGCGACTAACGAGACAATATTTCTGGGTGCCAAAACTCCAAATTCTTGTTAAGTCTTGCATTCGTCGTTGCACCATATGCGCGACCAACAAAAAGGACTTAAGCAAGCAGACGCTGGCTGCCCTACCACCCGAAAGAGTTACATTTTCTCCACCGTTCACATTCACTGGAATCGACTTCGCGGGTCCCTTCATAATCAAGAGTTTCAATGCACGAAATTGTCGTATGACCAAAGGGTATGCATGCGTATTTGTCTGCTTTTCCACCAAGGCAATTCACCTCGAAGCTGCAAGTGATTTGTCATCTGAAGCGTTCCTCGCGGCCTTTCACCTCAAGACGAGGCTTACCTAAAAAAGTGTTTTCCGACAATGGAACGAGCTTTACAGGTGCCGATGCAATTTTGCGCAAGGAGTTAAAGAAGTTTGTAGGCACTATTCCCAAAGAAACGAGCCTTAAGTATGGCGTTCAGGGTTTGAAATGTAATTTTATTCCGCCAGGGGCACCTCACATGGGAGGTTTGTGGGAAGCCGGCGTTAAAAGTTTCAAAAACCATTTAAGAAGGTTGGGGACCAAGACCAAGTTCACGTTCGAAGAATTTACAACAGTTCTAGCACGTATCGAAGCGTGTTTGAACTCGCGTCCAATATCGTCCATGTCCACAGATCCTTCTGATCTGTTGGCATTGACGCCGGGGCATTTTTTACGCGGCGGTCCGCTTTTATCTTTTCCGGAACCGAATCGGGCCGATGCAAATTTATCGTTAATTAATCGGTGGGAAAAAATAAAATGCCTCCAACAACAGTTCTGCCACAGATGGAAAGATGAGTATCTCAAGGAACTGCATCAACGACACAAATGGAAAACACCTCAGACCGACATTAAAGTTGATGATTTGGTCGTCATTAAAAACGAAAATCTGCCATCTACCGAATGGCGTTAAGGACGTGTTATAAATATACACCCGGGTTGCGGATTCCGATGGTCGAGTCAGAGTCGCAACACTAAAGACCCAAAACGGAGAAATAGTCCGACCGATAGTAAAACTGTGCCTATTGCCTATTAACTAATTGCCAATTAATAAATTTCACTTTATTTTCAGTAACAATTTTTTTTTGGCGTATCTCGCCAAGGGGGGCGGTAATGTTCACACGACTCTAGTGTGAACAGTGCCACTCCCCAGCTAAATCAAAGAACTAGAGTTTGGTACCAATTCATGGTTCGCTCTCTTACATTAAATAATCAATAACCAATTTTTCTACAAATCTAGTACTTTTTCTTGCAAAATGGTTCGTCGCATAGCGACGACCATTCATTCACTTTTCAACAGCCAAACAGCGATCACCTTGTAAATTAAAACTCTTGGGCCATTTGCCATTTTTTTTTTGCCCTTTTCTTGTGTGCTGGGTTGGCTTTAAATTTTACATTCAAGTTTTCCAAATTGAGAAATTTTACCTTTTTAAATATAAAAGTCAATAAATATTGTATACTCTCCAAACAAATAAGGAATCCTACGTGCTGCAACTAATAAATAAAAACATCAAAAACACACAAAGAAAGCGTTTGTTCTCGCTAGAAAAGGCGTTTATTGGGAAGTTTGGAAATTTTGTTTTTTTGTGTGGTAAGAAGAACCAGCAGTGATTCCTGCAGTGTGGTCTCCAGCAACATTAATTTGAGGGAATCAGTGATTCCTGCAGTGTGGTCTCCATCAACATTATCTTTAACCACACAAATCCTTCCTAATATATTATAAATGTGAAAGTCACTCTGTCTGTCCGGATTTCTATGTTACCGTCTCCTGTTCAAACTACAGAACTGATTCAACTGAAATTTCGTACAGAGATAGTCTAAAACCTAAAGAAGGACATAGGCTGTACATTTTATCCCTATATTCCCACGGGAGCGGGAACGTATACGGGAACTTAGAAACTACAACACCGATTTCAAAAATTTTTCCACCGATAGAATGTTTCACTATCCCAGAGTAACATAAACTTTGATTCATCCACATATTCTTACGGGAACGGGGGTCCTTACTAAAATAATAAGTGTGAAAGAAGCTCTGTCTGTCCGTCGTTCTATGTTACCAACTCCCGCCCAAACTAACAAACCGATTTAAATGAAATTTTGTACAAAGATTGTTCTGAACTTAAAGACGGACATAGGCTGTATTTCATTCGAATATTCCCACGGGAACCGGTCCTCACTATTATTAAAAGTGCAAAAGTAGCTCTGTTTGTTCACCATTTTATGTTACCATCTCATGCTCAAACTAATGAACAGATTAGAATTAATTTTTGTACAAAGATTGTTCAGAACCTGAGAAAGGACATAGGCTTTATATTTTATCCCTATATTGCCACGGGAACGGGAACGGGAACGTATACGGGAACTTAGAAACTACAACACCGATTTCAAAAATGTTTCCACCGTTAGAATGCTACACTATCCCTGAGTAACATAAACTTTAATTCATCCACATATTCCTACGGGAACGAAAGTCCTTACTAATATAATAAGTGTGAAAGTAGCTCTGTCTGTCCGTCGTTCTATGTTACCATCACCCACCCAAACTAATAAACCGATTTAAATAAATTTAAATTTTTTTCAAAGATTGTTCAGAACCTGAGGAAGGACATAGGCTATATATTTTTTTTCCTATATTCCCACGGGAGCAGGAACGTATACGGGAACTTTGACACTATAGCACCGATTTAAAAACATCTTCCACCGTTGGAATGCTCCATAATCCTCAAGCAACATAAACTTTTACTCATGCCCATATTCCTTACGGGAACGGTCACCATGTTTCCACGGGAACGGGAGTCTTTACTAATTTTATAAGTCCGAAGTTAAATCTGTCTGTCTATTTCTCTTTGTTACCATTAACCGTCCAAACTATTGAACCTATTGATATGAATTTTGGTACAGAGACAGTCTATAGCCTGAGGATGGACATTATATGTAATGCAATATATTTTATCCCTGTATTTTCATGTATTCTCATGGGAACGGGAACTTGGAAAATACAGCACACATTTCAAAAAATGTCTACCGTTAGAATACTACACTATTCCCGAATAATATAAACTTTAAGTCATCCTCCGGAAACGACCCTCACATTCCCGCGGGAATGGAAGACTTTAGTAACATTATAAATCCGAAATTAACTCTGTCTGTCTGTTTTTTTTTTTTGTTTATATTTACCGCCCAAGCTATGCCGATTATATGAATTATGGTACAGAGATAGTCTAGAACCTGAAGATGGACATCCTTACTAATATTAAAAATCTAAAACGTTTTGATTCCCCGTTTTCCTTTAATTCCCACTGATTGGTCATTATAAATAAGGCTCAAACGATTTAAGTTGCAGGTGTTCGTTTAGAAAAAAATCCCATGGCAACTTTATGTTGCAGAATCACGTGTATCAATCCCACAAAACCTTTTTATTTCGCAAAAGGTGGAAAAAATAAGAACGTCGTGTGCAAACATATACTTTAATAAAATAATATAACAATGGTTTAATAAAACGCATGAATGTGTCTTATTTGCAAAATAAGTAGCCTAAAAAATTAAGAATGCTGCCGAAAGTCACTATTCCACGCGGATGAAGTCGCGGGCACAGCTAGTGTAAGATAAAACAAAAACTAGTATTTAGCTATGTATGAATTATTATTGTTTATTTTTGATCCTTTCGGTTCTGTTTTCAAAATAATAATGATATGAACAAGTAAGATTTATTTTGATAAAATCATTTTGGTTGTCATGAAATTGTTTGGAAAAAATAGCAATTAGTTCGGTTGTAATGATATTTAACTAGTTAATTTGAATTTATGTTTTTGTGTAGAGTGTTTATGGTTGCCACAATGCTTCCATTGCTTCCAATGTTTTGACGTTGACGTCCATCTGACACATTCAAACTATCTACCTGATTGCTCAAATCTGTTTTGTAAATAAGATTCAAATCCACTAAACCACCGATCTTATTGTTACATAAAAGTCCCACCGCTTGACTCCATCGAAAAACTTTGCTATTAATTAACATCCTATCGTCTCTTACAACAACTTTTATATTACCGTCCACTCCGTTCAGTTTATTGCGTATATTCAAGAGCTGGATGCTCTGCCTTACAGAGAAGGGAAGATCTTTGAACATTCTCACTCCAGTGTTTCTTAGAGCATTCGAAGACTTCAAAGCAGTGATGTTTTGTTGTTTTGATTGCAGTTTGACAAGAAAATTTTTTTCTTTTCATTTGCAGAACGTAGTTCACGAATTTCAAAGTTATCTATGGATGAAATCGGCTGAATTATTGATGAACAAACGCTTTTGACTAATTCTTCCTCATTTCCTCCTTCTTGTGTAGCAACATTCATCATTAGATTGTTCCGTGTTTCTTTTTTCCATTACATCCAATCGGCATTCCAAAAGCTCGTATTTTTCCTCAAGTATCGCGACTTTTTTGGTTAGGTAGATGTTTTGTTCCAATATTTGTTTGTTTGACACGACAAGGGCATCAATGTCTGTCTTTTTTGCAGTTGTGTCGAGAAGACCCACAATCATTTTGGCCAAATCTGATTTGGTCATATTTCCAACAATTTCTTCGGCTTCAGACATTGTATCATAAAATTGCAATTTTTTGCCACAGTTGAAGGTTTCGGGAGATATCTCACCTACTTTGCGCTTATTCATATGCGGTTGTAGTTAGGTTATGGTCGTTAAAACTTAGCACGAAAATAGTTTGTCTGTACCTAGTACGTAAGCAGGTTTTGCAGTAGTGCAGAAAGAAAATGATAGCAGGTATGAAATTCAATAAACATAAAGTGTTATGCATAATTTTTCAATGCGCAGGTTCTTAGAAATCATGCTCTTAATTGAGAACAAATAATAAATTCATGATTTGAAAAATTTATGCGAAAAAAAATCATAAAAATTTATGAATTCGGTGACTCTCTACCAATCTAGCTAGCTCTGGTTTAATATTGGTAAATTGAAGCCTTAAGTCTCCGCGTTCGTTAACTTTCAAACGGTTTCTATTTGTTTGTCAAAATGTTTGCAACCACACTGAAGCCTTTTTCAACTAAATATGATGATGGAAAAGCGATGAGATATTTTTCAGAAATGTTTCACAATGCAGTATATTGAGTTTCAATGCTGCGCTGCAACCAGAACTTCTGATAGCCTTCGTTGAACTTTAGCTTAAGCTCTTCGTCAGTTTGGATGGTGATCAACTCTTTTTGCATTATCACATTGGCTTTTTCCATGGCTGTTATATCTACTGTACGGATTTATTACCCACTCAAGAATTTTTAAGTTTAAAAGATCCTCAAACCTTTTGGTAAAATCTTTGTGAAACGCCGCTATTATTGATTTTGTTTTGATCAAGTTGAGATCGGTCATGTAATAAATATCCGTCATAGAATTTTTCAGATTTTCTTCTAGATTCGGATCTTTTTCATTTAGAAACTCCAACACAGACCCAAAAATGGCTGAAAATATTGCTACGCAAGCTTCTCTTGAAAGCCAGCGAACTTCAATGTGCAAAAGTAACTTAGTAAAGA
Source organism: Melanostoma mellinum (assembly GCA_914767635.1). Classification (NCBI taxonomy): domain Eukaryota; kingdom Metazoa; phylum Arthropoda; class Insecta; order Diptera; family Syrphidae; genus Melanostoma; species Melanostoma mellinum. The sequence continues at coordinate 99,011,169 of OU612059.1, forward strand.
CTTCTTCGTTATCCTCACGAAGCTGAGCAAATAACCGAGAGTTCAATGAATTGCTTCAAATTTTGTTGACAGCATTTCTAACGTATTGCAAAGACTGGTTCAATGTAGGACTCAGATTTTTTGTAACTAAATGTTGTCTGTGAATCAGGCAGTGATTTTTTTTTATAGGGAACGTACCCTAACAACAGTGCTTCATTACCGGTAATGTAGACTCGTCTAACTAGAGAGAGAATCTCTTGGTCTGCTATAAATTGCATAAAATGCTTTCCACGTCGTGACTCATCTCGTCTATTCGTCTCTGAACGGTGTTATTGCTCAAGGCTTGTTAGATAAGCTGCTCTCCAATTGTGAGAGACTTTCCCAATCTTAAGCAAAAAATGTTTAGAACTATACTACTTACTATTTACTAATACTACCAATATCACAATTATACAATACTATGTAGATTTTTTTATACACATGTTTAGAATGTTTCATTAAACTTTTCATTTCTGAAATTTAAAATAAGAAAATGTGTTAAGGAGGTCGTTTGAAAAACTTGTCGACCCCCCAAACTCAGATTTCGTTTTTGTCGACGACTTGATTTGGTGGAAAAAGTGTTCGAAAATTGGGTTCCTCGAATTTGTTGCTGCAGAAGAAAACGTGGTGGCCATTTGAATGACGTTTTATTTAAAACTTAATTGTAGTGATTGAACTGCACATTAAATAAAAAATATTTGAATTTCCTTATCAAAAAGTGTGTTTTTTTCAAAAAAGAAATCATATCACTCTTATTGGAAAACCTTTTATATGTGGAGAGAAATTGAGCATTCTTAGATTTGCATATGACATTGTTCTTCTGTCAGACAAACCAGAGGGCCTAGAAAAAATGGTGAACAAACTTGCAGATGAATGTAAAATTCACGGACTCTTATTAAATCTTAGCAAAACTAAAGCCATGACAAATCATATATATATATATTGTAACGTGAACCCAACATTTAATACCAATTTCCTAATCGAAAACGGTCAACCGAAAAACACATCTGGGAGCACTAGTGTAAGTGTAGAATTATTGTAGGAGAGAAAATGTTTGACAGTTGCAGTGGAGAGTGGAGACAATGTAGAAGTTACTGGAGAGCTCTAGATGAAATGTCATTCGATATAAATAGCCCGCCCGAGGCAACCAGAGTGCAGTTTTGATTATAGAGTGATAAAGTGAAGAGTAAATTGTCTACAAGTGTTAGTCCAAAAGTCGAGTTGAGATCGAATTAAGTATAGATACTGAATAAAAGTGGTTGAAATAAATTGAAAAGTGAAGTTTTATTTTGCGATCTAAGCGCACGTTACATTGGTGTCAGAAGTGTAAATAAAACTTATTTGACTAGTAAAGTGTAAAAAAAAAAAAAAAAGTTAAATACAGTGAAAATGGGTAAGTTGTTGGAAGAGCTCAACTGCATTGAGCTTAAAAGTGAGTTAGGTAAGCGAAATCTTTCTAGAGCGGGATCGAAAAATGAGCTCGTCCTGCGCTTGCGCAACTATTTGGAACAGCAAGGGGAAGACGTAAACACTTTTGTTTTTGAAGTGGAGGAAGAGGAAGTAAGTGAAAGTGTAGATTTTTGTAGCATGATGAAACTTTTGTTAGAACAGCGAAACGAGCAAAAGAAGGAACAGCAGAATGTTCTCGAACAGCTTGAAGCACAACGAAGTGAACAAAAGAAGGAACAACAGAATATTCTAAAGACTTGAGGCGCAACAGAATGTTTTAGAAGGTCAGAAAAACATTCTAGAAGGAAATTTGGGTAACATTGAGAAAAATGTATGTGCCCTTGACGAACGAGTTGAAGGTGTGGAAAAACAGCTTTCTGTTGTAGAGAATCGTTTGGAAAGCCGATGCGATAACCAGTTCTCTGTTCTGTCCAAGGAATTAGACCAGATCCGGAAAATAAAAATTCGAGAATCTGCTGGTGAGTTTGTAAGGAAAAAGGAGATGAAACCCCCAACATTTGATGGACAGTCTTCTTGGCCAGTTTACAAGAGACAATTTGAGGCAGCCGCGAAAACAAATGGCTGGGATGACGAAGACAAGTACATTGCACTGACTCTTGCTCTTAGAGGACCAGCAGCTGAATTACTTCCAACAGTTCCAGCTGGTAGGAGCGGCGATTTCAGCTCCTTCGTGGCAGCTATAGATAAACGCTTTGGAGATAGCCACTTCTTAAAAGAAGTCTTCCGAGTCCAACTCAATAACAGAGTCCAGAAAAGGGGTGAAAGTCTACAGCAGCTCCAAGCAGACGTCGAAAGACTGGTTCACCTGGCATACCCGGATGCTGGAGAAGAAATCATCAACCAGCTTGCTGTTGAGTCCTTCGTTCGTGCCATTTCCGATATACATCTTCAGAGGTCTGTGCGAACTGCTAGAACACGTACTCTTTCTGAAACTTTAGCATTCGCATTGACAATTGAAGCAGCAGAACAGGCTTCTCATGGAGTACATCGACTTAGAGAGGCCATAGTCGAAGAATGCTCGTGCCAAAGATCAGAAATACAAAAGAACCAGCGGAGTGGACCAGTAAGATGTTGGAACTGCAACAAGACCGGGCACTTACAGCGTCAATGCCGGCTACCACCAAATAAAACCGGTTGTCAACATTGTGGAACCAAGAGATCCAACCTAGAGCAAGGTTACAACAGCAGCAGCGTTGCCCATCAATCCGTTTCCCATCAGGGAAACGAGTAAGAACCAACTTCGAGGGGCAGAGGCTGGTTTCTTGTATCGATGGCCCCAGAACCACCATCCAGGTCTCCCAGACCAAACGAGACAACAAGAGTCTGACTGTGGAGACTACTATTGACGGGAACAATATGTGGCTACCATCGACACCGGCGCCACAGCATCCATAGTACGTCGAGACCTGGTAAAGACGACGTGGCTTCATAACACCAATAGCTACAGTCTAAGAACCGCAACGGGAGAAGCAGCAAGAGTATATGGAGAAGTGTGTCTTAAGATCCGACTGGCCGATTTAGTGTTTACTCATCAATTCCTGGTGGCAGATATATGTGACGAGTGCATCATTGGAATCGACTTTATGAAACAGCACGGAGTTATTTTAGACATCGGTAATCAGGTTTTGAAGTACCAAAATAAGGAACTTCCAATGACCTATTCGAACGAAAGTACGTCGACACTGAGAACTGTCATCACGGAAGATCTTATTCTGCCTCCTTCTTCTGAAGTGTTCGTTTGGACGAAACTGGAGGGTGAGTTTGGAAGCCTTCGATACCTCATGGTGGAACCAGACCCAGAGTGTTCCTCCCAAAGCGTCATCATGGGAAAACACTGGTAGCACCGAAAAACAAAATGGTCCCCGTACGATTACTAAACACCAGACCGTACGATGTAAGGTTGAAGAAAGGTGAAGTCGTTGGACGTTGCGAATCATTTGCAGCAATTACGAAGATCACAGACGAAGCCCCGAGAAAAACTATAACTCCGGAGGAGCTCAAAACCATCAGAGCTAAATTACTGAATCCATCCAACCTTGATCACCAACAAACAAGGATAGCTGAAAATCTACTACAAGAGTACACTGACATCTTCGCATCGTCAAAAGGGCAATATGGTAGAACACAGTTGGTGCAGCACCGCATCAACACAGGAGATGCAAGACCGATTCGTCAACCTGCAAGACGCCTTCCACTAGCCAAACAAGGTGAGGTTGAGGAAATGATAACAACAATGAAGAAGGACGGTCTTATCGAAAATTCCAAAAGTCCTTGGGCGTCACCAGTGGTTCTAGTGAAAAAGAAAGACGGAAGCACTCGTTTTTGTGTGGACTACCGAAGGCTGAACGATGTGACTAAGAAGGACAGCTATCCCCTGCCGAGGATCAGTGATGCCCTGGATGCCATGGAGGGAGCCCAGTGGTTCTCGACGCTGGACTTGAAGAGTGGATATTGGCAAGTTGACATCCACCCTGATGATCGGGAAAAGACGGCGTTTTCTACAGGTAATGGGCTCTGGCAGTTTAAGGTTATGCCGTTTGGGCTATGCAACGCTCCGGCAACATTCGAGCGTTTGATGGAGTGCGTTCTTCAAGGACTGACGTGGAAAGCTTGCCTAGTCTACTTGGACGATGTGATTGTTTACGGGAAGACATTTTACCAACATTGCAAGAACCTAAAAGCCGTGTTTCAGAGACTTCGAGAGGCTAACCTTAAACTGAATCCGGAAAAATGTGCACTTTTCAAAACCGAAGTTAAGTATTTGGGACACATCATCTCTTCCCAAGGAGTAAAGACCGATCCTGAAAAAGTTGACTCCGTCAAAAATTGGCCAACACCACAGGACAAACATCAACTCCGAAGCTTTCTTGGTCTTGCCACATATTACCGACGTTTTGTTAAGAACTTTGCTGGAGTTGCAAAGAGTTTGCATCAGCTCACCGAAAAGGGGAAGCAGTTTAAATGGTCAGGTGAGTGTGAGAAATCTTTTCAGGAACTCAAATACCGCCTCTGTAACGCTCCAGTGCTGGCACATCCAACACCTGGCAAAACATTCATCATCGACGCAGATGCAAGCAACGTTGGAATCAGGGCGGTACTATCCCAAGTGCATGATGGCGAAGAAAAAGTGGTGGCATATTACAGCAAGGTCCTCTCGAAGCCCGAAAGAAACTACTGTGTGACCAGAAGGGAACTGCTAGCTCTTATCTTGGCAACAAAGCACTTCCATAAGTACATCTATGGACAGAAATTCCTTCTGCGGACAGACCACGGTGCTCTGAGCTGGCTGTTGAACTTCAAAAATCCAGAAGGTCAAGTCGCAAGGTGGATAGAAAGATTGCAGACCTATGACTACCAGATTCAACACCGCAGAGGAAAGTTGCACTCAAACGCTGACGCATTATCCCGAAGACCTTGCAAAGTGGATTGCAAGCATTGTAGGCGGCAAGAAGAAAAAGGAAATATTACCGCTCAGCGACTAAGAGCTGACCCAATATGCGGATGGAGCAATGAGGAAGTGAGGACTGCTCAACAGGAGGATCCAGATATCGAACCCATTCTCGCATGGAAAGAAAATGAAGAGAAACCGGAATGGGGAGACATTTCTGACAGGAGTCCAGTTCTCAAAGCCTATTGGGCATAGTGGGACTCACTATATGTGCAAGAAGGTGTCCTCAGGCGAAGATGGGAATCCGCTGACGGTAAGTCATATGTGATGCAGCTGATCGTACCGCAATCGAAAGTCAGTTAAGTTCTTCGGGAGATGCACGACGGACCTTCTGGAGGCCACCTGGGAGTAAACAAAACACTGGAGAAGGTGCGACATCGGTTCTACTGGTTACATGCTAGAGATGACGTGGAGAAGTGGTGCCGAACATGTGACAAGTGTGCTGCAACCAAAGGACCGGGTAGGAAGATTCAAGGTAAAATGCATCAGTACAACGTTGGATCGCCTTTTGAGAGGATTGCAGTAGATGTGGCTGGGCCTTTTCCAGAGACCAACGCTGGAAACAAGTACATTCTGGTTGTAATGGACTATTTTAGCAAGTGGCCTGAGGCGTATGCCATCCCAAATCAAGAGGCCAAAACGGTGGTCGACCAGATTGTGTTTAACTGGGTGAGTAGGTTTGGTGTGCCTATGGAACTCCATTCCGACCAAGGGAGGAACTTTGAATCAAACATCTTCCAAGGAGTGTGCGGACTACTTGGCATTAAGAAAACGAGAACCACACCGCTTCATCCACAATCTGATGGGATGGTTGAAAGATTCAACCGGACCTTGAAAGAACACCTCACCAAGGTCGTAGGCGACTACCAAAGAGACTGGGATAGGCACGTACCGCTATTTCTGATGGCCTATAGAAGTGCAGTACATAGCTCGACAGGACAAACACCATCTGACATCCTGTTCGGGAAAACCATGCGGCTGCCCAGCGAACTTAAATTTGGATGCCCCACAGAGGAGCCACAGGACACGAACGAGTATGTGGACGACCTCAAGGAGAGGCTCGCTGACATCCATAAAAGAACAAGGGAACGGATGAAAACCTACAGCGACCGGATGAAGACACGGTACGACACAAAAGCGACAACGTCAGGATTCCAAGCAGGAGATCGTGTGTGGCTTTATAATCCTCATCGTCAAAAGGGATTGTCACCGAAACTTCAGCAAAACTGGGAAGGTCCTTATACTGTTGTCACGAGGATTAACGACGTGGTTTACCGCATCCAAAGAGGACTAAGAGGCAAGTTAAAAGTAGTTCATTGTGACCGGCTGCATCGATATAGTGGCGAGGCTGCAGATGGAATTATTCGGGACGAACAATCTTAAGGAGGGGGCAGTGTAACGTGAACCCAACATTTAATACCAATTTCCTAATCGAAAACGTTCAACCGAAAAACACATCTGGGAGCACTAGTGTAAGTGTAGAATTATTGTAGGAGAGAAAATGTTTGACAGTTGCAGTGGAGAGTGGAGACAATGTAGAAGTTACTGGAGAGTTCTAGATGAAATGTCATTCGATATAAATAGCCCGCCCGAGGCAACCAGAGTGCAGTTTTGATTATAGAGTTATAAAGTGAAGAGAAAATTGTCTACAAGTGTTAGTCCAAAAGTCGAGTTGAGATCGAATTAAGTATAGATACTGAATAAAAGTGGTTGAAATAAATTGAAAAGTGAAGTTTTATTTTGCGAACTAAGCGCACGTTACAATATCTATAGCACTATCACTTTCCCCTTTTGCACTGTCGAACTTGAATTCGAAAGTGGTCCACAAAAGTTGGAATGTATTCTACAAAAGTTGGAATGTATTCCACAAAGGTGCAATATGTAAGAGCAGGAAGCATAAATAATTAAAAAAAAATTTATCATATGCCTTTCTCTCTATCTCATAGGAAATGCGCGCCTAACATCATACATTCCACCATGCGCATTCTTTTTTTCGTAATCTTCTCCGCCGATGTTGGCGCACCCTAGTGACGAACAATGTTCACAAAAAAAGGTTTCCGGTAATAGTACTATAGTTTCTATATACAATGGAAGAACTTGTAACTGGCAAAAAAAGCTTTTAATCCTAACTAATATTATAAATGTGAAAGTCACTCTGTCTGTCCGGTTTTCTATGTAACCGTCTCCTGCCAAAACTACTGAACAGATTAAAATGAAGTTTTGTACAGAGATAGTCTAGAACCTGAAGAAGGACATGGGCTATATTACTTATCCCTATATTCCCACGAGAACTTAGAAACTACAACACCGATTTCAAAATTTTTTCCACCGTTAGAATGCTACACTATCCCTGAGTAACATAAACTTTAATTCATCCCCATATTCCGACGGGAACGGGGGTCCTTACTAAAATAATAAGTGTGAAAGAAGCTCTGTCTGTCCGTCGTTCTATGTTACCAACTCCCGTCCAAACTAACAAACCGATTTAAATGAAATTTTGTACAAAGATTGTTCTGAACTTAAAGACGGACATAGGCTGTATTTCATTCGAATATTCCCACGGGAACCGGTCCTCACTATTATTAAAAGTGCAAAAGTAGCTCTGTTTGTTCACCATTTTATGTTACCATCTCCCGCTCAAACTAATGAACAGATTAGAATTAATTTTTGTACAAAGATTGTTCAGAACCTGAGAAAGGACATAGGCTTTATATTTTATCCCTATATTGCCACGGGAACGGGAACGGGAACGTATACGGGAATTTAGAAACTACAACACCGATTTCAAAAATGTTTCCACCGTTAGAATGCTACACTATCCCTGAGTAACATAAACTTTAATTCATCCACATATTCCTACGGGAACGAAAGTCCTTACTAATATAATAAGTGTGAAAGTAGCTCTGTCTGTCCGTCGTTCTATGTTACCATCACCCACCCAAACTAATAAACCGATTTAAATTAAATTTTTTCAAAGATTGTTCAGAACCTGAGGAAGGACATAGGCTATATATTTTTTTCCCTATATTCCCACGGGAGCAGGAACGTATACGGGAACTTTTACACTATAGCACCGATTTAAAAAATCTTCCACCGTTGGAATGCTCCATAATCCTCAAGCAACATAAACTTTTACTCATGCTCATATTCCTTACGGGAACGGTCACCATGTTTCCACGGGAACGGGAGTCTTTACTAATTTTATAAGTCCGAAGTTAAATCTGTCTGTCTATTTCTCTTTGTTACCATTAACCGTCCAAACTATTGAACCTATTGATATGAATTTTGGTACAGAGACAGTCTATAGCCTGAGGATGGACATATATTTAATGCAATATGTTTTATCCCTGTATTTTCATGTATTCTCATGGGAACGGGAACTTGGAAAATACAGCACACATTTCAAAAAATGTCTACCGTTAGAATACTACACTATTCCCGAATAATATAAGCTTTAAGTCATCCTCCGGAAACGACCCTCACATTCCCGCGGGAATGGAAGACTTTAGTAACATTATAAATCCGAAATTAACTCTGTCTGTCTGTTTTTTTTGTTTATATTAACTGCCCAAGCTATGCCGATTATATGAATTATGGTACAGAGATAGTCTAGAACCTGAAGATGGACATCCTTACTAATATTAAAAATCTAAAACGTTTTGATTCCACCTCTGTCAAGCTGGTGAAGTGACTTTCTCGGATCGGAACAAAATTTTGTGTAATTTAGTTGCTAATTATTTGCTAATTAATTGCTAGGAAATTAATTTTTTTGCTCCTCCCGTTTAATTATAAAAATTCACATTTCCAGCTTGACGTCAAGCTGGCAAAGCAAATTTTTCAGGAAAGGTTAAGAGACCGGGTGTTTTCACCATATTTTTTTGCTAATTATTTGCTCTAAAAAAACAAAAAAAAAATAATTTTTTGCTAATTAAAAAAAATTTTCTTAATTTTTTTCTTAATTTTTTTGTTTTTGAAAAATTGACTTTTTTAAATTTTTATCTACTATTTATTTGCTCTTCGTAAAAACAAAAATTTTTTTTTTGCTCTTCCCGTTTACCTATAAAAATTCACATTTCCAGCTTGACGTCAAGCTGGCGAGGCAATTTTTTCAAGAAAGTTTTAGAGATCGGGTCTTTTCACAAGATTTTTTTGCTATTTTTTTGCTCTAGGAAAATTAAAACCAAAATTTTTTTTGTTGTTTAAAAAAATTTTTTAAAAATTTTTATTTTTATTTTTTTTTTTTGCAAACATTTTCTTAGCATATTCTTTTTTTTGCTATTTAATTGCTCAAAGAAAAATAGAACAAAACTCATTTTTGCTGACTACAAAAATTTTTTTTTTATTTTTTCAAATTTTTTTCTTTTGTTGCTAAAAATTTTTTAGCATTTTCTTTTTTGCTATTTAATTGCTATACGAAAAATAAAACAAATTTTTTTTTTGCTGCCTACAAAAAATTTTTTTTATTTTTTTCGAAATTTTTTCTTTTGTTGCTAAAAAATTTTTAGCATTTTCTTTTTTTGCTATTTAATTGCTCTACGAAAAATAAAACAAAACTTTTTTTGCTGACTACAAAAATTTTTTTTTTATTTTTTCAAATTTTTTTCTTTTGTTGCTAACAAATTTTTAGCATTTTCTTTTTTTGCTATTTAATTGCTCTACGAAAAATAAAACAAATTTTTTTTTTGCTGGCTACAAAAAATTTTTTTTATTTTTTTCGAAATTTTTTCTTTTGTTGCTAACAAATTTTTAGCATTTTCTTTTTTTCTATTTAATTGCTCTACGAAAAATAAAACAAAACTTTTTTTTGCTGACCACAAAAAATTTTTTTTTATTTTTTCAAATTTTTTTCTTTTGTTGCTAACAAATTTTTAGCATTTTCTTTTTTTGCTATTTAATTGCTCTACGAAAAATAAAACAAAACTTTTTTTTGCTGACTACAAAAAATTTTTTTTTATTTTTTCAAATTTTTTTCTTTTGTTGCTAACAAATTTTTAGCATTTTCTTTTTTTGCTATTTATCATTTATAGGTATCTACTTACCCACTGAATCGAGTAATATAGGTATACAACACACTCTTTTGAATCGATCCAGCTACAAGAGCTGTATCGGATCGGGTAATCCTATTTCAATTCGATCTAGGTATACACTGGCACTAATTCGAATTGAAGTGTGATTCAATTCTATGTGGAAACGAGGTAATTGCGATGAAAAAGTAAAGTACAGCGGCGAGTCCAGTAGTCGCTACTAGCCGAGTTCACACTGTACAATTAGTTGGACAGACTTCGTTTGATGGACGTTGGATGGTCGGATGTAGTTTGCGTTCAAACTTATAAAGCTTGTCTGTCCAACTAATTGTACAGTGTGAGCACGGCTACTGCCGTTCAAAATTTGGAAATGAAGTACAAAAGCAAATTTTTGTATGGTTTTCTGCAGCTGTTTGCTGATAGAAGCAGCCGATAGTGTGAATGGGTTAGAAGCGGCTGGTTGCCATCGGCGAGTCGAGTAGCCGCTACTGCTAGTCGCTGATCAGCTTTGTGTGACCATGAAATTCACCGCACTCGCTGGGAGCCGGCGAGTAACTAGCAGCGGCTGGCAAAGATGAACATGTTCAACTTTTGGCTGCTAACAACGGCTGGCGAAATAATTAAATATTGATACACATTCTATTTAGCAAATTGTTCATTCTAAATTTATGTCAAATATCATAAATAGGTTTCAAAATTAGAAATAACGTTATTATCAAATTTTTGTATGGTTTTCTGCAGCTGTTTGCTGAGAGAAGCTGGCGAGTAGTAGCCGATAGTGTGACCGGGCTGCCTGCCGCTGCCTGCTTCTGGTACTGCAAGTAGCCGTGTGTGACCTGTGCTTTAACCCTAGATGTGAAATTTGAAACTAAAAGCTGGATTTGCAATTGTGATCCAAAAAGTTGGTTCTTGTGTTGTTTTTGCAAATAAATATATTTTTCAAAGCAAATCTGATCTGGATCAGACTACAAATTTTGACAATTTTGTCAATATTTGTGGACATTTTATAAACAAAGTTTTTTTTATAAAAACTCTACCTAAACACTACTTCAATAAAAACTTGTACTAAAAGTGTTTACTTTATTTAGCAGTGTGTCAGCACTTGTCATCAAACCATTTGCACCACAGAGAAGATACAACAAGAGGCCAAACCACACACACACCACGGCATCTGGTTTCAAACTGACTTCACAAACACCACTTTATTTTCAAATTTCAAAACCAGTTTGAAATCCGAAAATAAAGTGGTATTAGTAATTTCACTGACACAACAACTTTATATTATATTCCTATTTATATTATATTCATCATTTCACATAAATCCGACAAAAAAAAAACAATGCGTGTTCATACACTTGTACTGTTGAGACGACAAAAGCGATGACAACAGCGTTTCTACAGGTACTGCAACAGCAAAAACGCTTTGGCTTAGGAGGCCTTTAATATTTTAGACAGCAAACTGAAAACACATATAAATATCTTTAATATCCCAGTATCCAATATAGGTCATTCTACAGACTCCTGAACGCGCCCACTAACCAGCTCGGTTTTATTTTGCAGTTTCTGTATAGATATTATAATATGTACTATTTGTTCTCTTTATCTGAGAAAAATTGTCGATTTTATCAATTGTTCTTCTTTTGTATCTACGAATTCAGAATAAGAACGAATTCAACAAGTTGATTTGATCAATTCGAAAAAATAATCACTATCTTGCACTACCAAAGTCGAAAACATGAAATTGGAGTTGAAATCTGAGTTGACTTTTTTGCGCGCATGTTCATGGACGCAAGATGTGTTTTTGTTAAGAAACATTGATAAATAAATTTTTCCAAAAAAATTAAAAAAATTTAAAATATAGAAAAAATTTTTTGTTATTTGCAAAAAAAAATTTTGTTTTGATTTTCGTAGAGCAATTAAATATAGCAAAAAAGGAAAATACTAAAAAAATGTTAGAAACAAAAGAAAAAAATTGAAAAAAATTAAAAAATTTGTTTGTAGGCAGCAAAAAAAATTTCGTTTTATTTTTCGTAGAGCAATTAAATAGCAAAAAAAGAAAATGCTAAAAATTTGTTAGCAACAAAAGAAAAAAATTTGAAAAAATAAAAAAAATTTTTTGTAGCCAGCAAAAAAAAAATTTGTTTTATTTTTCGTAATTAAATAGCAAAAAAAGAAAATGCAAAAAAATTGTTAGCAACAAAAGAAAAAAATCTGAAAAAAATAAAAAAAAATTTTTTGTAGTCAGCAAAAAAAAGTTTTGTTTTATTTTTCGTAGAGCAATTAAATAGCAAAAAAAGAAAATGCTAAAAATTTGTTAGCAACAAAAGAAAAAAATTTGAAAAAATAAAAAAAAAATTTTTGTAGTCAGCAAAAAAAAAATTTGTTTTATTTTTCGTAGAGCAATTAAATAGCAAAAAAAGAAAATGCAAAAAATTTGTTAGCAACAAAAGAAAAAATTTTGAAAAAAATAAAAAAAAATTTTTTGTAGTCAGCAAAAAAAAGTTTTGTTTTATTTTTCGTAGAGCAATTAAATAGCAAAAAAAGAAAATGCTAAAAATTTGTTAGCAACAAAAGAAAAAATTTCGAAAAAAATAAAAAAAATTTTTTGTAGGCAGCAAAAAAAAAATTTGTTTTATTTTTCGTAGAGCAATTAAATAGCAAAAAAAGAAAATGCTAAAAATTTGTTAGCAACAAAAGAAAAAAATTTGAAAAAATAAAAAAAAAATTTTTGTAGTCAGCAAAAAAAAGTTCTGTTCTATTTTTCTTTGAGCAATTAAATAGCAAAAAAAAGAATATGCTAAGAAAATGTTTGCAAAAAAAAAAAAATAAAAAAAAAATTTTTTAAAATTTTTATGTTTTTAATTTTCCTAGAGCAAAAAAATAGCAAAAAAATCTTGTGAAAAGACCCGATCTCTAAAACTTTCCTGAAAAAATTGCCTCGCCAGCTTGACGTCAAGCTGGAAATGTGAATTTTTATAGGTAAACGGGAAGAGCAAAAAAAAAATTTTTGTTTTTACGAAGAGCAAATAAATAGTAGATAAAAATTTAAAAAAGTCAATTTTTCAAAAACAAAAAAATTAAGAAAAAAATTAAGAAAATTTTTTTTAATTAGCAAAAAATTATTTTTTTTTGTTTTTTTTTAGAGCAAATAATTAGCAAAAAAAATATGGTGAAAACACCCGGTCTCTTAACCTTTCCTGAAAAATTTGCTTTGCCAGCTTGACGTCAAGCTGGAAATGTGAATTTTTATAATTAAACGGGAGGAGCAAAAAAATTAATTTCTTAGCAATTAATTAGCAAATAATTAGCAACTAAATTAAACAAAATTTTGTTCCGATCCGAGAAAGTCACTTCACCAGCTTGACAGAGGTTTGATTCCCCGTTTTCCTTTAATTCCCACTGATTGGTCATTATAAATAAGGCTCAAACGATTTAAGTTGCAGGTGTTCGTTTAGAAAAAAATCCCATGGCAACTTTATGTTGCAGAATCACGTGTATCAATCCCACAAAACCTTTTTATTTCGCAAAAGGTGGAAAAAATAAGAACGTCGTGTGCAAACATATACTTTAATAAAATAATATAACAATGGTTTAATAAAACGCATGAATGTGTCTTATTTGCAAAATAAGTAGCCTAAAAAATTAAGAATGCTGCCGAAAGTCACTATTCCACGCGGATGAAGTCGCGGGCACAGCTAGTGTAAGATAAAACAAAAACTAGTATCTAGCTATGTATGAATTATTATTGTTTATTTTTGATCCTTTCGGTTCTGTTTTCAAAATAATAATGATATGAACAAGTAAGATTTATTTTGAAAAAATCATTTTGGTTGTCATGAAATTGTTTGGAAAAAATAACAATTAGTTCGGTTGTCATGATATTTAACTAGTTAATTTGAATTTATGTTTTTGTGTAGAGTCATTGAATAACTATATATAGAAGTGACACCGGCGAAAATCGCCACAAGGAGTTCTTATGTCGCTAGTGTCGTCGGAGTCGGAGCTAGTTAATTCACCAACCTTTTTGCAAATTTAGTCCCAAAGGATATTTTTTATTATTGTTTATTATTGTTTCGTTGGTTACCGATGAGGTTGTAATTTGTATATTAATATAAAAAAACGTTGCAATTGGGTACGGATAAGTTAAACAATTACTCTCCAGTATTAAAAAAAAGAACCCATTCCGCTACTATGACTCTCACACTCACGCATCATTTGATACTTACAATTCTTTCTGCATAAAGCTTTCCTTAGAATAGTCAGTTTTTTGATTCTTTATTTCGTTTTCATTAGGGTTATGTGAAACTATGTAATTGTTAAATGGTGAAACAAAGATATTTTCATCTTCTACTGATTCCAGTTTTCTCCTCTTTATTTCAATGGATGTCTGCTCCATAAATTCTCTTCCTTCATTAGCTGAACTATTTGATTTAAAAAAAAGTTATTGATAACAAATAAGTACTCCGATTTAAGCTCCTGCGTCTGACTCAAGCACATTATTAGATACTTACACTTCTTTCATTATACATCCTTCCTTGGAATCGACAGTGTTTTGATTTCTTATGTTGTTCTCTTTAAAATAATATTTAGGAACTGCACCGTGAAGCAATCGTAACCGTATACCGCCTGAGGCCAAATCTTTTTTTTTAATGATCGGTGCAATTATTAAACGGTGGTAACGGTAGGTTCTCTTTCATTTCTTTTAAGTTACAATTTCGCGAATTTATAACCAAATATTGCGGCGATTTGGGTCTTTTGGTAACTTAAAACGAGTAACTCCCGATCCATAACTATTTTAACAATATTTAAAATTACAAAACACCATTTTTCAACAAATTAATTATTCGAAGATTTGATTTTCAAAATTAGAGATTGTTGTCGCTTCTCAATACCATTTCCAGAAATAAAACACTTAAGGGACATATTTTAAAACCTAAACTGCCAAATTACCCTTATTTCAAAATAGTTTGTGTATGAAATAAGCATAGCAGAGACAAAAACATAAACAATAATAAATAGTCTGACTATTGCTAGGTAACAATCTTATTATGCCGAGTTTGAGAAAGTTGTTTCATTCGGGTGTCAGCTTCTATATATAGTTATTCAATGGTAGAGTGTTTATGGTTGCCACAATGCTTCCATTGCTTCCAATGTTTTGACGTTGACGTCCATCTGACACATTCAAACTATCTAGCTGATTGCTCAAATCTGTTTTGTAAATAAGATTCAACTCCACTATACCACCGATCTTATTGTTACATAAAAGTCCCACCGCTTGACTCCATCGAAAAACTTTGCTATTAATTAACATCCTATCGTCTCTTACAACAACTTTAATATTACCGTCCACTCCGTTCAGTTTATTGCGTATATTCAAGAGCTGGTTGCTCTGCCTTACAGAGAAGGGAAGATCTTTGAACATTCTCACTCCAGTGTTTCTTAGAGCATTCGAAGACTTCAAAGCAGTGATGTTTTATTGTTTTGAATGCAGTTTGACAAGAAAATTTTTTTTCTTTTCATTTGCAGAACGTAGTTCACGAATTTCAAAGTTATCTATGGATGAAATCGGCTGAATTATTGATGAACAAACGCTTTTGACTAATTCTTCCTCATTTCCTCCTTCTTGTGTAGCAACATTCATCATTAGATTGTTTCCGTGTTTCTTTTTTCCATTACATCCAATCGGCATTCCAAAAGCTCGTATTTTTCCTCAAGTATCGCGACTTTTTTGGTTAGGTACATAGATGTTTTGTTCCAATATTTGTTTGTTTGACACGACAAGGGCATCAATGTCTGTCTTTTTTGCCGTTGTGTCGAGAAGACCCACAATCATTTTAGCCAAATCTGATTTGGTCATATTTCCAACAATTTCTTCGGCTTCAGACATTGTATCAAGTGGCATCACTGGTTTTTTCTGTGTTGGCTTACGTGTAAATTAGCTCCGATTATTTTTTCATTTTTTTTGATAGTTAACCTTTTATTTAATTGTGTTCCTTATCAGTTTTTCTTTAATAACAGCCTGTTAATTCTTACTAATAATTCATTGTATAGTGTTGTGTCTATTTAGCATTTATGCTTTAGTGAAGTTATTTGTTAAATTATTCTTGGTAAGCCATTGCATGTGTAATAAACTTTCCTACATACCTACATTTTCCTACTTCAATCTCTCTTAGATCGTAGTTTACCACTAATCTGAGTGTTATCCACTAACTAAAAAAAAATAAACAAAAATTACTCTTGAGTGTTTTTCTCTTTATTCATTTTATATTTTGTTCACAATTTACACGTTTACCTCCTTTATTAAATAAATATAAAATTTTTTTATCATAATTTTACACGTTCTATTTTAACATATTCTTCAGCGCAGGTGCTAGGAGCTTGGACTTTGAATCTCAATAACTCAGGATCAATCCCGGTACTTCCCTTGAAAAATTTTTTTTTTATTTTTTTTTCTTTCTTTTTTTATTATTTCTGCTATTTTCATTTTGATGTGTTCAGAAATTTATAAATTAGAAAATGAATTGCGCAGCAGACAATTGCATTGATAGCTCCAACAACAACCCACTTTTTGCCTGCTTTGGCCCATGTGGCAAGGCCTTCCATGCAAAATGCGTTGGTTCTACTAGTGCATTTATTGAAAAAGTTACTGCATCGAAAATTGCTTTTTGGTACTGCAGCAACTTTAGAAAAATTTCTCTTTCTCAATAAGCCTTTAAGTTAGAATCATTTAAAAATGATATAACAAAAATATCAAAGGGTATTAATGAAATTTCAAGCTGTTTTAATATAGCAGTTGCTAATGTCAACTCATTCTCTAGCGCCCAGTACTCGGTAGATATTTCTACCTCTACTAACGACTTAGACTTTCAAGTTTCAACTTCCTCCTATTTCTTCTAATTCCTACCAATCTTTAAAATCTAGCAAGGGTTTGAAGAAAAAACAGGACAGCGTGTCCTCTGTAATTGTTGGTACGAAACGAAGTGGTTTGCGAAGCAATGTAGCTACACCTCTTAACTCAAATGTGACTGAAATACTCAACTTAAGCTCTTCTGTTCAGCCTAATCCAATTGAGCCTTATAATTCAAACACGACTGAAATAGTCACTTTAAGCTCTCCAAACTCACCTAATCCAATCGAATCTGTCGCCCCTATGGTTTCGAACAATGAGGCTATTATAATATCTGATCATGAATCATGATAGACCCCCACGGTTTGTGGAATCAGTGCCTAAACCAAAGACAATATTTATATCTCGTCTCAAATCAGATACTACTCCAGAAGACATAATTTTCCACCTTAAAACTAATAAATGCATCACAAACGATTCGTTTGTTAGGTCAGGTGTAATAAAATAAGTAAGCCTAACAACTATGTGGCTTCTTTTAAGATTATTGTTTCTCCAACGCTTTTTGACCCTATTTGCAACCCTCAGATTTGGCCGGCCGATACTCTTATTAAAGAATTTTCAGCTCGTCATAGTAAAAGTACCGTCAATAAGGGACCAAAAAACTTGAAAGTATCTCCCTCTTCTACCAAAATGTAAGAGGGCTTCGCAGTAAAACTGCTAATCTCTATAACAACTCCCAAGCATTCTCTCATGACATTTTTGCTCTGACTGAAACTTGGCTTAACTCTGCCATTTTAGATACTGAATTGTTTGACCATGAGTACTTAGTGTATAGAAAAGATCGTACCTACAATAAACCCTCGGAAGTTGAAGGTGGCGTACTTACTGCTGTTCGTAGCAAATATATGTCTTCTCTTATAACCTTTCCATTTGATTTAACTGTAAATGTATTATGTGTCAAAGTCACAATCAAATCAAAAATTGTTTATATCATTAATACATATTGTAACGTGCGCTTTGTTCGCAAAATAAAACTCTACCTTTCAATTTAATTCTACCACTTTATTCAGTATCTACTTTCGATATACACTTTATTCGAACTCAACTCAATTACGTTTATCCAATATTCACACTATCACTTTCTAAATAAAACTGACTTCTGGTTGCGTCAGCTCTCTCTTTATATAGAAGTGTGAAACATCGAGAGATTTCTGGTAATTTTTCCATGAACCATGATGTCTGGACAAGTTCCCCTCCCGGTATTTTTCTGCACACACACACACTCACTCACAAACAACGTCTGCCATTATAGCACTCTATTATAGCGTTGCCAGCACTTGTGTTTTCGGTTTAACGTTTTCAATTAGGAAATCAGCATGAAATGTTGGGTGCACATTACACTGCCCCCTCCTTAAGATTGTTCGTCCCGAATAATTCCATTTGCAGCCTCCCCACTATATCGATGCAGCCGGTCACAATGCACTACTTTTAACTTGCCTCTTAGTCCTCTTTGGATGCGGTAGACCACGTCGTTAATCCTCGTGACAACAGTATAAGGACCTTCCCAGTTCTGCTGAAGTTTCGGTGACAATCCCTTTTGACGATGAGGATTATAAAGCCACACACGATCTCCTGCTTGGAATCCTGACGTTGTCGCTTTTGTGTCGTACCGTGTCTTCATCCGGTCGCTGTAGGTTTTTATCCGTTCCCTTGTTCTTTTATGGATGTCAGCGAGTCTCTCCTTGAGGTCGTCCACATACTCGTTCGTGTCCTGTGGCTCCTCTGTGGGGCATCCAAATTTAAGTTCGGTGGGCAGCCGCACGGTTTTCCCGAACAGGATATCAGATGATGTTTGTCCTGTCGAGCTATGTACTGCACTTCTATATGCCATCAGGAATAGCGGTACGTGCCTATCCCAGTCTCTTTGGTAGTCGCCTACGACCTTGGTGAGGTGTTCTTTCAAGGTCCGGTTGAATCTTTCAACCATCCCATCAGACTGTGGATGAAGCGGTGTGGTTCTAGTCTTCTTAATGCCAAGTAGTCCGCACACTCCTTGGAAGATGTTTGACTCAAAGTTCCTCCCTTGGTCGGAATGGAGTTCCATAGGCACGCCAAACCTACTCACCCAGTTAAACACAATCTGGTCGACCACCGTTTTGGCCTCTTGATTTGGGATGGCATACGCCTCAGGCCACTTGCTAAAATAGTCCATTACAACCAGAATGTACTTGTTTCCAGCGTTGGTCTCTGGAAAAGGCCCAGCCACATCTACAGCAATCCTCTCAAAAGGCGATCCAACGTTGTACTGATGCATCTTACCTTGAATCTTCCTACCAGGTCCTTTGGTTGCAGCACACTTGTCACATGTTCGGCACCACTTCTCCACGTCATCTCTAGCATGTAACCAGTAGAACCGATGTCGCACCTTCTGCAGTGTTTTGTTTACTCCGAGGTGACCTCTAGAAGGTCCGTCGTGCATCTCCCGAAGAACTTCACTGACTTTCGATTGCGGTACGATCAGCTGCATCACATGTGACTTACCGTCAGCGGATTCCCATCTTCGCCTGAGGACACCTTCTTGCACATATAGTGAGTCCCACTGTGCCCAATAGGCTTTGAGAACTGCACTCCTGTCAGAAATGTCTCCCCATTCCGGTTTCTCTTCATTTTCTTTCCATGCGAGAATGGATTCGATAGCTGGATCTTCCTGTTGAGCTGTCCTCACTTCCTCATTGCTCCATCCGCTTATTGGATCAGCTCTTAGTCGCTGAGCGGTAATGATTTCTTTGCTTCTTGCCGCTTGCAATGCTTGCAATCCACTTTGCAAGGTCTTCGGGATAATGCATCGGCATTTGAGTGCAGCTTTCCTCTGCGGTGTTGGATCTGGTAGTCATAGATCTGCAATCTTTCTATCCACCTTGCGACTTGACCTTCTGGATTTTTGAAGTTCAAAAGCCAGCTCAGAGCACCGTGGTCTGTCCGCAGAAGGAATTTCTGTCCATAGATGTACTTATGGAAGTGCTTTGTTGCCAAGATAAGAGCTAGTAGTTCCCTTCTGGTCACGCAGAAGTTTCTTTCGGGTTTCGATAGGACCTTGCTGTAGTATGCCACCACTTTCTCTTCGCCATCATGCACTTGGGATAGTACCGCCCCGATTCCAACGTTGCTTGCATCTGCGTCGACGATGAATGTTTTGCCAGGTGTTGGATGTGCCAGCACTGGAGCGTTACAGAGGCGGTATTTGAGTTCCTGGAAAGATTTCTCACACTCACCTGACCATTTAAACTGCTTCCCCTTTTCGGTGAGCTGATGCAAACTCTTTGCAACTCCAGCAAAGTTCTTAACAAAACGTCGGTAATATGTGGCAAGTCCCAGAAAACTTCGGAGTTGATGTTTGTCCTGTGGTGTTGGCCAATTTTTGACGGAGTCAAATTTTTCAGCATCGGTCTTTACTCCTTGGGATGAGATGATGTGTCCCAAATACTTGACTTCGGTTTTGAAAAGTGCACATTTTTCTGGATTCAGTTTAAGGTTAGCCTCTCGAAGTCTCTGAAACACGGCTTTTAGGTTCTTGCACTGTTGGTCAAATGTTTTCCCGTAAACAATGACATCGTCCAAGTAGACTAGGCACGCTTTCCACGTCAGTCCTTAAAGAACACACTCTATCAAACGCTCGAATGTTGCCGGAGCGTTACATAACCCAAATGGCATAACTTTAAACTGCCAGAGCCCATTACCTGTAGAAAACGCCGTCTTTTCCCGATCATCAGGGTGGATGTCAACTTGCCAATATCCGCTCTTCAAGTCCAGCGTCGAGAACCACTGCACTCCCTCCATGGCATCCAGGGTATCACTGATTCTCGGCAGGGGATAGCTGTCCTTCTTAGTTACATCATTCAGCCTTCGGTAGTCCACACAAAAACGAGTGCTTCCGTCTTTCTTTTTCACTAGCACCACTGGTGACGCCCAAGGACTTTTGGAATTTTCGATAAGACCGTCCTTTTTCATTGCTGTTATCATTTCCTCAACCTCACCTTGTTTGGCCAGTGGAAGACGTCTTGCGGGTTGACGAATCGGTCTTGCATCTCCTGTGTTGATGCGATGCTGCACCAACTGTGTCCTACCATATTGCCCCTTTTGCGATGCGAAGATATCAGTGTACTCTTGTAGGAGACTTTCAGCCATCCTTGTTTGTTGGTGATCAAGGTTGGATGAATTCAGTATTTTAGCTCTGATGGTTTCGAGCTCCTCCGGAGTAATAGTTTTTCTCGGAGCTTCGTCTGTGATCTTCGTAATTGCTGCAACCGATTCGCAACGTCCAACGACTTCTCCTTTCTTCAACTTTACATCGTACGGTCTGGTGTTTAGTAATCGTACGGGGACCATTTTGTTTTTCGGTGCTACCAGTGTTTTCCCATGATGACGCTTTGGGAGGAACACTCTGGGTCTGGTTCCACCATGAGGTATCGAAGGCTTCCAAACTCACCCTCCAGTTTCGTCCAAACGAACACTTCAGAAGAAGGAGGCAGAACAAGATCTTCCCTGATGACAGTTCTCAGTGTCGACGTACTTTCGTTCGAATAAGTCATTGGAAGTTCCTTATTTTGGTACTTCAAAACCTGATTACCGATGTCCAAAATAACTCCGTGCTGTTTCATAAAGTCGATTCCAATGATGCACTCGTCACATATATCTGCCACCAGGAATTGATGAGTAAACACTAGGTCGGCCAGTCGAATCTTAAGACACACTTCTCCATATACTCTTGCTGCTTCTCCCGTTGCGGTTCTTAGACGGTAGCTATTGGTGTTATGCAGCCACGTCGTCTTTACCAGGTCTCGACGTACTATGGAGGCTGTGGCACCGGTGTCGATGGTAGCCACATGTTTGTTCCCGTTAATAGTAGTCTCCACAGTCAGACTTTTGTTGTCTCGTTTGGTCTGAGAGACCTGGATGGTGGTTCTGGGGCCATCGATACAAGAAACCAGCCTCTGCCCCTCGAAGTTGGTTCTTACTCGTTTCCCTGATGGGAAACGGGCTGATAGGCAACGCTGGTGTTGTTGTTACCTTGCTCTGGGTTGGATCTCTTGCTTCCACAATGTTGACAACAGCCTTTGTTTGGTGGTAGTCGGCATTGACGCTGTAAGTGCCCGGTCTTGTTGCAGTTCCAACATCTTGCTAGTCCGCTCCGGTTCTTTTGTATTTCAGCTCTTTGGCGAGAGCATTCTTCGACTATGGCCTCTCTAAGTCGATGTACTCCCTGAGAAGCCTGTTCTGCTGCTTCAATTGTCAATGCGAATGCTAAAGTTTCGGAAAGAGTACGTGTTCTAGCAGTTCGCACAGACCTCTGAAGATGTATATCGGAAATGGCACGAACGAAGGACTCAACAGCGAGCTGGTTGATTTTTCTTCTCCAGCATCCGGGTATGCCAGGTGAACCAGTCTTTCGACGTCTGCTTGGAGCTGCTGTAGACTTTCACCCCTTTTCTGGACTCTGTTATTGAGTTGGACTCGGAAGACTTCTTTCAAGTGGCTATCTCCAAAGCGTTTATCTATAGCTGCCACGAGAGAACTGAAATCGCCGCTCTTACCAGCTGGAACTGTTTGAAGTAATTCAGCTGCTGGTCCTCTAAGAGCAAGAGTCAGTGCAATGTACTTGTCTTCGTCATCCCAGCCATTTGTTGTCGCGGCTGCCTCAAATTGTCTCTTGTAGACTGGCCAAGAAGACAGTCCATCAAATGTTGGGGGTTTCATCTCCTTTTTCCTTGCAAACTCTCCAGCAGATTCTCGAATTTTTATTTTCCGGATCTGGTCTAATTCCTTGGACAGAACAGAGAACTGGTTATCGCATCGGCTTTCCAAACGATTCTCTACAACAGAAAGCTGTTTTTCCACACCTTCAACTCGTTCGTCAAGGGCACATACATTTTTCTCAATATTACCCAATTTTCCTTCTAGAATGTTTTTCTGACCTTCCAAAACATTCTGTTGCGCCTCAAGTCTTTCGAGAATATTCTGTTGTTATTTCTTTTGTTCGTTTCGTTGCTCTTCCAGATTCTTTTGTTGTACTTCGAGTCTTTCGAGAACATTCTGCTGTTCCTTCTTTTGCTCGTTTCGTTGTGCTTCAAGTTGTTCGAGAACATTCAGCTGTTCCTTCTTTTGATCGTTTCGTTGCTCTTCCAGACGTCCGAGAATATTCTGCTGTTGCTCTTCAATCAGCTTCTTTTGTTGTTCTAATAAAAGCTTCATCATACCAGAAAAATCTGCACTTTCACTTACTTCCTCTTTTTCCACTTCTGTTTCAAAAACAAAAGTGCTTACGTCTTCCCCTTGCTGTTCCAAATAGCTGCGCAAGCGCAGGACGAGCTCATTTTTCGATCCCGCTCTAGAAAGATTTCGCTTACCTAACTCACTTTTAAGCTCAGTGCAGTTGAGCTCTTCCAACAACTTACCCATTTTCACTGTATATAATTATTATTTTCTTTTTACTTTTTTTTTTTTTTTTACACTTTACTAGTCAAATAAGTTTTATTTACACTTCTGACACCAATGTAACGTGCGCTTTGTTCGCAAAATAAAACTCTACCTTTCAATTTAATTCTACCACTTTATTCAGTATCTACTTTCGATATACACTTTATTCGAACTCAACTCAATTACGTTTATCCAATATTCACACTATCACTTTCTAAATAAAACTGACTTCTGGTTGCGTCAGCTCTCTCTTTATATAGAAGTGTGAAACATCGAGAGATTTCTGGTAGTTTTTCCATGAACCATGATGTCTAGACAAGTTCCCCTCCCGGTATTTTTGCACACACACACACTCACTCACAAACAACGTCTGCCATTATAGCACTCCATTATAGCGTTGCCAGCACTTGTGTTTTCGGTTTAACGTTTTCAATTAGGAAATCAGCATGAAATGTTGGGTGCACATTACAATATATTCCACCAAAGAGCTCTGCTTCATCTTATAAAGAATTAACGTTAGTTTTAGATTATATTAATGAATTGCTGTGCGTTGAAAATTATGTATTGTTCTTAGGTGACTTTAATTTACCTTATATTCAATGGTTACCATCTTCAGATGAAACCTATTTTAAATCATCTTTGACTTCACCTCAACAGGAATTAATGTTGTTGGATAATTTAACATCAACCGACTTACGGCAAGTTAGCTGTATCAAAAACTCTAAAAATCGAATTCTCGATTTGGTCTTCTCTTCAGACTCTGTTAGTACCGTTGTTATTGAATCTAGTTTCGGTATTACTGATCCTAGCCTTGATGAAACTAACATAGATGACTACCACCCACCTCTGAATAATTTTCTTGACTTGAGTGGTGAAATCCACACTAAGAGTAACTCTCATGATTGTTCCTATGTGTTTGACTACCGCAAAGCTGATTTCGATTTGCTCTGTGGTGAATTAGTTATGTCTGGTATCGAAAACATATCAGTTTTTACCAATATTGACGAAGCTGTTAGCAGCTTTTATTTGATTCTCTATAGATGTATAGAAAAATCAATTCCTAAAAAAATTTTTAAAAATTCTGACTCCAACCATCCATGGTATACTAAAGAGTTGAAAATCTTAAGAAATAAAAGAAATAAAGCTTGGAACACTTATATTAAAACTCATTCCGTTTCCGACTATGAGTTTTACGTTTTTCTTTTTGAAGAATTTAAGACACTTTCTAAAAATCTTTATTCAAATTATATTGACCGAATGGGATACTCTTTTAAAAAAAATCCAAAAACGTTCTGGCAGTTTGTTAACTCAAAGAAAAAATCAGATGGTTATCCAGCTAGTTTTGTTTATGAGAACTGTTCTTATGAGAACATCTCTGATATTTGTAATGCATTTGCTGACCAGTTTCGCAGCTCATTTTGCGATACTACTGTTGACATTGATGCTGATTTCTTCAGTTATCTTCGCAACTGTAATCAAGTATGCTTTAATAACATTGTTATTGAAATTGATAAACTTTTTTGGAGTCTTGAAACTTTAAATGACGATTTTTCTTCCGGGCCGGATGGCATTCCTCCCATTGTACTAAAAAAATGTAGCTCATGCTTAGCATACCCGTTACAATATTTGTTCTTACTTTCTTTGAAATCTAGTAAATTCCCTCTACTTTGGAAAAGATCATTTATCACTCCATTTTTTAAGAAAGGGGACAAATGTGATATAAAAAACTATAGACCCATTGCCAAACTTTCTAGCATTCCTAAACTATTTGAAAAACTAGTATGTTACCAGCTGGCTTTCAGTGTACAAAACGTTATTTGCACACAGCAACACGGTTTTGTTAAAAATAGATCGACTGTCACAAACCTGCTATGTTTTCTTCAAAAATGTTCCTTAGCACTAGAAAATAGTAATGAGCTCGATTCCATCTACACGGATTTTTCTAAAGCTTTCGATCAACTTTCACACAATATTATTCTGTTCAAACTAAAGGCAATGGGCTTCCCACCTGTGTTCACTGATTGGGTACTTTCTTATCTATCTATGAGATCATACCAAGTAAAGTTCCGTAATATCCTTTCCCACCCTTTTAATGCTGGCTCAGGTGTACCTCAGGGAAGTCATTTAGGACCTCTTCTATTTATTTTAGCTATCAATGATGTTGCGTCTTGCATTTCCTTCAGTGAAATATTAATTTTTGCTGGTGATATGAAAATTTTTAAAAAGATAACTGGTTAGCTTGATCGCTCTCATCTCCAATCCGATGTTAATCATTTTGCAGTTTGGTGTTTTAAAAACGGGCTCAACCTAAACCCCAATAAATGCCAAAGCATGACTTTCTCTTAAAAGAAGGAACCTAGCAACCCAAGTTATTCTATTTCCAATAATATTTTGAGTCAAGTGAAATGTTTTGAGGATCTTGGCGTGTATTTTAGTTTCAATATGGACTTTACTCAACATGTCAACTACATCGTTAGTAAGGCCAATAGTATGCTTGGTTTTATGAAAAGATGGTCAAAAGAGTTTCAAGACCCATATGTTACCCTTGCTCTATACAATTGTTTAGTACGACCTCATCTAGAGTATGCTTCTCAAGTGTGGTCCCCTTTTTATGAAATACACAACTCAAGAATTGAATCAGTATAACATAAATTCATAAGATTCGCTCTTAAAGGGCTTCCGTGGGTAAACCCTTATGATGTACCACCATATGAGCACAGAATCCAATTATTACATATGCAACTTCTTTCTCAAAGGCGTACCATTAACGATCTGGTGTTTTTTCATCAACTTATTACCGGACATATTGATGCACCTGAGTTACTTTCTTGTGTTCAATTCAACTTTCGAGGCGGATCTAACCACCTGCGCAACTTAGTTTTAATATACTGCCCTTACCATAGAACGAATTATGGCATGAATGAGCCATTGACTCGTATGGGTAGACTTTTTAATCTTAACTCATGTTTAATTGATTTCAACTTAAGTAAATCTAGTCTAAAAAATTTGTTAAAAACCAGTGCTCCACTTTCTTAAGTTTAGTTTGCATGTTTGCATGTTTGCATGTTTCAATTAATTTTAGTTTATATATCACATTTTGTATGTTTTTGTTTATTATATCACATTTTGTATGTCTTGTTTATTTTATAGTGTACTTTATTGAAGATAATTTTGTAATATTTATTTGAAAGTTCTTGTTATAATGTCTTTTTTTTTTTGTTTTTACTATTCTTACGTTCTCTATGTGCTGGTGTTGGTGTTATACTAACACTTGCATTCATGATGAAGAGCGTATATAAGTATGTACATATGAGCTTGTTCTAAGCTCAGTACTACTTAGTCTCTGAAATGCAAAAAAAAAAAAATTGCAATATTTTGCCACAGTTGAAGGTTTCGGGAGATATCTCACCTACTTTGCGCTTATTCATATGCGGTTGTAGTTAGGTTATGGTCGTTAAAACTTAGCACGAAAATAGTTTGTCTGTACCTAGTACGTAAGCAGGTTTTGCAGTAGTGCAGAAAGATTAATGATAGCAGGTATGAAATTCAATAAACATAAAGTGTTATGCATAATTTTTCAATGCGCAGGTTCTTAGAAATCATGCTCTTAATTGAGAACAAATAATAAATTCATGATTTGAAAAATTTATGCGAAAAAAAAATCATAAAAATTTATGAATTCGGTGACTCTCTACCAATCTAGCTAGCTCTGGTTTAATATTGGTAAATTGAAGCCTAAAGTCTCCGCGTTCGTTAACTTTCAAACGGTTTCTTTTTTTTTTTTGTCAAAATGTTTGCAACCACACTGAAGCCATTTTCAACTAAATATGATGATGGAAAAGCGATGAGATATTTTTCAGAAATGTTTCACAATGCAGTATATTGAGTTTCAATGCTGCGCTGCAACCAGAACTTCTGATAGCCTTCGTTGAACTTTAGCTTAAGCTCTTCGTCAGTTTGGATGGTGATCAACTCTTTTTGCATTATCACATTGGCTTTTTCCATGGCTGTTATATCTACTGTACGAATTTATTACCCACTCAAGAATTTTTAAGTTTAAAAGATCCTCAAACCTTTTGGTAAAATCTTTGTGAAACGCCGCTATTATTGATTTTGTTTTGATCAAGTTGAGATCGGTCATGTAATAAATATCCGTCATAGAATTTTTCAGATTTTCTTCTAGATTCGGATCTTTTTCATTTAGAAACTTCAACACAGACCCAAAAATGGCTGAAAATATTGCTAAGCAAGCTTCTCTTGAAAGCCAGCGAACTTCAATGTGCAAAAGTAACTTAGTAAAGACTTCTTCGTTATCCTCACGAAGCTGAGCAAATAACCGAGAGTTCAATGAATTGCTTCAAATCTTGTTGACAGCATTTCTAACGTATTGCAAAGACTGGTTCAATTTAGGACTCAGATTTTTTGTAACTAAATGTTGTCTGTGAATCAGGCAGTGATTTTTTTTTTATAGGGAACGTACCCTAACAACAGTGCTTCATTACCGGTAATGTAGACTCGTCTAACTACAGAGAGAATCTCTTGGTCTGCTATAAATTGCATAAAATGCTTTCTACGTCGTGACTCATCTCGTCTATTCGTCTCTGAACGGTGTTATTGCTCAAGGCTTGTTAGATAAGCTGCTCTCCAATTGTGAGAGACTTTCCCAATCTTAAGCAAAAAATGTTTAGAACTATACTACTTACTATTAACTAATACTACCAATATCACAATTATACAATACTATGTAGATTTTTTTATACACATGTTTAGAATGTTTCATTAAACTTTTCATTTCTGAAATTTAAAATAAGAAAATGTGTAAAGGGGGTCGTTTGAAAAACTTGTCGACCCCCCAAACTCAGATTTCGTTTTTGTCGACGACTTGATTTGGTGGAAAAAGTGTTCGAAAATTGGGTTCCTCGAATTTGTTGCTGCAGAAGAAAACGTGGTGGCCATTTGAATGACGTTTTATTTAAAACTTAATTGTAGTGATTGAACTGCACATTAAATAAAAAATATTTGAATTTCCTTATCAAAAAGTGTGTTTTTTTCAAAAAAGAAATCATATCACTCTTATTGGAAAACCTTTTATATGGGGAGAGAAATTGAGCATTCTTAGATTTGCATATGACATTGTTCTTCTGTCAGACAAACCAGAGGACCTAGAAAAAATGGTGAACAAACTTGCAGATGAATGTAAAATTCACGGACTCTTATTTAATCTTAGCAAAACTAAAGCCATGACAAATCATATATATATATATCTATAGCACTATCACTTTCCCCTTTTGCACTGTCGAACTTGAATTCGAAAGTGGTCCACAAAAGTTGGAATGTATTCTACAAAAGTTGGAATGTATTCCACAAAGGTGCAATATGTAAGAGCAGGAAGCATAAATAAATAAAAAAAATTCATCATATATGCCTTTCTCTCTATCTCATAGGAAATGCGCGCCTAACATCATACATTCCACCATGCGCATTCTTTTTTTCGTAATCTTCTCCGCCGATGTTGGCGCACCCTAGTGACGAAAAATGTTCACAAAAAAAGGTTTCCGGTAATAGTACTATAGTTTCTATATACAAGGGAAGAACTTGTAACTGGCAAAAAAAGCTTTTAATCCTAACTAATATTATAAATGTGAAAGTCACTCTGTCTGTCCGGTTTTCTATGTTACCGTATCCTGCCCAAACTACTGAACTGATTTAAATGAAGTTTTGTACAGAGATAGTCTAGAACCTGAAGAAGGACATGGGCTATATTACTTATCCCTATATTCCCACGGCAACGGGAACGGATACGAGAACTTAGAAACTACAACACCGATTTCAAAATTTTTTCCACCGTTAGAATGCTACACTATCCCTGAGTGACATAAACTTTAATTCATCCCCATATTCTGACGGGAACGGGGGTCCTTACTAATATAATAAGTGTGAAAGAAGCTCTGTCTGTCCGTCGTTCTATGTTACCAACTCCCGCCCAAACTAACAAACCGATTTAAATGAAATTTTGTACAAAGATTGTTCTGAACTTAAAGACGGACATAGGCTGTATTTCATTCGAATATTCCCACGGGAACCGGTCCTCACTATTATTAAAAGTGCAAAAGTAGCTCTGTTTGTTCACCATTTTATGTTACCATCTCCCGCTCAAACTAATGAACAGATTAGAATTAATTTTTGTACAAAGATTGTTCAGAACCTGAGAAAGGACATAGGCTTTATATTTTATCCCTATATTGCCACGGGAACGGGAACGGGAACGTATACGGGAACTTAGAAACTACAACACCGATTTCAAAAATGTTTCCACCGTTAGAATGCTACACTATCCCTGAGTAACATAAACTTTAATTCATCCACATATTCCTACGGGAACGAAAGTCCTTACTAATATAATAAGTGTGAAAGTAGCTCTGTCTGTCCGTCGTTCTATGTTACCATCACCCACCCAAACTAATAAACCGATTTAAATTAAATTTTTTTCAAAGATTGTTCAGAACCTGAGGAAGGACAATACGTCACTATTGGAAGAATTAGCAGAAGCTGTCGAGAATGCTCCGGAGCCTGCACGAATCGAATCGCCACCACCATCTCAACCAACCGTCGAAAACTCTTCCCCTGCACGTGATCCTACAATAGAACGTTTTGGCACATCGTGGAAACAATCGGAATGGGACCGTAGGCTTAAAAAAAACGATGACGGCAGCGGGCCTGCTTTACAAACCTGCAGGTTCTTAATTGAGAAAGCTCCCTCCAACGCTGATTCCAATTGGATCCAGGATTTATTTAGTAAATTTTTTATAAAACTAGTCAATATAGAACTAACCACTTCAAATAGATTTAAGAAACTCAAAGCATTTATAATAACCATGCCTTCTAAATATGAATGGCTTTTCCTAAACCCATCAGGTGAGGCTTTTAATCTGGCCAATATGATTGTGTCCAAATATCCCAGGACAGTAAATAAGCTGAAATCAAAACAGCGCCTGAGTTCTGGTCCCAATTGGTCCTTCAAAACCCAGATCATGCCCAGTTTCGCACCACCATTTAATATCCCTAGCCGTCCTCATCATTATTTCCAACTTACCCCTCAACCTGGACCTCAGTCACAGCCCCAACCTAAGCACCAACCTAAGACTCTTCATAAGTCCCAACCCCTTCCTATGCCAAGTCAATTTAAGACTAAAAATATTCAGTTTACATCCCAACCGAAGCACAACCATGCTCAACCTAAGCCTCCGCGTAGAGTTTCTTTTAATTTAACTCCCACATCTCTCCCTTCATCTCTACCCTCTAATCAACCCCTCTCATCACCCTCTTCTCTGGATAAATCACCCTTCCCATGCTTCGACCTTACATCTGGAGCTAAATACCCTAATTTTATTAGCTCCCACATACTTAATCCTGGCATACCTGAACCACCGTCCACTTCAACTTCCAGTTTTGACCCCCTTTTACCACCCACAGTCAAACTTACCCAGCAAAATATTGATTCAACTGAATCGCGTTATGCTCTCTCGAGACTTAGAGACAAAAAAACTTATGAGAACATACGAATCTTTTTGTCTTATCTTCACGACAAATCGGACTCCCTTTGCTATGAAGGTAAGACTAGAACTAGTGTTATGGTTTCTATTCAACAGGAAGGTCTCCCCACTGACGTCACTAGTCTCAAGAAGCTCTTTGTTAAATACCACGAGTATTTTGATGTGCCTCCTCAAAAAGTTGAAAGTGATCTATGTGCTTTTGGACATTACATCCACTCTAAACGCATTTCTCACCTTCAACGTAGCTGAGCGGACCATGAAAAGTTTTTTCGTTCATAATTCAGCATCTCAGAATCAGCCTCTTACCCTTTACTACCAAAACGTAAGAGGACTTCGCTCTAAAACTAGAGCAGTCCTTCAACAATCCCACGCTTTGCCTTTTGATGTCTATGCCCTGACTGAAACTAACCTTATCCCTAGCATTAACAACCAGGAACTGTTCCCTTCTACTTTCAATGTTTATCGAGACGATGATCAAGACAGTGACACTGATAACACTCCTTGTCGTGGTTTCCTGATAGCTGTCACCAATTCAATTGACTCATCTCTTCTTTCAACATCCTCTTCCCCAAGCCTTGATTTTGTCTCAATCAAAATTACACTACCCCATAAATCGCTTTACATTATCTGCTTTTATATTTTACCATCGCAACCCCTTGAATCATATGAATTTACAGTCAAAACGATTGACGACATTTCAGATTCATGCGAACCAGATGATGAGATCCTTATTTTCGGTGACTTCAACTTGCCGTATCTAAACTGGACTTTGTCAGATGACCAATCGTTTTACACTGCTCCCAGCCCCACCTCTGCCAAAGAATGTCTGTTCGTTGATCGCCTTGCGGACTCTTGCCTCTGCCAAGTAAGTGGAATCTCCAACTATATGGGTAGGCAACTTGACCTTGTATTTACAACAGATCCCATTAATTCTTCAATCTCACTCTCACCCCTGCTTCTCTCAACCATAGATAACCTACACCCTCCTCTCCTTCTCTCATTTTTTATCCAGTCTTCAAATCCATCTAACACGCCCGTACCTCCAGCTTCATACGATTTCCACAAAGCAAACTTCCGCAAAATTAATGATTATCTCAATAGAACTCACTTTAATTTTGATAATCTAACTGTAGAAGATGCCACATCCGCTTTTTACAGAGAAATACATAATGCTATATCCCTCTTCGTTCCTCTTTCTAGACTCAAAACTTCTTCTACTTCCCCACCTTGGTATAACCATAGGCTCCGTACTCTAAGAAATAAAAGGAACAAATTGTGGACGATCTTCCTTCGTTCTCGATCTCCTTCTGACTATTCGGCTTACCTTGGTTCTTATTTGCACTTCTGTGAGCTTTTCAACTCCCTTTACCAACGCTATTTAGTCGAAATGAAAACTAACATTATTAATGACCCTAAGTCGTTTTATAAATTTGTCAACCTCAAAAGAAAATCTGATGGGTACCCTTCCTCCCTTTCTTTCAATAACGAAACCTCATCCGATTCACTCGAGGTAGCAAACTATTTCGCAAGTTACTTCAAACAGTCTTTCACGGATGATTCTTTTGTTCCCGACTCAGCGTATTTCTCGTTTTTACCGAATTTTTCTTTTGATCCATTCCTCCCACGTTTCTTCGACTCCAATCTAATTGAAGAAAAGTTAAATCATCTAAATGATGAGTATATTCCTGGCCCCGATGGTATACCTGCCATACTTCTTAAGAAATGCTCCTCCAATCTTTCCCTTCCTCTCTCAAAAATCTTTAACTTGTCCATATCCCTAGGAGTTTTCCCCCAAGCTTGGAAAACGGCGTGTATAACCCCTATACACAAAAAAGGTCCTAAGTGCGACGTAAAAAATTATCGTCCCATCGCTAAACTATCGCATATACCCAAAATTTTCGAAAGCATATTGTATGAAAATTTAAGTTTTCGTTGCAAATCTCTCATTTCCCCTAGACAACACGGTTTCCTCAAAGGCAGGTCAACAACAACAAACCTCGTTGACTTTGTCTCATTTTGCCTCTCAGCCTTGGAGAATGGGAAAGAGGTCGACGTAATTTCAACTGACTTCAGTAAAGCTTTCGATAAAATCTCCCACAAACTCATTCTTTTTAAACTCTCCACCCTCGGTTTTGAACCCATTCTGTTGAGATGGATTTCCTCTTATTTGGAAAACCGTTTTTACAGCGTTCGGTTCAGATCCGCCTTATCCAGCCGCTTTTTAGCTACATCCGGAGCTCCCCAAGGCAGCCATTTAGGTCCTCTCCTCTTCATTCTTAGTGTTAACGACATTGAAATGATCATTAAATACTCCTCTATCTCTCTCTATGCGGACGATACAAAATTTTTCCGGGTCATTTCTTCTTCTGAAGACTCTTCCCTCCTCCAACAAGATCTCGACCATTTTTCAATATGGTGCTCCAAAAACAGCTTGGAGCTTAATGTTTCCAAGTGCCAATCAATTACCTTCTCACGGAAACGCATCAAATCTCCTCCCCGACTCTATATACTCAACAGTCAAATCATTTCCTCCGTTGAACTGATTCGAGACCTTGGGATTATTTGCGACCGTGAGCTAAATTTCCTCAAGCATATCGACGATATAATCCTTAAGGCAAATTCAGCACTTGGCTTCGTGAAACGATGGTCCAAAGAATTTGTAGACCCTTACGTAACCCGCTCCCTTTACATCTCATTTGTTCGTCCGCTTCTTGAATACGCCTGTCAAGTTTGGTCGCCTTTCCAACAAGTGCACATTGCCAGAATTGAGAGCATACAACGCCGTTTCCTCCGATTTGCTCTTCGTGGTCTTAATTGGAGTAATCCTTTGATATTGCCTCCTTATCAAGACCGAATCAAACTCCTCAACCTCAATACGCTGAAAGATCGAAGGGAAATATTTGACATTCTCTTCATTCACCGAATCTTTACAGGTTCCATTGACTGTCCAGCCCTTACCGAATCCATCTTTCTAAATACTAACCCTCGTAACACGCGGAATCCCCGTCTCTTCTATCTTCCTACCCATCGAACCTCCTACGGCTCCAATGAACCCATTTCCCGAATGCTGAGGAATGTCAATTCTCACTGTTCTAGTTTTGACTTCAACATGAGTACTCCTTGCCTAAAGCTCCGTCTTCTAAACACTCCAACTAGTTAAGTTCTAGCTATTAAGTTTTAGTCTGTAAGTTAGATTAAGTAATAGCTTGTATTAAGCCGAATAAATGGGGGTTATGCCCCCACCAAAATTAAAATTAAATTAAAATAGGCTATATATTTTTTTTCCTATATTCCCACGGGAGCAGGAACGTTAATCCTCAAGCAACATAAACTTTTACTCATGCCCATATTCCTAACGGGAACGGTCACCATGTTTCCACGGGAACGGGAGTCTTTACTAATTTTATAAGTCCGAAGTTAAATCTGTCTGTCTATTTCTCTTTGTTAAAATTAACCGTCCAAACTATTGAACCTATTGATATGAATTTTGGTACAGACACAGTCTATAGCCTGAGGATGGACATATATTTAATGCAATATGTTTTATCCCTGTATTCTCATGTATTCTCATGGGAACGGGAACTTGGAAAATACAGCACAAATTTCAAAAAATGTCTACCGTTAGAATACTACACTATTCCCGAATAATATAAACTTTAAGTCATCCTCCGGAAACGACCCTCACAATCCCGCGGGAATGGAAGACTTTAGTAACATTATAAATCCGAAATTAACTCTGTCTGTCTGTTTTTTTTTTTTTTTTTGTTTATATTTACCGCCCAAGCTATGCCGATTATATGAATTATGGTACAGAGATAGTCTAGAACCTGAAGATGGACATCCTTACTAATATTAAAAATCTAAAACGTTTTGATTCCCCGTTTTCCTTTAATTCCCACTGATTGGTCATTATAAATAAGGCTCAAACGATTTAAGTTGCAGGTGTTCGTTTAGAAAAAAATCCCATGGCAACTTTATGTTGCAGAATCACGTGTATCAATCCCACAAAACCTTTTTATTTCGCAAAAGGTGGAAAAAATAAGAACGTCGTGTGCAAACATATACTTTAATAAAATAATATAACAATGGTTTAATAAAACGCATGAATGGGTCTTATTTGCAAAATAAGTAGCCTAAAAAATTAAGAATGCTGCCGAAAGTCACTATTCCACGCGGATGAAGTCGCGGGCACAGCTAGTGTAAGATAAAACAAAAACTAGTATCTAGCTATGTATGCATTATTATTGTTTATTTTTGATCCTTTCGGTTCTGTTTTCAAAATAATAATGATATGAACAAGTAAGATTTATTTTGAAAAAATCATTTTGGTTGTCATGAAATTGTTTGGAAAAAATAACAATTAGTTCGGTTGTCATGATATTTAACTAGTTAATTTGAATTTATGTTTTTGTGTAGAGTGTTTATGGTTGCCACAATGCTTCCATTGCTTCCAATGTTTTGACGTTGACGTCCATCTGACACATTCAAACTATCTAGGATCTAGCTGATTGCTCAAATCTGTTTTGTAAATAAGATTCAACTCCACTATACCACCGATCTTATTGTTACATAAAAGTCCCACCGCTTGACTCCATCGAAAAACTTTGCTATTAATTAACATCCTATCGTCTCTTACAACAACTTTTATATTACTGTCCACTCCGTTCAGTTTATTGCGTATATTCAAGAGCTGGTTGCTCTGCCTTACAGAGAAGGGAAGATCTTTGAACATTCTCACTCCAGTGTTTCTTAGAGCATTCGAAGACTTCAAAGCAGTGATGTTTTGTTGTTTTGACTGCAGTTTGACAAGAAAAATTTTTTTCTTTTCATTTGCAGAACGTAGTTCACGAATTTCAAAGTTATCTATGGATGAAATCGGCTGAATTATTGATGAACAAACGCTTTTGACTAATTCTTCCTCATTTCCTCCTTCTTGTGTAGCAACATTCATCATTAGATTGTTTCCGTGTTTCTTTTTTCCATTACATCCAATCGGCATTCCAAAAGCTCGTATTTTTCCTCAAGTATCGCGACTTTTTTGGTTAGGTAGATGTTTTGTTCCAATATTTGTTTGTTTGACACGACAAGGGCATCAATGTCTGTCTTTTTTGCCGTTGTGTCGAGAAGACCCACAATCATTTTGGCCAAATCTGATTTGGTCATATTTCCAACAATTTCTTCGGCTTCAGACATTGTATCATAAAATTGCAATTTTTTGCCACAGTTGAAGGTTTCGGGAGATATCTCACCTACTTTGCGCTTATTCATATGCGGTTGTAGTTAAGTTATGGTCGTTAAAACTTAGCACGAAAATAGTTTGTCTGTACCTAGTACGTAAGCAGGTTTTGCAGTAGTGCAGAAAGAAAATGATAGCAGGTATGAAATTCAATAAACATAAAGTGTAATGCATAATTTTTCAATGCACAGGTTCTTAGAAATCATGCTCTTAATTGAGAACAAATAATAAATTCATGATTTGAAAAATTTATGCGAAAAAAAAATCATAAAAATTTATGAATTCGGTGACTTTCTACCTAGCTAGCTCTGGCTTAATATTGGTAAGTTGAAGCCTTAAGTCTCCGCGTTCGTTAACTTTCAAACGGTTTTTTTTTTTTTTGTCAAAATGTTTGCAACCACACTGAAGCCTTTTTCAACTAAATATGATGATGGAAAAGCGATGAGA
This sequence comes from Melanostoma mellinum, assembly GCA_914767635.1. Taxonomy (NCBI): domain Eukaryota; kingdom Metazoa; phylum Arthropoda; class Insecta; order Diptera; family Syrphidae; genus Melanostoma; species Melanostoma mellinum. The sequence goes on from OU612059.1 coordinate 99,047,686, forward strand.
TATTTTTCAGAAATGTTTCACAATGCAGTATATTGAGTTTCAATGCTGCGCTGCAACCAGAACTTCTGATAGCCTTCGTTGAACTTTAGCTTAAGCTCTTCGTCAGTTTGGATGGTGATCAACTCTTTTTGCATTATCACATTGGCTTTTTCCATGGCTGTTATATCTACTGTACGAATTTATTACCCACTCAAGAATTTTTAAGTTTAAAAGATCCTCAAACCTTTTGGTAAAATCTTTGTGAAACGCCGCTATTATTGATTTTGTTTTGATCAAGTTGAGATCGGTCATGTAATAAATATCCGTCATAGAATTTTTCAGATTTTCTTCTAGATTCGGATCTTTTTCATTTAGAAACTCCAACACAGACCCAAAAATGGCTGAAAATATTGCTAAGCAAGCTTCTCTTGAAAGCCAGCGAACTTCAATGTGCAAAAGTAACTTAGTAAAGACTTCTTCGTTATCCTCACGAAGCTGAGCAAATAACCGAGAGTTCAATGAATTGCTTCAAATCTTGTTGACAGCATTTCTAACGTATTGCAAAGACTGGTTCAATTTAGGACTCAGATTTTTTGTAACTAAATGTTGTCTGTGAATCAGGCAGTGATTTTTTTTTATAGGGAACGTACCCTAACAACAGTGCTTCATTACCGGTATTGTAGACTCGTCTAACTAGAGAGAGAATCTCTTGGTCTGCTATAAATTGCATAAAATGCTTTCCACGTCGTGACTCATCTCGTCTATTCGTCTCTGAACGGTGTTATTGCTCAAGGCTTGTTAGATAAGCTGCTCTCCAATTGTGAGAGACTTTCCCAATCTTAAGCAAAAAATGTTTAGAACTATACTACTTACTATTAACTAATACTACCAATATCACAATTATACAATACTATGTAGATTTTTTTATACACATGTTTAGAATGTTTCATTAAACTTTTCATTTCTGAAATTTAAAATAAGAAAATGTGTTAAGGGGGTCGTTTGAAAAACTTGTCGACCCCCAAACTCAGATTTCGTTTTTGTCGACGACTTGATTTGGTGGAAAAAGTGTTCGAAAATTGGGTTCCTCGAATTTGTTGCTGCAGAAGAAAACGTGGTGGCCATTTGAATGACGTTTTATTTAAAACTTAATTGTAGTGATTGAACTGCACATTAAATAAAAAATATTTGAATTTCCTTATCAAAAAGTGTGTTTTTTTCAAAAAAGAAATCATATCACTCTTATTGGAAAACCTTTTATATGGGGAGAGAAATTGAGCATTCTTAGATTTACATATGACATTGTTCTTCTGTCAGACAAACCAGAGGACCTAGAAAAAATGGTGAACAAACTTGCAGATGAATGTAAAATTCACGGACTCTTATTAAATCTTAGCAAAACTAAAGCCATGACAAATCATATATATATATATCTATAGCACTATCACTTTCCCCTTTTAAACTGTCGAACTTGAATTCGAAAGTGGTCCACAAAAGTTGGAATGTATTCTACAAAAGTTGGAATGTATTCCACAAAGGTGCAATATGTAAGAGCAGGAAGCATAAATAAATAAAAAAAATTCATCATATATGCCTTTCTCTCTATCTCATAGGAAATGCGCGCCTAACATCATACATTCCACCATGCGCATTCTTTTTGTCGTAATCTTCTCCGCCGATGTTGGCGCACCCAAGTGACGAAAAATGTTCACAAAAAAAGGTTTCCGGTAATAGTACTATAGTTTCTATATACAAGGGAAGAACTTGTAACTGGCAAAAAAAGCTTTTAATCCTAACTAATATTATAAATGTGAAAGTCACTCTGTCTGTCCGGTTTTCTATGTTACCGTATCCTGCCCAAACTACTGAACTGATTTAAATGAAGTTTTGTACAGAGATAGTCTAGAACCTGAAGAAAGACATGGGCTATATTACTTATCCCTATATTCCCACGGGAACGGGAACGTATACGAGAACTTAGAAACTACAACACCGATTTCAAAATTTTTTCCACCGTTAGAATGCTACACTATCCCTGAGTAACATAAACCTTAATTCATCCCCATATTCTGACGGGAACGGGAGCCCTTACTAATATAATAAGTGTGAATGTAGCTCTGTCTGTCCGTCGTTCTATGTTACCATTTCCCGCCCAAGCAAATAAGCCGATTTAAATGAAATTTTGTACAAAGATTGTTTTGAACTTAAGGACAGACATAAGCTGTATTTCATTTGAACGTTCAAACGGAAATCGGTCCTCATCATTACTATAAATGCAAAAGTAGCTCTGTCTGTTCACCTTTCTATGTAACCATCTCCCGCCCAAACAAATAAACCGATTTAAATGAAATTTTGTACAAAGATTGTTCAAAACCTGAGAAAGGACCTAGTATATATATTTTTTCCCTATATTCTTACGGGAGCAGGAATGTATATGGGAACTTTGACACTACAGCACCGAATTCAAAAATGCTTCCACCGTAATGCTCCATAATCCCCGAGCAACATAAAGTTTTACTCATCCCTATATTCCTTATGGGAACGGTCACCATGTTTCCACGGGAACGGGAGTCTTTACTAATTTTATAAGTCCGAAGTTAAATCTGTCTGTCTATTCCTCTTTGTTACCATAAACCAAAGTATTGAACCGATTTACATGAATTTTGGTACAGAGATAGTCTAGAACCCGAAGATGGACATCATTACTAATATTACAAATCCATAATTAACTCTGATCCGATTTAAATAGAGTTTTATTCAGAGATAGTCTAGAGCCTGAGGAAGGACATGGGCTTAATAAGTAATCCCTATATTCCTACGGGATCGACACCGAAAACGGGAACATTAAAACTGCTGGATCGATAAAAGTTCTTTCACTGCGGGGTGATTTCTGTCAAACTGTCGAAAACACATTTGACCTGAGAAGAAATGTCTATCTTAATCTTCAAATAAAAATTGGCAATCGGGCTGTGCGAAAGGTCGATTTCAGCGCCGACTAATGAGATAGCTAACCATATAAACTAATAGTAGTCTTCACTACGGCAGGGGCACGGATTCTGGAGGCCAACTTCTGCAAACGCGAACAGGGTCGAAAGGAAGAAGGTTTCCGGAAGCTCTGCAAAACTTCCTGTTGGTCTAACTGGAAAGTCGGTGAATGAAACTGGAGGAACAGGTCGCACGACTTGCGAATTCGGTCCACGGACACTGGCTGGAAAGGACGAAGCCGGCATGGTTAAAACTCGTGGAGGTCCAACCGAAACGTTGGTGAATGAAACCGAGACTGGTAGTCAGTCTGGTCCACGGACACTGACCGGACGGGATAAGGCCTCGAAAGGAGCAATGATAATAAATCAAATTAACCTTCAACATTCTAAGGCTGCTACTGCACTCCTATGTAGCAGGCTTTCCGTGTTGAATACAAAAACACCTCGTAGCAATCCAAGAGCCATGGGCCTGGAAGGGCCGAGTTCTTGGTCTTGGAGGGCTACGAGGTTTCAATATTCTCTACGACGAACGGTCTGACTTACCCCGGACCTGTCTCATCATACCGAGCTCTTTTGCAGCAACTAAACTTGACCACTTCTGTGGTCAAGACCTGGTTGCGGCTATGATAAACTACGAAACGAACGGTGAGTGGAAAACTTTCGTCGTTGCGTCAGTTTATTTTCCCTGGAACTCCATTCTTCCCCTCCCTCAAGACAGGTTGTGGATTTGGTGGAGTTTTGTGAAAACCGGAAGTTGGGGCTTATCATGTGTTGTGATGCAAACGCTCAAAACATAGTTTGGGGCAGCGTCAAATGCAACATGAGAGGCAACCATCTTCTTAATTACATTCTGTCTTCTGACTTAGACATTAACAATGTTGGTAATACGCCAACTTTTGTTACGGCTATACGACAGGACGTAATTGACTTGACACTATCTAACAGATATGCCAAGGAGATTACCAACTGGAAAGTATTGCTGGACGTGTCACTCTCAGACCACAGATACATTCAATTCCATGTAGCAAATGTGATTCCCACTTCTTTAGTTACAAGAAATCCCAGAAAAACTAACTGGACACTTTTCAACGATGAGCTCGGTAATTTCGTCAAAACTTTACCTAAGCTCTCAACATCACAAAAAGTGGAACATGCCGTTCTAGAAGTGAATTGTGCCCTTACAAGTAGCTAAGAGCTGGCATGTCCAGCTAGACAACTACCTAGTAGATCTATGGTTCCGTGGTGGAACAATGAACTACAGAAACTTCGCAGGGAAACCAGAAGTATTTTGAATAGGTCCCTCAAGACCAAATCAGATGTCGACTGGAACCTGTATCGATCTAAACAGAAGGACTTTAAAAGGTTAATTCGAAGATCAAAGAATGCCTCTTACAAAGAATTCTGTGAAAGTATAGAAACACTCAGTGAAACTAGTCGACTTACTAAAGCCCTTAAAAGGAGCAAGGTAAACAAACTAGAAACGCTCAGGAAATCAGACGGTTCCTATACCGAGTCCAAGGCAGAGACACTCAGTCTTATGCTGGAAACTCATTTTCCAGGAAAGCAGATATCAATCGGACCACAGCAATCTATTTCCCTTAGATCAGGTGAATCCGATAAATCCACTCGACTTAGCTGGTACACGTCATCGTTAGTTGTTACCGACGAAGCCATCAAATCTGCCGTGGCATCTTTTGACAGTTTCAAGTCACCTGGCACTGACGGTGTTTAACCAGCTATTTTGCAGGAAAGTATAAACCTTTTGCTTCCTACTTTGAAAAATATTTTCACTGGTAGTTTAGCCCTAGCGTATATACCAACTCCATGGCAGAGTGTTAGAGTCGCCTTCATACCAAAAATTGGTAAACAAGACTTCTCACTCGCCAAGAGCTTTAGACCCATTAGTCTTACCTCCTTCCTGCTTAAGACGCTGGAAAGAATGGTTGAGATTTACATTCGTAAAACCTCACTCCAATCACACCCTCTGTCTCAGATGCAACATGCTTAACAAAGAGGAAAATTTTGAGAGACCGCACTTCAAAATCTTGTTAGCAGGATTGAATGCGCGCTTGACAGGAAAGAATTTGCGGTAGGTATTTTCATCGACATCCAAGGTGCTTTTGACAATGCTAGCTTCGATGGTATGTGTAATGCTGCCAGAGAACACGGTGTGGACGAGTCATTAGTGTTGTGGATTAAAGCAATGCTAGTGAATAGAACCGTAATCGCTGAGGCTGAGTGTGGACAATATGTTGCAACGGGAGTGAATAAGGGCTGCCCACAAGGTGGCGTTTTATCTCCTCTTCTGTGGTGCATGTTGATCGACTCTCTACTCGTAATGCTCAATGGTTCTAACGTTCATGCCCAAGCATATGCAGACGACGTTGCCGTGCTCTCGATTGGCTCCAGTCTCCAAGCTGTCTGTTCCCGAGCACAGGCTGCGCTTTATATGATTGACACCTGGTGTGTTAGAAACGGTCTCTCCCTCAATCCTCTTAAAACCGAGGTTGTCCTCTTCACGAGACGTAGAAAATTGACTGGTTTGACCCAACTTACGCTTAAGGGCGTCAACATTCCTTTTGCAAATGAAGTCAAACATCTTGGAGTAATCCTGGATAACAAACTTCTTCGGTCAAAACATGTCGAGTCTAAAACTACTAAAGCACTGTCAGTTTTCTGGCAATGTAAAGAAGCCTTTGGCAAGACATGGGGTCTTTCACCGAAAAGGGTCCTTTGGATCTATACGGCTATGATAAGACCAATCATCTCTCGCGTAAATACGTTACTGCCTCGTTTGCCAAACTTCAAAGAACAATTTGTCTAGGTGTTAGGGGGGCCGTCCCCAGCACACCGGGAGCTGCTCTCGACGCACTGTTGAATCTTCCTCCCCTTGATACCTACATCATGGGGTGTACACACAAGACCATTTCTCGTTTAAAGCGATGTGGTCTCTGGCACAATTCGCACTGGAGCTTTGAGGAACTCGCAAGCAGCATATCTTTTGACTCACGTCTAATGGATATGCCGTCTGACACGATGATCCCAAGGCTCAAACTGCGTCAAAATTACTCAGTCAACTTTCCTTCGGTTCAGGACTGGTTCACTCCAGAATCTGAGCCTGGAAAGAACTGTTATTGTATCTTCACAGATGGCTCCAAAACCGACGAGGGTTAGGGTGCTGGTGCTTTTGTTGAGAATGACGACATACGACTGCACTCATCTTTGGGATCATACGCATCCGTTTTCCAAGCGGAGGCTTATGCTATCCTAATGGCCTTGAGCCACGTAACGAACAATGGATGGACGGGGAGAAGTATCTTTGTTTGCAGCGACAGCCAAGCTGTGCTTAAGGCCCTTCTCAACCCTCTAACCACTTCGAAAGTGATCCAGGAATGCAAGAGCTCTCTGAATGCGATCGGAAGATTAAATTCCTTGAGTCTCATTTGGGTTCCGGGCCATCATGGCATAACTGGAAATGAGATCGCCGATGAACTCGCTAGGCAGGGATCTCAGACAGCTTTCTCAGGACCTGAACCGTCGCTAGGTTTGCCAGCGTCCTCAGTGAGAGCTTCAATCAACGATGGGATCTGTGAAGAGCAAAATCGTAGATGGCATGCCTCCATTGGATGCAGACAAACCAAGCGTATGCTCCCCAACGTTAGTAAGAAGACTGCAACATTTTTGCTAGCTCGTAGCAGAAAAGACTGTAGAAAGCTTATTGGCGTTGCCAGCGGGCACTTCTCTTTTGCCAAGCATTTAAACGTGTTAAGCTTAAGTGATACCACACTCTGTGAATCTTGTGGAGAAGATGAGGACACCGCAGAGCACTTCCTCTGTGAATGTCCTGCTTTTTCTCGCATGAGGTTACAGATACTCGGCGCAGACATGGTGAGAGCTGGTAACTTAGGCTCCTTATCATGGCAGCGTCTTTTGGCTTTTCTCCGAACATCTGGAAAGCTATAACAAATAGAAGGTTGCTATCTGGTAGTACAATGGACCGGTATTTAGGTCTGAGTGCTCCAGCTGGTATTTTAAAAACCTCCAAAAAACAATAAAAAATATATAAACTAATAAATTATGTTTGACGTATTGGGGGATGTTGTTGAATGTCTATCAATAGACAATATTGTGGACACTGAGCAAGTCACATCATACCTTATAGAGTTTCTCAATTTCTTAGGATTATTTGGAGTGGCAGCAGGTTGGTGAAAAGGAGAAAACGTTTTGATTCTCCGTTTTCCTTTAATTCCCACTGATTTGTCATTATAAATAAGGCTCAGACGTTTTAAGTTGCAGGTGTTCGTTTAGAAAAAAATCCCATGGCAACTTTATGTGGCAGAATTACGTGTATCAATCGCACAAAACCTTTTTATTTCGCAAAAGATGGAAAAAATAAGAACGTCGTGTGCAAACATATACTTAAATAAAATAATATAACAATAGTTTACTAAAACGCATGAATGTGTCTTATTTGCAAAATAAGTAGCCTAAAAAATTAAGAATGCTGCCGAAAGTCACTATTCCACGCCGGCACAGCTAGTAATAATAATAATCCTTAATAAGGCTGTCTTCTGATAATCTTTTGACACCTTGGATGCTTATACCAGTGGTGCAAACCAATTGCAACCTAACACACTGGGTTTGTTAACATCTACGACAACGATAGGAAGATCTGACACAGATTATGGTTATACACGATGTCCACATCAAAGACACCGATAACTGGAATGTGGTTATGTTGGAAGTCCACTAGCTTTAGGTGACAGTTACTAAAATGAGGTTGCTTATAAATTTTGTTAAAGGTTGATGTGGAGATAATAAAGGACAGTTGATTCTGGCATGTGGAGCACCGCAACCATTGCAATTTGGTACTGTTTTCTTTGTGTTCTGTTGTGCGCGCGACTTTGGTTTGCCTGAACTGTACGGATTGATCAGGATGGCGAATTGCGTGAAGATTTTTTAAGGCTGTCTCCGCTGACGATGCTTTCTTGATGACATTTTTGAGGTCGAGTTTGTCGTCTGCAAGAAGACTGCGCTGCAATGCTTCATATCGCAGGCCACAAACAATTCTTTCTCAAAGCATGCGGTCCAGAGAAACTCCAAAATTGTAGTCGATTGCCAGTTTACCCAACTCCGCAACGTATGAGGCAAAATATTCGTCAGGTTGTTGGTTCTTGAAAGAACTTGTAGAAAGCGGAGATTTCCGACGGAATGGGAGAAAAATGTTTTTTAAGAATTATCTCTATTTCAGTAAGAGGTAGGCTGCTTACCTCTTTTGGGGCTGCCAATGAACACAGGAGGTCATAAAACTGTGACCCGCAAACGGATAGAAAAAATGCTCGTTGTCTTCCGTCGCCCTGTATCTCATTGGCAAGCAGGAACAATTTAAACCTTTGGTAGTACGAATTCCATTTTTCAGGTTGGGATATATTAAATTGTTCAAGAGTTGATGTGATAGGAGTGATCGCCATTTTCACGTGTTTCTTATCCTCTTTACTATTACCGTTGGCCATGAGAAAAAAAAATGATTTGACTCTCGCTTTTTCAATAAATAGCGACTACCAGCAGCGCCAATAATAAAGACTTGGACAATTGATTGTTCGGATTTTATTTACTATGTATTAAATTGTTATTAATTCTAGTATTAGTTCAATATAATGTCACCCAAGAAACCAACCGATCACCCACGATGTCTGATAAGAAGTGGCAGCCGTTGCGTTGTCGTGCTGCCCGCGATGTGCGTTGAGAAAACCCCTATGAAAAAGTGTGTCGTTACAAATGTTACGCCATTTAACATGCGATGCTTAGCTGTTGTTATGTATCAGAAATCAGAGTTGCAGTGGCGAGACGATGATTATTTGTGTGTATGTACAAACGAAATCACTGTACTGGTTGTGTCCGTACATAACAAGTACACTTTTAATATTTTTTTTCCAGAAAAAACTAATTATTTCATTTCTTCAAAACACAGCTTGAAAGGAGAAAAACGAAAACTAAAATTGGATTTTCTTTCACCAAACAAATACAAAATGTAAATGTTTTCACATTTGTCATGTTCTCAATGAACTTTTTCGAATGGCCACGTGTCGCTTTGGATTAGTCTCAATAGAAAAATATCGATGAATTGGTCGATTTATTGAAACTTTGAGCGAGTTAAGCGATTGTTTTCTTCTCTTTCTGTTACACAATTTGTCGGTATAGATTTGCGCTCGACTCATTAAATTAAAATCATTTTGTTCGAATTGTTCTTTCAACAATCGACCAATGTGAACTTCGTCATTACTGGTGAATTTTTTTTTTCCCAAATATCGAACTCGTGAAATAAAGGCGAAAAATAAATTTATTTTTCCACTATTAAAATTAATGAGTTTTTTAGTTGAGATAATCGACATGTATTTTTATCCAATAAATGAAAAGATTAGTAAAGTTTCTAACATTTAAAACACTTTTTATATTTCCTCAAATGTACATTTCAGAAGCAATGTTTCCATCGTCAGTGAGATTTATAATTTAGAATAATTTAAATTATTTGAACTAATAAAAAACAAAAATGTTTCTAAACAAAGTTACAATTGAGTTCAGATAAATCTATTACGGCCGATTTCTTCACATTAGTACTAAGGCGGTTTAGTACCCGATCTAGCTAGACCAGGTACTAGCTCTAATACCTGGTCCTACATAAAACCATTGTAGATAGAATCTATAGTACTATCACTTCGGCCTTACTAGCGCCATTTAAAGACGGTGAATCACGCTACTAAAATGGCTTAAGAGCAGGAAATCACAAGAGAAATTAATTCTCTTTCCATTTCGCTTGCTTTTATAAATTCGGAGGAGTAGTGGAGTAGTAGGTTGAAATGCTCAAGAATACAAATAATTGACTTTTATTTTAATTGTGTATGGGTGTTTCTCTGCTATTTGGAAATTCGTCCATACAAAGGTGTCCTTAGCAAATTTTATGAAATATTAAGAATATTTGTTAATTAAATGAAGCGCAATAGCATACTAAATATATATCTTCAAAAAGCCCACGCATTTTCCTCTTTGTTTTTTAGTTATGGACGATTTTATGCAAAACCCTGACAGGGGACTGTTGTAAATATTCAGGGGAATGTTTTAAGGACAAAAACGAGTATTTTGGTTTATTAAAGTAACCAAAGTTTTTATTTATCTTTATCGTGTTTAAAATACGAGATTTTATGGAATAAATCAACAGTTTTAAAACAAGTTTTACTTATTTAAGTAAATTTTCTTAGAGCTCATAACATTTGTGTTAATCTTAACAAAATCAACTTCTCAATTCACCGGTTTTTGAAAACTAATTGCAGGACACTAAAGTCAGCCTTTATAATATTAAAAAACTTAAATATAAACAAAGAAAAATTACTACAACTAAATCATTTATCACAACCATGCTATGAAATGACAGGGGACTGTTGGCCAGGGGACTGTCATTTTTTCATAAATATTTAATAAAACAAAATCTTTTAAACATATCAGATCATCGAAACATATGTGGCTCCATACAAGATACTTAATTATTTTAAACAAGTTGTCTTTATTAAAACTGTTAAAAAAATAAAAAAAAAGGCTTACTAGGGGACTGTTTCCTCTAGCGTCCGAGACGCATAGATCACTAGCAATGCAGTCATCACACTAAAAATAATGGCGGCTGCTCGCTTAGCTCCACAACCGAACGAACTTCACTTCGATTGCGTTTCGTCTCACGATCTAAACGTTTCGCGCCAAAACAAAATTTGACTTCAGCGCGGTTTTCAAATTTTAACAGGGGACTGTTTCAAAAATTTGAGGACAGCATTCGCACATAGATATTTTGAATAAATTATATTGTAAAATATATAATTTTGAAGTATAAAGATATTTAATGTTATTTTTATGTATTTGGATATTTTTTATTCAGTTATCAACGGCAAAAAAATTAATATTGGTAACACGACTTGTAATTCTGGAAAAGGGACGTACCGGGGGACTTTTGTGTGGACTTTTGTGTGGGGTAAAATGGGTTGGGGTCAAAATTATGCATGGGTCAAAATTCTTTGTTCAAAATTCTGCTTATCAATACTCTGCCAATTATAAAGAAAAAGAAGGTTTGGAAAAAGTTAAAAAGCGCGCTTTTAAACATCTTCCAACCTTCTTTTTCTTTTTAATTGGCAGAGTATTGATAATAATTGCAGACTCTTACTTTTTAAAGAATTTCAAAGTAGAGAAGTAGTTTTTTGATTTTCTCATTGTCGCTCTCCAACTCAAAAGAGTTGCATAATTCATTAACCCAGTAGGAAATTTGCTCACCAGTGAAAAAAAAGGATGAATTCCTCGAGGAATTCATCTGGTACTTTCATAAGGGAAAAGGTCATCAATGAAATCACTAATGAAAAGTCATGCAATTGGTAGGCAGTCTGCAGTTCAAGTTGAATCTTGTGCGTTGTTTTCAAAAGAAAGAAAAGAAAACACGTTTCATAGCCATATCCTGTTTGACATCATAAACGCTGATCAGGTAGCGACAAAATAAAGTATGAGAAAACAACCCTTTCTTTTCTCTTTCTTTCGTTTATTGGCTTTAAAATATCTCTATTTTTGTGTCACATGTTGCTTCAATGTTCAATGGGTCTTGGATTTAGTTTCAATTTTGTGATCAAGCAAGACAGTTGTGCAGTTTATATGTACATATAACTCACAATAGATGTATGAAATAAACAACAAAGGTCAATGAGAATAATTCAGTTATAATAAATTCATTAGATTCTTTTTCATGGTTTTGAAATAAATTCATAATATGCTTTAATTTACATCTCAAATGAACAGGAGAAGAAAAGAAACGAACGAGAGGCCATGAAAAAGAAGATGCCATGGGTATGGTGATTTCCTTACATCTCATTCATCGAGAAAGTGTGCAGGTGCTTCTTGCCAATGACAAAAATTTGAGGACAGCATTCGCACATAGATATTTTGAATAAATTATATTGTAAAAAATATAATTTTGAAGTATAAAGATATTTAATGTTATTTTTATGTATTTGGATATTTTTTATTCAGTTATCAACGGCAAAAAAATTAATATTGGTAACACGACTTGTAATTTTGGAAAAGGGACGTACCGGGGGACTGTTTTTGGGGGTGTTTGAGGTTTATTTATTCAAATATAACATTATTAAATTACTAAATAAGCTGTGGCGTGCCAAAAATGCATAATTTTATGTCATTATTGATACAAAATGCTGAAAAAATTTAAATTTATTATATAAAATTTGCTTGGGGCAGCGATTTTCCATTTAGTGGAAAAATACCCGTATAATGCCGAAATGCGAAATGTGTATTCAATGAAGTTGTTCAAACATATTTGAACATGAAATTCATCTTTCGGCACACAACATATGCCAATGTATAGAGATAAGATAATGTATATGTATAGAGATAAGATAATGTATAGTAATTAGAAAACGTGTATATAAGGAACAATTTGATAGAAAATAAATTCAGTATCTTAAAATTACTCAACGTGTACGGTTTAATTTGTACAGAAGTATTGCAGGTAGAAAAGCAAAAGAAGACAACTCATTGTTTCTTCTTATGGGTTTTCATTCCTTCATTCTCCACAGCATAGGTAAGCATTTATGGTGGCGGTTGCATGGGACATGGCACATGGGGTAAGACAATAGAGCATGTTAAGATGTGTGTGTGTGTGCTGTTGATATAGGTCATGATCTCATGAACTCATGATCATATGACATGACTTGTGTGAATTACCTGTATGGATGAATGAGGTAGTGAAAGAGGATATGAAAATTCGTTTTTAGGCATTTTTTGTGTGCTTTTTGTGTGGGGTAAAATGGGTTGGGGTCAAAATTATGCATGGGTCAAAATTCTTTGTTCAAAATTCTGCTTTTCAAAATTCTGCTTATCAATACTCTGCCAATTATAAAGAAAAAGAAGGTTTGGAAAAAGTTAAAAAGCACGCGCTTTTAAACATCTTCCAACCTTCTTTTTCTTTTTAATTGGCAGAGTATTGATAATAATCGCAGAATCTTACTTTTTAAAGAATTTCAAAGTAGAGAAGTAGTTTTTTGATTTTCTCATTGTCGCTCTCCAACTCAAAAGAGTTGCATAATTCATTGTTTATGATAATACTATATAAAACTAGAGATGCATTCCCATGAACACAAAACAATATAGAGGCTTGGCATCGTCGGCTTAAATTAAGGGGGGGGGGGGGGGTGTCGACAGACGGCGATACCATCGCTTTCCCCGCCATGGTGCTACTATAGATTCTTATAGATGGTTCTATTGTAAATAAAATCTTTCTTGGCCTACTACCACAACTATACCCCACCCTAAAAGAAAGACAAAACAATTCATGTAATTATTTTTTCACACCTATTCTGCTTTGCTTAACCATAAGATTACTGATTCTCTATAGTCTATACGTTGTCTTGTGTTTTCGATTCTCCTCCCCACGTTAAATAATTTGCTTTTATTTTGGTCATTGTATATGGAATATATAGTACTTTCGAAAACAAAAATGGTCCCTGAAAGCCATCTATGTATCCGCCGGCGTACTAACATTCCCCTGCAATTTTTAAAGCGCCGGCGGATACATAGATGGCTTTGAGCGATCGTTTTTGATTTCGATAGTACTATAGATTCTATATACAATGTTTTGGTTCTCTTGGCACTTTTTGAAATTTAAGCGCTTAATTCTCTCTTGTCTGTGTCTCTTTGCTTAAGCGATTTCAGCGCGCCACTCGGTGAATAAAGGTCTCAGAAAAAGCTATTTGATGATAGTACTATAGATTATATATACAATGATAAAACTCCATTTCTTCACATCATTGCTCGCGTTCGTCGCAGTTTCCAATCTTCGATATTCAATCTGTCAGTTCAAGAACGCAATTTTTAGATATAAAATGGTGCTGTGATTCACCTCTCGGTTCTACATAGTTAGTGGTAAAAGTAATTGGAAAACATACAGATTTTCCCAGTTTGAAATTAAGGAATTCGATTTCCAATTATTTGTGTAACGTAGTATGCAAATTAAATTCACTTCAATCAATTTTGATGAAAAAAAATAAGAATCATGTGCCCTCAAAAATATATTTTCGTTGCTGATAAGTTTACTATCAATATCAATTTAAAAAACAGAATATCCGAACATCAATAATAATCAATTTTAATTCAACAAGTAAGCGAAAACTAATAAAACAAAAAACTAACCCAACAAAACCGAGTAAAGTCCGATTGTCATGTAAGTTTTTTTTTCCATGTTTTGACAGCTAGAACTTTTTTTAAGAATTTTCAGACTGCTTTTTTCCATCTGAAAATCTATGTTCGAAAAACTGAAAATCTAACTGTCAGCTAAATGTCAGCTGAAACTGCTGACTTTTTGGACCAATCAGAGCGACGAAAACTGACAGTAGTTTTCGAAGTCCCAGTGCATAGAACGCGAGGGGGTCGACGCAACAAATACCAGCGCACCCAATACCATCGCACCCAATACCTTCGCACATAATACATCGGACACAACATACTTTGCGCACCTAATACCTCCGGACATTTCATACCAGTACCGTTATTAATGGGTTATAACTTTGTTTTCATTAATGAATATGGAGTTTGACTGTGCCACCATTTTTGAAGACTAAGGTGTTGTATGATTTACTTCTTAAATAATAATATGTGAGTGTGTGCGTTATGAAATGTAGTGCAATGCATTTTAAGTGAAAAAAAAACTTTTTAAAAGGCGTACTTATGTTCGAAAAATGGTTGAAATGGCGAATTAATTTAAAAGGTCTTCTCACACAATTGTGGTAAATGTGAGGTTACCTATGCCTACAAAGATATTTATCCCTATCTACATATCTACTCTAAAATTTTCAATACGTTTTATGAAACATACAATACATACAATATAACTGAGTCTTAATTTAGTTATCTGCTAACACTTAGCCATGAGGCAAACTTTTATTTCAAATCTATACCTATTAAGGTAGCAGACAGAAAAAACTTATGGAGACACAAATTAGTAGATGTCCACCTATAGGTAATATCTAATAAAAAGAAATAAATACCTATCTTTGTAGGTAACCTCACATTTACCACAATTGTGTGAGAAGACCTTTTAAATTAATTCGCCATTTCAACCTTTTCCGAACATAAGTACGCCTTTTAAAAAGTTTTTTTTCAATCACTTAAATGCATTGCACCACATTTCATAACGCACACACTCACATGCTATCATTTAAGAAGCAAATCATACAACACCTAAGTCTTCAAAAATGGTGGCACAGTCAAACTCCATATTCATTAATGAAAACAAAGTTACAACCCATTAATAACGGTACTGGTATGAAATGTCCGGAGGTATTAGGTGCGCAAAGTATGTTGTGTCCGATGTATTATGTGCGAAGGTATTGGGTGCGATGGTATTGGGTGCGCTGGTATTGGGTATACCCGACCCAAATGTCAGCTGAAACTGCTGACTTTTTGGACCAACGAAAACTGACAGTAGTTTTCGAAGTCCCAGTGCATAGAACGCGAGCATTGATTCGAGATCTAGATTCAGTACTAGTGACTTGATAAGTCTAAGACTGGTCGAATCCTTTTTACGACATTTGATTGACAATTTAAGTTATAAAAAAATTTTTGTCATTACAGTTGGTTTGACTTTTTGAATTGGTTTTTGAGTTGATTAGATGTGTACATTGTATATATGTGAATGATCTGGTAAGTACCGTAAACCATTGTATTTATGTATGTAGTTTGTTTTTTACAAGGAATAGAACGTATAATTGCATTTACATAAAGTTTATTTTAAATACAAATACCTATATATAGAGCCCTGGGTTGGAAGAAAAGAATAAAAATCCCGCAAGAAACAAGTCAAGTAACAGAATTGATAGAAGATACCTTAAACCATGCCCAACTACGTCGTTGTATCATCTTTTTTAATAATGGTTAGGTACTTTTATATAACTCGTATTTTTTTTTTTTTTTTTTTTTTTTAAATAAAACAACTATAAAAAAATTGAGTTTCAGTTTGATTATTACAATTAAGATGATATTTTCTCTGGCAGCACGATTTCTGTTGTTTAGATTTATTCCGATTGAGGCGGAATCGCTTTTAATTGATCTACTTAAAATAGCGAGACGTAAGCGATCTTCATGTTGACTTGACTCTTCAGGTGGCTACGGGTCGTTAGCATTGACAATATTGCACAGGAAATCTTCGTTTCCATACACCATACTGTCTCTCAACAACATTTCTGAAACGAATGATTCACCTCTAGTTATTTTGCATTTGTTGGTTTTGACTCATATTCGGATTGTTAATGGTGTATGTTGTTGCCAAATAACTCGTATTTGCATTACTAGAGTCACCAATCAATATACATATATGTATGTAGTTTTCAGATTTACCTGATTCAAATTTGGCTCGCACTTCCGTACGTCAAAAAATGGTTTGATCATGCACTGATCTAATAATAATAATAATTATTTTATTGAACGTTATATATATACAATTGATACTTATACTAGATAATATAAAAATTTAAAAAATGATAATGTAAGAATGTTGGCACATAGGGGGCCTAACCAAACACTTTGTCTAGAATTGAAATAATAACTTAATATTATATAGCTGAAAAGAAAAGAAAAATCTTAATTATAAGTCGGTTGACTTGGGTGATCTCGGGATGTTCCGTCCCGGTTGTCGCTGGCGTCCCTCTGCATGGGGAGGTCGTAGGGGGTGGCATTAACTACGAAAATATGCTGACCCAGGGTCAGCGTAGAAATTGGTGGCTTCGTTGTTGGCTGGTATTATTTCTTCGTTCAAAGTGTTCATCACGCTTAGGTATCTTGGCTCGGGGTGTTGGTCCTCACAGGTTATCCTTCTCACCAAATGATTCGAGTGGTTGTTGATATCTGCAGCCGTTTTCATTACTGTCAATAACACGTATTGATCTAAGGGCATCACTTTGGCTTTCTCGTACCCAAGCTGGTTGCTGTAGTGTCTTTGGCGCTGGTGGTTGAAAGTGAGGCCGGTGCAGAGTCTCAGAATTTTCCTTTCGAAAAGTAGAAGCTCCTTCATCGCTGTCTTGGAGATGGCAAACCAGACTGGGCTGCTGTAGTTGATTACGGGTCTCAGCAGTTGCTTGTACATCAGAAGTTTCGTTGACTGACTTAATCCTATTTTTCTTCTCATCAAAGGGTAAAGTCGGTGGAAAGCAAAGTTGGCCTTCTTCAGTACAGCGCGTGAGTGCGGGTTAAATTTAAGCACCTCATTAAAGTTGATACCTAAATATTTCGCGTTCAGTTGGGCAGTCAGTCCGGTTCGATCGGGTAGCGATAGTGATGTTGCTCTGCATCTTCCAGCAGTACGGCAGCCTCTATAAACTCCAGGCCTTCTGAAGCAGACGAGTTCAGATTTGGTTGAGTTGACCCGTATACCCACTTACTATAATAGGCATATAGTCTGTGGATGTGAGTTTCCACTCTCCGTGCAGCTATGGATGGCAAAAAAGAGGTGCAGTATGTTAAGGAGTCGTCAGCGTAAAGCAAGTTTTCGCAGTCTCTTGAGGTAGGTTGGTCCGACGTCAATATGTTGAAGAGGAATGGCCCTAGTTTTGATCCTTGAGCAACTCCTGCTCTGATACTTTTGGTGGCTGATTTTGCGCTTCCGACTTGAACGAAGAAGTTCCTGAGGGAGAGAAAGGAAAAAATTATTTTTATTAGCGGAGCTGGAAAATTTAGTAGGTGGAGTTTATGGATGAGAGCATCAATCCATACGCTGTCGAATGCTTTTTCGACATCCAAAAAGCAAGCGACGGTGACCCGATGGCTGTTGAGGACTGCGGTGACGTCTTTATGCAGTTTCATCAACGGATGTAGGGTAGAATGCTTTTCCCGGAAGCCGAACTGCATGTCTGGGATGATGTTTTTTTCCCGGCAGAACTTCTTTAATTTCCGAAGTAAAAGCTCCTCCAGGAGCTTACTCAGGTTGTTCAGTAGGGAGATAGGCCTGTAGTTGACGATGAGATTCCGATCGCCTTTTTTCGGAATCGCCACTATCTTGGCTGTTTTCCATTTCCCGGGAAAGTAGCTGTTGTTGACGCAATTATTCATTTTGATGGCCAGGAATATCATTACTGTCTGTGGGAGCCTTTTCAGGATGAAATTAGAAACACCATCTGGTCCTGTTGACTTCTTGGGCTTGGAGCTGTTGATTATTTCCGCAATTTCTTCCGGATTGCACTGGTTTGGACAGTTGACTGGGTCCCTCGACAGATTGGTGTTGCTGAAAGTGGTTTCATCATTGTTGAGCCAAGGGTCAGTTTCTGGCACAATAGGTTTCATTCAGACACCGCAGTGCCCGGAGCTGAGCAAGCTCTACCCGTCAATCTAAATCTAAATCTAAGGGTCAGTTGAACGGATGTTTCGATTTCGTCCAGAAAGTCAGGGTCATCGGTTGGTCAAAAAATCAAAATCATCATCAAAATGTTTTGCGAACGCTTTCGCTTTCTCCTGATTGGTTTTAGCATCTCCTTTGTTGGTTATGATGACTTCCGGGATTGAATTCTTACAACCAACTATCCTGTTGATTTTTTTGAACACATCTGGTCCAGGTTTTATTTCTTGTAGCCTCTTTTGGATTTGACCATCATTGTAGTGACGGATCGCATTCCGGAACATTATATTGACTTGCTGAAGCTCGCCCCAAACTGTTCGGAAGCTGACATTGGTCGTGTTGAGTTCCCTTTGGTGGATTCGCTGTAGTCTCTTACGCAATACTTGCCTGTGCTTGTACAGGTTGTTCACGTAGTCAGGAAAATGCTGGTATCTATCAATACTCTTCTTCGGTTGCTTTGTGCGGTCAAGTGCGCTGGTAATTGCGTGCTCTAGCGTCTCAACAGCAGCGTCAATTTCCGAATTTAGCAGGTTCCTGTTTTGGTCAGGCAGTACCAAAGTTTCCTCAACGTCCCTTTTTAGCTTCTGTGGGTCGAGTTTCTTGTAGTTGATATAATGTTCCGGCGCTTCCGCGGCTAAAAGAAGTAACAGGCGCAGCTTTATGTTAACTTGAACTGCTTCGTGCTCCGTGTCACTGTATATGATTGAGCAGGTGTAGTTCTGCAACTTTGGAACGAGAAAAATAAAATTTGCTGTTATCAAAAAGAAATCAAGTATTGATGTCGGGAATGTCGGGAATGTTGGTATTTGTTACGAGAAAACTGCCAGTGAATGTTGAGAGCCAAACGTATCCAGCCAGTCTGTAACCGCTCTGCCTGCTGGACTTATGATCGTGTCGTGCCAGCGGGTATGTCTGGCATTAAAATCGCCGCCAATGAGCCCATACGTGCTTCTGGAGATGGTGTTGTTCAGGATATGAAGATCACTCTGGATATTCCTTCTAGTTGAGTTGCATTTGAAGTATACTCCGATTATTGAGAGGGATTCATCATTTCCTAATTGGATGATGACGGCTGTTGCTTTGCTGGTCAGTAGGCCTGTGACGAAGATTTCCTTAGTGCTGGCAACTATGTTATTTCTGACATAGATTGCTGTTCCAACGCGGTCCTTGGATTTATCCTGTCGGAAGGTTTTGTATCCTATGACGTCAATGTTGTTGCGCCTTGCGACATTTGTTTCGCTGATGAAGGCTATATCCGGGTATTGTTCTTCATGAACATGTTAAATGACGTCCTCTTTTCCAGGCTGTACAACGAATTTACGTTGTACGTCATGATGCGGAGCCTCTTTAATTGCATATCTGGAATATGAAAGTGGCTAAGGCCACGGACTTATCTCCTTCGCTCAAGGAAGACTTGGGTCGCCCTTTTTGTTAAGACGAAAAATTATCGATTTTTTGAACGATGTAGGTATAGTTTCTGTATATTTGAGCAAAACATAAATTTCTTCAATAAACAGATTGCTGGAGTTTTTGTAAAATTCATTAGGAATACCATCAATACCGGGAGCTTTGTTTACCTTTGATGATTCTATTGCTCGGATAACTTCATCTAATTCTATCTAATGTCTATCAAGTTTTTGATTGTGAACGGATTCCAAAGAGGATATGGCTGTCATGCTTTGTGACGACGTTGAATTCAATGTTCCTCTAAAGTGGATCAAGAGCTCGTCTGCAGTGACTTGCATACAATTTTGTAATGAATCTCCATGAATTTCTCTTGCGATTCTCCAGCAATCTTTTGCCACGGTAACAGATGCAAGTTGACGTGAGATATTTTGATAATAATTATATTGTTTTGATTTTATAAGGGCTTTATATTTTTTGTTTGCATTAACATATTTTCTTCTGCTTACTTCTAGGTTATCTTTTTATGAACATTCTCAGTGTTCTTAATGTGTCTATTCTTTCAATGTGACAATTTAAGTCGTACCAAGGTTTCTTTCTATTGTTTGGCATCTTGTTTGCTTCGTATATGGTTTCACATCTGATTTCGATAGTTTCTTCTCTGTTAGTATTCATTGTTACAGAGGCGTTGAGATTTTGAATATAATCCGAGCGTTTGTTGTCAACCCACTGCCTTCTAGGGAGCAACTCATAGAAGCATTTCTGTTGTTGTCTCCAGAAGACTTGATCCTACGGAAAAATCATCTATGATACCGACAGAGTTACAAGATGGGCAGCAAATTCAAATCAATGATGATCCTCTGCTTGATACAAACGTAAACTCTCCATTTTTGTCATTAATATACATATAAGTTAAATTTCTAGGATTTAATTTTCCTTAAAAAAAAACTTTACGTTTTTTTTCTCTATTCTTTATTTATTCACTTTAATTTACAAACGGGCAGCGATTCTGCCTTCCCAAATACGAATGACAATCTTAGAATAAATTTAACATCTTTTATACCTATATTTTGCTGACCAATCAATAAATCGATATCGATGGATGGTTTGGTGTGGCATCTCGTGGGGATTTCTGCTGACTTGCACATTAGATCACGTAGGCAGCTTGTGTGCGGATTTGGTTCGTATTTCTGTGATCATCTCATGGGGGATATTCTGCTGACTTGCAGATAGGGTCACGTAAACAACTAGTGCGTGGATTTGTTTATTTTATGCGATCGTTCGCTGGCAGCTTGTGTGTGGATTTCTATGTCGTCTTCTCTTCGTGTTTTGCCTTTGGGGTAGCTTTTGCTGCGTTTGCAGAATGGGGATGGATTGGAAGACTTTGTTGCGCGTTAATGTATTTGGCGTTAACTCCTCCGGCTTTAAATTTTAACGTCCTCGTTAAAGATTAAAAAATGGAATCTTGCTGACCCTTTCTATTTGTGTAGGATCAGGGATTGTTTCTGTTGTTAGCACTGTTGGTAATTCGATTGAAACAGGAATAGAACGTGAAGTTTCATTTCTTGAGTATTTATTTCTAAATTTTATAATAGCTGCAATAATTATAGCAATAATTATTAAAGTTGATATGCTAAAACTGGTAATATGTCCAACTAAGTTTTCTTCTTTCAGAAGTTGTATTTGATTAGTGTTGTTTATATGAAGTTCTTTCAACGTCTCGAGTGACAGTACTTCTTCGTATGTGCTTTGAATTTCATTTGGTTGTAAAATAGCTGACAGTGGTTTGAATCTTGAAAGTTCTTCTGAGATGTATTTCTTGTTTCCGATTTGTATAGAGGTGTTGGCAAACTGGATTACAAATGTTCCATTTATATTTCTTTTTTCGTTGTCGATGTTGATGTTTCCATTATATTGGTTTAAAAATATTATTCCAGGTGTTATTTCTTCTACTGATGGGAAGTACCGATTGGTCATTTTTGTGCAAAACGATTCTTTACTATTTAAAAGATTACTTATACAATCTTCATTACTTAACTCAACTACGTCATTATTTTGACAAAGATTTATGTTATTAAAATGTTTTCAAAATTTATTTTATTTATAATATTATTCGTCTTTATGGGCTTTATTAACAATGTGTCGCAAGTTGTTGCATCAGTTATAGGAATACCAATAATATAAATTATAGATTTATTACTTGAAGCTATTTTTATTGTTAAGAATTCTATTGCTTCGTCAATATTTATGTATTGAATTTTATTTTTTTCAAATATATCATTAACAATTTTTAATTCTGGTTCACTTAATAAAAATGAATTAATTAGTCCTGCTTAAGCCCAATTCATAGCATATTCTATGTTTACAATTTCTTCTCTTATTACTTCTAATTGAAATTTTTAATTTAATGATATTTCATCGGTGATAGTTACACCTTCTTTTACAATTTTGATTACGTGATTCGTAATGTTTGAAATTTTATTTATTCGTTCTAAAGCTAATTTATTAATTATTACTTGTTGGTTATTATTTTCCAAAATATTATTTATTTTCTGTGTAAGAATTATAAGATCATCATGGTCTGGATTACCTGCGATCCATTTCCATGTTTTTCCAATAAGATCTATTGATCTTTTAACTTTCATTTTAGGTTTTAATCTTTCTATATGGCTTTTTAATAAGGAGATTTCATGGATTAGGAATGGGTAAATGGTATTATCTTTATTAATATTTGTGTGCATTTTATTCTCTATATTTTTTATTACGTTTTCATATGATTCAAGATCAATGACATGAATCAATCTAAAAGTGCCTGTTTGGAGTTTAGCATTTCCTAGATGAAATGTTACCGCCTGTGAATTTGTGTAGTCCAGAATCTGAACACTTGCGAGGCATGGTGCCAGGATAAATCTAAAAAGATAATAGTTAACTCTTAATATTATTTTTGTGAACAATTTTGCCTGATTGTGTTGTTACTGTCGTTGTATTGTTTTGTTTTATTATTTCTCGTTTAAAACGGGGTGATAACTTTGAGCCTAGTCTTTTGTTTACTTTAACGTAAATTATATCACCAGGTGTATAGTTCCTTGGTTCGTGTTTTTTTTTATTATGATATTTCAAATCGATATTTTGTTTCTTTTGTAGCTTGATTATATTTTCCTCTCTTGCTTTTTCTAACTGGTTTGGATCGGTACTGACGTTTCTTCCAAAAAATATTTCTATCGGTTTTTTTCCTATTGTAGAGTGAATTGAACAGTTGTACTCGTACACTGCTCTGTCTAGTAATTCTAGGAAGGATCTATGAATCTTTTCTGTTTTTAAGCAACGCATGATTTCTGAGAGTGTGGAGTGGAATCGCTCCACTTGTCCATTGACTGTGCTAGAATAAGGAGGTGTTTTGAAAATTTCTATTCCTAATTGATCATGCAGTAGGAAACGAATAGAGGCTGCGTTGAAGGATTTTTCATTATCAAAGACGACTAGTTTCGGTATGCCGAAAGAAAATAGAATTTGTCTAAAAGGTTCTACGATGTCTTGCACGGCTCTGGACTTTAGTATTTTAGTTTGAGCATATTTGGAGAATTTATCTAATGCGGTAAGAACAAGATGTCCTTCGGTTGAATAGATATCTAAATGTATAATATGACCTGGATACTGGGGAATAGGTGTGGGTTTGAGTTTGGGTTTCTGGGGATGCCGATCATACTTGTGTTCTCGACATATATGGCATTGTTTAACTATTTTGTTAATTTTTGAGTTCATTTGTGGGAAGTAATAGCTTTGGAGTAGTTGGGCTTTATTTTCTCGCGCATTTCTATGCGCTCTGTTATGGGTTTTTAAGATAAGTTCTTCTTGTTCAGTTTGATCAGTTACATCGAGCACTTTTGTTTGTGTGTAGCGGACCTTATAATTTTTGAAATGAAGTGGATATATATTTTGGATAATTCCCATAGTTTCTTCGTTGGTCATTAGTCCATTTATTATGGTAGGGATCAAGTATCGTTTAAATATTGAAATAAGATTTTCTTTACTATATCGAGGTTATCTAAAAATAAGCCTACGAAAATTTGGGAAAGGATATTGGAGTTTAAAGTTTTCTTCTGCGCCTATAAGCAGAATGAGTTGATTTTTAAAAACGTTTATTGGCACTTCTACTGCTGGAATAAGTTCGTGAGATGAACTTTCGTCGCTATGTTGGGATGCTGTAAGAGAATTAATTTGAAGGTGAGTAGTAGGTGGTCTAGAAAGTGCATCAGCAACCACATTAGTGCTACCGGGCTTGTATTTCAGCTCGTAGTTGTATTCTTCCAATGCTGCTTTCCAGCGTTTCATTTTCGAATTGTTATTTTTGCTACTTAAAGCATAAGTGAGGGGTTGGTGGTCAGTCAATATTTTGACTCTTGCTGAGCCATAAAGGTAATTTCTGAAAACGTCAAGAGCCCAAATTATAGCCAGCATTTCCTTTTCGTTTGCGGCGTAATTTTCTTCCGTCTTATTTAGGGTTCTGGAAATAAACATTATGGGCTTGTCTTCTTGTGATAGTACTGCTCCGAGCACGTAGTTCGAAGCGTCAGTGGTAAGTTCAAATCCCTTGCTATAGTCGGGGTAAGAAAGTACAATGTCTCCCGATGCTAAGGATTTTTTTACTTTATTGAATGCTTCCATTGCTTCTTCGTTTAGTTGAATTAATATTTTGCTGGAGATGTTTTTGGACAATCGTCCATCTTCCCCTCTTAAAAAGGCTGTTAAGGGTTTTGCTAGCTTAGCGTAGTCCTTAACGAAGCGGCGGTAATACCCTGACAGACCTAGGAATGATCGTAGTTCCTTGAGAGTGTTAGGAGGTGGAAATTCAAGCACTGCTTTAACTTTTTCGGGGTTAGTTTTGACTCCGTCTGAGGAAATTATGAAACCAAGGTATTCGACTTCTTTTTTAAAAAAATCACATTTGTCAAGCTGAACTTTCATGTTTGCCGCTTCCAAGGTCTTGAAAACTTTTTCAATATTGTTTAAATGGGTATCTTCATTTTTACTGAATATGATGATATCGTCGATGTAAACGAAACATATTTTCCCTATATGTTCTCTCAAAATATCATCGAGTGCTCTTTGAAAAATAGAAGGGGCATTTTCAACCCAAAAGGCAGCCGGGTGAATTCGTACTTTCCATTATTCACCGAGAAAGCTGTTTTTTCAATATCTCTTTCTTTAAGTGGAATTTGGTGAAACCCACTTTTGAGGTCGATAACTGTGAAAAGTTTATTTTGACCTAATTGTGCGAGCACGCCGTTAATTTCTGAGATAGGATATCGGTCAGCAATAGTGATGGCATTCAATTTACGATAATCGATCACCAATCGATATTTTTTTTCGCCGGAAGCGTCTAGCTTCTTTGGAACAATCCACACCGGTGAATTGTACGGTGATCTTGAAGACCTTATTATGCCATCTCTGAGGAGTTTTTGAATTTGACTCTCTACTTCATCTTTAAGAGCCATTGGGTATGGATAGCATTTGGTGTATACGGGAGAATCTGATGAAGTTCGGATCTCACCTTTGACAACGGTTGTGTAAGTTAGTTTTTCGTCTGGGTCATCAAATAACTTGAAGTATCTTTTGGTTATGGATTTGATTGAATCTTTTTGTTCTGCTGTCATGTGTTCTGTTCTTACAGATAAAGTATTTACTGCTTCTGCAGTGAGTTGTTTGATTCGTATCTTTATGTTGTCTTTAATAGTCATGTAAGAATGCTTTGTGTAAATTAACGCAGATAGTTCCTTCAAACTATCATTTCCAAGAATGCCTTGAAAGAATTTAAAAGACGGCATGAGGAAGAATTTAATTTTTAGATCTTTTAAGCCAAATAAGTTAACGAAGGTATGATGGGTTATTTCTATGTTCCCTCCAACAGAATTAGCATAGAATATTTTTTCATTAGGAATAGGGTTTTTTACGAGGGAGGATTGCATATAATTTTTGTTTGCACCTGTATCTATTAAGATTTTTAGCACTTCGCCACCATTTGTTTTTACTTCTATATAGGGCAACGAAGAGCTTGTTAATCTAAAAAATGAATATCGCTAAGTTCAGATATTACTTTTCAGTATCGTTTACTTCTATTTCCTCTTGGGTTAACGGTTCTATGTAATTACTAAAACTTTGTTCGTGCTGTTGATCAGCTAAGTGTAGTTCAGCGTAATACTGATCTAGTTCCGATTGTTGGGTTGCGGAGTTCTCTTGGGCTGAAGTTCCTAGGTGAAAATTCCTTTGTATTTTGTTTGGAAAACTAGGTTGTTGTGGAAAATTATTAGGTCTCTTCGGTGCAGGCGGCCAATTTCTCTGTTGTTGTGTTGGCCTGTTAACATAATTTACTCTAGCGGTGCCGATTGTGGAGGTTTCCATCGGTTCTGGCCTTGGTTGCGGCCTTGGAAATGGTCTGTTAATATTTCCTTGGATTCGATTTGGTAATTGATTTGGGTAACGATTATTGTTGTTACTGAAAGGATGTTGTTTAGGGATGTGGTTATTATTAAATGGGTATGATTGTTGGTTAAAGTTCATAGGTTGAGGAAAATGGGTAAGTTGTGGATAAAATGGTATTTGATTATTATGCATATTTGGATTTGGTCTTCTAGGAGGAAGCATTGGCGGAATTGGTTGATGTAATTTCCTAATTGCTCCTTGGTGATTATGAGCATAATTTGATCTGTAGTTCTGATTTTCTAATTTAAGGCACAGGTAGAGAGCCTGTGGCAGGTCAACGGGTTCACGGATCCCGAGGAGTCTAGGTAGATCTCCTTAAAGACCTCTTACGAAGGTGTCAAGAGCTTTATCTCTATAAGTTTTCGTAAGTAAGGATAGTGCTTCTGGACCGACGTCCATGCAGCTAATTTTATTTAAAATAAGGGAAAGGTGGGAGTAAACAGCTTGGTAGAAGCCTTCCACAGTATCGTTCCCTTGTATGAGGGAAGTCATTTGGTACTCAAGTGTACCCAAGTCGCGTTTATCCGCGTAGTGAAGGGTGAGGCATCGGGAAATACATCCCCAATCGAGAGGGGTATTATAGGATTCTAACGCAATATCTGCGTTTCCTACAATTTTGTTCCGTATGACGTTTAAGACGCCGAAATATTTTGGTGAACCTTTGACGGGTTCGTAAAGGTGAATAATTCGATCCACGCTCTTCTTCCAAGAACTGAATTCCCCTGGTTGCCCAAAGAATTCTCTCAGGCACCTAACTTCATCTGGGACCTTGTCAAGGTCTCCGAGATTGGATCTCTGTGTTGGATCGATTACTTGATCGATTCCTTGAAATCGATCAGAGTTGGGATTTATGATGTTTTGAATGATATTTCTTCCCTCTGTGTTTAAGACATGGTTTACTATGGTCACAACCATATTTTGCAAGTCGGTACGAGTAATTGAAGCATTGTTTTGGCTAGGTGAAGCGGTTGGCGGAATGTTTCCGTTCATTTCGGGTTTAATTAAGTTATTTGGGTTGGCCATTTTTCTTCTTATACGTATAATTTTTTATTTTTTTTTTTAAATTATTCTCTTATGTTTTAGTAAAATTGTTTCAATTGTTTTTAGAATATAATTTTTCAAATAAATGTAGTACTTGTACTGTGAAACAAAACAAGAGTAATGGTAATAATAAAAAAATTATAATATAGATTATCATAAAGCACTAAAAAATATCGTGTTCGTTGATTATAAACAAATATTTGTTTTTTAATTTTTATTTTACTTATCTAATCTAATCTAGACTTACATAAAGAAAATTACTAGTGACTTCACTGTGGTGCGGCTAGCTTCCTCTGATGCTTCCGTTTTGTCCTGCTGGTTGCTACTGCAAGGCTACTTCGGGGCCCTTTGTGACTTCTGTGTTCACTTTCACCAATAATGTTCACTGTTTACCTTTGTTCTTTTTCTATTGAAAGATGAGTGTTTTCAATATTCGCGTTTTACTTTCTTAGTGTTTCTATTTTGGTTTCTTGTTTTTCTTTGCTTTTTAGTTTTTCATTAGAACTTGACGGTATGTTTTTTTTTTTTTTTTTTTTTTTCAACGAACACTAACGCACTATTGTTTTTTTTTTCCTTTTTTTAAAAAACACGGCTACTTGAGACGATTCGTTTTCTTTTAAAACCACGGCTACTTGAGACGATTTGTTTTCTTTTTAAACCACGGCTACTTGAGACGATTCGTTTTCTTTTAAAACCACGGCTACTTGAGGCGATTCGTTGTCTATTTAAACCACGGCTACTTGAGGCGATTCGTTTTCTTTCTAAACCGGCAAGCGAGGATATGTTCGAAAGGACGCAGCTACTTAAGGCGCTTTTACTTTTACTTAGAACTCACACGCAATACCGGTCCCTGCTCGGGCGCCAGTTAAATTTCTAGGATTTAATTTTCCTTAAAAAAAAACTTTACGTTTTTTTTTCTCTATTCTTTATTTATTCACTTAAATTTACAAACGGGCAGCGATTCTGCCTTCCCAAATACGAATGACAATCTTAGAATAAATTTAACATCTTTTATACCTATATTTTGCTGACCAATCAATAAATCGATATCGATGGATGGTTTGGTGTGGCATCTCGTGGGGATTTCTGCTGACTTGCACATTAGATCACGTAGGCAGCTTGTGTGCGGATTTGGTTCGTATTTCTGTGATCATCTCATGGGGGATATTCTGCTGACTTGCAGATAGGGTCACGTAAACAACTAGTGCGTGGATTTGTTTATTTTATGCGATCGTTCGCTGGCAGCTTGTGTGTGGATTTCTATGTCGTCTTCTCTTCGTGTTTTGCCTTTGGGGTAGCTTTTGCTGCGTTTGCAGAATGGGGATGGATTGGAAGACTTTGTTGCGCGTTAATGTATTTGGCGTTAACTTATATATACATATTTATGTAAGTTTCAGTTTTTATAGCTTGAAACTTATATGGTTTTAATCAGTCCAATAGGTTAATAACGACACAAGTTGATGTAGAACAGAACTAGTAAAATTTAATTATAGATTAATAAAATAATTTAACAATAATTTTTGAATTACCTAAATCAACAATTATGTCGGCTTAGGGTTCTGTACCTAACCCAACTTCTTGAACAATTGAAAACGAATGAAAAATTATATATCAAAACAAAATATTAATAATTGAAAAGTAAGATCATTTACACTAGTTATTAATAAAACAAGTAGTTTTTAACAAAGTACGAGATGTGGCAAATGTAGTCATAATGGTGGCTAAGTTTGTATGTTAGATGGCAACAAACTTACATCCCCCCTCCCCGAGAGAATTCGTATGGATAAGAAGAATAAGGAATCATCTTGCTTTTATGAAAAATGTTCAAGTCTCTCTTTTTTCTGCCAAAGTCAATCTCGTAAATGGAGTTGGATATCTTTTTCTTAATCTTGAAAGGACCAATTCGAACAGGATCTAATTTATTTCTATTCAGTTTGCTACCAGTTTGAATATAAACTAAATCATTTTCTTTATATTCAATGTCTTTAGTTTAATACTTTTTGTTTATATTATGCGATCTGTTAGAATTTTGTATTGCTACAGATCTATTAAAATTTAAGTTTTCCAGCGTATTTTTATTTAATTCCGTTGGGATAATTGAGTCATCCTTACCTGTTAACAAATAATTGGGAGAGAAACCCGTTGAAGTATGAATGGTATTGTTATAATCGGAAATACACTGTTCAGCAATCACTGACCAGGGCTTATTTTTATTTTCATATATCTTGCAACGAATTCTATTTACTAAAGTTTGGTTGGTTCGCTCATTCTGTCCATTAGAAAATGCACAGTCTATTGCTGTGAAAATCAGATTTATGTTTTTGTGCTTTAAATAATTTTTGAATTCAGAGGAATTAATACCAGGATATTGATCAGTAAAAATCGTTTTAATGTCGCCTTTTTTCTCAGTTGACTTGACAAGATTTATAAAATCTCTCGCTGACTGAGTTTTCGACGTAGAAATAAATGCGAAACGTGTAAATTGATCTACCATCAAATGCAAATACTTTTTTGGGGATCTATTTCCGGTGAAACCTCCTATTGTATCTAATGATACTATCTCTAATGGAACCGATGCTGGACCTAACTGCGATAATGGAGCTTTAAAGTTACCAACTCTTGTTTTATTCTTTATACATGTTCCGCAAGTCTTACAAATGATTTTTATGTGTTTGTGCATATTTTTGAAATAAAATGTTGGTGTAATTGTTAATATCATTTGCTTAACAACAATATGACCATGCGAATCATGTATTTTCTTGTGTAATGTGATACCATAGTCCTCTGTTAACCATACTTTCTCTCTTTTATTTAAAGTTCTGTATATAATTTTATTTTTTATTTTACAGTATTTATCAAATTTTACCTGTTTTTGATTTTCTTGTATATCTTGTACTGTTAAATAATTTACTATTTTTATTTGTGATTTATAATTATCATTTTCTTCGGAAAGGACTGGATTTCTCGAAAGACAATCAGCTTCTGTATTGTTTATACCCGGATTATATTGAATTTCGAATTCAAATTGTGAGATGAAATTTAAAATGTGTAGTAATTCTATGTCTTTGCAGTTCTTTATATTAAAATTTCGCAATGGTTCATGATCAGTAAATATTTTGAATCTTTGGCCTATTAAATAATATTGCCAGTACAATATTGCTTCTTTTATTGCTAAGCATTCAATATATATTGCTCTTTTTGTTTTCTGAGATTTATTAAGTTTTCGTGAGAAATAAAATACCGGCTTAACAGATTCATCTTCTTGAGGTTGTTTTAAAATTGCACCAACACCTTCTATGCTAGCATCCGTATAGATGTATATTCGTTTATTTGGGTCGAATATCGCTAAGACAGGCGTTGTGCATAAATATTTTTTAACTTCTTCAAAACTTTTTTTACATTCATCTGACCATACAAATTTTACATTTTTTCGTAAGAGGTTATGTTATTTCTTATTATACTTGATAAAATTCTTTGAAATATAGCAGGAGCTGATTTTAGGCCGAAAGGTAAGCATGCCCATTGCCAGTGTCCATGGTGTGTCACAAAAGCAGTTTTGTATTTATCTTTAGCCCGCAAAGGAATAGACCAGAAGGCTGAATTGATGTCTAGTTTGGAAAAGAAAACACACTTTCCTACACGAACAACAAGATCATCAATTCGAGGGAATGGTTGACCTTCGGGGACAACTATTTTATTTAACTCACGATAGTCAATACACAACCGTGATTTTTTTCCCTCTTCCTTCTTATAAACTAAAGTAACAGGGGAAGCATATGGGCTATATGAATCTTCAATAAGTCCTGCTTTCAATAATTTTTTTTATTTGAGTTTCGATTTCTATTTTGTCCGGAATGGAACATTTGTATGGTTTTCTAGATACATATTTATTTTCTGTTAATCTTATCGTTGCTTCAAAATTTTTAACAGTACCGATATCAAATTTTTCTTTAGCAAAAACACTATCATATTTTTTTAAAAGATCATTCAAAACATTACTATTATTTTCAATAGGTAAAATCAAGCTCTGATTGCATTCAAAATTTTCATTTTCAAGCATAGGACTGCAACTTTGAGTAATTTCTAAGTTTTCATTTTGACATAATCGAAACTCTTTAATGCAATTCAGCCCGATTATCAAATCTTCTTCAAATAAATCACTTTTCATAATCAAAAATGAAAATTGTTTTTGTATATTAAGTATTTTCAAAGATACCGTTACTTCACCATGCGCATCTGTGAGACCACTCATTGTTTTTATCGTTTGAATCCCACTTAAATTGTTAATCAATTGTAATTTCATAAAAAACTTGTAACTTATTAATGACACATTGGCTCCGGAATCATAAAGCGCAATTGCAATTTCATTATTGATTATAACATTAAGTTTTATAAGCGGGATAAAATTCAGTTTTTTGATTCTGAGAATCTCAGGTCTAATCTGAGGTCTAACTTTGTTTCTGCATATAGTTTCTGAATGAAATCTATTCGCGTAGCCAGCTTTCTCACAGATTTGACATGGTACGAAGTTTCGCTTTTGTTTATTTATTTCAAATTCATATTTGCTCGTATGCGTACTATTGTCTGATATAGGATCGAGCTGTCGCAAGGTAGACATAAGATGTTCGATCGTTACTAATCCTTTCTTATTTAAACGCGATCTTACAAATTTCGGTAAAGCTAAAATAATAAAATTGATTTGAGAACTTATGCTCAGGTCTGGATCGACATCAATAAGAAGATTTATCTTTTTTAAAGCAAAGTCTAAGAATGGACCATTTAACCAACGAAAAGAATAAGCGTACTCAATTTCACTCCATGATTTCCCTCCAAATGTATTTAGGAAAGATGTCTTCCAATAATCCCAAGGTTTATCCATAGAACACGTTTTACATAAAGATGAGAACCAGTCTAAAGCAGGTCCTTCCAAGTTTATTTTTAAAGCTTCGGGGAATTGTTCTTCACTTATTTTTAATCTATCAAATTCGAAAATAAATAAATTTAACCATGACTTTGCATTTTGGTTTTTACTTGAAAATTTTTCTAGCATCATATTATTTCAAATAGACCGGATGGGATTTTCGATATTTGGTAAAGGGGTATTGGAAGTGCGTTGGGGGGAAAAATTTATTGCCTCTAAATAATGACCACAAAAGACTACATTACCTTCTTCATCCAAGTATGAACTTTGCAACTCTTTCTTTAGTGTGATGGTAATACATATCTAAATTTTCCTCTTGTATTTAGGCTCTTCACAGCTCCTTTGATAATAGACAGTTTCGCCAATTCAATATGCTTTTGGATTGGTTGATTCTCAATTGGAAAAGAAAAAATTTCTTCTTGGCCCAAAATTTGAATGGTTTTCACGTTAACCGTAGTTTTGTTTTCCCAAGCTTCGGAAGACAAACAGAATTTAACCTTGAGGTCTTCCACCTTAATTGTTGATTTGTAAGTTTCAGTTTTTATAGCTTGAAACTTATATGGTTTTAATCAGTCCAATAGGTTAATAACGACACAAGTTGATGTAGAACAGAACTATTAAAATTTAATTATAGATTAATAAAATAATTTAACAATAATTTTTGAATTACCTAAATCAACAATTATGTCGGCTTAGGGTTCTGTAACCCAACTTCTTGAACAATTGAAAACGAATGAAAAATTATATATCAAAACAAAATATTAATAATTGAAAAGTAAGATCATTTACACTAGTTATTAATAAAACAAGTAGTTTTTAACAAAGTACGAGATGTGGCAAATGTAGTCATAATGGTGGCTAAGTTTGTATGTTAGATGGCAACAAACTTACACATATATATTACATATGAACTCTCCATTTTTGTAATTAAAGCATCTACCGTTGAGAATATACACATATACATATACATATACAGTCAAACCTGGATAAGCGAGAGTTCAAGGGAGCACAATCTCATTCTCGCTCATAGAGGTTTCTCACTAACCCGAGTTTCTCGCTAATTAAGGTACATGGGTAGCGTTTCTCACTTATAGAGGTACGCAGCAATAACAAGTGACAGCAAGAACAAATGTAGTTAGTATTTAATAATGATAAAATTACATAAACACGTTACAGGGACACGTTTCCATTCGAAAAGAATGCGATAAAATAATAAAAATTTTTTAGTTCGACGAAATATAATGGGTACAATATTGACGAGAAAACAATGGTAGAAAGTTCCACGAAAGTTAAGAACGAGTCATAAAATAGCAGATGTTAAATTTGTTTGGTCGACTGTCGCTTAGAGAGGTATAGTTAAGTAGCAGTCTCACTTACGGAGGTCAATGAGGGAAAAACAACTCTCTCTTACAGAGGTTTCTGTTTCTCGCTAATAGAGGTTTTGGGAGCTTAAAATGTCGGGTCCTGGCTATTACTCTCACTTATAGAGTTTTCTCACTTATCCAGTTCTCACTTATCCAGGTTTGACTGTATACATATATGTATATATATATGTATATATTAGGGTGGTCCTTATTTTGTTTTTTTCCGAATTTTTTTCCACGATAGTCCTAAATCGGTTCTAAATATATTTAAAAAAAATCATGCCAAGTTATAGCCCTTTATTTCAATTTTAACCCGACCCCCCCGACAATCAAATTTTTATATGGAAATAACATGGGAAAAGTTCTGTTGATTGTTTGAAATTTTTTTCATTATGAAATAATGAACAGATAATGTCAAATAATAATGCTTCTTATAGAAAATTTAACGTTCTACAAAAAAGGTCTTTTATGATATTTTGCTAACTCTTACGGTTTCTGAGTTATTTAAGGTGAACATTTTTTGTTCAATTGACTTATTTGCTATAGATTGGAATAACATTTGTTATTCAATTCTAACGACAACATAGTTAATATCCCATTTAAAAATTTTTCCTGATTCGTTTTCCGGATCGCTATTATTGACCCCCAACCTACGCAGAATTCTATTCATCTGTCGAAAGGCATTCTTCATAATCAGAAGCATTTTTATCCTCAACAACCTGTCTTGTATGTAAAAAAAAAACTTTTCGAGAAACCGATGACTGGTCAGCTTTTGGACTTCTGCATTGATTTCTATTTTTGTTTGTCCAATGCAGATTTTGTATAAATTAGAACACAAAACACTGAGACGAAACCCGAAACTGAAATCTGAAACCTTTCCGCTTCCGCCAGATTGGTTGGCTTACATACATAAAAGTACAAGCAGATTACCATGGTAAATAACATAATTTTGCACTAGTGTACGTGAAAAAATCATCTATGCGTTATATATATGTATAAAGTATAGTAAACTCGATATTCTTTTTGACTGGTTGCTCGGCTCAGGTCACAGCTCACAAAGTTCCTTTGAAAATATAAATAAGCGATTGATGCGCCTCCGTTCCCTCGGTCCAAAGCTTCTTAAATGGGAAATTGATTTTACTATTCCATATACCTATACATTCATATAAACAATGATCTTAGTATGTGCAAAAGTGTGCCATGCTATTCATGTTTGTGAAATTGAGGTTATTGAATGTGGATAAGGAACTTGGGAGTGCATTTTCATGGAAAATATTGAAAGTGATGCCAGCTCTACATTTTTTCGACAAAATTCGAAAAAGCAATACAAGTGGCAATACAAAAATTAAAATGCAGTAAAACAAAAAAGTGTGCAGTACGGCAGTACGCACCAAGCTTAAGCAATACAAATATTGCTTTTGCAGTACTTTCGACAGCATTGGTGCTCATTGCGATGAAGTCCTAACTCACACCGACGAGGTATTACGGGTCACCAAACCCAATTTTTTCGTAAAATTTTTGTTTTTTTGCCCCTATCTCGTAAATGATAATAGCTATAAAAGAAATGTTTTCGGCAAACTTGTGGGAAATTTAATTTTCTACAAAAAAGTCTCAACAATCAATATGCTTACATCGTCATTTATTGAGATATTGAGCTTTTAAGTTGGGGAAGTTCGGAATTTTAATTAATAAAAATAATAATAATAATTTATTAAAATTCCATACTTCCTCAACTTAAAACAGAAGTGTGTTTTTGGGGGTGTTTTGTCGAGCCATCGCGTTTCCAGACTCCAGAGCCAAGGACTTGGTGAACAATACTGACTGATTGAAGGAGCCAACTGTAATTTACCCAAATTGCAATATCTTCAGGTGCGGGAGTGCTGCCAAGAACATTGTCAAGATGTTAACGAAAGGAGCATTTGCAATTTTGAAAATGCTCCTTTTTTATCGTTGCAGCAAATGCTTCCGTTGAGTAAAAAAAAATCAACAACGAAAAAAAAACGAAAACGTTTTATTTTTTTCAATTTTAATCGTGAATAACTTCTGAAGGAAGCACTTTGTGAAAAAGTTTAAAAACACCTTTTTTTAGAAAATCAGATTTTCTTTAAGGAACATGTTTGCAATTTTTCACATATTGATTTGTACGTGAGTTAAGAAAGTCCAAAATAAAACAGCAAAATCAAAAAAACATACCATTTTTCAAAGCTTGATTACTCGGGAACGGTTAGTCTGAGAAAATTTTTTTAATAAGACCTTTTTTAAAGGAAATTTAATTTTCTACAAAAATATTTGTCGTTAAATTTTTGGAATTTTTTTCTAGCTATCCTTAACAATATTTTCAATATGGATTTTGAATCAAAAATAAAATTTTTTTTTTTGGCCCAGTCTAATATATGTATGTATATATAAGTTAAAACACTTTTTACTTATTATTTTTTTAAAAAAATTCTTTATTGAAAATATAAATTTGGCAGAGGTTCTGGATGGTTGAACTGTAGTGAGTGAGTGACTTCCCTTAAAATAATTCTAATGCGGCATATACACTGTTCAAATGCTTGAACAGCATGTGAGAGTGTATTAGTAAATTCTATTTTACTTTGGATCTTAGATGAATAAAGAACAAGATGGAAAACTACACTAACACATTGATACCACCCCACAAGCTGCTGCACGCACTCATTCACAAAATTTCACTAGCACCACCTTATATTCGGATCTCAACACTGGGCTTACACAAAATTTCACTAACACCACTTTATATTCGGATCCACACACAGGGCTTACACAAAATTGTACCGTAGTATTGGTATTCTCGTCTGGGAACCGGTTTTTTTTTACTTTAAGTCACCTTAAGGCTACGTCTGGCAGAATTTTTGGATTTAAAACTTTTTTTTGGGTTTTGTAAATAAAATTTATTTGTGATTATATACTTTTTAAAGTATTTGGAAATAAAAATCTACGCATCAAAATATTAAAATATTTTCTTTTTTGTTAAACATTTCTCTGAGTAGTCTCCTCCCTTCTATTTCTTCTTTTTTAAAAAACGTTTCTTAAGAGAAATAGACAGAAAAGTATGACTGTTAAAAAAATATATACTAAAGCAAAACAGTAACCAATAAATATGAATTCATTTTGCATTTGTTTGATGAAAGAGATTCCAACTTAAGCTTTCGATTCTCTTCTTGAAGCTGAGTTGAAAATTTAAGCAGTTAATTAATTGAATTAAAAAAAAAATCAAAAGTAAAAGAATTGAAAGCGGATATCAAACTATGTAGACATTTTTTAAAAAACTTATCTCAATCAAAATATTGAAATGCAGAAATCTTGTAGATATTATGGAGAGCTCAGAAAGCCTTCACTCATCTTTGTAGCACAATTACTTACAAAGCACCAACACTTTAAGTTTTAATTTTTTTTTTGTGTTAAGAAAAATTGAAAACTTAAAGTGTTGGATCTTTGTTAATAATTGTGCTACAGAGATGAATGATGGCTTTCTGAGCTCAACACAACGTGGACAAAAATTCCACATTTAAAGATTTTGGTTGAGACAAGTTTTTAAAAAAATTTCTACCGAGCTTTTAGTAAAAACAAAAAATCAAAGCTTAAAGTGTTGGCGCTTTGTAAGTAATTGTGCTACAGAGATGAATGAAAGCTTTCTGAGCTCTCCATAATATCTACAAGATTGCTGCATTTCAATATTTTGAATGAGATAAGTTTTTCAAAAAATGTCTATATAGTTTGATATTTAGGTTTTGGTATTAAAAAAAAGTTAAGACAAATAACCGAAATGAGGGAGCGAATCAGAATATAATAAGTCCCAATAGAATCAGTATCGTTGCATGTTTATGAGTTTTCACATCTTGCCCAGCTTTACAAAAAAAAATTGAGTTTTTAAAAAACTATAACTTTGGTGTTGTTCAAACCCTGCCCTTAAGAATTTTTCAGTAGTATGGTGAAAATTAAATTTCAGGTTATGTTTCAAGGTGGTTTCAAGTTGCCAAGCAAAAAAAAAATAAATTCACCACGCATATACTTCCACAACTTTTTCGCGCCTTTTTTCTGCAGCTCACACGTATTCACAGATGGAGGCTGCGATTACAAAAACAACAATGTAAACAAATGGAAGTTGCGGGGAAGGAGACGTAATGGTTTTCCATATTGTTCTTTATTCATCTAAGCTTTGGATATACACACTTCAAGCTTGAGTCTTCCATCATTGTTGGTGTTGTTGTTGTTTTCCCCATTAAACTTCGTGCTCTGTGACTACAATGTTCACTTTGCGGTGTCTTTATGAAATGTATGCTGGATCAAGCATTCAATCTCGCATATACACTCTTCAATGATTGAAGCCTGATTGAACGAAAATCAAAACGATTTGATTTTGCTTCCAGCATACACACAGTGCATACGTGAGTTTTTTTCACTAATACACTCTTACATGCTGGTCAAGCATTTGAACAGTGTATATGCCGCATAACATATTTTATACCTATATTTTGCTGACCAATCAATAAAGTAGCGTGGGTCGATATCGATGGATGGTTTGGTGTGGCATCTCGTGGGGATTTCTGCTGACTTGCACATTAGATCACGTAGGCAGCTTGTGTGCGGATTTGGTTTGTATTTCTGTGATCATCTTAAGGGGGATATTCTGCTGACTTGCAGATAGGGTCACGTAAACAACTAGTGCGTGGATTTGTTTATTTTATGCGATCGTTCGCTGGCAGGTTGTGTGTGGATTTCTATGTCGTCTTCTCTTGTGTGTTTTGCCTTTGGGGTAGTTTTTGCTACGTCTGCAGAATGGGGATGGATTGGAAGACTTTGTTGATCGGAAATGCGCGTTAATGTATTTGGCGTTAACTTATATATTAGAGTGGGTCAAAAAAGTCGATTATTTTTTTTTTTTACAAATGCTACGGAAAAATAGGTTGCTAGACACCTTTAAAAAATTCTTGTCATTAATATAAGTATTATTTGAGTTTTATTTTCACAATTATCAAAATTTTTCTTCAATTATTCTAAACATTTTATTTTTAATCATTAGAAATCACGATCCTAAGAAAAATTTCTCTTCTACAGAATTTCTGTTTTGAATTTCATTTCATCCGTTTGAAATGTGAAAATAAAACTCAAATATATTAATGATAAGAATTGAAATTCAAATAAAATTCATAAATTAAATTGAAATTTTTCGAATATCTCATCAAAAACTTTAAAAATCCGTACACATGAAAGTTTGATGATGAATAACTTTTGAACGGTTAATTTCAACACTTAAACATAAAATACCATTTTTATAGAACAGTTAATTTCCATTAAAAATTTCTATTGCGCATTTTGTAAAAGTCATTTATTGTCAAGTTATAAAATTCATAAACAAAAATGAAATTTGTCTTAAAATAATCAAAATTAAATCCTTAATATCTATCAAATGGTAAGGCTTACGAAAAAAATACAAGATACCTTTTTTGTAGAGCATTAAATTTCCTAAAATATTGTTCTGAAACAGCATTAAACTTCTTAAAATATTGTTCTGAAACATTTTTCTGTTTAATCGATAAATGATGAGGCATGAATTTTTTTCTATTGGACTGAGAAAAATATACAAAACTGCGATGCGGAGGATCTAAATATTAAAATTAAGAGCTCATACTTTTTCAGAATTTTTTTCAAGGTGTCTAGCAACCCATTTTTCCGTAGCAATATATATATATATTGAGTTTTTAGATATATATATACATACATATATATATATACATATGAAAAAAGAGGCTAGAGGTGTAAAAATTCGAACGAAACAATACAAAGCGAAACGGGCCAAATATGAAGTAATCAAAGGCCAAATGATCTTTAAACGAAACGAATGCAAAGCGAAGCGAGAAATATCGAAGAATAAATAGACTAAACAAACGAAAAATTTAGCAACAAAATGCGAAACAACAAAAAGCGAAACAACTTTGGCGAAACAACAATAAACGAGATAAAAATGGCGAAACGTACCATACCCGTTTCGAGTTAATGAAATGCTCTTGTCGATGATCAAGTCCTTTTTATTCAAGAAAACATAAGAAACTTATTTGAATCACACATTCCGTTAGTAACTAAAGATGTCATAAGAGAAAAACCACCATGGTTTAATAATCACATAAGAAAACTTATATATGAACGAGACCAAGCTTACAAACGCTGGAAGCGCTTTCGAATAAACGCGTTGTATGATGTATTTAAAGCATTAAGAAATAAGGTAACATAATGGTAACATACGAGATTCGTGAAATGAAGAGACGTTATTTTGCTCCAAGGTTAGACCCCTCACAAGCTGGACGGAAATTGTGGAAAAACCTACGGGATATTGGCATCGGCAAGCAGAAAAATAAGAACTACGACAACGTCGATTGTAATGAACTAAATAGAAATTTCTTGTCACTTCCAAGTTCAGAAGTGACTGATGAAACATCGACATTATCATTTGAGAATGTTTCTTTTTCCTTCCCTTATTTTAGTTTTTCACTGGTTGATGAAGCTGATGTTTTAGAGAGCTGCATTCACGTAAAATCCAATTCTATTGGATTTGATGCAATTCACCCCGTTTTTGTAAAAGCTATACTCCCATATATTTTGAAATACATAACCCACCTTTACAATACCATTTTAATGTCAAATGTTTTTCCATCAGTTAGGAAACAAGCAAAAATAGTTCCAATTCCAAAAAACCAAAATGAGTTTCGACCTATTCCAATTTTACCATTTCTTTCTAAGGTCTTAGAAAGGATAATGAATTGTCAGATGAGGAAATTTCTAACTGACCACAACTTACTATGCACTAGCACTTATCAGTCTGGTTTTTGTCCTAAGCACAGCTGTTCCACAACCCTTATAAATGTAGTAGAAAATATTAGGCAAGCCGTTGATTGTGAGAATGTCACGTTTCTAGTTCTTCTAGATTTTTCTAAGGCTTTTGATACGGTAGACCACCAAATCCTGGTTAGTAAGTTGGTAAATCAAATGGCGCTCTTTTGGAAAATGAAGCAATACACTTCTACACCGATGGTTCAAAAACCAGCGAAGGTGTGGGAAGTGGAATCTACTCAGAAAAGCTGAATCTCAGTCTTTTCTTCCGCCTACCCGATCATTGTAGTGTGTTCCAAGCGGAAATTCTGGCGATTAAGGAGGTGCTGTCTTGGCTCAAAGAAAACGTCATATCCTCCACGGATATTCGGATCTTCTCAGACAGCCAAGCTGCCCTTAAATCTCTTGCCTCTGTCTCTACAAAAGCCATCACGGTCCAAAATTGTCAGATGTCTCTGAGGGAGATGTCAAATCAGTTTAACATTCACCTTTCATGGGTGCCAGGGCACAGGGACATACCAGGCAACTGTTTGGCAGACGAACTAGCCAAAAAGGGCACGACCACTTCCCCACGCTCAGAATGGAACAACATAGGTGTACCTATCGCTACATGTAAACTCCTGCTTAGACAGGACGCTTCAAGGATAACAAACACTAGATGGACTGAGAGTAATACATGCCTTGCAACCAAAAAAGTTTGGCCGTGTGTGGACTCAAAACGATCAAAGAGTTTGTTGGCCCTGAACCGTCTGTGTCTAGGTTCTACCATAGGTGTTCTTACAGGACACTGTCTAATAGGGAGACACGCCAAAAGACTTGGTGTGTTTTCCAATGATTTCTGCAGAAGCTGCATGGACGAGGAGGAGGAAGATACCGTTCAACACCTTCTTTGCTTATGCCCTGCACTGCTTCATAGGAGGAAGGCTCATCTCGGTGAATTCTTCTTCGATGATACTAGCGACCTAGCTTACATAGACCCTAAAAGTCTTTCAAAATACATTAAAAGTTCCACGTGGTTCGACTAGCAGGTGATTAACCGGCTAGTACCGTAATGGAAGATTAATGAGTGATTAACTCGTTAATCTTACATCGGGTTTCCGAGATCAGTAGGTGATTAACTTGCTGATCTCTGTGGTATCACAATGGGCCCTTGTGGCCTAAGTGTGTTAGGCAATGTACTCATTGACTGACAGCCACTTCCACCTAACCTAACCTAAGTTGGTAAATCAGTTCAATTTCTCTTCCTCTTCTGCAATGCTAGTTCAGTCTTATCTGAACCTTCGATCTCAGGCAGTTGTGGCAAATCGTTCCGTTTCCGAATTTTTAATGCTAAATAGAGGGGTTTCACAGGGTTCAATACTTGGACCCTTATTGTTCTCTATGTATATCAATGACTTACCTTTATGTATCCAAAAACGCCAAGTAGATATGTACGCTGATGATGTTCAGATTGGTGAAGTCTTCCAAAATTGTGATTATGAGCACAAGCGAAAACTGAATGTTGCTTACAATAGCATAGCTAGATACATTTTTGGACTGAAAAGATACGACCACGTTTCTAAGTTTTCTAAATCCATCTATGGTGTTACTCTCGAAAACCTTTTCAAGTATAGATCGTTAACTTTATTGAATAATGTCATACAAACGCGCCAGCCACCGTACCTCTTTATTAAAATATGTTATTTGCGTTCTAATAGATCATTGAATATTGTGCCTTTGCGTTATACGTTTTTATTATCTGAGCGCCAATTTTTCATAACTGTGATACGTCTGTGGAACTGTCTACCCCGATCTTTAAGAATGATAAGCCATACTAATCTTTTTGGAACTAGATTAAAAGAATATCTGGCAACGTTAAGGTAGTGATGACTGATGATATATGTAAATATGTAAATTGAACAAATTTTCATTTCAATTTATTTTATTTTAATTTTTATTTTTCTGTTTCCTTTTCTTCTCCATTTTGATTTTTCTTTTATATTTTTCTTTTATATTTTTTAAAGTCTTACTATTTCAAAACTTTGTCTTATAAATTGTTGAACTTAATCTAAAGAATTACAACACATCTATATAAAATAATTAAGTTTATACTACTTTAAAAGATATTGTATCTTATTGTATAAATCTATTTAAATAAATGTATGAAATATGAAATACTTGAGTTTTTTGTAGGAATCCAGTGTAATTTAAAGCCCTTAAAAAAATTTTCATAATTTTGTATCTATATATCTATCTATATCTATGTATTGGAAATTCAGATATAAATTTAAAAAAAATCACATAGTATTAATTTATTTGCAAGACAAGCTACATTATAACTTAAAACCTGACAGGCATTGGGTTGCTAATTACTCTGAGGGAGTTTTTTCACATATAAATTTTGGTGCTTGGGTGAGTCTGAGGTGACCGAGTATGTAGACTGTAGCTTTGACAGGTGATTTTCAATGAAGGACTTGTCTTCCAAATTTGTTGATTTAAATATTCCATCGGGGGTACACTTGTATCGTCTGAAACTATTTACTATGAGAGTCCACCGTCTGATTTCAAGTTTGGGCTGTGTGCTTTAAGAAGACTTCGTTTGACTTGTCTCAGGTGAAACTGTTCTGCTCTTTCATTTCCTGTTAGATCTTTGTTGATTAATATTCGTTTGCCAGCTAACTTCTTTGTCGACGACAGTACAGCATTTACTTCTGTTGAACTAGCTAACTCAAATACGAAGGTTTTATTCTCGTTGGCTGAACTTATTTTTCTAACCCCGTTGGTCGTTGCAACTACACGAAGAGTTGAACTGCAAACTTCCTGAAACTGGGATTTCGCTCCTTCTACGTTTTCTGTGCTTAAACCTGTTACTATGACGTTCATTCTTTTTGTAAACTTTTCTGTTTCTTCCATTTTTTTCTTCAATTGAACTTCGCCATCTTTCAATTTTAAAACTTCTTCCTTCAGAATTTGGTTCTCTTCTTTTAGAACTGCTATATAATTTTTTATTCCATTATGTCTTGTTTCGTTGCAAGATGTTCAAGTTTCCTGTCTAACAGCCTATCCATTTCTCGAATAAGGTCCTCCTATATTTTTACGTTAAATGACATATCTGGTTTTGGACAAGGTTTTTTCGAATTTGAAATATTTTTGTGATCTGATCTTTTCAATTTTGTTGTGTCGTTCAAGAGAAATGTTTTGACACAGTATAAAAAACCTGTATTTAATACACTGAAGTGGTTTGGGGCTAATTTCTATGGTTTGGGACTAAGTCTTATGCCACATAGGTTCGAGTCTTGACTGTTATTACTGTGGTAAAGCTCGTTCTTCGCGTACAACGCGTTGGC
This sequence comes from Melanostoma mellinum, assembly GCA_914767635.1. Classification (NCBI taxonomy): domain Eukaryota; kingdom Metazoa; phylum Arthropoda; class Insecta; order Diptera; family Syrphidae; genus Melanostoma; species Melanostoma mellinum. Next base: position 99,091,455 of record OU612059.1, read on the forward strand.
GCTCAAAGGTGTTTATAATTTTGTTTGTTTTTGTTTTTTCTTATTAGATTTTAGTGTAAAGTTTAAGCTAATGTGTTCACAATTTCGAAATATAGTTTTTTTTTCTGTGAATCTTTGCTATTGACAATGAGTGACTGTTGTTTCTTATGTCATGCAAGAACCTCTCTGTGCTCCATTAATACGTAGTTTTTGTCACTTCACCAGATAATTTCAATTTTTGTTTTTTTGATTACTAAGCACAGAATAAAAGGCAAGACCAACTACCGTGTGCAAAGTGTGCTGCTTTCAAACAAATCAATGTGAACCGAAATTTGTTGGGTGTAAGACTTTAATAAACTTTTCTTAGAGCCACTCGAGAATACAACCACTCACTTAGAAATTCGATTACTATGTTATGATACTATTGCATTCCTTAAAGTCATTTAGCAACATTAAAATTAAGGTGTCTCTTGGCTGCGTGGCTCAATGGTAGAACCGTTACCTATTCAGTCGATCTTTGACTTTCGTTCAGGAAAGACTTCAGTGGAGACAGTGTTATACTAAAAGTTTTTTTTTTTCAAGTGATTGAAGTGCAAATCAAGTTATCGATTTGATAATTGAAAAGTTAGCGCAGTTGCAGAGTGGCGGACTCTAAATCTGAAGGTCGTGGGATCAATTCCCATTAGAGGCGACCAAAACTCTAGAAGCTTTTTTTCACAACCGGGAGGTAGAAAACGTGATTCATTGGGAAGAAAAGCAGATGGTCAAGAAGATAAGGGCAGGGGCATTTAAAGATGGTTCAGCGAGTAAAACGTTGTTGGAGGCAACTGCAACAACAACAAACACCTTAGCAGCGGAAACAACCGCAAAATCGATAGCGGCAACAACCGCAAAAACAGCAGAGGCAACTGCAGTTAAAAGGAGGAGACGACGGCGACGAAGGTAAAGCCAAATTTAGTGCCCCGAAAGCAGAAGGCAAAGGGAGCGGCAGAGGAGGTCGACGACGATGGAATATCGACCAGCACAGAAAGCATCGTAAGTCTCAATTTGACTTACGATTATGAGTCAAACGGTGGTGATGGATGTTATAAAGGTAGCGGCAATTCGTTCGCTGCCTTGGCAAACAACAACAACGACAATGACGAAGACGAAGAGCGGATCCAGTCTCTCACTGAGACACTGGAAAAGCTTAATAAGGAAACTGCCGAAATTATAGAAAGGGAAGAGGTTCGTAGGCTACCGAAGAGGGAGGCGCATCAATAACGGTAGCAACCAAAAGTTGACGCGCAAAAACATCAGCAACAAGCAGCAGCAGAAAAAGCTGCAAACAACTAAGAACATATGTAAGTCAGCCATTGGCGATATTTTTAGTATAAAACGAGTAGGTCAAGATCAGCATGCTATCTAATGTGAAAACATTGGTGACCATAAGATCGTTCGGGAGTTGTTGAACAAGACAACCACCAGACATTTTACTTTCACTCCCCAAGAGGAGAAAACCAAAAGCATGTTACTAAAAGGGGAAGAGCACACCTCTCACCAAGAGGAGCTCTTAGTTGAATTCCGTAGGTTGGCGGGCGACGATCTCAAGCTCTTCGGGGTCAAGTCGTTCATCACGACCAAGGTTAGACGGGAGAAGCGGCTATTGCCGATGTTCCTCGTCACGGGGACATTCTACAATGTCTTCGTTACTAACGGTTCGGTCACGCCGTGTGGAGAGAACCTCAATGATAAAGAGTGTAATCTCGGTGAGACAAGGGTCGAAGCAAGACCCTACTGAAGGGTGTTATCTGTGGTGGAGATGGACACCCTGCTTATTATCGGGTATGACCTCGATACCAGGTAATTAAAAGATCAATCAAGAAAGCTGCTACTACAGTTACAAAGGATGAGGAAAGGCATGCAGCCAGACCTACTCCAAGGGCCGTCATTCCCTAAGTTTCCTACGCCCAAATGGCAGGTTGAGCTGGGAAGACGGTACAACCTCCTCAGAAGGCGGGCGCACAGCCATCTGTGTCAAAGGCTGGGAGTAGGAAGTGTTGGTCGCTCTGCGTGTCATTCAATCACAAATGAGCGAACTATCGCGGCAAATCAGTGAGCAGGCGTGCAAGGTGGAATTGATCTACCGTGCAGTGCCGTCGCTTGCGCAATTTTCAGGTTAACGAGCGCGCTGCCGGAGAGGCCTTTTAAGATCCTAGCCGTGAATGTGAGTTCGCTAGTTAGGATAGAACGACGAACCATCTTCCTGGAGTTTTTAGAAAACCAACGTCCAGATGTGCCTGGCAAAAATCCTCGATCGAACCCTCCAAGTGGGTGCCGGGCGGGCAATGTTCACTACATATACTTATCATTGTCTGTAAGATGTCAGACGGTGACAGCCAAGGTTAGGTTGGATCGCTGGGTGGTTGTGACTTCTCAAAAGCACAATCCTTAGAAATCCAATCTCACCATAGATACGAGGCTCCTAGTTTCAGTGATGGTGTGAGCATTTATAATCCGTGCCGAAGAATTAAAGGTTTAGGGATAAACCAATCAATAACGAGCTCTTCTGGATGCTTAGCAGGGCTTAGAATAGACTAGCCTTACCCCGGTACACTGGGGCTGACCTTTTCCTTCCGTAGTTACTAGTGGGACTTTCTATGGTATTTTTAAAAACAAATAAACAAACAGAAAAAAAACGAACAAAAAGACAAAAGATAAAACTGGGGGAGGCAACGAAAGTTGTACATGTACACAGTCTCCGATTTGGCTGCAAAGTCGAAGCAGGAATGTGAGCCAACGGGCAAACCTTCCACCAGTGGGATACAAGGTTCGCACACAGGCTCAGAACCAGCTGCAAAGCCAGTTCAGGTCTGTACAGCGGGAACCAAGAATCCCGACTCTGGCGAGCAGCACAGCCCGCTGGAATCTGGTCAAGAGCAGGCTGCAAAGCTAGTTCTAGCCAGTGAATCGGAGGGCAAACGGACCGCCACTGCTAATAGAGGGGATGAAGTCCCCAATATTAGCTTTGAAAACAATTCGCCTGCTTTGGTGCTACCATCAAGACAGGACGAGGTGAAACCTACAAAGAGGGGAAATGGAGGGGTGATCAACGCCTCCGTCTCCACCTCGAATGCCCTTAAAATAAAGGACACGGGGAGGGCCATCCAGACTGGCACGGTGAGAGAGGCGATTAGAAACCTTACCCCTGCGGGTCGGTACGTACCCTCGTCGAGTACAATGAATCCTCCAATTGGTGGAGCAGGAGAGGTGGTCAACAACTCCAGCTCGGCCAAGGGATGGACTCAGATTGAAAAAACGCCCGCTCAGGTGCGTCGCCAAGCCAGAAGGGTAATGGAAACGGTGGGTGATAAACCCGCAGTGGAGAGAACACCGGGTGAGGTTAAAAATTGAAGTGGGCAAATAAAATTGCAGAAGAGACCAACCAAGACTCAACGTCGAAGCGAAACAGGTCGTTTGAGGTTGAAAAACCTCAGCGTCAAGCTGATCGCCTGCCAAGACCAGAGATCGCTTCATCTATATAAACTTGCGGTCAGCGGTTAAGGTGAGATCTGGTCAGGTGCTAAGCTAGAGGTTGTGGCAAGGGAGGATATCCCAAGCAGACCGAGAGCTCGTGCATTGGTACTGGCCTTACATGAATCGCGTGAGATGGTTCTCCAGTTGATTAAGTACAGCAACCTGGATCTGTCCACTCAAGATTGGACGGTTCCGGTGATAGAAAAAGAGTCGGTGGGTCGTTATCGGTCGGCTCTTGTCATCCTAAATATGGAGTCATTAGAATCCTTGGCGGCACGCGGGGGTGTTATTCAGTACGGCTTTGACAGCCTAGTGCTGAAAATATACAAAAAAGATGAGGACGCTGCAAAGCTTCCAAAGCAAGCGGCTGAATCCGAAGCCAAGGAGTCCACTGCGAACGTCGAATCTTCCATGGAGACAGACACGGCAAGTTGCTCTGATTCTTTGGAAAAGCCGTCTTGCTCGAAACTGGTCGAAAAGACTACAAAAATAATGTCTGATCAAGACGCAATTGAAAATAAATCGTCCGATAAGGACGACAACAACAAAGGTGGGGTCTTAGACTCCGACGATGAAATGCTTGGGGTTCTCCTTTCTGAGGATGAGTTGCTAGACTCCGCCTCAGATATGGAGGACCTTAATGCAACAGTGTTGGAGATTAAACTGGATGATTGTAGCAATGCTGCAGATACTCCAGATTAATCTCCAACACTCCATCAAAGCCTCGGCCGGACTCCTTCTCCGACTAAGCAAGTCCGGCGAGGATATAGTCCTGATCCAGGAACCATGGATTAATAAATCCGTGGTAAAAGGACTCAGGACGAAAGATTATTCTCTGCTATATGTGACGGACAAAGGTGAACCAAGATCCTGCATACTGGCAAAGAAAACACTTTACGTATTTTTACTACCTAATTACAGCAACTGCGCCATCACAACAGTAGAGCTTCAGACCACCAGTGGGACCTACTGGCTCACGTCCGCCTATCAAGGCCAAGACCAACTGGGGCCGCTACCAGAAGAGACGCTCGAGCGCGTAATAAAAAGCGCAACAAAACTCAAGGCAGATCTCATAAAAGGAAGTGATGTCAACGCACATCACGTTGTATGGGGAAGTATGTTGACTGATTTGAGTCTTTATTAAACCGTCATTGCGTTCATACTTGTTTCCTCTTTCTACACCGTCGTTGTATTCGTACTTGTTTCTACTTTTTACATACAAAGTGTCTTTTAAACAATACTTAGAAACATAGTGGTTACATTAATTATTCATTGAAAGAAAAGTAAAAAAAGTTAATAACAAAAAGTTAATAAAAATAGTAAATAATAGTTAAATAACAGCTTTGACCCTTATAAATCACCAGGGCCTCACGGAATTATCCCTGCGGAGCTGCAGCAGGTTTCAGACATCATCATCTATAACTTAGAAATGATCATGAAAGGATGCATCAGCTACGCCTATAATCCTAAGGCCTGGAGAGAAGCTAGGGTCGTCTTCATACCTAAAGCCGGCAAAAGCTCCCATGTAAATCCAAAAGATTTAAGACCTATCAGTCTATCATCCTTCTCCTTAAAACACTGAAAAGAATTATTGACATACACTTAAGATAAGAAATTAAACCTAGTCTGATCTCAACATGCCTATACAAAAGGTAAATCAGTGGAAACTGCACTCCTTCACTCTCTGGTTTGCACCATTGAAAAATTCCTGCACTACAAAGAATACTCTCTCGTCGCATTCCTAGACAAAGACATAGAGGGTGCATTTAACAATGTTAACAATACAGCAATCAATAATTGATGGCTGCTCATAGAAGAACACATCAAGAACATGATAGCAACAATGCTCAGTAGCAGAATAATTAGTTCTGAATTGGGGAGCTACAAAACAAGCAGAATGGCTAATAGAGGAACCCCGCAGGGAGGAGTTTTATCAGTTCTATCAGTTTTTAACAAATTGTTAATCAACATTGAGGACGAAGGTTTCAAAACCGTAGCCTATACCGATTATGTAGCAATTGCCTTTTCAGGCAAGGACCCACAAACCCTAGCTGAGCTGATACAAACAGAACTTAACAAGCTTAACAATTAGGCTGTAGATTGTGGTCTGAACATCAATCCGGGGAGAGTACGATAACTTTGGCGACAAAAAATAATAACGGGATTTAGTGGAGGGGTTCAATACAAGCATTTTTTACTATTGGAGGGGGGGGGGGGTCTATCTCCCCCCGTTTAGGCGGTAGGGGCAATTTTATAAAAATTGAATTAAAATCTAAAAAAAAATATTGAAGAACAACGGGAAAACTAACAGATACAATTTATACTTTTTATGAGAATCAGAAATCTGCACTTTATAATACATAAATTTTAAATGAAGTGATTTCAATTTATAGTTTTTGAAATAACTGAATTCAAAGTCAAAATTTAGGAAAAAAAAATTGAAAAAATCACTTTGAGTATGATGTTTTTTGTGATTTCAAATGCCAATAAAAAAAAATTTGATGTAGTTAGTTGCTTTAATAAATTTTTTATCAAACGCTGTAAACTACTTTTTTCTATGTCTTATAGTATTTGAGATAATTGAAAGATAGTAAAACTATTGAAGTATGCAATGTTTACAAAAAATTATGGAAATACGTACGAATTTACAATAATGTTAGCAAATAGACTAGTGAAAGTATGAAAATTCATCAGACAGGTGCTTAGTACTTATGTGCAATTAATTTGCATATGCAACAACTTTCCGCATGGCCTGCTTCGCGGGGGCTCATTATTTTAACCCTTTTTCCGCAGGGTTAAGCTGCTCCTGCTAAATATGAAAATAGCAATTGTTTTTCTAACTGCAAGTTATTTGATTGAACTGAAAAGAGTTTTGTTGCTATTTTCATATTAAGCATGAGCAGCTTAACCCTGCGGAAAAAGGGTTAAAATAATGAGCCCCCGCGAAGCGGGCCATGTGGAAAGTTGTTGCATACGGAAATTAATTGCACATAAGCACCTTTCTGATGAAGTTTTATACTTTTATACTTTTTTCAGTTCGATCAAATAACTTGCAGTTTGAAAAACAATTTGCTATTTTCATATTTAGCATGAGCAGCTTATACCTGCAGAAAAAGGGTTAAAATAATGAGCCGGCCGCGAAGCGGGCGATGCGGAAAGATGTTGCATACGGAAATTATTTGCACATAAGCACCTTTCTGATGAAGTTATACTTTTATACTTTTTTCAGTTCGATCAAATAACTTGCAGTAAGATAAACGATTGCTATTTTCATATTTAGCGTGAGCAGCTCAACCCTGCGTAAAAAGGGTTAAAATAATGATCCCCCGCGAAGCAGGCCATGCGGAAAGTTGTTGCATACGGAAATTAATTGCACATAAGCACCTGTCTGATGAATTTTTTTTACTTTAATACTTTTCTCAGTTCGATCAAATAACTTGCAGTTAGAAAAACAATTGCTCTTTTCATATTTAGCAGGAGCAGCTTAACCCTGCGGAAAAAGGGTTAAAATAACGAGCCCCCGCGAAGCGCGCCATGCGGAAAGTTGCTGCATACGGAAATTAATTGCACATAAGCACCTGTCTGATCAACTTTTATATTTTTATACTTTTTTCAGTTCGATCAAATAACTTGCAGTTAGAAAAACAATTGCTATTTTCATATTTAGCATGAGCAGCTTAACCCTGCGGAAAAAGGGTTAGAATAATGAGCCCCCGCGAAGCGGGCCATGTGGAAAGTTGTTGCATACGGAAATTAATTGCACATAAGCACCTGTCTGATAAATTTTTATACTTTAATACTTTTTTCAGTTCGGTCAAATAACTTGCAGTTTGAAAAACAATTTGCTATTTTCCTATTTAGCATGAGCAGCTTAACCCTGCAGAAAAAGGGTTAAAATAATGAGCCCCCGCGAAGCGGGACACGCGGAAAGTTGTTGCATACGGAAATTAATTGCACATAAGCACCTGTCTGATGATTTTTATACTTTTATACTTTTTTCAGTTCGATCAAGTAACTTGCAGCTGGAAAACCAATTGCTATTTTCATATTTAGCATGAGCAGCTTAACCCTGCGGAAAAAGGGTTAAAATAATGAGCCCCCGCGAAGCGGGCCATGCGGAAAGTTGTTGCATATGGAGATTAATTGTACATAAGCACCTGTTTGATGAATTTTTATGCTTTCATACTTTTTTCAGTTCGATCAAATAACTTGCAGTTAGAAAAAACAATTGCTATTTTCATATTTTGCATGAGCAGCTTAACCATGCGGAAAAAGGGTTAAAATAATGAGCACCCGCGAAGCGGGCCATACGGAAAGTGGTTGCATACGGAAATCAATTGCATATAAGAACCTGTCTGATGAATTTTTATACTTTCACTAGTCTATTTCCTAACATTATTGTAAATTCGTACGTATTTCCATAATTTTTTGAAAATATAGCATACTTCAATAGTTTTACTATTTTTCAATTATCTCAAAAACTATAAGACATAGAAAAAAATATTTATTATTATTACATTTTATTCACATATAATTAAAATTACATGGTAATATTTAAAATTAATGAGCTTAGCTGCAGAGACTATTAGCTCGAAAAAAGGATATATCTATATGCTAATGTTAGTTAATGAAAGAAAATGGTTGATTTTTTCTATATTTATAGTATTTGTATTTTTTAGGGCATCGTAAATATTGGTGTTTTTAAATATGTTGAGAAAAAAATAGTTTACAGCGTTTGATAAAAAATTTATTAAAGCAACTAACTATATCAAGTTGTTGCATACGGAAAATTTTTTGTTATTGTTTAAAATTAATAATTTGAAGCCAACCTTGGCAAACCTTTTGTTCACTTTTTCTAAGTGCATATGACTTGTTCATTCACTCAGAAATAAAATTTATTGCATGCGACTGCAGTAAATTTTATAAGTGTCGGTGTACTCAAAAGGTTTTTTAAATTTTTTTTCCCTAAATTTTGATTTTGAAGTCAGTTAATTCAAAAACTATAAATTGAAATCACTTCATTTAAAATTAATTATAAAGTGCAGATTTCTGACTCTCATAAAAAGTATAAATCGTATCTGTAAGTTTTCCCGTTGTTCTTCAATATTTTTTTTAGATTTTAAGTCAATTATTATAAAATTGCCCCTACCGCCTAAACGGGGGGAGAAAGACCCCCCTCCAAAACTAAAAAAATGCTTGTATTGAACCCCTCCACTAAATCATGTTATTATTTCTTGTCGCCAAAGTTATCGTACTCGTGCCATCAATCCACACAAAACGGGATTAGTTCTCTTTACGAGGAAATACAAAACTCCGGACTTCAGACCCCCAACTATTAAAGGGGTCACTCTCACACTTTCAAATCAGGCTAAATATCTAGGTCTCATTTTTGACAAAAAACTGACCTGGAAAACCAAATCACCCATTGGCTTTTTACCTCGGTAATTAGACCGATACTCACATACGGGGTGTGATTGTCTGGTGGACCGCACTAGACAAGATGATCAAAAACAACTAGCTGGCCAAAGTTCAAAGAACGGCAAGTCTGTGTATTAGTGGCGCACTGAGGACAGCCCCATCGGACGCCCTCAATGTACTACTAGATCTCACACCCCTAGATAAGTTAACAACAGCAACATCCAAGTTTCGGGTGACACATGAATATCCCACAAACAAGTCAAAGTCAAAGTCAAAGTAAGCAACATTTCGATCTCGGATATCGCGCGTGGCCACATGCGAATCAACAGTGCGGTCATCGGACACAACCTAACGGTGGGAATTGCAATCTTACTTTTGAAACTCTTTTGTAACGTAGTTCACTTCCTTTAGAAATTATATTCAAGGTTTAGTCTTTAGTTCGTCTTCATTGTCATAACTCATAAATTCGATGTCATAGCAAAGAAAAAATAAAATAAATAAATTTTTTTTAAGATAAAGTGAATCCTGTTTAAATAATTGGCGCCCAAACAAGGACCTGATATTGCGTTCAAAAGTAGATAGTTGAAAAGTAAAAAGTTTGGCAGTAAATAATTAAAAAAATAAAAAGTTTAAGAATTCTTTTCGCGACCGTGAAAAAGTGTGCGAGTCAAAAGTGCGCGACGATAGTAAGTACAAAAGAAGACAAAAAGAAGAAATCAAAGAAATAATAAAAAGAATAAAAATACCTGTATGTGAAAACATAATAAGAAAAGAAAACACACAAACGAAGGAAACCAAGGAAGAGTACCCGAGTCACCGTAGGAACTAGAAATCCCCACTGGAAAAAAGGGAAACCACTCGACCGGCGCAGTATCAGGAACAATGAGGATATTTTTAATGTAAGAAAATTTTAAATCACCATATTTTCAATAACATTTAAAATTGTATCGATAAAAAACAAACACACATTTTAAAATCTAATTTTGTAGAGAGTGAAAATTTAAAAACATACATTGATTCTAACACTTTCCTTGCGGAAAATTTTTAAGAACGATTTTTACTGTAAGAACAATTCTAAATTACTATATTCTTAATTATATCGAAAAACCCAAAAACAAATTTAAATTTGTAGAGATCAAATTTTTGAGTAAGGACGAATTAAAGACTCACTTTAACTTTAACCAAACGCCTTTCCTTAAAAGTGTTCGCATTTTCGAATTCTATCAAAATTTTTCATAGACTTTAATAAAATGGTTAACGATCAAGCAGGCGCTTCAGATTCAGCACCCGCCCCACCACCTCGAACTTCAGACTTAACTGATTATATTAATCAGGTTGTCGAGAGTGCTTTCGCCCAAATGGGAACCCCTTCTGGGGAAGCCGAAAGTGTAGACCAGTCTATCGATGTAGGTCAAGCAAGAAATCTGGAGGGATTAGAAAAAAATCCCGGACGTAGTAAAAAGTCTACGTCAATTCTCAGGGGAACCTGGAGAATTTAGCTCTTGGAAAAAGAGCGTAGATAGGATATTAAAAATTTATGAGCCTGTCCGGGGCTCTCCAAAATACTTCGGTATACTGAGTGTCATTCGGAATAAAATAATCGGCCAAGCTGACGTGGTCTTTGAGTCATACAGTACTCCACTAAATTGGAGTAGAATTTCCAAATGTCTCATGCTGCATTACGCAGATAAAAGAGACCTTGGTACTCTCGAGTACCAGATGATGGTTTTGGTCCAAGGTAACCAAACCATCCCTGATTCCTATCAGCAGGTTTACCAGCACCTTTCTCTGATACTAAACAAGCTAGGATCCATGGAACTAAGTGCGGAATCACTTACTACCATGACTAGTGCCTACAGAGATAAGGCATTGGACACGTTTATACGTGGACTAAAAGGAGATCTTCCTCGGCTCCTTAGCATAAGGGAACCGACCAATCTCCCTCAGGCATTACACCTCTGCCTGAAATTAGACAACGTTAATTTCAGGACAAACTATCCAACGAATAACCACCATACTACATTAAAAAAATCTGTTTTCCAAACACCGCCTTTGCTGCCACCACGTCGACAAGTCCCTACTAACAGCACACCAGCTTTTGGAAATAGGTTTATACCCGAATTATACCATAACTCTCAACCAAGATTTTACTTCCAACCGCAACAACCAGTGAACCGACAGATCAGTCACCAAAGAAATTCCTATCCCTTCCAACATAACCAGACCAACGCATTCAACCAAAATCCCCATTACCCTCAAAATCTCCCTCTAAAACCACAGCCAAAGCTGCAACCAATGTCAATTGACGGCTCCATCCGGTCACAAAGGGTCAATTACCAGAATAGACAAAAATACCCAAACCCAGTTTATAAGAGGCCTAACTCTCAACAGATCCACACTCCACACAAATTCCAAAGATTATACCATACCACCCTAAGAGATGATCCAAATATCGAGGAACCTCACGAGACCAATGCGCAGCAACCATACGAAGACTCTGAAGGCCCATGTTATCCAGTGGAATACGACGACAATTTGGACGAATATGCCGATCTCCAAAATGATGAACAGGTGGAACAAGCTCAACCAGAAGAGGTTCATTTTTTAGACTAGATAGCTCTTCGCTACCCTATTTTGAATTCACGGCGAAGAGCGGAAAAGTATGCAGATTCTTACTCGATACCGGATCAAACAAGAATTACATACAATCATGCTACATCCGGAACCCGATACCTAATGACTTCATATTTTTTGCAAATTCCATTAACGGTAATACCAAAAACACTCATCATGCACAAATAGAACTCTTTGGCCCAGATATTCCCAAAATAAAATTTTTCATTCTTCCTAGCCTAAAAACATTTGATGGGATTCTTGGGAATGATAGTCTAAAAGAATTAGACGCCGTCATTCATACAAAAGACAACTTTTTCGTAATTAACAATAACATCAAAATTCCCCTTAAACAACAATTCTCTCAGGCAATCAACTCAATATTAAATGCTAAAATCTCTCATATATCACAAAATCAAGTCCACCGACTAACTCAAATCTTTCACAAATGCATTAAATTCACTGATACTTCAAGAGTTCAGTTTTAAAATCATTTTTATTGTTTCTTTCTTATAACTACTTACTTGCTAACAAAAATGTTTAAACTAGCTTATATAATAACTTAATTTACTTACTGACCCTAGGCGGGTACTCTAAATTACTCAATAACTTAATTCTAATGCCTTTCGGCCTAAAGATACCGTATATATTTCAAACTATAACCAATTAACACTAAGAAAATAAAAACTTAGTTTTTTTGATCGTTTTTTTTTTTTTGTTTTTTCTTAAAATTACTTACAACTAATTAAAACTACTTAAAACTAGAGCAGCCACAGTAGCTTTTTTACAATTTTTTTTTTTTTTTGGTTTTTTGTGCTATAATTTTTTTTGGATTTTTGTTTGTATTTTTCTATGTTTTTGGATTTTCGACGCCGCATTAAATTTTGAAATTTTTTTTTTCTTTGCTAATTTTTAACAATTTTTTTTTGATTTTCGATGCCGCTTTACTTTTATAATATTTTTTTTTTAATTTTTTTGGTTGCCACTGTGCCCTACCCCTTATACCCTAAATCTTACACTCTAAACCCTTGCAAGCCAGCCATTGGCGATTCGCTATGAGTAACATTTTCAGTATGTTGCTCAGACAACCACCAAAATAGTTTTGACGTTTTAATAACGTCCCGTCGATCGCGATCTGAAACCGCCCTACTGAACCGGAGGAGCTCTTAAACTTCTCCGATCACTGCGGTTGTAAAGGAGCCGTCGTTCTACGGACTTACGGCAGACGTGGTAGATTAACGGAACCGCCAATCTGTCCTGTATCAAACCTATCATGTCAAAATAGAGGAATACCTCCGGTGGTGGGACAAATCCACTGAAACGTGTTCTCTCCATATATTCTATGTTGGGGTAATAAGCCCCAAAAATCAGGCCATTGGTCGAGGTCATCGCTCTTGCAGTATGAACACGAGTCAGTTTTATAATGAAGCTGTCGATCCTGTTTATTTGAGCCCCGTTGTAAAGGACCTCATTAGGATAATATTTTCTGAACTCCGACTCTGGTGTTCTGTGCAATCCAAGACAGGTACGCAGACACTGTCTCTCAAACACCCGAATCTTTTCCATTTGAGACGCTGTAACATTGAACCACACGGGCACCCATAGACAATCATTGGCCTTATGAGGGCCATGTACCAAATCACCTTCACTCTGCTATCAAGTTGACTGCTGTGAAACAGTCGCCTTGTCTGAGCAAAAGCTCCTCTAGCCCTGGCCAGAGCCGCATCCATATGTTTGTTAAAATATAGATACTGATCTAGCCAGATGTCGAGGTACTTGACTACTACTTCGCTTGGCAGTGGGTGGCCATGTAGATTAACGATCACCAGCTTGCGCCAGTTCTTTCTCTTATCCTATGAGGCCCGAGCCAACGGGGTTCTAAACACAATTGTTTCCGATTTCTGAAAGTTGATTTTCAACTGCCAGTCATCGCAATATTGCTGGATCTTATCGAAGTCACGCTGCAAGAGTATTCTGATGACTTCGATCTTTGGACCTGTTCTGTACGCAATGAGGTCGTCAGCGTACGCTATAGCATAGTGAAGAGAACCAATTAGATCGCCAGTGAAAATGCTAAATAAAATAGGCGAATTCACCGCTCCTTGTTGCAGATCGTTCTGTATTTTAAAAGTTCTGGTAGAAGTTATATTGCAACTTTTGACAACAAACGTTCTACCATGAAGCATGTCATTTAAAATATATAGCAGTGGTTTGCTCATGCCATACCTGATCAATTTATAGAAAAAACCGTCTAACCAAACGGTATCGAAAACCTTCTCCAAGTCAGTCAGACATGCACCCGTACACTGCTTTTTAGCTTTGTTCCATTGAATATCAGATACAAGTTTAGACGCGGCATGTATGGTATCATGACCCGCCTTAAAACCGAACTGATTTTCTGGAATAATATGTTTGTCCTCAGCCCATGTGGACAGAGCTCTATTAAGAACTTTCTCGAATACTTTGCTGATACTCGGGAGAAGACTGATTGACAGGAGATTTGCTGGATTGGAACCATCCTTCCCTTTTTTAAGGAGAGGCTGGACCACTGCCGTCTTCCAACGCACTGGATAATATGCATTATTTAGTGCATTGTTGAACAACGTGGTGTATATGTCCACCAAGCATTTAAACGTGTTAGGCTTAAGTGATACCACACTCTGTGAATCTTGTGGAGAAGATGAGGACACCGCAGAGCACTTCCTCTGTGAATGTCCTGCTTTTTCTCGCATGAGGTTACAGATACTCGGCGCAGACATGGTGAGAGCTGGTAACTTAGGCTCCTTATCATGGCAGCGTCTTTTGGCTTTTCTCCGAACATCTGGAAAGCTATAACAAATAGAAGGTTGCTATCTTGTAGTACAATGGACCGGTATTCAGGTCTGAGTGCTCCAGCTGGTATTTTAAAAACCTCCAACAAAAAATAAAAAAAAATAAAATATGTCCACCGCTTCCGAAGGGAGGTTTCGCAGCTCAACATTGGGTATGCCGTCGACTCCTGCTGACTTCTTTTTCTTTATTTTGTGAAAGATGTCCAAGAGATCCATCTTAGAAATGAAATGAATGTTATCCCCGTTTCGCTCGGCGATGACTGCATTTGCAAGTCGGTCGTTATTGAACCTAGTGAAACCAGGATTCTCAGATCGCCAATGTGAGATCTCGTATCTAAGATAGAAGTGTCCAACGAAGGCTCTGTTCTCAAGCTCGTAATTCGGGCGAATGCACTCATTCACCTTATACACTCTCTCGAAAACAGCACCCACCGTCTCTACCTTCTCTTGAGCATCTTCCACTATAAAGTGGTCATCATCCAAGATGGCGTCATCTGGATCTATTCCTATTGTCAAAAGTAAGTTCTTGTTCTCTGTCGTCCTTTGGAGTTTAATACTCTGAAGGTCATTTTGATCTTTTCTCCTAAAAATTTTATTTATTTCCGGAAACATACTCGGGTTGCTGGACTGTACAGCCCGAATTTTGTTGTTCCAGAAAAGAGATATAGATATTCTGTAATTTCCTTTTATTAACTGTTGAAGATTTTTGATCTGTGACTTCAGAGTTATAATCTCCAAATCGTGTCGGTCAGTAAACCTCCTGTGCAAGAGTTTGAGTCTCGACAGGAGTCTACTATTTGGTTTGTAAAGTGCGTCTATTATCGCGTTTCTGTACATGTTCGTAGAGTCATGTTGCCTATATTTAGGAATTGTCCTGTCCATTGTTCTACGGATTGCATCCTCCACACGTTTCAGGTACCCATTGATCTCTACGTTCGACAGATTCCTTTTGCATGGCGGCGCAATACCGTTCGAACGAATTTCCCTTGAGACGGCCCCGGAAAAGCGCGGCCAACGTGTCTAACGTAGTTGTAAGAGTGCGTCGGCACGTACTCCTCCAGTTCCACAAGGTCGTTCGGAAGCAGTATGACGGTGGTAAGTCCACAGTGGTCACTGTCGTACTCAACCGTCATCAAACAATTTTTCGTTCGTCGCAGAATATCGTCGGTCAGTTTAAGTCTTGAGTCTAAAAGTAATAGATCCAAATATGAGCCACTTCGAGGATATGAAGGCCTGTCAGTAGCCAGCAGGTCGACTTTACACTCAATATGGTGAAGCCCCAGCCAATTGAATAGCTGGGTCCCCCTTGGATTGGCTAATTGATTTCCCCAATTTTGGTGTTTAGCATTGTAATCACCGGCCATAACGAAATAGTTTTCTTCTGAATTCAGTTTCAGAGTTCGAAAAAGTGATTCGAGCTCTGTTATAAAACATGAGGGTTGAGAAGACTCCGGCGCATAGATAGCGACCACTTACAACCGCCTCCCCTGATGGAGAGGGATGCATACGATACAAGCTTCCAGCAACCGGAATCGGCGTACTTCACCACTATATATTACTTTATAAGCAATGCCCTTACCTATGAAGATCGCAACCCCACCCGCGAAAGTCGAGTTGGGTCGGTCTCTTCTTACGATAATGTAATTGCTATCCGTCAATTTGTGATGCTGGTTTAGCCTAGTTTCGCTAACCATACATACATCGGGACGTTGGTCTTTGAACAACTCAAGGAAGTTGGCTCGTCGTTTAATCCTAACTAGCGAATTCACATTCACGGCTAAGATCTAAAAAGGCCTCTCGTGCAGCGCGCCCGTTAACCCAAAAATTGCGCAAGCGATGGCACTGCACGGTAGATCAAGTCCACCCTACGCGCCTGCTCACTTATTTGCCACGATAGTTCGCTCATTTGTGCCTGAATGACACGCAGAGCGACCATCACTTCTGACTCCCCAGCAGGCCACAAATGACGCCACAGATGGCTGTGCGGCCGTTTTCTTGGGAGGTTGTACCGTTTTCCCAGCCCCCACGCCATTTGGGCGTAGGAAACTTCGGGAACGACGGCCCTTGGAGTCGGTCTGGCTGCATGCCTTCCCTCATCCTTAGTTACTGTTGCAGCAACTTTTATTGATTTTTTTATAACCTGGTATCGAGGACAACCCCGATAGTTAGCAGGGTGTCCATCTCCACCACAGAGTACACATTTCAGAAGGGGCCTATCTTCAACCCTTGCCTCACCGAGCTTATACTCTTTGTCGTTGTGGTTCTCTCCACACTTTACGCACCTCGACTGCATTTGGCAGTTGAATGCGGCGTGACCGAACCGTTGGCAACGAAGACATTGTAAAATGTCCCCGTGCCTGTTTATTTTCTCCCATCTTACCATCTGGTAGTCTAGGACGGAGATACTCCTGAGACTATCCAGACGGCTACTGGGTGACAAGGTGACGAGGAACATCGGCAAAAGCCGCTTCTCCCGTCTTGCCTTGGCCGTGGTGATAGACTTGACCCCGATGAACTCGAGATCGTCGATCGCCAACCTGCGGAGTTCAGATAAGAGCTCCTCTGGGTCAGAGGTAGGCTCTACCCCTTTCAGTAGCATACATTTAGGCTTCTCCTCTTTGGGAGTATAACTATAGTATTCGGTGCTTGTCTTAGCTTACAACTCCCGAACTACTCTATGCTCACCAATGCTTTTGCATTGGATCGCATGTCTTTCTACACCGAGTCTTTTAATTGTAAGATTCTCGCCAATGGCTGACTTACACAGATTTTTAGTAGCTTGGAGCTCCATTTTGAAAGTGTTAATTGGGGGCACCCTGCTCTTTGATGTGGTCTTCTTTGGCTGCTGCTGTTGTTGTGCTGGCTGTTGTTGTTTTTGCTGCTTAGGCTCTGATGTCTGCTTCCCGCTGGTGGTCGTTGGCGCGGCTTTTTTAGCCGCGGTCCCCCGTGGCCGCTCCATTGTAGCAGTTTTTTTAACATCGACAGCTATTTTGTTAGCTGTCGTCTCTCGTTGATGCACGGGCGCAGTTTTAACATTTGCGGCTTTTGTTGTTGTAGGCTTGTTTTCGTCTTTACCTGCCGCTGGCAATATTTGTTGCTTGGCTTCACGTTCCGCTACTCTGCGGGCCACTTGCCTTGCTTTTATCTCCTCGATTTCCGCAAACAGTTTCTCCAAGGTTTTATTTAACTCGTGAAGACGCTTATCTTCCTCGTTTTCTTGTTTTGTTTCATAATTATCGCCCTCGTCTGCTAATGCAGCGAATGAATTGCTACTGCCTGTGTAACGGCCCTCTCCACCGTTCGATTCGTAGTCGTATGTCGAATTCAGACTACCGACACTTTCCTAACTAGTCGACATACCCTCGACCGGACCGGAATGGTCCATCACAAACGCCTTTCATTCTTCCTTTTCGGTTTTTAACCTTAGGTTCTCCTTGATTTCGGTTATTTTTTACAATGCCGAAATAAAAATAGGAAGGCCCGGCTGGGAGTTGAACCCACGTTCCTCAACACTGATCACCTTCCGCTTAACACACTAGGCTACTGCCTTACTTAGATTTCACTGAATTTAAAACAATGTTAAACACTTTTCCACTTGAAAATACACTGCCAAAGTCGTCAACACGTCTACGCACGATAGCAGTTGCTGAACGACTAAGTACTTCAAGAGTTAAGGGAGAAATTCGGACAGTAGATAATGAGCCAGTTTATTCAAGGGCTTACCCTTACCCAATGGCTTTGAAAGAAGAAGTCGACTCTCAACTCAATGAACTCCTAAGAAACGGAATTATTAGACCATCGCGGTCTGCATACAATTCCCCGGTATGGATAGTTTCCAAAAAACCTGACTCCGAAGGAAAGAAAAAGTACCGTATGGTAATAGATTACAGGAAATTGAACATAGTAACTATAGCAGATAAGTACCCAATACCGGAAATAAATGAAGTTTTGTCAAATTTAGGCAACAACAAATGGTTTACAACAATCGATCTTAAAAGCTGGTTTCACCAGATCCCTCTAAGAGAATGCGACATCGAAAGAATAGCGTTCTCTGTAAAAAACGGAAAATTTGAATTTCTCCGCCTTCCATTTGGCCTGAAAAATGCGCCATCCATATTCCAACGTACACTTGACGACATTTTGCGAGAACACATAGGTGTTCGATGTTACGACGACATCATTATCTTCAGTAAAAACGAAGAAGACCACTATAGAGATGTCGAACTTGTCTTCAGAACATTAGAGGCTGCGAACATGAAGGTTGAACTAGAAAAATCAAATTTTTTCCAAACCCAAGTCGAATTTCTAGGCTTCGTTGTCTCAGAAGATGGCATCAAAACAAATCCCGAGAAAGTACGTACCATAGCGGAATTTCCTCCACCCAAAACATTAACAGACCTCCGTTCTTTTCTGGGCATGTCGGGGTATCATCGTAGGTTCGTCAGAGATTATGCGAAAATCGCAAAGCCTCTGACATCCCTTCTGAGAGGGGAAGATGGACGAGTATCCAAAACTCAGTCCAAAAATAAAATTATTCATTTAAACCAAGAAGCCATAGAATCTTTTGAAAAAATAAAAAACATCTTAATTTCAAACGAAATCATGCTAGTCTACCCAGACTTTACAAAGGAATTTCCCCTGACCACCGATGCATCTGACTATGCTTTTGGGGCAGTCTTGTCGCAGGGTGATATACCAATTACTTACCTTTCAAGGTCACTGAACGAGACCGAAGAATCATATGCTACCAATGAAAAAGAGATGCTTGCCATCATATGGGCTCTCGGCTCCCTTCGAAATTTCTTGTATGGATCAAAAAGAGTGAAAATCTTTACTGATCATCAACCCCTCACCTTTGCGCTCAGCAACAAAAATTCAAATACAAAAATGAAAAGATGGAAAGCGAAGCTCGAGGAGTACAACTACGAACTCCAATATAAACCTGGAAGGACGAATGTTGTAGCAGATAGTCTTTCTAGGCCCCGCAGGTAGAAGTAAATTCAATGACAGCAAGTCTGCATAGTGGGGAGAGCTCATCCCATTACCTGATTCCATCAGTTGAAGCCCCCATTAACGCTTTCAGAAACCAATTGATATTGTCAATTGGCCAAGGAACAAGTTATCAACTAAAACAACCTTTCCCTAGTTACAATCGCCATATTTTTACAGAATCCAAGTACACCAAAGAAATGATAATTGATATTTTTAAGCGGAACCTGAATCCTAATGTTATAAACGGCCTTAAAACAGACGAGCCAACCATGGCTATCATTCAAGAACTTTACCCACTACATTTTCTTAGCTATAGAATACGTTTCACGCAGTCAGAGGTTATAGACGTTCCCGATGAAACGGAACAAGTAGAAATAATCATAAATACCTATAGAAGAGCTCATAGAAATGCCTGTGAAAACAAGCTTCAAATCTTAAAAAAATATAACTTCCCAAGGATGAATGCGAGAATCCAAAACTTCCTTAAGCGCTGTACAATCTGTAAGGAAAACAAATACGAACGGCACCCTAACAAAATTTATATAAATGAACACCCCTACCTTCCTATCCAGGTCATATCATCCATATCGATATTTTCTCTACACAGAATTTTTTAGTACTTACCGCAATAGACAAATTTTCAAAACTAGCACATGCTAAGGTTATAAACTCCCGGTCGGTAGAAGACATTCGTCAACCCTTATGGGATACACTGCTTCATTTTGGCGTCCCTGAGCACGTTGTTATTGATAATGAGAAGTCATTAGATTCAGTATCCCTCAAAGCCATGATGGAAGAACTCAACATAACTGTTTACCAAACCCCTCCCTACAAAAGCGAGGTTAATGGACAGATAGAGAGATTCCATTCTACCTTATCGGAAATCATGCGATGCGTGAGCTCCGAATTTCACATCACGAACTTCAAAGATCTGCTTGGAAGATCACTATATGTATTAATTCTACCATCCATTCGACCACGGGAAAAAGACCAATAGAATTGTTTTTTGGTCGTGATGAAAGAGTTTCCTCTGAATTATATGAAGCGGCAAGGAAGAGTAATATTGAAAGGATAAAGGAGAAACAGCTGAAAGATCTGCAAACTCATAACAAGTCACGGAAACCCCCTAAGACGTACCAGATAGGAGAAGAAATTTTTGTAAAACACAACAAAAGAATAGGTTCCAAATTAACTGTACGCTACAATATAGAAAATGTTAAGGAAGATAGGAACTACAGTAGTGTTCACTGAATCAGGGAAAATTGTGCACAAAAGTAATATTAGGAACTAATTTTTCATATGAATTTCAGGATTCACTTGGCATTAACCTGTGCCGAGATACAAATAATGGATTATTCTAACTCCCAAGTAGTGGCCATAAATAATGGACTAGCAAAAATACAGAATGGAAATTTTAAGATCATCCATACAATTGATTTGGAAAAATATGAAGAATTCGTAAATCAAGCCAACACTACCCTTCTTTCAACAAACTTCAAGTCCTATATTCTATTTCCCCTCCTCCAATTTGAACTAACACAGATAAAGGACATACTAGCTTATATTAAACCTAAAAGAAACAAAAGATCTTTAAATTTTATAGGGTCAGCATGGAAGTGGCTCGCTGGGAGCCCTGATCATGATGACCTCGTCCTTATCGAAAATAAAACGAATAATTTAATAGAAAATAATGAAAACGAAATTGTCATCCACGAATTGTACAACAAAAGAATTAATAATATATCTATAGTCACTAATAAAATTCATAATCCTTGAATATAAAATTAAAATTATAAAAGAAGAACCATTGTATATAGAATCTATAGTACTATCATCAGATAGCTTTTTCTCAGACCTTTATTCACCGAGTGGTGCGCTGAAATCGCTTAAGGGGGGACGCTGGTCTATAGAGCGTGAAAAAATGGGCATAACATACGAATTTTTTATGACTCAACAAAGAGATCTATCGAAAATTTGTGAAAGAGGTCTCATAGTTTAAATATTGATATACAAATACAAATTTTTTCGTGTCAATTATTTTCAAAATGGCGGCTGTCCAGTATTTCTTCGGAGGCACCTTATTTTTTAGATGGGTCCATGGCCGAAAATGTAACCTCCTTAATTTTGATCCTGGAACAAAATCCCGAATATTTTTAGTTTCTATATAACAACAGCAAGAGCCGTACGTAGGACTTTTTCGATATTTTGTTTTTTGGCGAAATGGTGCGCGTTTGAACAAAAATTTAAAATTTTCACTAAAAAAAACGACAAAATTGTGGATTAAAAAAAAGTATGCAATATAGAAAAAAAAATCCTACGTACGGCTCTGGAGAATAGTATTTCGAATGTACTGTCAAAATTTCGTATAGATCAGTGAAGATTTGCTCGAGTTATGTTTTTGGCCAGTTAAAAAAAAGTGATTTCAAGAAAAACGCGTTTAAAGTTTTAAATACCATAAAATCATACGGCATTCCTGAGGAGCGCTGCCGCAGAATGGAAAGTTTGGGCATTCAGACATTTTTGCCGGCATCCATCCTTTGGTATGTTATTTTTAAGATCCTAAAGTACCTTTTAAGACAAAAAAAAAAGTTTCGGTTTTGTCAAAATTCTAGACCAGCGTCCCCCCTTAAGCAAAGAGACACAGACAAGAGAGAATTAAGCGCTTAAATTTCAAAAAGTGCCGAGAGAACCAAAATCAAAGCAAATTATTTAAGGTGGGGAACAAAATCGAAGACAACAGAGAACGTATAGAGAAATAAGTTTTTCAGTCAATATATCATATCATAACCATAAGCAAAGCAGAAATCAAAGGAAGTTATTTAACGTGGGGAGGAGAATCGAAAACACAAGACAACGTATACAGAATCAGTAATCTTATGGTTAAGCAAAGCAGAATAGGTGTGAGAAATTAATTACATGAATTGTTTTGTCTTTCTTTTAGGGTGGGGTATAGTGGTGGTAGTAGGTCAAGAAAGATTTAACGTACAATTGAACATCTGATCATACTGTTGTGATTGAGGTACTGAAATTTCAATTTGAAGGGATAAAATGAAATTGCTATGTTGCAAGCAAAAAATTTCATTTCAAATTCATGAAAAATTGAAATTTGTATTAATGAGCAGAAATTTTTTTTTTGTTTTGGATTTATTATTTGATATGTGAAAAATGATATTGAAGAACATTTTTTCGAAAATGTTGGAATTATAGTTGAGAAAAGTAAGTATGGAAATGTAAGGTTATGATAGATAAAAAACAATCTGAAAAAGGGTGGAAAACGTTAGTATTTTGATAAATAGATTTTTTAAAAGGAAAACTATAGGCAACTACAAAAAAGTGTATTTTTTTCCGGATCACCCAGGAGGTAAAATACAAGATTCGTTTTTTTTAATGAGGTTCCCCAGGAGGCCTGCCTCACTAACTACTTTGCATGCTTGATTTGCTTGAATTGTCATTGATATCATCAACAAACAAAACGTTAAACTATATTACAAAATAACATAAAACGAATTCAAATCTTCTCTATAATATAAAAATAAGTCGGGTTTTCCTTCCTGACGCTATAACTCCAGAACGCACGAACCGATTTCCACGGTTTTGCATTCGTTGGAAAGGTCTCGGACTCCGTGAGGTTTATAGCAAAGAAAATTCAGGAACAATTTTGATATCTGGTGGCGAAACAGAGTTCGCCGGGTTTGCTAGTTACTTATAAAAAATCAACAAAAAAAGCATAACAACAAAATGACTAGTTAAGGGGCCAGTTATAGCGATCAGGAAAACGAATCAGGAAAAATTTTCAAGTGGAATAATAACTATGTTTTCTTTGCAATTGAATAACAAATGTTATACCAATCGATGGCAAATCACTCAAAGAATTTTTTGTGCCCAAAAAAGATATAATAGAACAAATATTTTGTGTTTAATTTGTATTTTTCTATTTTCCTGTTTCAATTCCATCAGGAAAATAGAAAAATACAATTTTACGGCAAATTATTTGTTCAATTGAACATTTTCTTGAAAAAAAAAAATTTCTGGGCTGTTTACTATTTATTGGTATAACATTTGTTATTCAATTGTAACGAAAACATAGTTATTATTCCTTTTGAAAATTTTTCCTGATTCGTTTTCCTGAACGCTATAACTGGCCTCTAAGGGAGTTGGATATTGCACATTCAAAAAAAGTTAATAAAAAATAAAAAAGCGAAAGAAAAGGAGAAAAATAATTGCACTTCATATTGCATATAAAAAATTGGAAAAAAAGTGAAAGAAAGGCAGAAAGAATACTTATGTTACTAAGAAAATTTTAAGGTAAAGAAGAAGAAAAGGTAAAATAAATAAGAATTTACAAAAAACATATACATAACAACAAAAATCAATATAAAAAACAACAAAAAAGTAAAACAAAGCAATAAAATGACTGGTCCAGGTTCAGTTTTAAGGTACCTACCTATAAAGAAAAAAGGTTAAATTATTGATTTAAACAAAAATTAATAGGTTTTCCATATACATTTTTAATTTACATTTCAGAAACATTATTTACATTGCACTTAAAAAATAATCTTAGAATAGTTTAACATTCTTTTTTTAAATATAACCTCAGAATACTTAAACATACTTTTTCTTATATTTTTTAGTCCCGCGAAGCTCCTTGTTTGTCTTTTTTATAGAGAACAACATCATTCCTTGCAAAAGGAATCTGACAATTGTCTCTTTATGTTCGGTGTTAGGGCAGGGTATTTCCAGGTTCGCATCTCTGGAATCGCGTACAGTCTCCATCCATTTTTCCATGAGGTCTTCTATATGCTGTTTTCTTCTGAAGTTTTCCTCAAAAACCCTCTGCACTTTCTCAGCCAATTTTTCCAGCTGGATTGAGGGAACAGCTGGTGATCCGAATTCAGATGTAGCAACGGTGCTGACATAGGCCATTAGTTCTATAAGTTGCAGTTGATCTTTCCTTTCAACCGAGCTGCTGATCGAAACGTTTGAACAGCTTGAACGTTCGAAACGCTTGAACAGCAAGGTCTTTTTCATAAAAGTGCTTTGAACACATACTTGCCGTTTTTGGCAATGGCTTGATGGTTGAAACATATCCATGTTTTAACCATATTGGCCTTCTACAATCCTTTAAATCCTTTAAACATTAAATACGCCATTCATTGGACGAAAGAACAAATCTTAAATTCAATTATTTTATCAGGCGAAGAAATAAATGTTGCCATAAGGGCATTGAATAAAGAAAAGTTTCCTTTTAATACTGTAGAAGAAGCACTAGAATTTGCAAATGTCAAGATCTTTACGAACAATTCCATACCTATTTATCTTGTTAACATTCCACTCACAGAGTTAAATCTTTGCGAAAAACTTTCTCTTAAACCAATTAAGAAGAACAATAAGGTAATAAAATTGCCAAACGAAAACAATTGTAAAATATTAATATGTGAAAACAAGTTTTATAATATCCAAAAACCATGTAAGCCATTTGGTACCCGTGGCGTAATGGTTAACATGTCCACCTGCTAACCCAGAGGTTCGAGGTTCGAATCCCAGCAGAGGCAAAATGCAAAAATGTTTTTCCACGGGTATCGCCTTTCGCGAGGAATTGGCAAGTCCTCCGTTAGTAAATTCATTGCCATGAAAAGCGCATTCTCAATTAGCCGTTCGGAACCGGCGAAAAATTGTAGGTCCCCTCCATTCCCTCACAAGGCATGGTTGTGAGAAATGCGCTAGGCCCAGGGGCTCCTCGCTCTGTTGCGCCACCCTATTTATTTTTTATTTTATTTAAAAACCTTGTAAAACCTTGAACAGTTTGTCCGTTTGCCATTCAGAAAACATTAAAGAAATATCTAACTCAGATTGCATTCCCAACTTGCTAAGAAGTCGCAACTCGTCCTGCTCCGTTACAAATTCACAACATATCCCTAGTATTGAGATGATCGAAACAGGTGCCATTTTCCTAAACCAATTTGAAGACAACATTACAATTAATGGAGTTGAACGTCCTCTAAGCGGTAGCTTTCTCATTAAATTCCACAATATAACAATTGGAATCAAGGAACAGACTTATCGCTCGGAAGAGATATCATCGGTACATGTCTTACCTGCAGTTATTCAACCCCAACCATACGAAAGGGAGATCAATGAAGTACTCTCACTAGAAATGATGCAAGAACTTCACATCAAAAACAGGGACCATATAAAAAAGCTCGAAGTAACCAATCTAATCCATCAATCCATTTCGAACGGGGCAGTAATAATCATCATAGGCATTATTGTAATAGCTTTTTTCATGAAAAGGAAGCAAACTAAGATCACCATCAAACATGAAGAAACTCATCAAGAAATAGCATCTGTAGTGTCAACGATCCCTACAACTTTCACGCCAGTTTTTACCCCTTCGTTTAATCAGCTGAGGAGTCCCAGCATCCCGAAGATCAACGATGCTCCATTCTTTTAATTGCTGGACGAGGGCATCCAGATTTAAGCAGGGAGGAGTTAACAACAGCAACATCCAAGTTTCGGGTGACACATGAATTCCCACAAACAAGTCAAAGTCAAAGTCAAAGTAAGCAACATTCCGATCTCGGATATCGCGCGTGGCCACATGCGAACCAACAGTGCGTTTATCGGATACAACCTAACGGTGGGAATTGCAATCTTGCTTTTGAAACTCTTTTGTAACGTAGTTCACTTCCTTTAGAAATTATATTCAAGGTTTAGTCTTTAGTTCGTCTTCATTGTCATAACTCATAAATTCGATGTCATAGCAAAGAAAAAACAAAATAAATAAATTTTTTTTAAGATTAAGTGAATCCTGTTTAAATAATTGATATCTTCAGCAAACAAGTCGCAGCTAGCTCAACTACTCGACTCAGAGCTGCATCACAGTGGACCAATAATCAAATCGGCCACACTACCATTCTAGATAACTTTAGATTCTAACCGAATCGATCCGACTACACCACCCCAAGTTGGTGTTTGACAACAATTTCCAAGTAACCATACCTTCAAGTGAAGCTTGGGAAAATGGCACTCTTTTGGAAAATGAAGCAATACACTTTTACACCGATGGTCCAAAAACCAGCGAAGGTATGGGAAGTGGAATCTAATCAGAAAAACTGAATCTCAGTCTTTTCTTCCGCCTACCCGATCATTGTAGTGTGTTCCAAGCGGAAATTCTGACGATTAAGGAGGTGCTGTCTTGGGTCAAAGAAAACGTCATATCCTCCACGGATATTCGAATCTTCTCAGACAGCCAAGCTGCCCTTAAATCTCTTGGCTCTGTC
Source organism: Melanostoma mellinum (assembly GCA_914767635.1). Classification (NCBI taxonomy): domain Eukaryota; kingdom Metazoa; phylum Arthropoda; class Insecta; order Diptera; family Syrphidae; genus Melanostoma; species Melanostoma mellinum. The sequence goes on from OU612059.1 coordinate 99,118,084, forward strand.
TCTACAAAATCCATCACGGTCCAAAATTGTCAGATGTCTCTGAGGGAGATGTCAAATCAGTTTAACATTCACCTTTCCTGGGTGCCAGGGCACAGGGACATACCAGGCAACTGTTTGGCAGACGAACTAGCCAAAAAGGGCACGACCACTTCCCCACGCTCAGAATGGAACAACATAGGTGTACCTATCGCTGCATGTAAACTCCTACTTAGACAAGACGCTTCAAGGATAACAAACACTAGATGGACTGAGAGTAACAACTGCTTTGCAACCAAAAAAGTATGGCCGTGTGTAGACTCAAAACGCTCGAAGAGCTTGTTAGCCCTGAACCACCTGTATCTAGGTTCTACCATAGGTGTTCTTAAGGGACACTGTCTAATAGGGAAACACGCCAAAAGACTTGGTGGGTTTTCCAATGATTTCTGCAGAAGCTGCATGGACCAGGAGGATGAAGAAACCGTTCAACACCTTCTTTGCTCATGCCCTGCACTACTTCATAGGAGTAAAACTCATCTCGGTGAATTCTTCTTCGATGATACTAGCGACTTAGCTTACATAGACCCTTAAAGTCTTTCGAAATACATCAAAAGTTCCGTGTGGTTCGACTAGCAGGTGATTAACCGGCTAGTCCCGTAATGGAAGATTGATAAGTGATCAACTCGTTAATCTTACATCGGGTTTGTGAGATCAGTAGGTGATTAACTTGCTGATCTTTGTGGTATCTCAATGGGCCGTTGCGGCCTAAGTGTGTCAGGCAATGTACTCATTGGCTGACAGCTACCTCCACCTAACCTAACCTAACATCCAGATGTATGTATGGTTAGCGAAACTAGGCTAAAAGAGCATCAAATATTGACGGATAACAATTATATTATCGTAAGGAGGGACCGATCCAACTCGACTCTCGCGTTTGGGGTTGCAATCTTCCTACGAAAGGGCATTGCTCATAAGGTAATATATAGTGGTGAAGTACGCCGGTTCCGGTTGCTGGAAGCGTGTATCGTATACATTCCTCTCCAACAGGGGAGGCGGTTGTAAGTGGTCGCAATCTATACGCCGGAGTCTTCTCAACCCTCATGTTTCATAACAGAGCTGGAATCACTTTTTCGAACTCTGAAACTGAACTCAGAAGAAAAGTATTTCCTCATGGCCGGTGATTACAATACTTAACACCAATATTGGGGTAATCAATAAGCTAATCCAAGAGGGACCCAGCTATTCAATTGGCTGGGGTTTCACCATTTTAAGTGTAAAGTCGACCTGCTGGCTACTGACAGGCCTTCATATCCTCGAAGTGGCTCATATTATTATCTATTACTTTTAGAATAAAGACTTAAACTGACCGACTCGACGGCGAAGACATTCTGCGTCGGACAAAAAATTGTTTGACGTACTCAACGACAGTGATCACTGTGGACTTGTCGCCGTCATATTCCGAACGACTTTGTGGAACTGGAGTCTTACAACTACAGTAAGACACGCTGGCCACGCTTTTTCGGTGCCGCGCCGTATCAAGGCAACTTCGTTCCAGCAGTATTGCGCCACTATACGACAGGAATCTGTCGAAAGTTGAGATTGATGGGTACCTGAAACGTATGGAGGATGCAATCCATAGTACAATGGACAGGACAATTCCTAACTAAAGGCAAAACGACCCAACGAACATGTACAGAAACGTGACAATAGACGCACTCTACACAAAAAAGTAAACTCCTGTCGAGACTCAAACTCTTGCCCAGAAGGTTTACCACCGGCACTATTTGGAGATTAAAACTGAGATCACTGATCAAAAATCTCCAACAGCTTATTTAAGGAAATTATAAAATATCAATTTCATGTTTCTGGAACAATAAAATTCGGGCAGTACATTCCAACAACCCGAGTATGTTTTTATATGGAAATAAACAAAATCTTTAGGAGAAAAGATCAAAATGACCTTCAAAGTATTATACTCTAAAGGACGACAGAGAACAAGAACTTACTTTTGACAATAGGATTAGACACGGTTGCCACTTGCCAAAAAAATATGTGTCCAAAAATAAAAATAAAAAAGACTAAACGTAGTTTGAAATGACCAAAACTATGATTGATTCTGATGAAGAAAGAAGGGAAGAACACCAAGTTCTCAAACAAAAAAAGCAAAATGAGAATCGCTTGTTTAAGGAAATAAAGAAATTTCATGAAAGTATGAGCTTCAAAGTTTGCACCAATAGTTAAAGAATCATACCTGGGTGGAAAACTAAGAACCAAGCCCGTAAAGACCACCAAGCAAACACAGATCTTGAAAAGATAATTATGCTGACTCAACTTAGACGATCATCAAGAATGCCATACTCTAGATCGGAAGAAGTAAGGGTTGCAAACTCGTATGTAAGCTTAAATCAAATAAAACTGGATATCCTGACGGTCTCGACGCCGAAATTTTCAAGGAAGATAGTGATTAGCTTGAAAGGAGAGTGCACCAACTGCATGTTTTAGTCGGGAGAAAGCATGTTCAATGAATGGAAAATCATACAATTGCACCAATTGTAGAGGAATACTCCTCCTTAACGTCAAATGTGATGTCTTGTCTTTGTGAAAGCCTGAAAACCCCCACGTCAACTAATTCGTACAGCACACGGGAGATCATGGAAAAAACATGCGTATGACAGTGTTGACAGAAACAAGCTGTGAGGATCATGTTCAGTTGCAAAAAACCTTGGTTTTCAGTTCGTAAGACAGATTTAATCACGAAGTCACCACACATGACGGTCATTTGAAGAAAAGCACGTGTCATTTGATATCAGTGCTGTGCAGTTGGGCTTGAACGAACGAACTTATTGATGAGCTTTTTACATAATTCGATAAGAAGACTGCCTTACGTATACATTTCAATTTCAAGGACCTATTAGCTGAAGTGTTTCTCTTATTTCTTTTCGTTGAAAAAATTACCAAATGGAATAAAAAGTGACCATGTGACCAAGTGAAAAAATAATGACCAGATTTGGACATAAATGACCAAACTGGCAACCGTGGGATTAGATCCAGATGATGCCATTTTGGATGCTGACATCTTTATAGTGGAAGATGCTCAAGAGAAGGTAGAGACGGTGGGTGCTGTTTTCTAGCTAGTATATAAGGTGAATGAGTGCATTCGCCCGAATTACGAGCTTGAGACACTTCTATCTTAGAGACGAGATCTCGCATTGGCGATCTGAGAATCCTGGTTTCACTAGTTTCAATGACGACCAACAGAAGTCTCTTGCAGCGTGACTTCGATAAGATTCAGCAATATTGCGATGACTGGACGTTGAAAATCAACTTTCGGAAATCGGAAACAATTGTGTCCTAAACCCCGTTAGCTCGGGCCTCATGGAAAACGAGAAAGAACTGGCGAAAGCTAGTTGATCATTGATCTGCATGGTAATCCACTCCCAACCAAAGTAATAGTTAAGTACCTCGGCCTCTGGCTAAATCAGATCAAACATATGGATGCGGCTCTGGCCAGGGCTAAAGGAGCTTTTGCTCTGTCAAGCCGACTGTTTCACAGCAGACAACTTGACAGCAGAGTGAAAGTGATTTGTTACATGGCCATCATAAAGCCGATAATTGTCTATGCGTGCCCTGTGTGGTTCAATGTTACAGCGTTTCAAATGGAAAAGATTCGGGTGTTTGAGAGACAGTGTCGGCGTACCTGTCTTGGATTGCAAAGAACACCGTCGGAGTACAGAAAGTACTATCCTTATGAGGTCGTTTGTAACGGCTCAAATAAACAGGGTCGACAACTTCATTATAAAACTGACTCGTCATCACATTGCAAGAGCGATTGCCTCAACCAATGGCTCGACCCCAACAGAGATTATAAACAGAAAATACGTTTCAGTGGATCTGTTACACCGGAGGTTTTCCTCTATTTTGGTATGGAAGGGTTGATTCAGGATAGATTGGCGGTTCCGCTAATCTACCACGTCTGCCGTTAGTCCTTGGAACGACGGTTCTTTTATAACCGAGACGACGCCGTAGTAGGCGGAATCGTTGAAAAGCTCCTCCGGTTCAGTAGGGCGGCATCAAAACGCGATCGTCGTGACGTTGTTAAAATGTCAGATATCTTCTGGTCTGGTGGTTGTCCGAACAAAAAATTGGTATTGATGCTGATAAGCAGTAGGCAATGGCAAGCTTACAGATGTTTAGCGTGTGAGTCTTAGGATAGGGGGTGGGCACAGTTGCAAACAGAAAAAGATAAAAAATTAAGAACAAAATACAAAAAAAAAATTCTAAAATCCGAAAAAAAAATCATAAAAAACAAAAAAAATATTACCAAGAAAAAAGCAAAACAGCTGCTGTGAGTGTCTTTTTTAAGTAGATCTAAATAGTTTTAATAAGATTTAAGTTATTTTAAGAAAATGATTTAGAAAATTAAGTTTTTCAATTTTTCACAGTTTTAACCATATCTCTGAGTTGTTAATTAATAAGTTTTCCGTAGACAAAAAGGTATTAGAATTAGGATATTGTTTAATTTAGAGTACCCGATTAGGGTCAGTAAGTTAGTTTAGACACTATATAAGCTAGTTTTATAAATTTTTGTTAGCATGCAAGTAGTTATAAGTGAAAATGAATAAAAATGAATCTAAAAACAAAATTCGTTGCCTATTGATCTCAGGGTCGCATGTTCGAGTCCCGGCCGTGGCGATCAAATTTTGTTTATGTTTTCAATTTAAATAAATAAAAGAAATGAAAATCATGGTTAGAAATCAAACTTGAGACGCTGGGCTTTGACGATTTTACATACGATGAGCCAAGAAATGGTGTCGGTCTCGAATTCAATGCATTACCCCCATCCCAAAAGTGCTCAAACGCGCCTAGAGAAGTTTTCACTTTAAAAATCTGAATTCAAAAGGCTTAAAAAAAGCTGCAATTCTTTTGCTAAATTGTACATTAAAAATGAGAACGGATTTAAATACATGCAAAAAATAAAATTAAATAAATGTCTGAATTTAGAAGAATACTATATAAAATTAGTCGTAAAATGAAAAAAACTGACCAAATTCTAGAAGTTTACACTTTTTCAAACCAAATAAAATTGAAGATAAATTTCCAAATGCTAAAATTGCCCCTAAAATCTTCTTAAGTATGATGATGACCAATCGCTGTTGGTGTCCTCCTTGTCTAGGTAAAAAAAAGATGTCAGAACTATTATGATTCTAGAAAGATTGACAAGTTTGTTGCTGAGGTCAATTGACAGCGACATCGTCAGAGGCATCTAAGATGTGATCATTGATTTTGCTAATCTCAAATGAAGAAAAAAACTATTTCAGTAAACATTCCTTTCTTTCACCAGGAAAATATAGTCATCAATTATTATTATTAGATCAAATAACAAAATTCAGATTTATTGAAAATAAAGCAATTCATATTCTAGATAACATTGCATCCTCAAAATACAACATTAGACATCCTAGTACTAACATTAGATATATTAAATGAATATATGATATTGATTTACATAATCTGAAACTTATTAAAATGGGTTATAATTTATTATAATTGCCACTAAAATACTTAGAAATTATCTATCCGTTGAACAGAAATTAATTTTACCTTTGACAAACATTTTGAAATTGATTATGAAGATGAATATGTTATAGAAATAAATAATAAAACATTTGTACACAAAAATGATATAACTTTGTATTTACAAATTAAAACAGAGCATCCATTGTGTTTTAACTCAAAATTGTAAATTGAGATACAACAATAAAACTCAAATTCAAATATGTATTAGATGATGAAACTATAGTTTTAAGAAATGCATAAAGAAGAACAAAAACAAAATTGTGAAAACAGAACAATTGTATTAATTAATAGTCTTCTTAATAATTTTTTTATTTGTCAAATATTTCTGTCAAAAAAAATTTTTTTTATAAAAACCAAACAATTGCCCAACAGAAATTTTTTATCCATAGAATAATTTGAATACTTCTTTTCAAAAAGCAATCACATTTGATGACATTGTCTTAAATAATTTTCAATATATGGAAGAAATTATAAAACTAAAAGCTCATAAAAATATATCATATGTATGTAATCAACGTAAGCATGATCATAATGAATATTTCTGCAACAATAAGCATTATTTTTTTTTTTTACAGAATGTACGCATTATGACTTATCAGGCATACGATGTTAACGAAGGAAACTATAGAATTGAGGAGATTTCCAACTCAAACCATTAGGTGCGTTTTTTAAGCCAGCATATAGTACAGTAAAAATTTTCCTCTGTGAACAATAACAAAGCATGTTACTGTCGTAATAGTTTCTAGTTATAAAAAGAAGATGCGCCACCACTGATTCTAGTTCACTTTGAACTACAGTGCTCCCGGTTAATTGCGTCACCTTAAATGCACAACTTTAGACGCATTTATTATTATTATTATTATTATTATTATTATTCTTTATTTTTTCAATAAAATGTACAATATGACGTAAAGAATACGGACATGGCTAATTTGCCGTCTGCCGGATATGACATTATAATATTGTAAATTAATAAAAAATAGCAATTTGGAAATATAAATACAAGAATTTAAAAAAGTTATATAAAAAAAGAAAAGGTTAAAAAAAAGAAAAATTTTCTACCTACATGTATTCAACTATGGTTTTACATTTTCCAAATGAGAAAGCGAGAATATTTTCGATTCCTCTACAATTTTAATGATTTGCAACATAAACAAGAGATCAATTTTAACAGTGATTTGAAACACAAAAAGTAATAATTTTGAAATGATTTAAAACATAAAAGTGTATTATTGCATAAAGCAAACTCTTCAATTTTTAAAAACTATTTCGGTACGTTAGGGCATGCTTGCAGAATTTATAAAATATAGACCAGCCTCTAGCACCATTAAGTAATTCGTGGAAACTATTGAGAGACAAAAAACTTTCTTGGAAATACAGTCGACGAATTTCTTGCAAAATTGGACAAACTGCGATAAAGTGATAGACATCTTCTAACTCACGTCTGTTACAAAGATTGCAAATTTGCGGAAGATCAATTCTGTGAGGGATGAAATTAAGGTTAAGAATTTCAACCCTAGCTTTGAAAACCATGCTTATCAGCTCTGATGAGTTCTTATCGTTGAAGTAGTTCTCTGTAGTAGGCAACAGGTGATTTAGATTCCTGTAGATAGTTCTGGAAGACGACGATGATGCTCTGGTAAGGTGCTGATCAAAAAGACTGCCGTCTATTTTTGAAATAATGTTTGCAAAAATGTCATTCCACTCGTACAGATTTGCTTCGGTTACTGAACACGTGAGATCATTGGATAGAGCATATTGATTCCATTCCCTGAAAGGTGATGCATTTGTTTGCAGCAGTCTCAACATTATTTTCTTATGGAGACTGTTGTCACTTCTTCTTATCACTCTAGTAATATAGTTTGAAACCGCTTTGAGGTTCCTTATGTAAATTGGTGGTAGCCCTGTTTCGACGTGTATGGCGTAGGTTGGAGTGGAATTTGGTAATCGAAAGATACGTTTAAGAAAATTTCTTTGCACCTTCTCAAATTCTTCAATGGGGGTAACTCCGAAAGCCTGAATACCATAGCACATACAACTGTTAATAGTCGCATTAAAAACTTTAAATTTAGAGGAATGATCAATGTCTTGTTTCGCAAAAAATGTGGGCCACATTAGATTCAGTGCTAACGTAGCTTCACTGCTTTTTTCCTTAATATGCTTATTAAAATTTAAATTGTATGTTAGGAGAACTCCAAGGTACTTAAATTCACGTACAGTGTTGATTAGCTCACTACCAAGCCGCCACGTTTCTTCTGGAGCTCTATTTCTTTGTCTGTTTTCGAAAACCATGGCCTTTGTTTTCTGTACGTTAATGCGAAGGTTCCATGTTCGACAATATTCTTGCAGTTTATTTATTTGGAGCTGTAACGAAAACGGATTGTCAGCCAGTAAGACCAGATCATCTGCATAAAGTAAGACTTTGATGAGAGTTCCCGCGAAGATTACACCACCCGGTAGGATGTTTGAGACGTCATCGATAAACAGTGCGAATAACAGCGGGCTTAAAATGCATCCTTGAGGAACGCCTGCGGTAGTTTCAAACCAGTTCGAGAGCTTGAATCCATCCCACACCGCTGCGTTTGAAGTCTGGAGCAATTCGAAGTATAGTTGTAGAAATTTTCGTGACACTCCCAAAGTTGATAATTTATACAACAACACCTGTCTGTTCACTGTATCGAATGCAGCCTTAAAATCAACAAAACAGACATACAGTTTTTTGTTTTTTTTCAATGCGATTCTTAGCTATGCTGGTCAAAGCGAAAATGTGATCGATTGTAGTAAATCCTGGTCGAAAGCCAGCTTGGAAAACGCTAAGTAGATAAGCTCCTTCAATCCAGCTACAAAGTCGTTCGTATAAAATTCTAGCAAAAATCTTTCTCAGGGAGTTGAGAATCGATATTCCTCTATAGCTCTCAGGTAGAGAAGAGTCTCCTTTCTTAAAGATGGCGAAAATAAAAGCTTTGGTGAAATCAGACGGAACGCAAGCATTGTCATAGAGGTGGTTAAAAAAGTCCAGAATGTAGTTTTTCAGAACATCGTTTGAATTTTTAAAAAACTCGACTGGTATTCCATCACTTCCAGGTGCTTTGTTGTTTTTCATTCTACTAAGCACATTTTCCAGCTCTCTCGCGGATATCATTGTATCTAGTTCAGGTACCAACGTGTTCTGTAATGCAAAGCTGAAAGTATGAAGATTCTCCTCGGCCGACAACAGAGTTTTAAAATGAGCAGCTAGAGTCTGAGCTTCGAGAGAAATCTTCATACTTTTATGCCAACCACTAACTTCTCGTACATTGTTCCAAAATTCCTTTGAATTCTTGCTGAGTTGAAGTTGGTGTACAAGATTTGTGTGATAACTCGTCTTCTTAGCTATGCAAAGTTGCTTGAAATCCTTGTTAGCTCTCAGGTACATGTTTTTTGTAGTGGGCAGCATTTGTTGTTCTAAACAGCCTTAAATATTTAAATGAAAGTTTCCTCAACCGGTTACAGTCCTTGTCGAACCATTTTCTTTTAGGGGAAAAGTTAATAAATGTATTATTCGCAGTTGGGGCTGAGGCATAAACCAATCCGATTATGCTGTTTTCAATTCCATCTATAGTGACCGTTGATTGTTCAGGGAGACGACTACAGTTGTTATTTAAAAGAGCTTTATATCGCTCAGCTTTGCTCTCCATCCATTTAAGTTTCCGAACGTTCTCTGAAACCATATGTTGTGGTTGTTGATCAAAGTTCGTTTTCACAAAAATTGGTAAGTGTGCTGAGAAATTTGCCAAACCCACTGTAAAATCTTTTATTACGTTGCACCATTCTCCAGATACAGCACACAAGTCTATAACTGATTCACCTTGACCGCCTATAAATGTGAATTCACCACGTTCGTCACCTGTTGTCACACCATTCAGAACGAAAAAACCATAGTCTCCGAATAATTCAGATAATAATCTGCCGTTTCTGTTAATGGTTTCATCTTTAGATTTTCTGTTAATTTCGAAATTCAGTTGATTTTGCAAAAAATGTACAGAGGAGTTCTGATAACCACCAATTCGAGCATTAAAATCCCCGATTATCATAGTATTTTCCAAGAAAGAGTTGGTCATAAAGTTATATAAGTTATCAAAATCATGATGCCAATTATTACAGTTAAGGTATACCGGAATAATATGAAATTTCGAATTGTTACTTTTAATTTGAATTATAAGCCTGGTCTCTATATTTCTGAATTCTACAAAATGCGAAACTTTGTAATTAACTCCACATAGAATTCCTCCACTCGCTCTCCCATGTACATTTGTTCTAATTGCTGGAATGAATTTTAATTTATAATCTTTAAAATATTTAAGGTAATCATTTTCATATTTTTCTTCTAAAAAAGTTTCTAATAAAATTATTATATCATATTTAAAGATATACTTAAAAAAATCAGGTTGCAGAAGTTTACTTTTTAGACCTGTTATATTATATGCTAGAATTGTTAAATTTAAAGAAATTAATTCTTGGCAGACGACATTTTTACCCTATAAATTTGGTGCACTACTAAGGTGCTTCAACTGGCTCCCAGGTGGCGCTGATGTGAAATTGGAGGTCGTTGATGCATGTTGGTTTTCAACCGGGACCAACTTCGTTCCCTCGCCGCTGTCAAAGAACTCGCAAAATCTATCGCCAAACTTGTTGTTTACAAAGTTTAATTCCGCCGCTGATTTGACCAATAATCCTCGTGATTCACTAAAGGCAAAAAGATGATTGTTGATTTGTAATTTATCACCCTTCAAGTTGATCTTGCATTTAACAGGGGAACGCAATTAAAAGAATCCCGCTTAATTGATATGCTGTCCCATTTAGAAAAACATCGCTTAATTGAAATGAAAACGCAATAAAGCGATTTTTTTTACGACTTTGGCAAGAAAGTCAAGAAGAACCTTTTTAATGAAAATCAAAATTTTATTGAACGGAAAATTAGCATTATAATGGTAAGACATAAAAAAAGAACAAAACAATTTCAGCCTAGGAATGATTGAAAAGGAACAATTTTTCATAATGTACACAACACATAAATTATGAATTGGTACATAATCCGTGCGTATATCTTTAGCAAGCGTACAAGAGGGAATTAGTCAGATTTGCTTTTTATTTAGCTAGAACATTATATCATGGTAAGAATCTGTAATTTTCACCTGCATTGTTTCCTTACACATTTTCAAGATTTTAATTTGCAGTCGCTAAACTCTGATGTTTCAGCAAACAATAGGCTCGTTCGTTGAACTTTACCCAGGGTTGACCCAAGTTTTCTTGACAATTTTATGAGTTGTCAAAAAAACCTGGGTTTTCCAATTCTCAAAAAACGCAAAGCCACAAAATCACCACACATCCCTGTCATTTGAATAAAAATACATGCCATTTGACAGCCCTCAACTCGCCACAGCAAAAACCTAGGGTGAGTTGAGGGAAAACCCAGGTCAACCCCAGGGCTAAAAAACACTCAATTTGACATTCAGGGCGACCTTAGGTTTCTCAAAAAAACGCTTTGTGGCGACCCCAGGGTTTTAACGAACAAACCTAATAATAAATACCTAGGAGGTGTGTTTCTTTACTGAAAATTCGCACGAAATGCACCGAAATTCGGTGAAAGTCAGTCTAATCCTGTTCCAGCACAGCGATTTTTCGTAGCAGTGCACAAAAGAGAGTGCTCACGAGAGAGTAAAAAATCTCACAACGATTTAAGTCATGTCAATTTGACTATTAACTTGTAGGCGCGCAACAATGCGACCAATTCATCATCAATCATTTAAGGTGTAAGCAAAAAGTGACTTCAATGATTTGGTTTTTTTCGTTCAATTAACCGGGCAATTTTGCTTCAAATTGAAAAAAGAGTTTTGATTTTTGGACCATTTGACCGGGAAACGCAATTAAGCGGAATGCATTTAAACGGGAAATTTTATGTATATTTCTTATGTGATCTTTTTTTTGCCTAGGATTCAGGTCAATTAAACGGGTAACGCAACTAAGCGGGGGGTATTTATCCGGGGATAACTGTACGTCAAAGCTTTTCAAAAGAACTTGTTTACAAAAAATGTGATATTTACAAAGAACTTTTTTCTCTCGATTGAAAATTTAGGAAATAAAAATAATATTCCCGTTGAACCTTCGCCCTGTTTTTCACTTGCTTGTAGGGATCTATGTATAACACCGGATTTCGCACTAATTCTTTTTTGATGAAGCTAATAGCTTTCCATAAGGAATTATTTGACTGAAAAATATAGCCAGCCCAATACAAAATACAAATCAAACATTTGCCTGCTCGCTCTTGAAAGTAAAACACGTTCTTGACCTAAGGATTTTGATTTTCAAAGACAAAGTTTCATAATTATGACCAATGTACCGTTATTAATTGGTCTTGAGAGCTCACCACCATCTCTTCAATTCAAATTATTTTTGTTCTACTTATTATTATAGTGAATGCAGTAGAGAATGATCACAAGTGAAAGATATATGTATGAAAATCAAACATTTGCCTGCTCGCTCTTAAAAGTAAAACACGTTCTTGACCTAAGGATTTTGATTTTCAAAGACAAAGTTTCATAATTATGACCAATGTACCGCTATTAATTGGTCTTGAGAGCTCACCACCATCTCTTCAATTCAAATTATTTTTGTTCTACTTATTATTATAGTGAATGCAGTAGAGAATGATCAGAAGTGAAAGATATATTTATGAAAATCAAACATTCTCCCATAACAATTTATATTTGCAACTAGGAGTACGTACATTAATTTAATTTAGTTTGGGTTGTATTACTTTACACGGTAATATAATTCAATTTACGGTTTTGTAAATACAGGGTGTCCCGTACTTCGTGTATTATCCTTTGGGGTGTGATTTTTGCTCATATTCTAAGAAAAAAATTGTTGTACAGTAAAGCTTGTTTCTCAACTTTGACATCACTTTTTGACAATTTAAAAAAGGCTAACTTTGGAGTACCCTGACCTATATTAAATTCGATATCTCTGTCAATACTACTGATAGAGACCTAATCTTAGACATCATTTTCTTGTAGATAAACAACCTTTAAGACTATATTTAAGTTTAGCTTCCACAGGTTTAGGGTTGCCAGACTTTCAATTTTAAGTGATGTTCAAATTTTTTTCCCGAAAGAAAGTTTTGATTTTGAGGTAATTTTTTTGCACAAAATGACTGCTAGGCATAGAGTTTCTCTATTTTTAACAGATGAACAAAACAATAATAAAAAAACTTAGTAGTAAGTGGACTCAAAAACTTATACATTTTATGATTTTTGAAAAAACACAAAATGGGTTAAATTTAAAAAAAGAAAAGATTTTTTAATTTGAGGTTTGTTTGAATAAAACAATAATATGGGCACTCTTAGTAGTTTATTTATATATTTTGTACAAATACAATTATAACAAGTGATCAAAGTGCCTACGCAGAAATTTTTTTCGTATATGAGTTTTGCAATGGAAATTCAAGTAGAGCACAACGAAGATACCAGGAACTTTATCCTAACTGAAAATCTGACAACTCTAAGCCTGTATGAATCCAATTTAAATACAGTTTCAAAGATTGCAAGACAAGAAGTAAGACAAGAGTTATCGATCCACACTAAAATACAAAAACGGGCTCTGGCATGCATTCAAAACGAAGAAGGGCACTTTGAGCACTTGTTATAATTGCATTTTTATAAAATACATAAAAAACTACTAGAAGTGCCATATTAATGTTTTATTCAAACAAACTTAGAATAAAATTTTTTTTTTAATTTTACCCATTTTGTATTTTTTCAAATATCATAAAATGTATGGGTTTTTGAGTGCACTTGTTATTTGTATTTATTTTGTACTAGCTGTGCCCGCGACTTCGTTCGCGTGGAATAGTGACTTTCAGCAGCATTTTTAACTTTTTAATAAATAAAACTTCTAGTCTTAAAAATGGCGGTACATATTTCCAAAAAAAAAACATTCAACCCCTATTTCAACACCTTGTAGCTCTGTTAAAAATACTTTTGAGACCGTAGTTTTTGAATTCCCATTTCCGTTCCCGTGGGAATATAAGGATAGATATATGTATAGCCTTTATCCTTCCGCATGTTCTAGACCATCTCTGTAGCTAATTTAATAAAATCTGTTTAGCAGTTTGAACGGGAGACATACGAAAAACATACCGACATAGCTACATTTGCATTTTCAATATTAGTAAAGACTCCCGTTCCCGTGGGAATATGTTGACCGTTTTCGTGGGAATATGTGGATGAGTTAAAGTTAATGTTACTCCGGGATTATGGAGTATTCCAACGGTGGAAGAATTTTTGAAATCGGTGCTGTAGTGTCAAAGTTCCCATATACGTTCCTGCTCCCGTGGGAATATAGGGAAAAAATATATAGTCTATGTCCTTCCTCAGGTTCTGAACAATCTTTGTACACAATTTCATTTAAATCGGTTCATTAGTTTGGGCGGGAGATGGTAACATAGAGCGACGGACAGACAGAGCTCCTTTCACACTTATTGTATTAGTAAGGACTCCCGTTCCCGTAGGAATGTGTGGATGAATTAAAGTTAATGTTACACAGGAATAGTGTAGCATTCTATCGGTGAAAGAATTTTTGAAATCGGTGCTGTAGTGTCAAAGTTCCCGTATACGTTCCTGCTCCCATGGGAATATAGGGAACCGTAGGAACATGGGGATGAATAAGTTTTTATGTTACTCGAAGATAGTATAGCATTCTAACGGTGAAAGAATTTTTGAAATCGGTGCTGTAGTGTCAAAGTTCCCGTATACGTTCCTGCTCCCGTGCGAATATAGGGAACCGTAGGAATATGGGGATGAATTAGTTTTTATGTTACTCGGGGATAATGAAGCATTCTAACAGTGGAAAAATTTTTGAAATCGGTGTTGTAGTTTCTAAGTTCCCGTAAACGTTCCCGTTCCCGAGGGAATTTAGGGATAAATTGTTATTCTGATGTATAAGCTATATTATTGGAAAGTTTAATTGAAATCCATTCAGCAGTTTTTGCGTGAAAGAGTAACAAACATCCACACATACAAACTTTCACTTTTATAATATTAGTAGGATTTATTGTTATATAAATTATGTTTACACTTAGAAACAATATTATCTTTTAGTTGTGAAACGATAGATCAAGGTAATAATTAATGATTTACTCAAACCTTTCTTATTTTTTTATTTATATATCTATCATGTTGTTATGTAGTTATGTATTTAATTGAAACATATTGCAATTGTATATATTTAATTATTCATTCGCTTTTCTTTCCTTACTTCTCTTTTGCTTTACAGCGCTTATGTGCAGTAATGTTGCTTAAGTTTTTCCTGAAAATCCTGACATAAAGCGGAAGGGAATTCCAAAGTCTTATAACATAAACAAAGAATTGTTTTTGAGTAACAGTGTAGTTCGAGATGGGTGTGACAAAACTTCTACTTCTTTCAGAGGAAGATGGATATTGTAATCTTTGGAAAAGATATTCGGGCACTTTGTTTTTTTTTACAGTGAATAGAAAAGTTAATGTTTTAGATTCGAGATCCTTCTGTAATTCCATTCCAAGGAAAGCCTTAACATAACCAGAAATGTGTTCTCTTCGACCAATGTTATAAGCAAACCTTACTGTGCTGTTAATAGGTACATTCAACTTTCGGAAAGAGTAGCTATCTAGGTCACAAAAAACGGGATAGGCATTAAAAATAATTGGAAACAGGAGTGTCTTAATCAGCATTACTTTAATTCTAAAAGGAAGGCAGTTTCCAATTTGATACAAAGTACGGAGGGAACCGTATATCTTGGAAACTGTTTTAGCAAAGTGATTTTGTTGAGATTTTGGTTGAATATAAAACCCAGATTTTCAACACTACTAACGCAGGGTAATACTAATCCGTCTAAGCACAATTTTGGTTAGCTTTGAGTGTCAATGCTTGAACGACTAATTAATATGGCTTGAGTTTTATTGGAGTTCAACATAAGCTTATTCCTCATCGACCAAGAGGCTTTCTAGCAAAGGTCCTCATTAATTCGTTCAGTTGCATCTTCAACAAGACCTATCGCCTATCGGATAGCTATAGTGTATCTGCACATCATCTGCGTACATTTGGACCTTACAGCATTTTAACATTGATGAAATGTCGTTATTGAACAGAGTGAACAATAGTGGACCCAAGATGGATCCTTGCGAGACACCAGCATTTGTACCAAGGAGATTTGACAGTTTTTGGTTGCAGTAGACGGTTTGTGAGCGACTTATTAAGTAACTTTCCATAAACTTCAAAGTTGGGGGTCGAAAGAGAAGTAGTTTTTCAGTTTTAGAGTGAGAATGTCATGAGGAACTGTAGCGAATGCTTTTGAGAAATCGAGTAGGATACTGAGTTTTTTTTATTATTGTTTTGTTCATCAGTAAAAAATTAAAGAAACTCTATGTTTATCAGGCGTTTTCTGCAAAAAAATTACCTCAAAGTCAAAACTTTGTTTCGAGAAGAAAATTTGAACACTACTTAAAATTGATTTTTTTGATTTTTTTCTTAGAATATGACCATGAATCACACCCCAAAGGATAATACACGAAGTACCCTTTAGAATCAACTTTTTTGGAAAACAAATAAGTTGATTCAGTTTGCCAATTGGAAATCTCATAATTAGTTTTGAATATCTTTCCACATACTCCCCGAACATACCCGAAAGTTTTTTCAACAGAACAGCTGACTTTGACATAGAGCTTGCTTCACTATTGGACGATGCCTCCAAAAACTGCAAAATAGAGCCGTGAGAAAGAATCTGATGTGTGGGAAACAAGAAAAAAAAAAAATAAGTACAAATTCATAACTGAATTTGTTTTGTTATTCATTTCATAAAACAAATAACACAACAAAAATGGTACGAGTTTGATTTTGTTTCTTCTTGAATTTCACAGGGAGCTTTGTTAAGTAACAGCAAGCTTTGACGTTGAGCACTATCTTGTAGCTGGAAATATAACAACTGAAAATTCTGTGGAGAGACCGTTTTATTTCAACTGGATTGCTGCACTAGCTTCTGGCTTAAAAAAAACGCACCTATTATTATATAACGACAACCCGGCAGTACAGTGAACCAGCAAGCGCAGCATCAGCATTTTGGAGTAGAACGGAACCAATTAGCAAATCATCAAATACGTCTTCAGCACCTAGGGTGACCAACAACAGAATTCAACACTTTTGTACAAAGCAAGTCATTCTGCAGGGTCATCAATTAATGGCTATAAAACCAATTTGAAACAAATCGAAGTGGCCTATCAATCAGTAATACTTTTATGAAAAATGTAATTACAGCGACGCTTGAACGGTGGATTACAAGGGAGAGAATTATAATCGTGCCCAAGCCAAAAATGTGGGCTAGCGTGATCGTCGATGCCCTTTGCAAATTGATCTTTTAACAAAAACTCACCTTATTCTTCTATCTTTGTGCGAGCTATCTATATCACAGTCTCTTTTCTTCTGTTGTTCATAACTAGTTCCATGTTCGTGGCTCTGATATACTTGTGGTGATAAATATCGGGATTCCGCTTGACGTGACTAAAAGAGAGTGTTTTACATAAGCCACTACACGAACATTTAAAAAATTAGCGTACTTCTGGAAGTGGGCTTTGCTGTAACGTGTAAAAGAGCTTCGTTGCTTCGGCTGACATTTGAAATCCCATTGGGTTACTATTTGACACATTCGATTTTGATTCAAAGCTATTTGATAGAGTTAAATTTCTTGTTTGACCAGTAGCAACAACAGCAGTCGAAAAAGACGTTAGCTGACTTGGCTCTACAGTCGAAAAATTACGAGATGGGTCCGATATGGCGGTAGCCTAAAATTTTTTTAAAACATTGCTATAGCCCTTCAATATTAATAATTTAATCTCACCTGACGTAACAGCTGCCTGCAATCGTCTGAACTCTGCTTGAGGATGCGTTGATCTAAATTACACGTGAGACGTTGACATAGAGGATCTCTCAACGGCAAAACGTTGTTCTCTCTTGGGCCATGATTTAAAGTTCTTAAATATGGAGAGCAACATTCTCTTTCGCGTGCTAGAAACGCTGAAGTAGTAGCGCTGGACAACTTACTGCTGCTGTTGTGGCAATGATGAGTATTTATTGTGCTGCTATATAAGTGGGAGCCTCTATGCAGTTGCTTTGTGTTATTACTGTGGCTTGAAGGTGTCACTTGATCTCTTACGACGGCGGAGGCGTCTCGAAAAGGTGACATACAATGATCGTTATGATAAGTTAAGTTGTTGCTAGAAAAAATACAACCAGAACAGTTTCCAGGCTCTGGATATTGGTAGTGGTGATGATGTTGTGATTTTGGGTTATGCTTAGGAGAAATTGGAGTTTCTCTGCCGTAGTAGTTATTGCCAAAATTAGGACTACCTGTCCCCAAGGCTAGTTTACGAAGGGCTTGCTCAGCTACTGTACTTGGACGTCGACGTTGAGATTCACTCGATGATGAAGAAATCTCATGCGTATGCTTCGATTTAATTGGATTCGGATTGAAATTGGTGCTGGATGATGTTCTTCTTCTTACACGATCTTGTAGTAATAAATAAATAGCCGCAATGTGATCGTAACTGTTTTTTCTTAAGCTCTCTATTGTTTTTTGAGGATCGATTCCAGCGTATTCAGACATCAGGCGAAGAATATCTTCATTTGGCTCTACGTTCGAAGTACCACCAAATTGAATTGTCAAATCGACAAAAGTGGAAGCATCTAAGGATTCGGTCAAAAGCCAACGATGGCGCTTGATTTGTTCGATTGTATAACGGCGTGCTGGCTCCAGAACTAACATTTTTCTTATCAAGTTTTCACAATCTACCAAAGAAGATAAAAAATTGTCAGTCATTGAACTACACCAATTTAATCATACAAGAAAGTTGTTTAGGGGGAACGCCGCTGTGACAGGCCAGAAAATTGCGAATTTTTGCGAATTTTTTGCGGGGTATATTTTTTTAGGATCGGGTATAGGAATATTTAAGGAGCTTACAGAAAAATATATGTACTCAAAATTTTATCAAAAATTATACAAAATTGATTAAGTTACAAGCATTTTGGTAATTTGACACCTATCTTTGCACGTAACGGTTTTTTCATTTTTAATCGCAAAATGGTAATTTTTTATTTACTTTTTTTTTTAATTTTAGCTGGTTTTTTCATGTAAAATGATACCAAGAAATAGTAATTAAAAAAATTTTTAAAAAGGCTTCGCAGCTATCTAAATTTCAAAAAGAAAAAACTTTAAATCAGTTTATTGGTCTTTAAGAAATCGATGGGACAAGGTCGAAAATGTCCTTCTGAGAAAAACGAATTAAAAGTTTTTCATGATTTTTCCCGAAAAATTCGTTTCATTTCATTTTTAACTTCCCGGTTCGGGAAAGTTATTCTTCCTGTATTATATTGATACTTACGTCAAACTGTCTTTTCCATGGCCATATGAATATGAACAATCAGTCAGCTGGACGCTTTACCTGACCGTACTACTCGGGCGCGCTACCTAACTGCTCTACTCGGGCGCACTACTTGGTCCCACGAAATGGCTGTTACACAGTCAATTTTCGAAATTTTTACATAACTTTTTTTTTACATATTTTTGAATATTAAAAAAATAAAATTAGTTTTCATCCCACACCCGCCCTAATTTGTATAACTAACGCAATTTGTCCGCTCCGTTCTTAGCATCATTATTCTATTTGTGAATAAAAAGCGAAGCGAACAAATTTTGCCTACGAGTAGCGCTTTGACTTGTGGTTAAACAAAAAAAATTCATAGACTCAAATTATAAATTTTTATCATCCCTAATTGATCCTCCCTTGAATGAAACCCATTTCTTCCAGCTTTTGAATAGGGAATATAATATTTGAAGCGTAACGGTCTTAATATCCAAATCAGACTTTTTTAAAAATATCATAATTTTTTTTTTTAACTTAACTTTCTAGGTGGGCAACGTGAACTATTAAGAGCTGCTTGTATCCACGTGCTGGAACAATGCTGAACGTACCATCCAATAAATAATTTCTCTCCAAATGCGGAGAGGAATTGATTGTTTGGCAAATTGATGGTGATATAAAGATAGTGTAAGCAAAATCCTTTTCGATTATTGTATCCCTGTAAAATAATTTGTACTTTTCTTTTGTTTGAGAATGAACTCTGGATGTCCCGAATCTCGTCAAGACTGATTCATTGCTAGACATATTGACAATATCTTTAGCACAGGTTGGGTTCTTTGGAAGCATTTCATGTTTTATAGAGCATACATTTCTTCTCGTCTTTCCATACTGAACCTGATGAGCGGTGCTTGGATTTTTTAAACATTCACTGTCATACATTTCTCTAGTCGCATTTCTTTTTAAGCTGACATTTTTGAACTCCAGCTTAATCGAGTTGACTAATGTGAACTTCTTAATAAACTCTTCCTGGCTACGATGGTCATGGACAATGTTATGAAGTTTTTGACACACATTGTTATCTTTATTTATGGAGACACTAGCTTGACAATTTTTTTCACGGCACACATATCGGACAAGTTTTTGATTTTGGCTTCTTATTTTATACAATTGCTGCTCACTTTCAATATAAAGTAATTTACTATCTACTCTTAAGCCTTTAACAAATTCATACCGAAAACCTTGCAAATTATTAAGGTAAGGGGGGGGGGGGGGGGGGGTAGGGTTTCAAAGTAAGAAAAAAGACCTTTTTGTAAATTTTTTTCTTAAATATGGATTGAGTAATCTTATTCGGACCTTTTGTACAATATTGAGCATATTTTCGACAATATAGGGTAATTTTTTCATGCAGAAATATTGAAGCATAAGCCGGTAACAGAGCTTCCTCCAGAACGTCTTGAGAAAAAAAAAAAAACAATTTGTGATGTTGACCATATTTTTTTTTTTTTTTTTTTTTTGTTTTGTTGACCGTTGTAAGTTTTGTGGGATTCACAATTGCCTTGCAACTAAATTATTGGCTCAAGCACTCACTACCAATCCAAAGTTTGTGCGGTGTACGCGCTAGTTACTCAACCAAATCGAGCTATAGATCAATTTATTAAAGTCTGCAGTTTGTGGGAGATCTTAAGACTAGGTGGACATTTTTAGCGAAGTCAAAACTCATGTAAAAGCATTCGCTTGTATTAGTAAATCATTTTATTCTCTCAAAAGTAATCCCTCTTGCCATCGTCGCGTGTGATTTCAAATTCTCCCTATTTGCTCTCTCTCTTTGGTCTCGGCAGTCGGCAACAGCCAGAAACTAGAAATGAATTACGCACTTGCATAAGCAGAACAAAGGGGTGACCATTATACGAGCATGCAAGTAGGCATATAAAAAAACAGATATCATAAGGCACACTGACGAAGATATTTGTGTGTACACAATATGTCCGAATGAAACATTTTTTTACGATTTCTGGTTTTTGGATGGGTTGAGAATAGAAATATTGTGTCATGTCAGGAAAGTAAGAAAACCGGTTACTTTTTTTTGTCAGTTTGCTTGCTGAAATAAATACAGACAATTACAAATAATGAAGATGTTGTACGGTCGATATTTCTTATCTTGTGTTTTTGCGGATGTGGAAAACATGATATTTGTGTGATTTAAATGTAGGTCAGTTTCTTGGCTTAGTTTGATCAGCAAAATTAATTGAAAATGGGATAATCTGGGGGATAAGAACTTAGATAATACTCATTTTTCACCGAGGAAAAAACTAGATTCAAGTTGATTTTTTTTGTTTTTCGGTTAGGCAAGACTTTCATTGACAATGTGGGCATAACATTTTAAAAAGTGAAGAGATGTTTTCAAATACCTACATCCTCTAAAAAATTTTCTTTTTGGAATTGGATGGGTATACAAGGTCCTTATATTCAGAGAGCAAATACAAAAAAAAAAAAATATTTAAGTAATATTGATAATAATCTGAACATCTACTTTTAAGCTCCTGTTCTTTAACCATATCTCCAGTTAAAGAGCATACTGAGCATCTTCACCACGTCAAGGTACATAAGTAGTAAAGAAGATGAAAAAGGAAAAAACTATAATTATTAGAAATAAAAAAATAACTAATTTGAGACGTTGTTTACCTTCCTAACAAAGTTGCTTTACACTTCTTCCAGCGCCAGCGATGCGTTCAACCAAATGCATGAAAGTCTCAGCTTATCCGTCGTTGTTGCAATAAATTCTTTTAAAAAAGTAGAAATTGCAGACTTTATTCCAATTAGAAAGGGTCATCATATCATTTTCTTAAGTATTCCACACTCTCATTTTTCTTGGAATTCTAGGATCGCACACTTCCAGAAGCTGATGATTTTGATAAAGCGAGATTAATTTTTCTTTCATTTTTGTTTGCCAGAACTCGTCATCTTTCTTAACTCTGAAGAATATAAAATCGCAGGAACTCCAAACACCAAAATTTCAAATTTGCCTATTAGTTATGTGAAGTTGTCCTTGAACTTGATAGAAATAGTCATGGGCTTTCTTAAGCCTCCATGAGTTCCCTTGTTTTTTAAGATAAGGCAATTTCTTTTGACTAACAGCTTCGTCTAATGTCATATTTTTTACAGACGATGGACATTTCACTTCACATATTGCATTTATACCGATTAATCCGTCTGGAGTTGCGACAAAAAAATGGTATTCTTTATCTTTAAAAAGACCACATTTAATTGCTTTGAGGCTTCCGATTTCCTCTAGTTTTTAAATAGCATTTTTCTTGTTTTGAAGACCCCATAGCTTATTAGAAGAAGAAAATGAGCTATACCTACATACAAGTTGGTTTTTATGATATTGTGGTAGCTGGACGTACTTTTAGCTTTGCATATTTTACCATAATTAGAAGCAGTAACCATTTCACGCCTTATTCCTTTCTATTTCCCACTAAGTGATTGATCTCTTGTTTCTGATTCGATTTTTCTTCTGTGATCAAAGTTTTATTGGAGTGATTTTTTCCTTTTCTGTTTCTCCAACTCAATTTCTTGATCAGTTTTATCTGGCAGTTCGGATGGTGCGTCTACATTTCCGTAATTCGAATCAGCGGAAGCATTTCTTCTTCGTTTTTGTGGTCTGCTCGTTTCACGATTTGAAAAAAGATTCTTTTTATTCATTAAAATTTTTTTCTTTCTTTTTTTCTCACCAAAAGTTTGTTTTTGGAGCATTTACAACTTTGCTGTGCACTTTTGTGTACTCGGTGAATGCCCGTTTGGTGTTGAATTCGACAACGGCTGCAGCACATCATCACGATAGATAGGTAGATAGATAGATAGATAGATAGATAGATAGATAGATAGATAGATAGATAGATAGATAGATAATGCGATTTATTTACTGTATCTATTATTACAAAATATTTCAAAAAGACAAAACAATCGTCAAAGCTTGGCTAAGCGCCGTCTGCCCGATTAACATCATTTAGATATGTAGATAAATATTGTGATATTATGTACATTTTTTTTTGTATTTGTAGTTAATTTAGTTTTATTATTAAAAGGCTTCATTAATTATTTGATTTCTGTATAACATTGCGATTTTATAGAATTTGTACAATTGGTTGTTATTTCTTTCGCAGTTTAGAATGGCTAAGACTTCTTGTTCTGGTATGTAGTTGGTGTTAAAGATATCTCGTCTGATTTCACACAGAATAGGACATTTTCCTAGGAAGTGCAAAACATCCTCACGTTCGTGTAGATTACAAAGACTGCAATAAATTGGTAAATCCTCCCTATGAGGTCTGAAGTGAAGACTAATCAGCTCACCTCTCATTTTAAAGATGGTTGAAATTAAATTGAGATCGTTTTCGGGGCGCAAATAGTTTTCATCACAAAGATTATGGTTGAGCCGGCTGTAGGTTTGTCTAAAGATAGAAGATAAAGCTTCGTTTATGAACTCAGACCTTAGCTGTTCCTCCGTCATGGAAATCATTTCAAGAAGCTGTTTTCTATTTTGATTTTCGTTTCCATCAAATAATCTAAGACTTAAGTCGCATCTCTTTGCAAGCTCCTCCCACTTCTTATACCAATGATTTCGTTTTCAAATTGATTAAAGTGCCAACATTTTCGGATACCTTTCCTCTGGCATATTCAGAACCTTTACTATTCGGCATGCAAAGTTAATGTTTTTATGAAAAGTGGTGACAATCCTGTTTCAATTGGAATCATGTAGTTCGGTGTTGTTTTTGGAAGTCGGAAACATCTTTTAATAAAAAACCACAATAGTTTTTCAACTGATTCGTATTTTACGAAACCCCAAGCTTGAGCTGCATACAACATTATAGATTCTGCTACTGAGACAAAAACATTGTATTTCACAGTGTGACTAATAGCTTTGTTCGAAAAACATTTACTCCAAGTTGCGTTGATTGCACTCTTGGCTTTCATCAGCTTATCCCTTAGATGAGTTTCCATAGTGAGATTACTGGTAATAATCACTCCCAGATATTTGTAGGACTTCACGATTTCGATCTCTTCTCCGTTGAAATGCCATTTTTCATCCCTCGCGTTTCGTCCTGAGCCTTTTTTATAAAGATCATCACCTTAGATTTTTCCAGATTGACTTAAATTCCAAAATTTGCAGTACGTTTCAAGTCTGTTGTTCATTAGTTGGAGCGATTGGGGTGTATACGCAAATAACGCAACGTCGTCTGCAAACAGGAGAGCTTTGATGACTTTTCTCGATACCTCTATTCCGCAGGGAAGAAATTCGATGAGGTCGTTAATAAACAACGCAAAGAGACTCGGACTCAGTGTGCAGCCTTGTTTTACACCCATTTTACATTCAAACCAGTCTGAAATTTCTGTCCCATTCCACACCGCAGATATATTCCTGCTATAAATATTTTCAAGGACCTTACCGAATTTGGCTGACATTCCGAATCTGTATTATTTGAAAAACAGGGCTTCACGATCAATTGTGTCAAACGCAGCTTTGAAGTCTACAAAAAGAACGTATAACTTCTTTCTTTGATCGATAAAGTCGTTGGCTATACTTTGAAGGACAAAGATGTTGTCGATAGTCGAATAGCCACTGCGAAATCCAGCCTGAAATTCTCCAATCAAATTGTTGCTTCCTATCCACGTTGTTAAACGATCGCCTTGCCATCTTTTAGTTTATGTAGCACTTTTTTTTTTTATGTAGCACTCTTTGTAGTTCATCGATGGATATAGCAGATTCTAAGATATTATTTGTGAATGCTGGTTTCGCGTAATGGATATAAGGGGCCCTTGCTTCAGTTTCAGAGCTTCATTTTCAAAATAAACAGTTTTTTTTTCTTTACACAGCCTTCGCATTTACCCTATGCTCTATTAATAGATAAACTGGTTTGTGTATTTGCTGAAGTAGAAGCCTTACTCTCTCCACCAGAGGGTCCTTGTATCAGCTGGGTGTTGTTGGTTACATCAGCTGTTCCAGATGTGTCAATTCTCTCGTTGAAAAGCTTTCCAACGTCAGATTGGTAAATGGCATTTAAAAGTTGAAAACCATCTGTGCCATTGTTTTGACAGAAACTCGCCGAAAAACTCCAACGAAAAGTGTTTTGTACTATAAACATTTTGTCGTCTCTCACCTGAACTTTTATTTGTGGATTAAATTCTGTTAAGCGACGTTTAATACACAAAAGCTTATATCTTTTTTGGCGAATTGAGATGGGTAGATCCTTTGATAGAAAGGTGCCAGTGATACGTAAAGCGTTTGAAGCTTTAAGTGCATCAATTACTTGTTGCTTTGATTCAAGCTTAACTTTAAAGCATTTTATGTTTACGTTTTTTGTGTTGATTTCATTTATTTGTAAGTTATCAGCTGTTATGTGATGAATAATGTTTGAGCAAATATTTTTCACATGTTCCCTTTCGTTTTGCCCTCCACGGGTTTTTACCCTCATCATGAGGTTATTCTCAGTGTCTTTCTTTTGTAGATCTTCAATTTGATGCTCTAGTAGGTCGTACTTTTTTTCTAAGGCTACGAGTTTGGAGGTTAGTATAGCATTTTGCTTTTCGATGTTTTTGTTGACGGTAGTGAGAGCATCGATGTCACTTTTTTTTTGCTACATTTTCTATCTTAGCCTCCATAATTGATCCCAGCATTTCGAAGAGTTCTGATTTTGTCATTGAACCGACTAGATCCGTAGCCATGGCAGGCGGTTGTAACTTTTTTGATGAAGGTGTTTGGGGAGAAATTTCTTGTGCTTTTCTTTTGTTGAACATGTAGGGTTGGTATATGCGTTTGAGAGATTATGTTCGCTGAATTTCAAGGAAAAATGCAGAAGTTTTTTTTATACTATAAAACTCACTTGTTATTTACGAGTAACTGGTGGGTTATGTATAAACGCAAATTCAAATGTGTTAAAACTTTGATTTTCGAGCAAATATAATAAAAAAAGACTTTAAAACTTTGGAGCCTAATATCACAACAACTTTTCCAACTCAGTTGACAGATGTCAATCCCACATCCTCACGATTTTCCAAAAGAAAAATTATTTCTTTTTCCACCGACATATTGACACACAACACTCTTAAATTGTTCGCATATATGTTGGAGTCATACCCATGAATGAAACTTTCGAAATTTCGCACCATTCGTTGTAATATCGAACTTACGCTTTCAAAAATATACCATTTTTTACTATGTTTTCCATTTTATCTGTGCCTTCAATATCACTTCCGGCACAGAAATATCGGGCGCAATTTTTGTGACGTCAAAATACATGAAACGGAACGTTTTCAATATCTTTTTGCAGGAATCTAATTTTTTCTGTGAACGGTAGATCACTTTGCTTTCTATATTTTGGTTCGCTTTTAATTCCTTTAATGATTTTGTTACCAGGAAGAATAAACAAAAGTAGACACGAACACTTTTTTATAATATACCAATTCAAATTTAAACTGTAGGTATCTAACGATCAGCACAACAAAATATACAGAAAATTACTCTGTAACTAACACTGTATGTATCTATGTTATTTTAAATTCAATTCCAAGAATTCTAAAATGCAAAAAAAGTTCCTTTTTTATCAGAAATAAAGACGACACTGACTTGCAATTAAATGCCCCTAAACCTGTGCCACCCACACTATCCACCTTCAGCTTGCCTTCCCCATGCATAATATGAAACAAAAATAAAATAAATCTATATCTTCTATATCTATCTATCTATCTATCTATACATATGCCTATAGTAAAAGCGTAACAGTTTGTTTGTTTGTGCACGCTAATTTTAGAAACGGCTTATCCTATCTAGTATCTAGATGGGGTTTTCAATAATATATTGTGGTAAGCTTCACTTAACATTTAGTTTTTATTTCATGTCTGTTCATGCAATTGTGCATCTCTGCACTAAGAAAAATCTGCATTCAAAAAGGCTGTATCGATGAACCGAGCCGCCGCCAAAAGATCAACCGAGGTTTATTGGCATCACTGCCATAAACTTTTCGTTGAGTTTTTTTGACAGCCGGTTTCATCGATACAGAACGAGGATGATGTCATTTTTCGGATTCATTATTCATTTTGCATTTACCGGCACAAGTTCGCCAGCATTTTTTGTATCAAATAAAACTTAAGTCTAACGTAAAATTATAGTAAAAAACGTGTCCCATAAGTAAACCAAAAGATTTTTTATCCACATCTCCAAGAAGAAACGACGACGTCGATCCAAAGTGCTTGGACGCCACAAACCCAAGACACCTCGCAGTAAATTTGGAATCTCAGTTTTTCACACAAACATTTGGTCCAATCGAGCCATATTCGATATATATATATATCGCCAAACGACGCTCAACGCCGCTCAAGGCAAAAAACGTTCTTTTAAGAACTTGTTTTTTTACAATACGTGCTCGAATACACGTTTTTTCAAACGACGCTCAACGCCGCTCAAGACAAAAAACGTTCTTTTAAGAACTTGTTTTTTTACATTACGTGCTCGAATACACGTTTTCAAACTACGCTCAACGCCGCTCAAGGCAAAAAACGTTCTTTTAAGAACTTGAAGGAAGATACACCATTGCTTCGATTGGTGTCAGGGTACACCATTGCTTCGATTGGTGTCAGGAGGAAGAAGTCAAATCATCAGCAAGCAGCAGAAGACCAGGAGAAGATCCAGAACAATGTTAAACTTCATGTAAAGGGTGAGTGTGAATTTCGTTTTATTTCATATTGAAAGGCTTATGTAGTACATAGTTTCCGTTATTTCATACGGGTTTTTTTTTCTCTTGTGCGGCTTGACGACGAAAAGTTGGCGTCACTCTCCCTCTCTTTTTTTCATCGCGCAATCGGTCGAGATAAATTCATTTTGAAATTTAAGTCATTTGGCGTGATAATCTTGTTTTTTAAAAAAAAATTCTTGAAAAAGGAAAAAATCAGTCGCTTCTCATCGGTTTTTCTGAAAACCAAATTTAAAAAGTTTTTTGTGCTGCTCGTGCTTTCACCTCTTGAGATTTTTGGTGGTAGTTTTTTATTATTCGTGGCGTGACTTCGTATACAGTGTGAAAGCTGTATTTTTTAGTACAGTTACCATCACGCTATGGTATAGTTTTTATAACGTACAGGAAGTTTTTTTTTGCCGTAACGTCACAATTCCATTTTTTCAATTATCAACGGTGCTGGTCCTCAGGTTCCATTGGGACACATAATTTTTTTTAATTCTTTTGAGTTTTGTATAGACTTGGTTCTACAATTCAATTTGAATTTAAACTCATTTGAAAGGTTTTTTTCTCACTGAACTTGTGCAACTTGCTCGAACTTTTCAAATATTAGTAATGTTTTTTCAAATTTAATTTTTCGAAAGCTCATTCACTACTGCTAGTTTTTTCTTCGCGTTCTTGGCATCTCTTTAAGATTCTTTTGCAATCATTCCTCATTATAGGATAAGTCTTCTTATAGACAATCCTCTCACAAAGTTTTGATAAGGTTTTATAATTCAATTGAATTTAAGCTCACTTTGGAGCCTCTTTAAGATTCCTTTGCAATCATTCCTCATTACAGGATAAGTCTGCTTATAGACATTTTTTCTCTCTATACCTAATTCAATTGAATTTAAACTCATTTTGAAAAGTTTTTCCTCTTGGAACTTGTGCCTTATCTTGAACTTTTCAAAATATTATTACTTTTTTTTCAAAATTTTTCGAAAGCTCATTACTACCAATAGTTTCTTCGCGTTCTTGGAGCCTCCTTTAAGATTCTTTTGAAATCATTCCTCATGATAGAATAAGTCTTCTTATAGACAATTTTTTCACTCAGTTTTTGATATGGGTTTTCACTCAAAAATTCTCCAAGGATTTCCTGATCGTACACATAGTTGTACTCCTCTCAATCAATATTTTATTTCAAAATCATCCAAGGATCTCGGCCTGCTGCCTTTTAAACTATTTGTTCTCACGTTGTCTCTTGACTCCAAGTTTTCTTTTAGGAAATGGTGCCTGCTCTACCTTGCCATTTTTTGTAGCTTGTTCAAATTGATCTTGAGCCATTCCAAGCTTGGCAACTTTCCTCTCACTCAATAATTTATTTTTTGAATTCGTATAAGATTCTCGGCCTGCCCACTTTGAAGCTATTTCTCCTCACGGTGTCCTTTTTGACTCCAATTTTTTTTGGGAAATGGAGCCTGTTCAACTTTGCCTAGGTTTGCAACTTGTTGTAATTGATTCAAATCATTCCAAGTTCAGCAACACTCCTCTCACTCAATAGTTTAGCTTCTTTCTATTCTTCTCACTATTGGAACTCAAGTTAGTAGCTTGTTGTAATTGATTTCAAATCATTCCAAGTCTAACACCACTTTTCTCACTCCTGTTTTTTAAACCTGAATTAAGTTTTCGGCCTGCCGACTCACAAGTGGAACTCAAGTTAGTAGCTTGTTGTAATTGACTTCAAATCATTCCAAGTCTAACACCACTTGTCTCACTCCTGTTTTTTAAACCTGAATAAAATTCTCGGCCTGCCGAGTGCCGACTCACTAGTGGAACTCAAGTTAGTAGCTTGTTGTAATTGATTTCAAATCATTCCAAGTCTAACACCACTTCTCTCACTCCTGTTTTTTAAACCTGAATAAAATTCTCGGCCTGCCGAGTGCCGACTCACAAGTGGAACTCAATTTAGTAGCTTGTTGTAATTGATTTCAAATCATTCCAAGTCTAACACCACTTCTCTCACTCCTGTTTTTAAACCTGAATAAAATTCTCGGCCTGCCGAGTGCCGACTCACAAGTGGAACTCAAGTTAGTAGCTTGTTGTAATTGATTTCAAATCATTCCAAGTCTAACACCACTTCTCTCACTCCTGTTTTTTAAACCTGAATTAAACTCTCGGCCTGCCGACTCACAAGTGGAACTCAAGTTAGTAGCTTGTTGTAATTGATTTCAAATCATTCCAAGTCTAACACCACTTCTCCAACTCTTGTTTTTTTATTGATCCTTTATAAGGTTCTCGGTCCGCCGACTCAAAAGCTAATTGGTCTTACAGTACACTTCCACTTTCTTCAAAATTTTTTTATTGAAAATGTCCCAGTTGGACGACTTAATCTTTGCGGCATATTTGCTTGTCAAATTTCATGCCTCAAAAAAGGAAGTGCATTTCTTGCGAAGGCGGGAGGAACCAAATGTAAAATTTGCTCGGCAGAGCATACCATATATGAGTAACCAAAAGGCTTAGTGTTCTAGCAAATATCCGTGCAGTTTGGACAAGAAAAGACACCATACACTATTACATCGTGCAACCAATCCCACTTCAGCTATAAACCAAAATGCAAATACAAATATACAGTCCACTCCTCAACGACAGGCTATACAAAATCCTCAAATTTCTGCATCTTCGCAGCCTTTCACTCCTCAAGCAACATACCAAAATTTTGTGGTGACCTCTATAGCAAAAGAATTCTGTTGGTTACTGCCTCAGTCAGTATTGTAGGAAAAGACACAGTGCATACTGTGAGAGCACTCATTGATCCCGGTTCCGAAATATCCTTCATTTCGGCAGCAGTGCAAAAATGTCGGAATTTACCATGGATCGACAAAAATACTACTATTTCTGGAATTAGTGGAAATCTCTCCATAACTTCAAAGAAACTTTGCTTTTTTGCAATTACCTCTGCTAATCCGCCTCAAATCACTATCTCAGCTCAAGCTATTGTGCTCAAAACTCTCACTAACAATCTTCCCAGTACAACCTTCTCGGTAGTTAATCCTACCATTTTCGAAGGCCTCCCATTGGCCGATCCCTCTTTTAGTAAATCCTCTCAGGTGGATCTTCTGATCGGTGCTGATCTTTATCCATCAATAATTCGCAATGGAATTAAACACATTTCCGACTCACTTCTCGCTCAAAACACTATGTTTGGTTGGATACTGTCAGGCCCAGGTCCAGATTCGTTTCAATCTTTCAACACTACCATCATTTCCGATAGCACTTCTTGCAATTTAGACATTCAAATCCGCAATTCTTGGAAGATTGAAGAATTACCCTCTACAGTTGTTCGTTCGTCAGAAGACTGTTTCTGTGAAGAACTCTAAAATAAAAAAAAATAAAAAAACCACTTTCAGACGTGCTGATGGTAGATTTGTTGTCCGACTACCATTTAAGCAAAAACCTTCAAAGACAATTTCTGGTCACTCTCGTTTTATCGCCCTACAACAGTTTTCTAGAACTGAAAAAGCGTTAGCGCCAAAAGCAGATTTAAAATCACAATACATATGAAAAAGTTTACTCCATTGGAGCGTGATGAAAACGGTCATGTAAAATCTCTTTATCTTCCGCTTCACGCGGTCATACACCAGAGAGTACTTCGACCTAAGGACATGTCGTTTTTTTTTAATGCCTCCAATGCCTCAGCAAACGGTGTCAGTTAATGTATCCTGGCCCTATTTTGTGACTAGACTTATCTTCTTTATCCATCCGACGGAGTTTTTTCATCTCTCATTTGCTCTGCGCAAAATCTAAAGTTGCGCCAATCAAAACTGTGTCTTTACCACGCCTTGAGTTGTGTGGTGCACTTCTACTTTCCAAATTAATAAAAATTTACGTTTCAAATCTCCCTTTGACCAGAAACTCCTACTATCGCCCCCGGGTCGAAAATCTTGAACAAAAACCCGTTGTCTCCTTGATAGTCCAACAAGGTTCAGAAGGCATTTCTGATCGTTTTTCATCCTTACCTCGGTTTATGCGGGTACTTTGCTACATAGCTATTCCGTTTTTACTTAAAAATCTCAAAAAGACAAAATACGCAGTACACGTCTCATGACATTACTCCTCAAGAAATGCAATTTGTTCAAAACCATCTTATACTACAAACTCAAAAAATCACTATCCAACGGAACATTCTCCTTTAATGGAAGGTAAACCCATTCTCCAAGAGTGCTCGATTATTTCATTTAATCTATTCCTAGACTCAGACCATCTCATTAGGGTCAACGGCAGTGTTGCCAGATTTTTCAGGAAGGATTCCCCATTCGAGGGTTGTACATTCCCCTTTTTCCCCATTTGTGCCAGCGACATTCCCCACAAATTCCCCTCGGTATTAAAAACAATGTATATGTTCGCTTAAACCTTTAATTCTTTTTAATTTTAACGTCAGTGTCGGTCAAAATAATCGTTCTGTGCTACTACTTGCCAAGATTGTTCGCCTGGCAGCGGCTGAAGCCTTTCTTATCCGTGAACAGCCGTGAAAACAAGAAGTTCTCTCCATTCAGATGTTAGTTTTTCTTCATTACAATTAGGAACTTTTACCCTGCAGCTACACGATCAAGATATGGTAAGCCATCAGCCTACATATACACTATGTCAAATTCCTGTTCGTGTTTCGGCTGTGACGTAGGCGAGAGGCGACTTACAACTTGCTAGGCAAATGGCTTTCAATCGACATTTCATTTTATATTTTCAAAATGGCACCCACAAGAAATTTGAAATTCAAAGTTTTTTTCCAGGCACTCTTTTCTCTTTTTGAGGGTATTTGACGAAGCTGTCAATTTCATGGCTACTGAAACTGCTTCTCGGGTGGCTTTCAATATTCCATACCAGTTGAGTTTCAATTTCGAAAAATTTGGTTGTATATGTAAGAAAGTTCGAATGTATTGTAAATGGCTTACCATATCTTGATCGTGTAGCCCCGGGGTTAAGGAAAACAAAACCAGTTTGAAATCCGAAAATAAGGTGGTGTTAGTAAATTCACTGACACAACTTTATATTCAGTTGAATACGTGTATCACAGATAGATCTCGTCTTACAAAAGCAACAACGTTAACAAATGTAAGTTGCGGGGCAAGAAAAGTAATGGTTTTTCTCTTGTTCTTTATTCCTCTAAGGTGTAAGTACATGAGATGTTTGTTTATGCACTCCTATTTGTAAATCGGCTGGCTTTGTTTGGTATAGTAAGTAAGATTCTGCTTTTCCCCATATTCTGAGTGGATCCCCCTTTTCCCCTTTTACCAAATTTTCGACCACAATTCCCCACAAAAAGGGGAATTCCCCTCAATCTGGCAACACTGGTCAACGGTCGACTATCTCAGTCAGATCTTTCTTATAATGAATGACACCCCCTCATCTTACCTCATAACTCAAGATTTCATATCTCCTCACTCAATTCACTCATGAAATTTCTCTACATGGCGGCAATTCTTTAATGCTGCGACTCTTACGCCAAAAGTTTTGGATTCCCAAACTAAAAAATCTCATAAAACTCTGTATACGACAGTGTAAAACCTGTGTTATTCACAAAAAAGTGTTAAGCAAGCAATTAATGGCTGCTTTACCACCTGAACGATGTACCTTTTCGCCACCCTTCACTTTTACAGGGATCGATTTCGCTGGCCCATTTGTAATAAAAACATTTAATGCAAGAAATTGTCGTATGACCAAGGGTTACGTCTGTGTGTTCGTCTGTTTTTCAACTAAGGCCATACACCTTGAGGCCGTCAGTGAATTATCGTCTGAAGCATTCTTGGCTGCATTTGCGAGATTTGTAGCACGACGCGGCTTACCGAAAGAAATATATTCGGACAATGGCACCAATTTTACTGGTGCTGACGCGATTTTACGCAAAGAGTTCAAAAAAATTCTCACTTCTAGTCCTCAAGAGACTCAATCCTCCTACGGTGTTCAAGGCCTAAAATGGAATTTTATTCCTCCAGGTGCTCCACATATGGGTGGACTCTGGGAGGCTGGGGTCAAAAGCTGCAAAAATCACCTTCGGAAACTGGGGACCAGTACTCAACTCACTTTTGAAGAATTCTCAACGGTCTTAGCTCGCATCGAAGCATGCTTAAACTCACGACCAATCTCATCCATGTCAAATGATCCTTCTGATCTATTGGCTCTAACGCCGGGTCATTTTATTCGCGGTAGTCCACTTTTAGCATTTCCCGAACCAAATTTGGCTGACGCCAATTTGTCTCTCATCAATCGATGGGAAACAGTTAAATACCTCCACCAACAATTCTGTCGTAGATGGAAAGACGAGTATCTAAAAGAATTACATCAAAGACATAAGTGGCAATCGCCTCAAGAAGATATCAAGTTAAATGACTTAGTAATTATAAAAAACGAAAATCTTCCATCCAGTGAATGGCGACTTGG
This sequence comes from Melanostoma mellinum, assembly GCA_914767635.1. Lineage (NCBI taxonomy): Eukaryota > Metazoa > Arthropoda > Insecta > Diptera > Syrphidae > Melanostoma > Melanostoma mellinum. Next base: position 99,152,201 of record OU612059.1, read on the forward strand.
GCGTGTTGTAAATGTACACCCCGGCGCTGACGGAAGAGTTAGAGTGGCGACGCTCCGAACGCAAAACGGTGAAATTAGCCGTCCAGTTGTCAAGCTGTGTCTTCTACCCATGAAATAACCAAGAACAATTTTTAGTTCTTTTAAAAATCATTATGCAACATTTTAGTTTATTTTTATGTGCCTTTCAATATTGTATGAAAATGAAATCTACACTCGCTTTTTTTCAATTAGTTCATTCAAAATTCTTTTTTTGTGGTAAGGTGGTTTTTTGGCGCTTCCCGCTCTTCATAATATTCAGTTGTTCATAATTAATAGTAATTTTTTGGCGCTTCCCGCTCTTCATAATATTCATTTGTTCATAATCAATAGTAATTTTTTGGCGCTTCCCGCTCTCAATCATAATACTTTTCGCTACAAATTATATATTTGGCGCTTAACGCACTCATAGCTCTTTACTTGGCGTATCACGCCAAGGGGGCAGTAATGTTCATGCAATTGTGCATCTCTGCACTAAGAAAAATCTGCATTCAAAAAGGCTGTATCGATGAACCGAGCCGCCGCCAAAAGATCAACCGAGGTTTATTGGCATCACTGCCATAAACTTTTCGCTGAGTTTTTTTGACAGCCGGTTTCATCGATACAGCACGAGGATGATGTCATTTTTCGGATTCATTACTCATTTTGCATTTACCGGCACAAGTTCGCCAGCATTTTTTGTATCAAATAAAACTTAAGTCTAACGTAAAATTATAATAAAAAACGTGTCCCATAAGTAAACCAAAAGATTTTTTATCCACATCTCCAAGAAGAAACGACGACGTCGATCAAAAGTGCTTGGACGCCACAAATCCAAGACACCTCGCAGTAAATTTGGAATCTCAGTTTTTCACACAAACATTTGGTCCAATCGAGCCATATTCGATATATATATATATATCGCCAAACGACGCTCAACGCCGCTCAAGGCAAAAATCGTTCTTTTAAGAACTTGTTTTTTTACATTACGTGCTCGAATACACGTTTTCAAACTACGCTCAACGCCGCTCAAGGCAAAAAACGTTCTTTTAAGAACTTGAAGGAAGATACACCATTGCTTCGATTGGTGTCAGGGTACACCATTGCTTCGATTGGTGTCAGGAGGAAGAAGTCAAATCATCAGCAAGCAGCAGAAGACCAGGAGAAGATCCAGAACAATGTTAAACTTCATGTAAAGGGTGAGTGTGAATTTCGTTTTATTTCATATTGAAAGGCTTATGTAGTACATAGTTTCCGTTATTTCATACGGGTTTTTTTTTCTCTTGTGCGGCTTGACGACGAAAAGTTGGCGTCACTCTCCATCTCTTTTTTTCATCGCGCAATCGGTCGAGATAAATTCATTTTGAAATTTAAGTCATTTGGCGTGATAATCTTGTTTTTTAAAAAAAAATTCTTGAAAAAGGAAAAAATCAGTCGCTTCTCATCGATTTTTCTGAAAACCAAATTTAAAAAGTTTTTTGTGCTGCTCGTGCTTTCACCTCTTGAGATTTTTGGTGGTAGTTTTTTATTATTCGTGGCGTGACTTCGTATACAGTGTGAAAGCTGTATTTTTTAGTACAGTTACCATCACGCTATGGTATAGTTTTTATAACGTACAGGAAGTTTTTTTTTTGCCGTAACGTCACAATTCCATTTTTTCAATTATCAACGGTGCTGGTCCTCAGGTTCCATTGGGACACATAATTTTTTTTAATTCTTTTGAGTTTTGTATAGACTTGGTTCTACAATTCAATTTGAATTTAAACTCATTTGAAAGGTTTTTTTCTCACTGAACTTGTGCAACTTGCTCGAACTTTTCAAATATTAGTAATGTTTTTTCAAATTTAATTTTTCGAAAGCTCATTCACTACTGCTAGTTTTTTCTTCGCGTTCTTGGCATCTCTTTAAGATTTTTTTGCAATCATTCCTCATTATAGGATAAGTCTTCTTATAGACAATCCTCTCACAAAGTTTTGATAAGGTTTTATAATTCAATTGAATTTAAGCTCACTTTGGAGCCTCTTTAAGATTCCTTTGCAATCATTCCTCATTACAGGATAAGTCTGCTTATAGACATTTTTTCTCTCTATACCTAATTCAATTGAATTTAAACTCATTTTGAAAAGTTTTTCCTCTTGGAACTTGTGCCTTATCTTGAACTTTTCAAAATATTATTACTTTTTTTTCAAAATTTTTCGAAAGCTCATTACTACCAATAGTTTCTTCGCGTTCTTGGAGCCTCCTTTAAGATTCTTTTGAAATCATTCCTCATGATAGAATAAGTCTTCTTATAGACAATTTTTTCACTCAGTTTTTGATATGGGTTTTCACTCAAAAATTCTCCAAGGATTTCCTGATCGTACACATAGTTGTACTCCTCTCAATCAATATTTTATTTCAAAATCATCCAAGGATCTCGGCCTGCTGCCTTTAAAACTATTTGTTCTCACGTTGTCTCTTGACTCCAAAATTTCTTTTAGGAAATGGTGCCTGCTCTACCTTGCCATTTTTTGTAGCTTGTTCAAATTGATCTTGAGCCATTCCAAGCTTGGCAACTTTCCTCTCACTCAATAATTTATTTTTTGAATTCGTATAAGATTCTCGGCCTGCCCACTTTGAAGCTATTTCTCCTCACGGTGTCCTTTTTGACTCCAATTTTTTTTGGGAAATGGAGCCTGTTCAACTTTGCCTATGTTTGCAACTTGTTGTAATTGATTCAAATCATTCCAAGTTCAGCAACACTCCTCTCACTCAATAGTTTAGCTTCTTTCTATTCTTCTCACTATTGGAACTCAAGTTAGTAGCTTGTTGTAATTGATTTCAAATCATTCCAAGTCTAACACCACTTTTCTCACTGCTGTTTTTTAAACCTGAATTAAATTTTCGGCCTGCCGACTCACAAGTGGAACTCAAGTTAGTAGCTTGTTGTAATTGACTTCAAATCATTCCAAGTCTAACACCACTTCTCTCACTCCTGTTTTTTAAACCTGAATAAAATTCTCGGCATGCCGAGTGCCGACTCACTAGTGGAACTCAAGTTAGTAGCTTGTTGTAATTGATTTCAAATCATTCCAAGTCTAACACCACTTCTCTCACTCCTGTTTTTTAAACCTGAATAAAATTCTCGGCCTGCCGAGTGCCGACTCACAAGTGGAACTCAAGTTAGTAGCTTGTTGTAATTGATTTCAAATCATTCCAAGTCTAACACCACTTCTCTCACTCCTGTTTTTTAAACCTGAATTAAACTCTCGGCCTGCCGACTCACAAGTGGAACTCAAGTTAGTAGCTTGTTGTAATTGATTTCAAATCATTCCAAGTCTAACACCACTTCTCCAACTCTTGTTTTTTTATTGATCCTTTATAAGGTTCTCGGTCCGCCGACTCAAAAGCTAATTGGTCTTACAGTACACTTCCACTTTCTTCAAAATTTTTTTATTGAAAATGTCCCAGTTGGACGACTTAATCTTTGCGGCATATTTGCTTGTCAAATTTCATGCCTCAAAAAAGGAAGTGCATTTCTTGCGAAGGCGGGAGGAACCAAATGTAAAATTTGCTCGGCAGAGCATACCATATATGAGTAACCAAAAGGCTTAGTGTTCTAGCAAATATCCGTGCAGTTTGGACAAGAAAAGACACCATACACTATTACATCGTGCAACCAATCCCACTTCAGCTATAAACCAAAATGCAAATACAAATATACAGTCCACTCCTCAACGACAGGCTATACAAAATCCTCAAATTTCTGCATCTTCGCAGCCTTTCACTCCTCAAGCAACATACCAAAATTTTGTGGTGACCTCTATAGCAAAAGAATTCTGTTGGTTACTGCCTCAGTCAGTATTGTAGGAAAAGACACAGTGCATACTGTGAGAGCACTCATTGATCCCGGTTCCGAAATATCCTTCATTTCGGCAGCAGTGCAAAAATGTCGGAATTTACCATGGATCGACAAAAATACTACTATTTCTGGAATTAGTGGAAATCTCTCCATAACTTCAAAGAAACTTTGCTTTTTTGCAATTACCTCTGCTAATCCGCCTCAAATCACTATCTCAGCTCAAGCTATTGTGCTCAAAACCCTCACTAACAATCTTCCCAGTACAACCTTCTCGGTAGTTAATCCTACCATTTTCGAAGGCCTCCCATTGGCCGATCCCTCTTTTAGTAAATCCTCTCAGGTGGATCTTCTGATCGGTGCTGATCTTTATCCATCAATAATTCGCAATGGAATTAAACACATTTCCGACTCACTTCTCGCTCAAAACACTATGTTTGGTTGGATACTGTCAGGCCCAGGTCCAGATTCGTTTCAATCTTTCAACACTACCATCATTTCCGATAGCACTTCTTGCAATTTAGACATTCAAATCCGCAATTCTTGGAAGATTGAAGAATTACCCTCTACAGTTGTTCGTTCGTCAGAAGACTGTTTCTGTGAAGAACTCTAAAATAAAAAAAAATAAAAAAACCACTTTCAGACGTGCTGATGGTAGATTTGTTGTCCGACTACCATTTAAGCAAAAACCTTCAAAGACAATTTCTGGTCACTCTCGTTTTATCGCCCTACAACAGTTTTCTAGAACTGAAAAAGCGTTAGCGCCAAAAGCAGATTTAAAATCACAATACATATGAAAAAGTTTACTCCATTGGAGCGTGATGAAAACGGTCATGTAAAATCTCTTTATCTTCCGCTTCACGCGGTCATACACCAGAGAGTACTTCGACCTAAGGACATGTCGTTTTTTTTTAATGCCTCCAATGCCTCAGCAAACGGTGTCAGTTAATGTATCCTGGCCCTATTTTGTGACTAGACTTATCTTCTTTATCCATCCGACGGAGTTTTTTCATCTCTCATTTGCTCTGCGCAAAATCTAAAGTTGCGCCAATCAAAACTGTGTCTTTACCACGCCTTGAGTTGTGTGGTGCACTTCTACTTTCCAAATTAATAAAAATTTACGTTTCAAATCTCCCTTTGACCAGAAACTCCTACTATCGCCCCCGGGTCGAAAATCTTGAACAAAAACCCGTTGTCTCCTTGATAGTCCAACAAGGTTCAGAAGGCATTTCTGATCGTTTTTCATCCTTACCTCGGTTTATGCGGGTACTTTTCTACATAGCTATTCCGTTTTTACTTAAAAATCTCAAAAAGACAAAATACGCAGTACACGTCTCATGACATTACTCCTCAAGAAATGCAATTTGTTCAAAACCATCTTATACTACAAACTCAAAAAATCACTATCCAACGGAACATTCTCCTTTAATGGAAGGTAAACAAATTCTCCAAGAGTGCTCGATTATTTCATTTAATCTATTCCTAGACTCAGACCATCTCATTAGGGTCAACGGTCGACTATCTCAGTCAGATCTTTCTTATAATGAATGACACCCCCTCATCTTACCTCATAACTCAAGATTTCATATCTCCTCACTCAATTCACTCATGAAATTTCTCTACATGGCGGCAATTCTTTAATGCTGCGACTCTTACGCCAAAAGTTTTGGATTCCCAAACTAAAAAATCTCATAAAACTCTGTATACGACAGTGTAAAACCTGTGTTATTCACAAAAAAGTGTTAAGCAAGCAATTAATGGCTGCTTTACCACCTGAACGATGTACCTTTTCGCCACCCTTCACTTTTACAGGGATCGATTTCGCTGGCCCATTTGTAATAAAAACATTTAATGCAAGAAATTGTCGTATGACCAAGGGTTACGTCTGTGTGTTCGTCTGTTTTTCAACTAAGGCCATACACCTTGAGGCCGTCAGTGAATTATCGTCTGAAGCATTCTTGGTTGCATTTGCGAGATTTGTAGCACGACGCGGCTTACCGAAAGAAATATATTTGGACAATGGCACCAATTTTACTGGTGCTGACGCGATTTTACGCAAAGAGTTCAAAAAAATTCTCACTTCTAGTCCTCAAGAGACTCAATCATCCTACGGTGTTCAAGGCCTAAAATGGAATTTTATTCCTCCAGGTGCTCCACATATGGGTGGACTCTGGGAGGCTGGGGTCAAAAGCTGCAAAAATCACCTTCGGAAACTGGGGACCAGTACTCGACTCACTTTTGAAGAATTCTCAACGGTCTTAGCTCGCATCGAAGCATGCTTAAACTCACGACCAATCTCATCCATGTCAAATGATCCTTCTGATCTATTGGCTCTAACGCCGGGTCATTTTATTCGCGGTAGTCCACTTTTAGCATTTCCCGAACCAAATTTGGCTGACGCCAATTTGTCTCTCATCAATCGATGGGAAACAGTTAAATACCTCCACCAACAATTCTGTCGTAGATGGAAAGACGAGTATCTAAAAGAATTACATCAAAGACATAAGTGGCAATCGCCTCAAGAAGATATCAAGTTAAATGACTTAGTAATTATAAAAAACGAAAATCTTCCATCCAGTGAATGGCGACTTGGGCGTGTTGTAAATGTACACCCCGGCGCTGACGGAAGAGTTAGAGTGGCGACGCTCCGAACGCAAAACGGTGAAATTAGCCGTCCAGTTGTCAAGCTGTGTCTTCTACCCATGAAATAACCAAGAACAATTTTTAGTTCTTTTAAAAATCATTATGCAACATTTTAGTTTATTTTTATGTGCCTTTCAATTTTGTATGAAAATGAAATCTACACTCGCTTTTTTTCAATAAGTTCATTCAAAATTCTTTTTTTGTGGTAAGGTGGTTTTTTGGCGCTTCCCGCTCTTCATAATATTCAGTTGTTCATAATTAATAGTAATTTTTTGGCGTTTCCCGCTCTTCATAATATTCATTTGTTCATAATCAATAGTAATTTTTTGGCGCTTCCCGCTCTCAATCATAATACTTTTCGCTACAAATTATATATTTGGCACTTAACGCACTCATAGCTCTTTACTTGGCGTATCACGCCAAGGGGGGCAGTAATGTTCATGCAATTGTGCATCTCTGCACTAAGAAAAATCTGCATTCAAAAAGGCTGTATCGATGAACCGAGCCGCCGCCAAAAGATCAACCGAGGTTTATTGGCATCACTGCCATAAACTTTTCGTTGAGTTTTTTTGACAGCCGGTTTCATCGATACAGCACGAGGATGATGTCATTTTTCGGATTCATTACTCATTTTGCATTTACCGGCACAAGTTCGCCAGCATTTTTTGTATCAAATAAAACTTAAGTCTAACGTAAAATTATAATAAAAAACGTGTCCCATAAGTAAACCAAAAGATTTTTTATCCACATCTCCAAGAAGAAACGACGACGTCGATCAAAAGTGCTTGGACGCCACAAATCCAAGACACCTCGCAGTAAATTTGGAATCTCAGTTTTTCACACAAACATTTGGTCCAATCGAGCCATATTCGATATATATATATATATCGCCAAACGACGCTCAACGCCGCTCAAGGCAAAAATCGTTCTTTTAAGAACTTGTTTTTTTACATTACGTGCTCGAATACACGTTTTCAAACTACGCTCAACGCCGCTCAAGGCAAAAAACGTTCTTTTAAGAACTGAAGGAAGATACACCATTGCTTCGATTGGTGTCAGGGTACACCATTGCTTCGATTGGTGTCAGGAGGAAGAAGTCAAATCATCAGCAAGCAGCAGAAGACCAGGAGAAAATCCAGAACAATGTTAAACTTCATGTAAAGGGTGAGTGTGAATTTCGTTTTATTTCATACTAGCTGTGCCCGCGACTTCGTCCGCGTGGAATAGTGACTTTCGGCAGCATTCTTAATTTTTTAGGCTACTTATTTTGCAAATAAGACACATTCATGCGTTTTAGTAAGCCATTGTTATATTATTTTATTTTAGTATATGTTTGCACACGACGTTCTTATTTTTTCCATCTTTTGCGAAATAAAAAGGTTTTGTGGGATTGATATACGTGATTCTGCCACATAAAGTTGCCATGGGATATTTTTCTAAACGAACACCTGCAACTTAAAGCGTCTGAGCCTTATTTATAATGTCCAATCAGTGAGAATTAAAGGAAAACGGGGAATCGAAACGTTTTCTCCTTTTTTCGTTCCAGTCATTATTAATGCCGCATCCCAGATGTGTAATTTGTAGCTGTATACAATTCTGGATTACTCATTTTTGGCACTGGAACACCAACTTGCTGCCACTCCTAATAATCCTAAGAAATTGAGAAACTCTATAGGGTATGATGTGACTTGCTCAGTGTCTATAATATTGTCTATTGATAGACATTCGCCAACGTCCCCCAATACGTCAAACATATTTTATTAGTTTATATGGTTAACTATCTCATTAGTCGGCGCCGAAATCGCCTTTCAAACAGCCATTCCCGATTGCCAAATATTATTTGAAGATCAAGATAGGCATTTCTACTCAGGTCTAATGTATTTTCGACAGTTTGACAGAAATCACCCCGCAGTGAAAGAACTTTTATCGACCCAGCAGTCTTAAGGTTCCCGTTTACGGTGTCGATCCCGTAGAAATATAGGGATTACTTATTAAGCCTATGTCTTTCCTCAGGCTCTAGGCTATCTCTTAATTAAATTCCATTTCAATCGGATCAGTTTTCTGGGCGGGAGATGGTAACAAAGAAATACGAACAGACAGAGTTAATTTTGGATTTGTAATATTAGTAAGGATGTCCATCTTCGGGTTCTAGACTATCTCTGTACCAAAATTCATATAAATCGGTTCAATAGTTTGGGTTGTAAATATAAACAAAGAAAAACAGACAGAGTTAAATTCGGATTTATAATGTTAATAAAGTCTTCCATTCCCGTGGGAACATGAGGGCGTTTCCGGAGGATGACTTGAAGTTTACATTACTCGGGAATAGTGCAGTATTCTTACGGTGGACATTTTTTGAAATGGGTGCTGTATTTTCCAAGTTCCCGTTCCCATAAGAATACAGGGATAAAACATGTTGCATAACATAATATATGTCCATCCTCAGGTTCTAGACTGTCTCTGTACCAAAATTCATATAAATAGGTTCAATAGTTTGGGCAGTTAATGGTAACAAAGAGAAATAGACAGACAGATTTAACTTCGGACTTATAATATTAGTAAATACTCCCGTTCCCGTGGAAACATGGTGACCGTTCCCGTGAGGGATATGGGGATGAATAAAAGTTTATGTTGCTCAGGGATTATGGAGCATTCCAACGGTGGAAGAGTTTTTGAAATCGGTGCCATAGTGTCAAAGTTCCCGTAAACGTTCCTGCTCCCCTGGGAATATAGGGAATAAATATATGGCGTATGTCCTTCCTCAGGTTCTGAATAATCTTTGTAAAAAATTTAATTTAAATCAGTTTATTAGTTTGAGCGGAAGATGGTAACATAGAACGACGGACAGACAGAGCTACTTTCACACTTATTATATTAGTAAGGACTCCCGTTCCCGTAGGAATATGTGGATGAATTAAAGTTTATGTTACTCAGGAATAGTGTAGCATTTAAACGGTGGAAAAATTTTTGAAATCGGTGTTGTAGTTTCTAAGTTCCCGTATACGTTCCCGTTCCCGTGGGAATATAGGTATAAAATATAAAGCCTATGTTCTTCCTCAGATTCTGAACAATCTTTGTACAAAAATTAATTTTAATCTGTTCATTAGTTTGAGCGGGAGATGGTAACATAGAAAGGTGATCAGACAGAGCTACTTTTGCATTTATAATAATAGTGAGGGCCGGTTCCCGAGGGAAAATTCGAATGAAATAAAGCCTATGTCCGTCCTTAAGTTCAGTCCAATCTTTGTACAAAATTTCATTTAAATCGGTTTATTAGTTTGGGCGGGAGATGGTAACATAGAACGACGGACAGACAGAGCTTCTTTCACACTTATTATATTAGTAAGGACTCCCGTTCCCGTAGGAATATGTGGATGAATTAAAGTTTATGTTACTCAGGAATAAAGTAGCATTCTAACGGTGGAAAAATTTTTGAAATCGGTGTTGTAGTTTCTAAGTTCCCGTATACGTTTTCGTTCCCGTGGGAATATAGGGATAAAATATATAGCCTATGTCCTTCCTAAGGTTCTGAGCAATCTTTGTACAAAATTTCATTTAAATCGGTTTATTAGTTTGGGCGGGAGATGGTAACATAGAAAGGTGATCAGACAGAGCTACTTTTGCATTTATAATAATAGTGAGGACCGGTTCCCGAGGGAATATTCGAATGAAATAAAGCCTATGTCCGTCCTTAAGTTCAGTCCAATCTTTGTACAAAATTTCATTTAAATCGGTTTATTAGTTTGGGCGGGAGATGGTAACATAGAACGACGGACAGACAGAGCTTCATTCGCACTTATTATATTAGTAAGGACTCCCGTTCCCGCAGGAATATAAGGATTAATTAAAGTTTATGTTACTTTGGGATAGTAAAGCCTTCTATCGGTGGAAAAATTTTTGAAATCGGTGTTGTAGTTTCTAAATTCCCGTATACGTTCCCGCTCCCGTGGGAATTTAGGGATAAAATATATAGCCTATGTCCTTCCTCTGGTTCTAGACTATCTCTGTACAAAATTTCATATCAATCAGTTTGGTAGTTTGGGCGGGAGATGGTAACATAGAAAGCCGGACAGACAGAGGGACTTTCACATTTATAATATTAGTTAGGATTGAAAGGCTTATGTAGTACATAGTTTCCGTTATTTCATACGGGTTTTTTTTTTCTCTTGTGCGGCTTGACGACGAAAAGTTGGCGTCACTCTCCATCTCTTTTTTTCATCGCGCAATCGGTCGAGATAAATTCATTTTGAAATTTAAGTCATTTGGCGTGATAATCTTGTTTTTTAAAAAAAAATTCTTGAAAAAGGAAAAAATCAGTCGCTTCTCATCGATTTTTCTGAAAACCAAATTTAAAAAGTTTTTTGTGCTGCTCGTGCTTTCACCTCTTGAGATTTTTGGTGGTAGTTTTTTATTATTCGTGGCGTGACTTCGTATACAGTGTGAAAGCTGTATTTTTTAGTACAGTTACCATCACGCTATGGTATAGTTTTTATAACGTACAGGAAGTTTTTTTTTTTTGCCGTAACGTCACAATTCCATTTTTTCAATTATCAACGGTGCTGGTCCTCAGGTTCCATTGGGACACATAATTTTTTTTAATTCTTTTGAGTTTTGTATAGACTTGGTTCTACAATTCAATTTGAATTTAAACTCATTTGAAAGGTTTTTTTCTCACTGAACTTGTGCAACTTGCTCGAACTTTTCAAATATTAGTAATGTTTTTTCAAATTTAATTTTTCGAAAGCTCATTCACTACTGCTAGTTTTTTCTTCGCGTTCTTGGCATCTCTTTAAGATTCTTTTGCAATCATTCCTCATTATAGGATAAGTCTTCTTATAGACAATCCTCTCACAAAGTTTTGATAAGGTTTTATAATTCAATTGAATTTAAGCTCACTTTGGAGCCTCTTTAAGATTCCTTTGCAATCATTCCTCATTACAGGATAAGTCTGCTTATAGACATTTTTTCTCTCTATACCTAATTCAATTGAATTTAAACTCATTTTGAAAAGTTTTTCCTCTTGGAACTTGTGCCTTATCTTGAACTTTTCAAAATATTATTACTTTTTTTTTCAAAATTTTTCGAAAGCTCATTACTACCAATAGTTTCTTCGCGATCTTGGAGCCTCCTTTAAGATTCTTTTGAAATCATTCCTCATGATAGAATAAGTCTTCTTATAGACAATTTTTTCACTCAGTTTTTGATATGGGTTTTCACTCAAAAATTCTCCAAGGATTTCCTGATCGTACACATTGTTGTACTCCTCTCAATCAATATTTTATTTCAAAATCATCCAAGGATCTCGGCCTGCTGCCTTTAAAACTATTTGTTCTCACGTTGTCTCTTGACTCCAAAATTTCTTTTAGGAAATGGTGCCCGCTCTACCTTGCCATTTTTTGTAGCTTGTTCAAATTGATCTTGAGCCATTCCAAGCTTGGCAACTTTCCTCTCACTCAATAATTTATTTTTTGAATTCGTATAAGATTCTCGGCCTGCCCACTTTGAAGCTATTTCTCCTCACGGTGTCCTTTTTGACTCCAATTTTTTTTGGGAAATGGAGCCTGTTTAACTTTGCCTATGTTTGCAACTTGTTGTAATTGATTCAAATCATTCCAAGTTCAGCAACACTCCTCTCACTCAATAGTTTAGCTTCTTTCTATTCTTCTCACTATTGGAACTCAAGTTAGTAGCTTGTTGTAATTGATTTCAAATCATTCCAAGTCTAACACCACTTTTCTCACTGCTGTTTTTTAAACCTGAATTAAATTTTCGGTCTGCCGACTCACAAGTGAAACTCAAGTTAGTAGCTTGTTGTAATTGACTTCAAATCATTCCAAGTCTAACACCACTTCTCTCACTCCTGTTTTTTAAACCTGAATAAAATTCTCGGCCTGCCGAGTGCCGACTCACTAGTGGAACTCAAGTTAGTAGCTTGTTGTAATTGATTTCAAATCATTCCAAGTCTAACACCACTTCTCTCACTCCTGTTTTTTAAACCTGAATAAATTTCTCGGCCTGCCGAGTGCCGACTCACAAGTGGAACTCAAGTTAGTAGCTTGTTGTAATTGATTTCAAATCATTCCAAGTCTAACACCACTTCTCTCACTCCTGTTTTTTAAACCTGAATTAAACTCTCGGCCTGCCGACTCACAAGTGGAACTCAAGTTAGTAGCTTGTTGTAATTGATTTCAAATCATTCCAAGTCTAACACCACTTCTCCAACTCTTGTTTTTTTATTGATCCTTTATAAGGTTCTCGGTCCGCCGACTCAAAAGCTAATTGGTCTTACAGTACACTTCCACTTTCTTCAAATTTTTTTTATTGAAAATGTCCCAGTTGGACGACTTAATCTTTGCGGCATATTTGCTTGTCAAATTTCATGCCTCAAAAAAGGAAGTGCATTTCTTGCGAAGGCGGGAGGAACCAAATGTAAAATTTGCTCGGCAGAGCATACCATATATGAGTAACCAAAAGGCTTAGTGTTCTAGCAAATATCCGTGCAGTTTGGACAAGAAAAGACACCATACACTATTACATCGTGCAACCAATCCCACTTCAGCTATAAACCAAAATGCAAATACAAATATACAGTCCACTCCTCAACGACAGGCTATACAAAATCCTCAAATTTCTGCATCTTCGCAGCCTTTCACTCCTCAAGCAACATACCAAAATTTTGTGGTGACCTCTATAGCAAAAGAATTCTGTTGGTTACTGCCTCAGTCAGTATTGTAGGAAAAGACACAGTGCATACTGTGAGAGCACTCATTGATCCCGGTTCCGAAATATCCTTCATTTCGGCAGCAGTGCAAAAATGTCGGAATTTACCATGGATCGACAAAAATACTACTATTTCTGGAATTAGTGGAAATCTCTCCATAACTTCAAAGAAACTTTGCTTTTTTGCAATTACCTCTGCTAATCCGCCTCAAATCACTATCTCAGCTCAAGCTATTGTGCTCAAAACTCTCACTAACAATCTTCCCAGTACAACCTTCTCGGTAGTTAATCCTACCATTTTCGAAGGCCTCCCATTGGCCGATCCCTCTTTTAGTAAATCCTCTCAGGTGGATCTTCTGATCGGTGCTGATCTTTATCCATCAATAATTCGCAATGGAATTAAACACATTTCCGACTCACTTCTCGCTCAAAACACTATGTTTGGTTGGATACTGTCAGGCCCAGGTCCAGATTCGTTTCAATCTTTCAACACTACCATCATTTCCGATAGCACTTCTTGCAATTTAGACATTCAAATCCGCAATTCTTGGAAGATTGAAGAATTACCCTCTACAGTTGTTCGTTCGTCAGAAGACTGTTTCTGTGAAGAACTCTAAAATAAAAAAAATAAAAAAACCACTTTCAGACGTGCTGATGGTAGATTTGTTGTCCGACTACCATTTAAGCAAAAACCTTCAAAGACAATTTCTGGTCACTCTCGTTTTATCGCCCTACAACAGTTTTCTAGAACTGAAAAAGCGTTAGCGCCAAAAGCAGATTTAAAATCACAATACATATGAAAAAGTTTACTCCATTGGAGCGTGATGAAAACGGTCATGTAAAATCTCTTTATCTTCCGCTTCACGCGGTCATACACCAGAGAGTACTTCGACCAAAGGAGATGTCGTTTTTTTTTAATGCCTCCAATGCCTCAGCAAACGGTGTCAGTTAATGTATCCTGGCCCTATTTTGTGACTAGACTTATCTTCTTTATCCATCCGACGGAGTTTTTTCATCTCTCATTTGCTCTGCGCAAAATCTAAAGTTGCGCCAATCAAAACTGTGTCTTTACCACGCCTTGAGTTGTGTGGTGCACTTCTACTTTCCAAATTAATAAAAATTTACGTTTCAAATCTCCCTTTGACCAGAAACTCCTACTATCGCCCCCGGGTCGAAAATCTTGAACAAAAACCCGTTGTCTCCTTGATAGTCCAACAAGGTTCAGAAGGCATTTCTGATCGTTTTTCATCCTTACCTCGGTTTATGCGGGTACTTTGCTACATAGCTATTCCGTTTTTACTTAAAAATCTCAAAAAGACAAAATACGCAGTACACGTCTCATGACATTACTCCTCAAGAAATGCAATTTGTTCAAAACCATCTTATACTACAAACTCAAAAAATCACTATCCAACGGAACATTCTCCTTTAATGGAAGGTAAACCCATTCTCCAAGAGTGCTCGATTATTTCATTTAATCTATTCCTAGACTCAGACCATCTCATTAGGGTCAACGGTCGACTATCTCAGTCAGATCTTTCTTATAATGAATGACACCCCCTCATCTTACCTCATAACTCAAGATTTCATATCTCCTCACTCAATTCACTCATGAAATTTCTCTACATGGCGGCAATTCTTTAATGCTGCGACTCTTACGCCAAAAGTTTTGGATTCCCAAACTAAAAAATCTCATAAAACTCTGTATACGACAGTGTAAAACCTGTGTTATTCACAAAAAAGTGTTAAGCAAGCAATTAATGGCTGCTTTACCACCTGAACGATGTACCTTTTCGCCACCCTTCACTTTTACAGGGATCGATTTCGCTGGCCCATTTGTAATAAAAACATTTAATGCAAGAAATTGTCGTATGACCAAGGGTTACGTCTGTGTGTTCGTCTGTTTTTCAACTAAGGCCATACACCTTGAGGCCGTCAGTGAATTATCGTCTGAAGCATTCTTGGTTGCATTTGCGAGATTTGTAGCACGACGCGGCTTACCGAAAGAAATATATTCGGACAATGGCACCAATTTTACTGGTGCTGACGCGATTTTACGCAAAGAGTTCAAAAAAATTCTCACTTCTAGTCCTCAAGAGACTCAATCATCCTACGGTGTTCAAGGCCTAAAATGGAATTTTATTCCTCCAGGTGCTCCACATATGGGTGGACTCTGGGAGGCTGGGGTCAAAAGCTGCAAAAATCACCTTCGGAAACTGGGGACCGGTACTCGACTCACTTTTGAAGAATTCTCAACGGTCTTAGCTCGCATCGAAGCATGCTTAAACTCACGACCAATCTCATCCATGTCAAATGATCCTTCTGATCTATTGGCTCTAACGCCGGGTCATTTTATTCGCGGTAGTCCACTTTTAGCATTTCCCAAACCAAATTTGGCTGACGCCAATTTGTCTCTCATCAATCGATGGGAAAAAGTTAAATACCTCCACCAACAATTCTGTCGTAGATGGAAAGACGAGTATCTAAAAGAATTACATCAAAGACATAAGTGGCAATCGCCTCAAGAAGATATCAAGTTAAATGACTTAGTAATTATAAAAAACGAAAATCTTCCATCCAGTGAATGGCGACTTGGGCGTGTTGTAAATGTACACCCCGGCGCTGACGGAAGAGTTAGAGTGGCGACGCTCCGCAAAACGGTGAAATTAGCCGTCCAGTTGTCAAGCTGTGTCTTCTACCCATGAAATAACCAAGAACAATTTTTAGTTCTTTTAAAAATCATTATGCAACATTTTAGTTTATTTTTATGTGCCTTTCAATATTGTATGAAAATGAAATCTACACTCGCTTTTTTTCAATTAGTTCATTCAAAATTCTTTTTTTGTGGTAAGGTGGTTTTTTGGCGCTTCCCGCTCTTCATAATATTCATTTGTTCATAATCAATAGTAATTTTTTGGCGCTTCCCGCTCTCAATCATAATACTTTTCGCTACAAATTATATATTTGGCACTTAACGCACTCATAGCTCTTTACTTGGCGTATCACGCCAAGGGGGGCAGTAATGTTCATGCAATTGTGCATCTCTGCACTAAGAAAAATCTGCATTCAAAAAGGCTGTATCGATGAACCGAGCCGCCGCCAAAAGATCAACCGAGGTTTATTGGCATCACTGCCATAAACTTTTTGTTGAGTTTTTTTGACAGCCGGTTTCATCGATACAGCACGAGGATGATGTCATTTTTCGGATTCATTACTCATTTTGCATTTACCGGCACAAGTTCGCCAGCATTTTTTGTATCAAATAAAACTTAAGTCTAACGTAAAATTAAAATAAAAAACGTGCCCCATAAGTAAACCAAAAGATTTTTTATCCACATCTCCAAGAAGAAACGACGACGTCGATCCAAAGTGCTTGGACGCCACAAATCCAAGACACCTCGCAGTAAATTTGGAATCTCAGTTTTTCACACAAACATTTTTTTTTTTTTTTTTTTTTTTTTTTTTTTTTTTTTTTTTTTTTTTTTTTTTTTTTTTTTTGATTTACAATTAGCAAATTTTATTTCTTTTTTTTTTTTTTGGTTTTTCGAATGGATATGTACAATTGAGTTTTTAACTTTTATAGTGATGTACAATTGAGTTTTTTAACTTTTATAGTGGAGGCGAACTTGTGCTGTTGAATGCAAATTGAATAATGAATGGAAAAATGACATCATCCTCGTGCTGTATCGATGAAACCGGCTGTCAAAAAAACTCAACGAAAAGTTTATGGCAGTGATGCCAATAAACCTCGGTTGATCTTTTGGCGGCGGCTCGGTTCATCGATACAGCCTTTTTGAATGCAGATTTTTCTTAGTGCAGAGATGCACAATTGCATGAACAATGTCAATCGGTTGATAAACAAAAAAGTTATGCCAATTCTTGCGGACCAAGTCGCTGGCACACCTAGTAAGATATAAAAAAAAACCACCAACGAAAGAATAGTACAAGTTAAAAAAATTATTTCGCATACACCTTACCCAAACGCATATCTTATTCCAAAAAAGTTGAATCCTATATGCCTATGTAAGTTACTGACCTATACCTACATACATTTTCACGCCAACCGCCTCATGTCATCATTCATCAACAAAACAATATACCTAAGGTCTCAAATACAAAATATCTACCTAGTCAATATTGTTCTTTGGTTTATATTAAGCCACTGAAGAGCATTTAACATATAATGAATAAGCGTTAGTATATTGCACAATAGAACACATCTCATACCTCGCTATTTTGCAGTTTTTGCAAACGATTTGCCATTTGGTTATTTCCTAAAAAAAGTATTGTTGAACAATATTCAAAATGAGGCTTTATCATAACATATATTTTTATTGCAGAAGATATTGATAATCTACGTCTTATTCTTTGAATGTGCTGTTCAAAACTAAGCTTTTTATCTAAAATCACTCCTAGATACTTTATTTCATCAAACTTGTTAATTACTTCATTATAAATAATAATATTATCTATTGAGTCTCCATTTATTAAAATTGCCTTCGTTTCAGACGTGTTTAGCTTTAATTTGTTCATCTTGAAGTACCATTCAACCCTTTTAAGATCAGCATTCAATAGTTGAATACACTCCTCAGCAGAAGCATCAGCAATATAAAGTAAAGTATCGTCAGCGAATAACCTAGCTTCGGTATGTTGTAGCACTTTCTCCAGATCGTTGATGTATGTTATGAAAAGAAGTGTTCCCAACACTGCTCCTTGAGGTACACCCAGTTTTACTCCACGAACTTCCGAAACTTCATTCCCCACTTTTGTTCTTTGCGTTCTGCTCGACAGATAACTTTTAAACCATTCCAGTTCCACTCCTTTAATACCGTATGGCTCCAGTTTTTGCACCAGTATGTCTCGATCAATGGTTTAAAAAGCTCTTTGCAGGTCCAAGAAAACTGCAACTATGATTTTTTTCTCATTGATTTCAGTTGTTGAGCTTGTTGTTGCCTAAATCCAGACTGATAATTAGACAAGAAGTTGTTAGCCTCCATGTTATTCTGTAGCTGAGTATGCACTATTTTCTCTAGAATCTTACTCTCAGTCATAAGCATGTTAACTGGACGAAATTCAGCAGGGTTAACAGTTCCCTTTACCTTCTCAATTGGAACTACTGTTGATCCTTTCCAGTGATTAGGAAAAACGCCACTACGCAATGATTTGTTTATTAAGTTGGTAAAACAATTACCCAAAATATGGAACGCACACAGCATCATATTAGTTGGCAAACCGTTAACGTCTCTTTTATTAATCATTTTTTTCATTGTGTTTTTAACCTCGTTCATCCTAACCATATCAAACTTAAACGTTATATCACTATTTTCATTTATCAAGTTTTCATACTGTTCAAACTGTATTCTATCATTTAGTTCTTCAACACTGTTAATAAAAAACTTATTCAATTCATTGGCGATCTCTTTTTCATCTATTCCTACCTTCACCTTACTGTGATACATTCGAAAATTCTTTTTTTAAAAGAACTTTTCACCAACCAATCAATATTGAAATCGCCCATTACAATTAGATCGGAAAATGAAAGAGAAATGTCTTTTATTTTGTTTTTAAAAAAATCACAAAAAACGTGTTCCGGCGAGTTTTGCTTGTGAGGCGACCTGTAAACTGCTACTAGTATTATGTTTATATTATTTAAACAAACATTTATCACCAACCACCAGATCATTTTTCCAATTGCTATCTTACTCAACAATTCAATTTTCCACTCAGGCTTAACATACAAAAGCACTCCCCCCGTATGAGAGGAGATACTATCACATCTAATTACTCTATAGTTTTTTAGCTTCACTTCACAGTCTTCAATATCTGACGACAAATAAATTCGAAGTCATATTTTAGTGCTATTACTTCTAATTGGGTGAAATTTTTTCGAAATCCACCAATATTTAAACAAAGGCACTTTATCGATGAGGTTAGTTGCTAATAAATCACTTTTTCGTTTTCGATTTTCAACTTGCGTTGAAGCGAAGGACAGTCACTATCCCTACAGTCGTGATTGAAATCAATTTCACGTAAATTAAGTCTTTCTTTTGCTTTCTTACAGTTTACACACTTTTTGAAATCATTCGTACATTCTTTGAACGAATGACCCTCCTCGCCACATTTTGCACAGACTTGGTTAGTTTCTCTACAACGGCTAGACGGGAGCGGGTCAAAATTCTGGCTACAAAATACTGCTTTTCATAATTCTGCTTTTAAAATGAAAATTCTGCTTTTCAAAATTCTGCTTTTTTTTCATTCTGGCTGACAAAATTCTGCTTTCCAAAATTCTGCTTTTCAAAATTCTGCCTATTTAAAAGGAAAAAATTCTGCTGATTTTTTTTTTAGTAAGAGAGCGACACTGAGGAAATTACAAGCGCGCGCTTTTTAACATTTTCCAAACTTTCATTTTCTTTATAATTGGCAGAATATTGATAATAATTGTTCTTACTCTCTCCTAGTTATTTACTCTCTTAAATTCTTGCTTATTAAAGAATTAGAAAGTAGAGAAGTAGTTTTGTAATTTCCTCAGTGTCGCTCTCTTACTAAAAAAAAAATCTGCAGAATTTTTTCCTTTTAAATAGGCAGAATTTTGAAAAGCAGAATTTTGGAAAGCAGAATTTTGGCAGCCAGAATGAAAAAAAAGCAGAATTTTGAAAAGCAGAATTTTCATTTTAAAAGCAGAATTATGAAAAGCAGTATTTTGTAGCCAGAATTTTGACCCGCTCCCTGGTCGATGTCGTCACATCGTTTTGCATTCCTGTCCAAAAATATTTTTTCTTAATATTCCGCAACATGCGATTTATTTCGGCATGTCCACTTGTCGGTAACATGTGGTAATCATTGAGTATAAGTTTTTGTTTTCCAGGGTCCGTTACTTTTATTTTATCTTTAATTATGTGCAATTTTATTTTATTTTCTTTAAATATTTCTTCTATCTTTTTCTTTAATATATATGATTTCTCTTTACGATGGCCGTCTGAGAGTTTACCTAACTCTTCTTTAGTTATATAAATATCTTTAATTGATAGAGGTCCGCAAATTGTACGCACGTCCCTCAACAACATTTTGTCAAATGATGCTGATCGGGTAATAGTGCTTATCTTTGACCTATTTAATATCAAACAATTATTCCCTGGAATGTATCCTACAATGAGGTTTGGACTTATAACTCTGGTACCTTTTAATAAACTGTAATCTTTGTCTTCATCTTTGAAGCTATTTAATATTTTCAACTCGACTATTTTTAGCCCCTTTTCTGGCGGTTTAAGAAGTTCACTTATGATTTTTTCTTTCTCTAATTTACTTGTTGTTGGGTTTTCTTCTTTTAAATTTGAATTTCTAGCTTGTGCTCTTGTTGTGACACACACAAATAAATTCTGTAAGTCCTCTGACTTTAGTTGTATTCTACTTAATGCATCCGCAGTGCAGTTGTCTTTGCCTGGTGAATACTCCACAGTAAAGTTATATTCCTCTAATATTAGCCTTAATTTCGTTAATCTACTTGAAGGTTCTTTTAGTGAGAACAGATATACTAGTGGTCTATGGTCCGTTAGTGTTTTGAAACGTCTTCCGAAAAGATAAGGTCTGAAATGTTTTACTGCCCATACTATTGCGAGCAATTCTTTTTCTATGGTACTGTAATTCTTTTCGGCTTTATTTAATGATTTACTTGCGTATGCGATGGGTTTATCATCAAAATTTGATATAACAGCACCTAAGGCAAATCCAGAGGCGTCTGTTCGAAGTATGAATTCTTTTGCAAAATTTGGATACTGTAAAATATTTGGGCTTATTAGGAATTCTTTTAGCAAATTAATTGAGGTATTGCAATCTTCGGAAAATTTTAATTCTACGTTTTTTCTTAATAAACGGTTTAAGGGAATGGCTAGTGTTGCAAAATTTGGTATGAACTTTCTATAGTAGTTAGCAAATGCTACAAATCTCCTTACTTCGTCTGCATTTTGTGGGATTGGATAATTTTTCATTACTATGGATTTTGATGGATCTGATATAATACCTTTGTCTGATATTATATGACCTAGATATAAAACTTCTTTTCTAAGGAAAGCACATTTACTTGGATGTAGTTTGAGATTTACTTCTCTCAATCTTTCGAATACTTCAATTAAATTTTTATTGTGGTGTTCTAATTTTTTTTTTTTTTTTGAAGACTATAAGAAACCTTGAAAACGTACTGTGTGACAATATGTATATATGTAATAGGTAATGGCAATTTTTCATCTTTGATAATTTTGCAATGTTTGTTGTGTTTTTCTTTTCGTTAACATAAAAAAATATATACTATTTTCTAAAATAACTATTTTTAAATGTAGTAGTAGTAGTACTGTAGTACATAATTTAATCAATTTGGAGACAAATCCGCTTTTTCCTGTGGAACTCTTTGCGATGGAAGCAATGTAGTGTTCGGTAAAAATTTAGAACGTTGTTTGTGCTGCTTGTTCTGATCGCCCTCATGATGTTGTTTGGTTTTTGTAATTTGTGTTTAACTGTAGTCATCTTTGTTGGTGTGTTTTTGTATTTATGTACATGCCTTCTGTTCTCTTGTATGTACAGGGGACACGGGCCAATAGTTTTGTCGTTGTTGTTTGTTCTGAGTTCTTCTTAAATTTATTTAGCGGATTTGTTTTATAATATATTTTTTTAACGTAAATATGAGCAGTCGCATCCGCCTGTTCTAGGTGGACTTCAATTGTGTTATCCTGTTCCATTTATAGTGAATATGGTGTGTCGTATTCTTGGATTATGCGTCCATTGTATTGAAATTTAACGGCATACAAGGGAAGACGTCTGCGCTTTCAATAAGCGATCATCAGCTTTTTTAGTATGGTGTACTTCTTCATTAAGAATCCAACCATATTACCATGTCCCCTTGCCTTTAGGTATAAGACTTCGAGTTCGTTAGACATTTTTACTATGGCGCAAAAAAACAATTTTTATGACTTTGAAAAAAAATTTTTTACTTGAACGGAAAACTTTGACTTTGTCAAACAATCTCTCAGAACACACTCCTGACACTCTTTCGAACAACTCCTGGCACTCTTTCGAACAACTCCTGGCAGGATCGCCATCTAAAGTCGCTGTGTTCCGACTACCAATTCGCCAAGCATTCACTGCTGTAGGCTCAGACCTCTTCGCACTAACTGCAAAGTTGAGGTATGGTATTGGAAACGACTTTGAACTTCTCTGGAATGGTTGTCGGCTCAATGCCTTATATTAACTAAAACCAGGGAGTATGTTCGATCGAGTCCACGATCACTAATGACAATTTATTCTCAGATTCATACCCTATTTATACAACGTTGTTATGCTCCAATTCTGGTTATCGAACAATCGACCACACTTCGATATCCGATTAAAACGCTTCATCATCACATTCTTTTGGGTGAGCGCCAATGACCTATATCATAAGCAAATGCTCATACCCAAAGACTATTGCTGTGACATAAACAGCGCGCATGCAGCCAAAACAATATGATCCCTTATTACTTCTATCGGCTGGCAGTGGCCTGCCGTTGGGAATCATATTGTTCCGAGTACAATGCACTCTATGGATACACAAGCAAGTCAAGTGTTATGCATTTCTATGCAATGCAGCCGAATGTGAGAGGATCGGATATCGAGGCACAGTCGAAGGTTGACAACCTGTTAATAGTTGTAGAGCAATTAATTAAGAGGTCGTTGGCTGTGACTCCCTCACAATAGGGTTGTAGAAGCTTAATTATGATTTCGGGAATTATGAAGCAAAATACTTGGAAGCCCATGCGGGTCTTAAAATAGCAATTCGTGATCGTTTATCTTTGACTTTCGAGCAGGAAAGACTTCAGCGGAGACAGTGTTATACTAAAAGTATTTTTTCAAGTCATTGCAAGTTCAAGTGCAAACTAAGTTACCGATTTGATAACTGAAAAGTAAACGCAGTGGTAGAGTGGCGAACTCACAGTCGATCTTTGACTTTCGAGCAAGAAAGACTTCAGCGGAGACAGTGTTATACTAAAAGTATTTTTTCAAGTGAGTGAAAGTTCAAGTGCAAAAAAAGTTATCGATTTGATAACTGAAAAGTTAGCGCAGTGGTAGAGTGGCGGACTCTGAAGCCAAGGGTCGTGGGTTCAAATCCAACTCAGAGGCGACCAAAATTTTGGAAGCTTTTTTTCATAACCGGGAGGTAGAAAACGCTATTGACTGGGAAAAAACAGATGGTCAAGGAGAAAAGAGCAGGGGCATCAAAAGATGCCTCTGCGAATAAAGAACTGTTGGAATCAACAACAAATTCTACAGCAGCGGCCACAACCGCAAAACTGATAGCGGCAACAACCGCAACAACATCAGAGGCAGCTGGAACTGCAGTTGAGAGCAGGCGGCGCCTAAAAGTAAAGCCGAATTAAGTACCCCGAAAGCAAAAGGTGAAGGGAGCGGCAGAGGAGGTCGACCAGTTCAGAAAGCATCGTAATTCGACTTACGATTATGAATCAAACGGTGGCGAGGGTCGTTATACAGGTAGCGGCAATTCGTTCGCTGCCTTGGCAGATAGCAAAATCGACAACAACAACAACAACGACAAAAACGACGAAGACGAAAAACGGATGCAATTTCTCACCGAGACGCTGGGAGAGTTAAGCAATGAAATTGCCGAAATAAAAGAAAGGCAAGAGGCTCGCAGGCGAGCGGAGAGGGAGGCCCATCAACAACAGTCGCAGTCAAAATTTGATGCGCCAAAACAACAGCGACCAGCAGCAGCAGAAAAAACTGAAAATAAAAAACTGCGCCCGTGCAGCAACGCGGGACTACAGCAAAAAAAGCTGAAGCAGTTAAGAAAACTGCTACCAATGAGCAGCCACGGGGGACCGCGGCTATAAAAGCCGCGACAACGAGTCAAGCCCAAAAGCAGCAGAAGCAGCCAGCAGAACAACAGCAGCAGCCAGCACAGCAGCAACCAGCACAACAACAGCATAAGAAGCCACAAAAAAGCAGGGTGCCCCTTATTAACACCCTAAAAATGGAGTTGCAAGCAACGAAAAACATATGTTAGTCCGCCATTGGCGATAAATTTACTATAAAACAATTAGGTCAAGATCGGTATGCGATCCAATGTGAAAACATTGATGACCATAAGATCGTTCGGGAGTTGTTGAAAGTGACAGCCACCGAACATTCTCCTTTTACTCCCAAAGAGGAGAAACCAAAATGCATGTTGTTGAAAGGGGTAGAACCTACCTCTGACCCAGAGGAGCTCTTAGTTGAACTCCGCAGGTTGGCGGGCGACGATCTCGAGTTCATCGGCGTCAAGTCGTTCACCACGGCCAAGGCAAGACGGGAGAAGCGGCTATTGCCGATGTTCCTCGTCACTTTATCACCCAATAGCCGTCTGGAGAGTCTAAGGAAAATCTCCGTCCTGGACTACCAGATGGTAAGATGGGAAAAATTAAACAGGCACGGGGACATTTTCCAATGTCTTCGTTGCCAACGGTTCGGTCACGCCGCATTCAACTGCCAAATGCAGTCGAGGTGCGTCAAGTGTGGAGAGAACCACAACGACAAAGAGTGTAAGCTCGGTGAGACAAGGGTCGAAGACAAGACCCTACTGAAGTGCGTACTCTGTGGTGGAGATGGGCACCCTGCTAATTATCGGGGTTGTCCTCGATACCAGATTATTAAAAAATCAAAAAAAGCTGCTCCAACAGCAACTTAGGATGAGGGAAGGCAAACTGCCAGACCAATTCCAAGGGCTGTCGTTCCCGAAGTCTCTTACGCCCAAATGGCGTGGGGGGCTGGGAAAACGGTACTGCCTCCTCAGAAAGCGGCCACACAGCCATCTGTGTCTAAGGCTGCGACTGGGGAGTCAGAGGTGATGGTCGCTCTGCGTGTCATTCAGGCACAAATGAGTGAACTATCACGGCAAATAAGTGAGCAGGCGCGTAGGGTGGACTTCATCTACCAAGCAGTGCCTTCGCTTGCGCAATTTTTGGGTTAACGGGCGCGCTGCTGGAGCTTTCAAGATCCTAGCCGTGAATGTGAATTCGCTAGTTAGGGTAGAACGACGAGCCAACTTCTCTGAATTGTTAAAAGACCAACGTCCCGATGTATGTATGGTTAGCGAAACTAGGCTAAACCAGCATCACAAATTGACGGATAACAATTACATTATCGTATTGAGGGACCGACCCAACTCGACTTTCGCGGGTGGGGTTGCGATCTTCATACGTAAGGGCATTGCTCATAAGGTAATATATAGTGGTGAAGTACGCCGATTCCAGTTGCTGGAAGCGTGTATTGTATGCATCCCTCTCCAACAGGGGAGGCGCTTGTATGTGGTCGCGATCTATGCGCCGGAGGCTTCTCAAAATTCATGTTTTATAACAGAGCTTGAAACACTTTTTCGATGTCTGAAGCTGAACTCAGAAGAAAACTATTTCCTTTTGGCCGGTGATTACAATGCTAAGCACAAAGATTGGGGAAATCGATTAGCCAATCCAAGGGGGACCCAGCTATTCAATTGGCTGGGGCTTCACAGCATTGAGTGTAAAGTCGATCTGCTGGCTACTGACAGGCCTTCATATCCTCGAAGTGGCTCTTATTTGGATCTATTGCTTTTAGACTCAAGACTGAGACTGACCGACGACATTCTTCGACGGACGAAAAATTGTTTGACGACGGTTGAGTACGACAGTGACCACTGTGGACTTGCCGCCGTCATACTGCTTCCGAACGACCTTGTGGAACTGGAGGAGTACGTGCCGACGCACTCTTACAACTACGGTAAGACACGTTGGCCGCGCTTTTCCGGTGCCGTATCAAGGGAACTGCGTGCGAACGGTATTCTGCCACCATGCAACAGGAATCTGTCGAACGTTGAGATCGATGGATACCTGCAACGTATGGAGGATGCAATCCGTAGTACAATGGACAGGACAATTCTTAAATATAGGCAACATGACTCTACGAACATGTACAGAAACGCGACAATAGACGCACTTTACAAACAAAAAAGTAGACTCCTGTCGAGACTCAAACTCTTGCACAGGAGGTTTACTGACCGACACGATTTGGAGATTAGAACTCTGAAGTCACAGATCAAAAATCTCCAACAGTTAATTAAAGGAAATTACAGAATATCTATATCTCTTTTCTGGAACAACAAAATTCGGGCTGTACAGTCCAGCAACCCGAGTATGTTTCCGGAAATAAATAAAATTTTTAGGAGCAAAGATCAAAATGACCTTCAGAGTATTAAACTTCAAAGGAAGACAGAGAACAAGAACTTACTTTTGACAATAGGAATAGATCCAGATGACGCCATCTTGGATGATGACCACTTTATAGTGGAAGATGCTCAAGAGAAGGTAGAGACGGTGGGTGCTGTTTTCGAGCTTGTATATAAGGTGAATGAGTGCATTCGCCCGAATTACGAGCTTGAGAACAGAGCCTTCGTTGGACACTTCTATCTTAGGGACGAGATCTCGCGTTTCGGTTTCACTAGGTTCAATGACGACCGACTTGCAAATGCAGTCATCGCCCAGCAAAACGGGGATAACACCCTGTTCGTTTCTAAGATGGACCTCTTGGACATCTTTCACAAAATAAAGAAAAAGAAGTCAGCAGGAGTCGACGGCATACCCAATGTTGTGTTGCGAAACCTCCCTGCGGAAGCGGTGGACATATACACCACGTTGTTCAACAATGCGCTGAATAATGCATATTATCCAGTGCGTTGGAAGACGGCAGTGATCCATCCTCTCCTTAAAAAAGGGAAGGATGGTTCCAATCCAGCAAATCTCCGGTCAATTAGTCTTCTTCCGAGTATCAGCAAGGTATTCGAGAAAATTCTCAATAGAGCTCTGTCCACATGGGCTGAGGACAAACATATTATTCCAGAAAATCAGTTCGGTTTTAAGGCGGCCCATGATACCACACATGCCGCGTCTAAACTAGTATCAGATATTCAATGGAACAAAGCTAAAAATCAGTGTACGGGTGCATGTCTGGTTGACTTGGAGAAGGCTTTCGATACCGTTTGGTTAGACGGTCTGTTGCGAGTCAGTATTGGGCCACGGGGGCAAGTTTGGTAGTGAACTAAGGGCTTTGGCATTCTTGTATATGCTCGGCTCAGCTCGAAGGTTTGGGGTGGTTTCTTGCCCTTGTTCACTCACCAAGACTCGGCAAACAAATCTCATGCCTATTTAAGGAAAAGGAAAGGATAATTGGAAGGGTAAGTATGAGGAATATATAGGAATTGCTTCAATCTAGGTACCTATGCCACTGCGCGAGAGGAAGTGTGATGTCATCATTTTAAAACGAAAAGTTAATTCTGATGGATGAACTAAACTACTATACTAACTATAATACTAATCTAATCTACTAATCTATACCAAGATAGAATGCTATATCAAAGTAGATATAAGCTTACTATAAAAAAAACTAAATCTACACCACGATGGTGATAGCCCCTGATGTGACATCCAATCACAACTTCAAAAATCGTCTTTAATCGAGTCGTGTGTTTAATAGTCCATCTATATACCACTGCTGACCATTGGC
This sequence comes from Melanostoma mellinum, assembly GCA_914767635.1. Taxonomy (NCBI): domain Eukaryota; kingdom Metazoa; phylum Arthropoda; class Insecta; order Diptera; family Syrphidae; genus Melanostoma; species Melanostoma mellinum. The sequence continues at coordinate 99,179,970 of OU612059.1, forward strand.
CGTCGGCCTAGCCGGCTTCCACACACTCAGACACTATGAAATTCCTTACTCAGCCATATCTGGCAATTAAACAATTCATTTTTATCTTCTTTTTTTTTTAATAAGTATTTCAAGTTGATTTTGAATGAGGATAGTGCAAAGAAATGAAATCTAGTACTAATATTAGTCAAAGATTATAGAGATTATAATGTGAGGAATCCCTAATTATATGATGTGTCTCAAAACTACTCTTGATTCATATGCACGAGTACGATTAATTTATTTAAAAAAAATTTTCTTTTCTTTTTTTGAAAGAAAGAATTCATATATGTATGTATATCTATATGTTCACATATATAAGTATTATATGTGTAGTCAATCCACTTACTTAAAAAAGAAAAAAAAACTTACGGTTTGCGTTCCTTGATGTTCTGCCGGCAGCACCTCCATGGACACGGTATATTAGGCGCGATTTTTTAGCAGCCCCACTGTTATTTCAACGCTTATGCTTATATATGTATAGATATATATATATATGTAATGGAATATGTAATTTCCTTTTTTTTCCTTTTTTTTCAAATACTATTTAAGACACTTCACTTTTGGGATGAATTAAAGATAAAAGTTATTTTCTCTTTCTTTTGCACTTTAACACTCTCACAAAAGAAATTTTGCCGCTTTTAGCGGTCTGTCGATAAGACTTCTTTGAAGCATCCAAAAGAGCACCTTCACCCAGACGTTTAATTCAATCCCAGCTCGCCTCTACCCCTTTGCTAACAATTGAAGTGGTCTTTGCCTCCTTCGCTTAGATCCTCAGGATTTAGCCAGAAAATTAAACAGGAAGAGGCTCAGGTCACCTTGAGTTCGGTGGTGTACCCTGGTTTCCTTAGGCGGTGTTCAACCTAAGCCTATAGAGTGATTTTGATCATTGATCATATATTTACAGATTATTATTAGTTTTTTTTTTTTTTTTTTATATATATATAACTCTATGCTACTGGATTTATCCACCTGTTCAACGATTTTCTTTTTTCCTTGCTGAAGCCTTCCTCAAGGATGTAGTAAAATATACTTGGTGTGGAGACTGATATAAAATTTTTCTTTATTAAAAATACCTTTTTTTCTTTTTTTCTAATCTTACTTTGAACTACTAAAAATCAGATATACAGCAGACGCTCGATATAGTGAATCTCGCAAGAGTGAACTATCCAGTATAGTGAACACCCAAAATTTTACATGCACTACTCTAAATAGTGAATAATAAAGATCTCGAAATAGTGAACACATACTTTTTCTCAGGTTTGAATAAGAATATTGCAGCTGCAATGCGTCTACAGTATGTCGACTGCATTTGAACAAATTCTACCGTTCATTCATGTACATCTCACACTGAATCACAATGGAAAGTAGTCACTTGACTCAGTAGAACATAAGTTCTTGCTGTGTTCTTACTTTTTTACAACAGCAGACAAAATTAACAAACTACTTTTCAAAAAAATTTATTGTCATAGTGAAAAAAGATGCTAATTGTACATGTTATATTTATGTATATTAATGTAAATTTTTCGTTTTTTATGAGTAAAAATGTTTTATATTATTTTACATGAGTACTAGCGTACTTGTACTAGTACTTCGCACGGGTACAGTGTTGATACTAAATATATACACTACAGAAAAACTGTGAACGTTGTATATAACAACACAGCGGTCCGCTATGGCTTCGCACGGGTATAAAATAACAAAAAAACAAACGCTACGTCCCGCAATTTTTGAGTCTGTAATATCTTCGAAAATATTCATTTAAATCACATACTGTAATGTATTAAATTGGATAAGGAATGATAATGTAACGTTTAAAATAGCTTGGTAAATAACCCATATTTTTTTTTTTGTAATATGTAAAAGATAAAAATTGTTGCTGTGGGTTATCCTTAGGAGATAAACACATGCTGCCGCAAACTTTTTATTCATCTTTTTAAGATATAAAATTCCGTAGTACATAAATTTGTTCAATCTCGTAAGTTTTAACCAGCGTTTGCAATGCAAGCGCAGAAAAATATGTTGTTACGACATCGCATTACAAATCTTGAAATTTCTCGTCTTTTCTCTGCTATAAAATATAAACCTTCTTCTTGAATCACTCTATTCATTAAAAAAACGCATCAAAAGCTTTGTAGTTTTACAAATTTAAGCATGCATACGCATAGGGACATATAGGGACAGAAAAAGCGACTTTGTTTTATACTTTGTATAGAGTGATGATGTATTAAGAATTGTTTTTGTTTTCAGCAGTCAACTTGATTAAAGTGTTTGTTTATAAATTAAATAAATATAATTATCTTCACACTGAACAAAATGTGCATTTTTGATCAAATTTAGCTTTGGAAAGCGTTTCTAGCCTCCCGCTCGAAATAGTGAACAATCTCCAAATAGTGAAAATGGCTGGTTTTTATTACTTCACTATATCGAGCGTCTACTGTATGTATATATCTGTAATTCGCCAAATTGGTCTAGAAAATGTGATAACTGATCACTTTTGCACGCAACTGTCACGACTTTGCATGCGAGCTATTCAAACGATAATCACTGGCATTTCTTTTCTTTCCTTACCTCAATAGCTCACAGCTGTTCGTGGCCTTGATCTTGAAGTTTTTCTTTCGGTCATTCACCCTTTGCCCTACTTTCCATAATCGTTCTTTCTACTATTCTTCTTTCCCTTTTATCTTCGTATTTGTTTTGTGGTTACGTTTTTCGAAGTTGTTAAGTCGTGTCAGTCCATTGGTACAGTTTAAGGGGTTCTGAATCGTCATCTTATCTCGTAAGTTCTAGCGTATAACACTTTCCAGTCTTTATTTCTCGATTTAAGTAGTAGTTTTAGTTTAGTTTATTTAAAATTCAATATAAATAAGCTACAATTTTTTATAATATAAATAACTTTTGGCCTTGGTTTGAAACCGTCTGCCAGATGCCAACTTTTTCATTAAATTTTGCTTTTTTTTTTATTTTATCTTTAAAATAATAGTGTTTCAATTTTCCATGACTACAGTTTTATTGAAAATATTTCACAATTTTTTTTTTATTTTTTTTTTTTTTTTTTTTATTTTTTTTTTTTTAACATTTTGAAATTATAATATGCAAAGTATTGTATAATTGCTTAACAAAAATGGAGTGTTCGTATACGAAAGATGTGGATGCACCTGATCGGGTTGAAATCTACCTTTAATCGCCAATAAATTCTTGTCGGTATTTGAGTGTTTCTATGCAATAATGAGCCAGGTTTTTCCAATTTTCTCCATTTAAGATTCTTATAGAATCTTCTTCACTTAAAATTGTTTTTTGAAAATATACGAATCGAAGTTCTTGTAATATGGGACAGATAGATAGAAAGTGAAAAGAAGTTTCTTGTTCTTACATATTGCATAATGAACAGTACGTGTTTCGGTCTTTGTGGTATGGCCTGTAGTTTAGAGCTAGCAGTTCTCCCCTCACTCGAAAAATATTGGAAATTTCAATCAAGCTTTTTTCATCAGAAAAATAATTCAAACTGTTTAAATTATACTGGAGCTTTGGGTACAATGATCTCCTTGATGAGCCTTTAGCTTCCTCAATAAGATCTGATCTTATTTTTATATCCAGAACTTCTAGATAGCTCATTAGTTTATTTCTTAGATAAACGTCTTGTATGTCTAAGCTTGGTAGTGGAGTTCCACAGAGCAGAGATAGCCCTTCCCATTTACTGAACCAGCTTATGTTTTTGCGTATGCTATGCTTTGCAAGTATCTTTGGTAGTCGATCGTCAGGGTATGTGAGTACTTTTAAGACATATTGAAAGTGCATTCTTAGAGTGTATAGAAAAGTTGGTGAAAGACCAGTTTCTAGAAGGAGCATGTAGTTCGGCGTTGACTGAGGTAGAGCAAATGTTTTTTTAAGGAAAAATCGTTGAAGTTTTTCTACTTCCTCATATTGTTCGTACCCCCAAACTTGAGATCCATATGTCATTATAGATTTCAGAGCAGCTTCGAATACTTTAAACTTGACGCTATGCGCAACGAGTCTACTTCTAAACAGATTTTTCCATGTTGAATTTATTGCAGCTACTGCTTTTGCAAGCTTAATCTGCAGATGTTTTCTTGGATTTAGATTAGGTGTTAGTATCATACCCAGATAATTAAATTCCTCCACAACTTCAAGCGGCTCCCTGTTTACAGTCCATCTTTCATTTCGGCAGTGTCTACCTCCCCCAGTTCGGAAAATCATGACTTTCGATTTTAAAGTATTTATTACCAAATTCCATGTTTTGCAATAACTACTGAATTTGTTTATCATTAATTGAAGGCTTTCGGGAGAATCTGCGAATAATATTATATCGTCTGCGTATAAAAGACATCTTATTGTTTGCCCTGCAATATTGATTCCATTTGGTAAAAAATCAACTATGTCATTTATATACAATGCAAACAACAATGGGGACAACAAACATCCTTGGCGAACACCACTTTTTGTTTCAAACCAGTCTGACATTTGTTCGCCATCCCATACAGCCGATATAGTCTCTTCATACATATTTTTTAACAATTTTAGAATTTTGGAAGACATGCCAATTGAGTTGAGCTTGTATAATAATGCTCGTCGGTCAATGCTGTCAAATGTCGCTTTAAGATCAATAAATACTGCATACAATTTTTTCCTATTTTCTAAGTAGTGATCTACAATATTTTGAATAGAAAAAAGGTGATCCACCGTTGAGTATCCTGCACGGAAGCCTGCTTGAAACTCACTGAGTAATTTGTTTTCTTCTACCCAACGTTCAAGTCTTTTCAGTAATACGCCCGCAAATATTTTAGCTACAATATTCATAAATGAAATTCCCCTATAATTTTCTACATTGTTTGTGTCGCCTTTTTTATGTATTGGAAACACTATTGATTTCTTAAAACTTTGCGGTACTTCTGCTGTGTGTAGGATTTTTGAAAAAAATTTCGATAAGTGTACCAAGAAGATGTTGGGAGCATTTTTAAAAAACTCATAAGGAACTCTGTCTTCTCCTGGAGCTTTGTTGTCCTTTGCTTTGGCCAAAACAAATCGAATCTCTTCCAATACGATATCCTGCTCTATATCTTCTACAGTTACTAGATTTTCAGCAAATTGTATTGGCTCGTTATTCGATATAGGATTCAAAAGATTTTTGAAATGACCAGCTAAAATATTGGCATCTAAATTATTTCCAATTTTAAATTTAGTACCATTCAATACCTTAACTATTTTCCAGAACTGTGAGGAGTCCTTTACCTGAGTTAAATCATCTGCCAATTTGGTGAAAAACTCTTTTTTTTTAGATTTGCACAAATTCTTGTAAAAAGTATTAGCTTGTATGTATGCTTTTCGAAAGAATTCTCCATTCCGCTGTTTTGCTAGTTTGAGCAGTTTGAACGATTTCGCTCTTGCTTTTTCACAGTCTGTATCAAACCACTTCTGCTTTCCTTTTGCTACATGCCTTCTTTCTTCAAAAGAGGTTGAGTTTCTTATAGCATCAATGAAAAAATCAATTTCTTGGTTTGAACTTGCATCGCTTATGTCAGTTTGCGCCATAAACCGACAAAGCTTGTAGTGATATTTTTCTTTTTCATGCTCCCTCCAATAAAGTCTTGGTAAAAGCTTCATTTCACTAGCAAGTCCCAACCCTTCTGAAGATAGTGTTACTGATATGGGCATATGATCGGAAAAAGTTTGTGTACCAACATGGAGGTCAACTACTCTTTCAAACCATTTATCACCGATACCACAATAATCCACCACAGAAGAACCAGGTCCTCCAACAAAAGTTAGCTCGCCCAATATGTATCCATCAATTGACCCATTTAATATGAATATATTAAAATTCTGGAATAATTCCAGTAGCTTCTTTCCGTTTCCATTTATAATCTTATCTTTTGAGTGTCTTACTGCTTTAAATTGTTCACCAAAAATATTCATTTCATTTTCTATCTGTCTGTCTGCCATACGCGCGTTGAAATCCCCAATAAGCATTATGTTATTGACATTTATGTTATTAAGTAAGTTTTCAAAATTGAAAAAATCTTGCTCCCAATTATTGCAATTTAGATAGATTGGCAAAACATAGTACCATTCGCACAACAGATTTATTTTTAAAGCAGTAAAGCCTTCTATAGTAAGAAAACTACAGTTCTTAAAAGTAGATCTATACCCGAAGAGGTAGCCTTCAATTGCCCGCCCACGAGAATGTACCCGTGTGGCTGGAATCCAATATAGTTTATATCCAATGAAAAATTTTTCAAAATCTCCATAGTTATCTTGCATTACATGCGTTTCAAGAAGGAAAAAATAATCAAAACTGTTTACATATTTAAAAAAGGATGGAAAAAGTTATTTGTTTTTTAATCCTCCTACATTATATGATAATAAATTTAAAATACTTACAGGTGCTTCTCTAATAACTTTACTAAAATTCTGGCAGACGGTACTGTTTCAAGCTCGTGCTATATAGTTTTTCTGTTGCATAAGTTCAGGCAGTTGGTTGTTGTTTGTTCTGTTCCCATGGTTGCTGCTTCTGCTGATATTCGATGCATTTGACGATCTCAAAAGCTCTTCGTTTGACAGGTTGAACCCCGCATACAATTGTTTGAGAGTTTCGCAGCCATCGACTCCGTCATCTGACTGCAATAGCCCCCTCTCTCTGCACCAGTTGAAAATTTTCCCCTCAGCCACCAATGTCTCACCTTTGATTTTGATGTCAACATTCGGATTGCAATTTTTTATAGTTTTCCTCACACGCAGCAGTGATTGTCTTATTTTTCGTTGTTCCAATGGCAGATCCCTATGGATGAACATACCAGTGCCTTTCAGTTGGATTGTTTTATAGATAATTTTATCAACATAATCCTTTGAATTCGTTTCAACTACAACATTGCTTGTTTGGAAGTTCGAAGGTAGCGAGCGAATTGAGCTAATAGGTGCCGGCTCATCTGGAACAAGTGAATTAATAAGTTTTTTTGCTTGTTCGATAGGATCGGTGTTTGGTTGTTTGGCGAGGCGTACAATAAAATTTTTTTCACATGATTTTTTTGTGATGAAATTAACTTCTCTCCTGAGATACTCGCATTGTTGTTGAACTTTCTCCAGTGCTTGTGTGAGTTCTTGGTTTTTGGTTCGGAGTTTTTGAATCTCTTCATGAATGGTTGCAACGTCTTCTTTAGTTGCTAAATTTGCATTTTTTGCGTCCAGAAGATCGCCCATGAAACTTTTTAGATCATCGATTGACATTTGCCCCACTGCCATTGTTTTAGTTGTTGTTAGTTTTTGTTGTCTTTTATTCTTTGTAAATTGATCTGGTGAAGTGACAGCCAGAGATCTTTTTGCACTCATTTACACTTAGTGTTTATAGTTTTTTAGGTAAAATTTAATGATTTTCAAATGCACGACACTTTAAATAATAGTAATGTAACTTTTCAATAATTTTTAGCTTGTTTATTTTAAAGACAAAAACACTTTAATATAGAACTTTTTAACAAAGATGTTGCTCAATAAATAGCCAGAGTTGCCATCATTTAAGTAGTATTAAAATAAATAAATAATTAAATAAATACATAAATAAACTACACAAACATGCATATCTATTATACCTAAACTATCCTAATATTGCATTTATATCACAGAATTTATCAATATATATTGGTATTCAAACCGTACCGACCCGGAAGCTACTAACTATGGCTACGAGTAGCCTTCCTCCTTTGAAATCTCTATGCCATGTTTTCGAATTTTCGAAGAAAGTTGTCTGACGTTTCTTGAGTCTGACATTTCAAGTACGGCGCGCTTATTTTGGAGTGTTTATCTTTTTAATTTATTTGTTTTCTTTTTATTTTTGTTTGATTCGATTTAGTGTTAATGTTTTGAACAAATATTGATAAATTCTTTGGTGACAATTAGTTTGACTGAAACCCAGCGTATTTTTAATGGCTTATCACCTCTGTGGCACTTGGCATTGGATTCATCCCGAAGCTCCGGTAAGCCCATTTAGCCTTGATGATTCCAGGAATCGGGATCACCAGCTACGTTACAAACACGACGACATTTTGCGAGTGGTCAAGAGCAAAGTGTACTCGCAAAAGGGTGGCTGGTGGCTTTGATGTTCGATGTTCCTTCATAGCCGTTCGCAACGTGTGGCACGTCCCATGCCCTGAACAGTCACAATATAGACCGGGAAAATTTACAAAAAAGGAACTTTCGTTTGGATGTGAGTTGTTTCTTAAGTGGTTTTATACCCCAGGTATAATACATAGCAAAGTGGTATAAACATGTACAACATATACCAATAATTTAACTTTGTTTGATAAATAAAGCTCCTTTAATAAATAAATAAATAAACTATGATAGTAGATAAGTGAATAAATAAATAAATAAACAAATAAACTCTGATAGTAAATAAGTGAATAAATAAATAAATAAATAAATAAACTCTGATATTAAATAAGTGATCTCTATGTTATACCTAATTAAATAAACTCAAAAAAAAAAAAAAAAAATAGTTTCTAACTCTCTTACTTAGTAAATATCACAGTTCTCTTAACCTTTTATTAAATCACAACAGCGGCGTGAGTGTGTCAATTAAGGATATTCTTGAATTCTAAGGGTGGAGGTCTTTGGCGTGGAAAACTCCTACTTTTTCTCCTTTTAAGTTGCCAACTTCATATAGAGAATTCCCTATTGCTTTCAAAATGACAGATTTTATAAATTTTGGACCTAGTTTTGCATTGTAGTGTTCCGCTTGATTGCTCTGTTTGAAATTTCGTCGATAGATGGTCTGTCCACCTTTATAGTTTACAGCCCTGCTTCTCAGATTGTATACTTTTGCTGCCTTATGGTGAGCCTGTTTTAAGTTCTCAAATATTCGTGATCTGATCAAGGTTTGTTTATCTGTTTTGGTCATGACTTTCAGATCAGGATCTTTCAACATGTTTAATTTTCTAAGTAGTTCGTAGGTTGAACCGTCTTGGACCATTTGTGCACCGAAAACAGCGTAATACGGTTCAAGAGTGGTGGCTTCATGAGCCACACTTCTCAGTGCAAACGCAGTACCACTCACATGGACATCCCAGTTGCGCTGATCCGTGTTAATATAGGACCTTATCTTGGCTAACACTGACCTATCAACTCGCTCGGAAGCGTTCGCTTGAGGCGAATAGAAGGCAGTGCGAGCATGTTTCACATTGTATCTGTTTAGGAAGCTGGAAAACAATTCTGATACGAACTGTTTCCCATTGTCAGAATGTATGTATTCGGGTACGCCAAACATATGGAATACAGTTTCTTTTAAATATTTTACTACCTCCGCCGCTGTTGCTTGTCTTATAGCCTTCAGAAATACATACTTGCTAAAATGGTCTAAAACTATAAAAATATGTGTATTACTAGTCTTTGTTCTCGGGTATGGCCCTAAAAAGTCAATATAGAGTCGTTGGAATGGTCGTTCTGTAATCATTTGTTGTCCCAGGGGAGGCCTTAATATGACATTCATTGGTTTATTGCATTTGCAAATATCACAGTCATTTGCGTAGCGTTTTACGTCTACAGTCATGTTTGGCCAGAAGTACTTTTGCCTCAATTTTGCCAACGTTTTATGGATTCCTCCATGCCCAGCAGAGAAAGAATCGTGGGCTTTTACTAACAGACCCTCACGCAGCTCCCTCGGGACCCAGAGTTTCCAGGCTCTGTCTTCTTGGATAGGATCACCGGTTCGTCTTTCTGTTCGTTTGTAGACGAAACCGTCTGACTCAACTATATCAGGAACATTGTCTTTGTTTTCGTTTACTGTCTGTTTAAGTTTTACGTACTCGTCTGTCGTGAAGAATGGTGAGTCGAGGTCAAGTTCGGGTGCTCCAGTGTAGATCTCCTCCATATGGACGCGAGATAGAGTATCCGGAATAACGTTGAGGTGTTCAATAGTGAAGTCGAAGCCTTGGAGTTTGAGACTCCACCGAGCTAATCGACCACTCAGATCTTTTTGAGTCATCAGCCACTTAAGGCTGGCGTGGTCGGTAATTATGGTAAACGGCAGTCCTTCAACGTAAGCCCGAAATTTCTTTACCGATAGAACAGCCGCATAACATTCAAGTTCTGTGACACTGTAGTTCCGTTGTGCAGAATTGAGCTTCTGCGACATGAATGCTATGGGTCGCTCGTTCTTCTCATCGTCCATCTGGAAAAGGACACTGCCTACACCAGAACTTGAAGCATCACATTGAACGTAGAAATGTCTGTTAAAGTCCGGATTTGTCAGTATAGGTGCAGTCACTAAGTTTGTCTTTAAGTCTTCGAAGGCTATTATAGCTTCGTTTGTCATCGTAAAGTCTTTGCCCTTTTTTAAACAGTCTGTCATCGGTGCTGATATTGTCGCGAAATTCGGTATGATTCGCCTATACCATCCCGTCATTCCTAAAAACCGACGGAGCTGTTTAGGAGTTTTCGGAACTGGAAAGTCCTTAACTGCCGAAACTTTTTCTGGGTCTGTCCTTAGACAACCATCGCCGACGAAATACCCTAAGTATTTTATCTCTTTAAAGCAAAACTTACTTTTTTCAACATTTATTGTTAAGTCAGCTTCTCTGAGACATTTCGCTACTTGGGAAAGGTAGCTCATATGCGTCTCAAAATCTGGTGAGCAGATCAAGAGATCATCAAGATACACAAACACGCTTTCTCTTAACCGAGCTGGTATAACTTTATCCATTAATTTGCACATTCTCTGGGCAGCGTTACATAGTCCGAACGGCATTACCGTGAATTGGTATAAGGGCCGCCCGGGAACCGTGAAGGCTGTTTTTTCCCTTGAACTCTTTTCCAGAGGAATCTGCCAAAACGCATCTTTCAAGTCGATACTTGAAATAAAGTGTGTGTTGTGTAGACGACTTAAAATACCTTCAATATGCGGTAAAGGGTACGCAAACTTCTTTGTTGCCGCGTTAATTTTTCTGGAATCCAAGCAGAGCCTATTTTTACCAGGCTTTCTTACTAAAACAACTGGAGAACTAAAAGCACTGTTGCTTTCCTCAATGACACCAAGCTCTAGCATCCGATCGAGTTCGGCGTACATGAGCTTTTGGACTACTGGTGAAATTGGGTAGTGCCTTTGTTTGATGGGAATGTCGTCTTCCAGCTCAATAATGTGTTCTTCCAAAGTAGTCTTCCCTAATCCCAACACTGCGAATGAGGGAAACAGTTATTTCACGCGCTCTAACTCGGTCGTTTGTTCAGGAGTTAGGCTCCGCATTGGATTATCCCTTTCTTCTTGATTTGGCGACGGTGGTCCTATTGCACTTATAACGTTTGGAGCTACTCTAAAGCTCCTCCAAAAGTCTACTCCCAGATAAAGCTTTTGTTGTAGGCTAGGAACAACATATAGCTCCATCATTTGAGTTTGGCCTCCCCATGAAACGTCCGTCTTAAATCTCCCTAAAATCTGTTGGTTTTTACCGTCAGCTGCTTTGATGTCATCCGACATCTTCTTCATTTGAATATTATGTTTCCTAATAAAATCTATTGCACCATCTCCCAAACAACTAACGGACGCTCCACTATCTAATAGCCCTAACATTTCCTCTTCATTTATCACTACTTTAACATATGGTCGGTTGTCATCTGATACAGCTAAGACTGATGCATCTATTTGGTTCGATCTATGTTTTCTTATTGCTATTTTCTCACGGAGTTTAGCGATTTTCCTATATTTTCTACTCTTTTCTTTAGTGCATATTATTTCTTCATTAAATATTCTTTTTCTAGCCTCCTCATACTCCTTTTTTCTTTGGTGGAGACTTTTCAATTGGACAACTTTTCCCGGGTGAACTATTTTTGAGTCTTCTTCTCTTTTTAATATTTTTACTCTTTCAGGTTCTAATTCTTGTCCGGGACAGACACGTTTGCCGGCAGCTTCATCCCGGATGTGCTCCCGACTTTCAAGTTTCCCTGACGCCCAGAATATTGGAAGGACACATTCCCTTGTCCACAGTTGAAACGGTTTGGCTGAAATGCTGCAACCTGTAGCTCATCCCTATCTTCATCCTCTAAATCTAATAAAGACTGAATACTGTGTGTCACTTCTCGTTGACTCAACTCATTCACCTGTCTTTTTATTTTAAACTCTCTTGCCGCTATATGCTTTTCTGCCCTACGACATTCTTCTCTTAGATCTCTGATACTTTCTATGGAGCAACCAAATATTAGCGTTGCCATCCTATTTTTTATATTTTGCCTAACAATGGATACCAAATCCTTTTCGTTTGGCCTATTTTGCGCATCTGCAAAACTAACCCTCTTACTTCTTCGTAAAACTCATCAAAGGTTTCATTTGGTTGTTGCCTCCTATCCATTATAGCTCTAAGAATTTCATGATCCCGCTTAGTATTTTTGAATTGTCTCAAAAGCTCCGTTTTAAGATCAAAGTAATTGAGCAATTCATCATCCTGATTTTCTTCGAGATATTGCCAATACCACTTTTCAGCGGTACCTGTCACGAAGTGGTGAAAATTAGCAAAAACTTTCTCATTTGACACCCCGTTTTTCTTTTGTAAAGTTTCAATCCTAAAGATAAAACTCTCAACAGTCATTGTTTTCGATGTGCCATCAAATTTTACCCCCACTTGTGGATGTCTACCCTCTTGTTATAATCGCCACTACCTCCAGGTTTATCCCCACAAGAAGCGTTCTGACTCACTTCATGTGTCGACTGCTGATCTCTATAAACCCCTGGCAATGATCTCTTCTCTTGCCTTTCCTGCCTTTTATATAAAGTAATGTTAGATTTCTCTACTACATTCATCCTTTCATTCAGCTGCTTCATATTGGTGGTGACCGTTTCCACCATGCTTTGCATAGTTTGCATGCTTCTCATCTGTTCCGCGAAAAGGGTCATGGTTTTGAGATGAGTCTCCTGAAGTTAACGTGTCACCGCAGCATCTATAATTCTTCCTACATCTTCTTTTCTCTGAAACAGAGCCATTGGTTCTTCAACTTCTACTTCTATTATTTCTACCCTTTCCTGCTCTATTTCATTGGTAACTTTTGCTATACTTTCCCTTGTTTCTTCTTCTTCCTCTTCGAGAAGGGATATCTCCAGTCTAATCTCTCCTTGAGTAGATTCGGATTGTGGAATTTGCCCTTGGAAAGATTCTCCCATCTGTAAATTCACTCTACCTTAATCTAGAAACTGTTTTTCTGATTCTTCCCTTTCTTGTTCCGAATTCTTTCGTTTTTGCTGTGGCGGATTGTCAGAGACTTCTGACGATTGACCCTGAACCTTTTTTGCCTCTTGGCGAGTAATCCGCTTGCTACCAGTAGGCCCCCCAGCCTCTTGATAAGGGATAGGTGTGGTGCTCTTTTGGACACCACCTGAGTCTTTATTGCTCATTTTGAGTTAGTAAAAAAATATATATATTTTATAAAAAAAATTGAAAAAAGTAATGTAATATAAAAAAAATGTAATGAAATTCAAAAATTATTAAGAATTAAAAAAAATTAAAAGTAATTAGATAATTCAAAAAAAAATATTTCAAATATTGGATGGTTTTTCAAAATATCAAAAAAATTCACTTTGGTTTGAATGCTAGTGTCTGAGTGTATGTAATGTGACCAGGTTATTTCCAAGCAGACAAAAGGATCAGGTATCAGTGTTTCGTTCGTCTTGTCTAGTCGTTGTCAGTTTAAGTTGTGACTGAGGCCCCTATGACTCAACGAGTGCTTCCCTCTACCCCCGGCCTTCTGTCACTTCGTTCTTACTAGAGCCGGTCCTATAAGACGGTTGACCGTAACCGGACGTAGAGTTCCACACGGATAGGATTTCACCCCTCTTTCTACGCCTCACTATAAGTCTGGCTGAGCCTGACAGTACGGACAGCAGTAGATTTTTGGAGCTTCAAACCTATCCCGCTCTCTATATCACAACAAATTTCCAACTACCTCACTAAGATCTCTAGGGTTGGACCATTGAGAAAGAGGACAGCAGTTATCCATCTGTTGTGAAACGGAGAGCATGACGATACCTAGGTTAAATAAGGAAAATAAAATTTGGAATATGAAAAAAAGTTTTTGGAGATGATTATGAATCCAAGGGGACGACCATCCTGAGAAAATCGTCTCCTTGAAGTCCCAATAGATCTCTTTAGCCGTTCGATGTCGTTGGGCGCCATTGTTGCGACTCAGTATTGGGCCACGGGGGCAAGTTTGGTAGTGAACTAAGGGCTTTGGCATTCTTGTATATGCTCGGCTCAGCTCGAAGGTTTGGGGTGGTTTCTTGCCCTTGTTCACTCACCACGACTCGGCAAACAAATCTCATGCCTATTTAAGGAAAAGGAAAGGATAATTGGAAGGGTTAGTATGAGGAATATATAGGAATTGCTTCAATCTAGGTACCTATGCCACTGCGCGAGAGGAAGTGTGATGTCATCATTTAAAACGAAAAGTTAATTCTGATGGATGAACTAAACTACTATACTAACTATAATACTAATCTAATCTACTAATCTATACCAAGATAGAATGCTATATCAAAGTAGATATAAGCTTACTATAAAAAAAACTAGATCTACACCCTATAACTAAATCTTACATCCTAACTAGCTTCAAACTTTCTTCCAAATCCTCGACTTCACTATTGCTCCCACGCGGTGGTTCGTCGAGTCATCATAAGGCCTTACCAGGTGTTGTTGGTAATGTCTGGCCTACCCACCCTTGTACTAAAGTACAACCTGTGCTACCACCTTGGCCACGAAGTGATGGTGATAGCCCCTGATGTGACATCCAGTCACAACTTCAAAAATCGTCTTTAATCGTGTCGTATGTTTAATAGTCCATCTATATACCACTGCTGACCATTTGCCGTCGGCCTAGCCGGCTTCCACACACTCAGACACTATGAAATTCCTTACTCAGCCATATCTGGCAATTAAACAATTCATTTTTATCTTTTTTTTTTCTTTAATAAGTATTTCAAGTTGATTTTGAATGAGGATAGTGCAAAGAAATGAAATCTAGTACTAATATTAGTCAAAGATTATAGAGATTATAATGTGAGGAATCCCTAATTATATGATGTGTCTCAAAACTACTCTTGATTCATATGCACGAGTACGATTAATTTATTTAAAAAAAATTTTCTTTTCTTTTTTTTTTTTTTTTTGAAAGAAAGAAATCATATATGTATGTATATCTATATGTTCACATATATAAGTATTATATGTGTAGTCAATCCACTTACTTAAAAAAGATAAAAAAAACTTACGGTTTTCGTTCCTTGATGTTCTGCCGGCAGCACCTCCATGGACACGGTATATTAGGCGCGATTTTTTAGCAGCCCCACTGTTATTTCAACGCTTATGCTTATATATGTATAGATATATATATATATGTAATGGAATATGTAATTTCCTTTTTTTTTCCTTTTTTTTTCAAATACTATTTAAGACACTTCACTTTTGGGATGAATTAAAGATAAAAGTTATTTTCTCTTTCTTTAGCAATTTAACACTCTCACAAAAGAAATTTTGCCGCTTTTAGTGGTCTGTCGATAAGACTTCTTTGAAGCATCCAAAAGAGCACCTTCACCCAGACGTTTAATTCAATCCCAGCTCGCCTCTACCCCTTTGCTAACAATTGAAGTGGTCTTTGCCTCCTTCGCTTAGATCCTCAGGATTTAGCCAGAAAATTAAACAGGAAGAGGCTCAGGTCACCTTGAGTTCGGTGGTGTACCCTGGTTTCTTTAGGCGGTGTTCAACCTAAGCCTATAGAGTGATTTTGATCATTGATCATATATTTACAGATTATTATTAGTTTTTTTTTTTTTTTTTTTTTTATATATATACCTCTATGCTACTGGATTCATCCACCTGTTCAACGATTTTCTTTTTTCCTTGCTGAAGCCTTCCTCAAGGATGTAGTAAAACATACTTGGTGTGGAGACTGATATAAAATTTTTCTTTATTAAAAATACCTTTTTTTCTTTTTTTCTAATCTTACTTTGAACTACTAAAAATCAGATATATTATGTATATATCTGTAATTCGCCAAATTGGTCTAGAAAATGTGATAACTGATCACTTTTGCACGCAACTGTCACGACTTTGCATGCGAGCTATTCAAACGATTATCACTGGCATTTCTTTTATTTCCTTACCTCAATAGCTCACAGCTGTTCGTGGCCTTGATCTTGAAGTTTTTCTTTCGGTCATTCACCCTTTGCCCTACTTTCCATAATCGTTCTTTCTACTATTCTTCTTTCCCTTTTATCTTCGTATTTGTTTTGTGGTTACGTTTTTCGAAGTTGTTAAGTCGTGTCAGTCCATTGGTACAGTTTAAGGGGTTCTGAATCGTCATCTTATCTCGTAAGTTCTAGCGTATAACACTTTTCAGTCTTTATTTCTCGATTTAAGTAGTATTAAAATAAATAAATAATTAAATAAATACATAAATAAACTACACAAACATGCATATATACCTAAACTATCCTAATATTGCACATATATCACAGAATTTATCAATATATATTGGTATTCAAACCGTACCGACCCGGAAGCTACTAACTATGGCTACAAGTAGCCTTCCTCCTTTGAAATCTCTATGCCATGTTTTCGAATTTTCGAAGAAAGTTGTCTGACAATTCTTGAATCTGACATTTCAAGTACGGCGCGCTTATTTTGGAGTGTTTCTGTTTATCTTTTAAATTTATTTGTTTTCTTTTTATTTTTGTGTGATTCGATTTAGTGTTAATGTTTTGACCAAATATTGACAAATTCTTTGGTGACAATTAGTTTGACTGAAACCCAGCGTATTTTTAATGGCTTATCACCTCTGTGGCACTTGGCATTGGATTCATCCCGAAGCTCCGGTAAGCCCATTTAGCCTTGATGATTCCAGGAATCGGGATCACCAGCTACGTTACAGGTCTTTTTTATAAGTTGATCAGATATGGCATGAGTAAACCACTGCTATATATTCTGAATGACATGCTTCATGGTAGAACGTTTGTTGTGAAAAGTTGCAATATAACTTCTACCAAAACTTTTAAAATACAGAACGGTCTGCAACAAGGAGCGGTGAATTCTCCTATTCTATTTAGCATTTTCACCGGCGATCTAATTGGTTCCCTTCACCATGCTAAGGCGTACGCCAACGACCTTATTGCGTACAGAGCAGGTCCAAAGATCGAAGTCATCAGAATACTTTTGCAGCGTGACTTCGATAAGATCCAGCAATATTGCGATGACTGGAAGTTGAAAATCAACGTCCAGAAATCGGAAACAATTGTGTTTAGAACCTCGTTGGCTCGGGCCTCATGGGATACGAGAAAGAACTGGCGAAAGCTGGTGATCGTTGATCTAGATGGCCACCAACTGCCAAACAAAGTAGTAGTCAAGTACCTCGGCATCTGGCTAGATCAGTATCTATATTTTAACAAACATATGGATGCGGCTCTGGCCAGGGCTAGAGGAGCTTTTGCTCTGACAAGGCGACTGTTTCACAGCAGACAACTTGATAGCAGAGTGAAGGTGATTTGCTACATGGCCCTCATAAGGCTAATGATTATCTATGGGTGCCCCGTGTGGTTCAATGTTACAGCGTCTCAAATGGAAAAGATTCGGGTGTTTGAGAGACAGTGTCTGCGTACCTGTCTTGGATTGCACAGAACACCAGAGTCGGAGTACAGAAAATATTATCCTAATGAGGTCCTTTACAACGGGGCTCAAATAAACAGGATCGACAACTTCATTATAAAACTGACTCGTGGTCATACTGCAAGAGCGATGACCTCGACCAATGGCCTGATTTTTGGGGCTTATTACCCCAACACTGAATACATGGAGAAAACGCGCTTCAGTGGATTTGTCCCACCGGAGGCTTTCCTCTATTTTGATATGGTAGGGCTGATTCTGGATAGATTGGCGGTTCCGCTAATCTACCTCGTCTGCCGGAAGTCCGTGGAACGACGGCTCCTTTACAACCGAGACGTCATCGTAGTAGGCGGAGAAGCTGAAGAGCTCCTCCGGTTCAGTAGGGCGGTCTCAGATCGCGATCGTCGTGACGTTGCTAAAACGTTAGATATGTTCTGGTGGTTGTCCGAGCAACAAATTGATATTGATAATGAAAGCGAGTCGCCAATGGCTGACTTACACAGGTTTAGCGTGTAAGTCTTAGGGTATAGGGGGTGGGCACAGTGGCAAACAAAAAAATGACAAAAATCCGAAAAGCAAAAAAAAAAAAACAGAAATATAAAATCTAAAAAAAAAAAAACATATTAAATCAGAAAAAAAAATTATTAAATACAAAAAGACTAAAAAAAAACTATAAAACTTAAAAAACCAAAAAAAAAAAATTCAAAAGCTACTGTGGCTGCTCTAGTTTTAAGTAGATTTAAGCAGTTTTAATTAGTTTTGATTAGTTTTAAGAAAACACAAAAAAAAAAAAATGATCTTTGGAACTAAGTTTTTTTTTAATTTTCTTAGTTTTAACTTGTTCTTGTTTTTAACTCATAAGATATCATAAGGGCGAAAGGCACTAGTAGTAAGATATTGTATAATTTAGAGTACCCGCCTAGGGTCAGTAAGTTAATTAAGTTATCATATAAGCTAATTTTACACATTTTTGTTAGCATGTAAGTAGATATAAGTAAAATTGAATAAAAATGAGTTAAAAATGGAAAAAAAGTGGCGAACTCACAAGCCGAGGGTCGTGGGATCAAATCCCACTCAGAGGCGACCAAAATTTCGGAAGCTTTTTTTCACAACCGAAAGGTAGAAAACGTGATCCATTTTTAAGAAAAACAGATGGTAAAGGAGAAAAGGGAAGGGGCATCGAAAGATGCCTCTGCGAGTAAAGCGTTGTTGGAAGCAACAACAAACACTACAGCAGTGGAAACAACCGCAAAATCGATAGCGGCAACAACCGCAACAAGAGCAGAGGCAACTGCAGTTAAAATGAGGCGGCGCCTAAAGACAAAGCCAAATTTAGTGCCTCGTAAGCAGAAGGCGAGGGGAGCGGCGGAAGAGGTCGGAGACGATGGAATGTCTACCAGCTCATAAAGCATCGTAAGACTCAATTCGGCCTACGATTATGAATCAAACGGTGGCGAAGGCCGTTATACAGGTAGCGGCGATTCGTTCGCTGCCTTGGCAAACAACAACGACAACAATGCCGAAGTCGAAGAGCGGATCCGGTCTCTCATCGAGACACTGGAAAAGCTAAACAAAGAAACTGCCGAAATTAAAGAAAGGCAAGAGGTTCGTAGAAGAGGGGAGAGGGAGGCGCATCAACAACAGTCGCAGTCAAAAGTTGACGCGCCAAAACAACAGCGACCAGCAGCAGCAGAAAAAATTATAAACAAAAAAACTGCGCCCGTGCAACAACGTGGGACTACAGCTAAAAAAGCAGAAAAAAATAAGAAAATTGCTACCAATGAGCAGCCACGGGGGACCGCGGCTATAAAAGCCGCGACAACGAGCCAGAGTCAAGCCCAAAAGCAGCAGAAGCAGCCAGCAGAACAACTGCAGCAGCCAGCACAGCAGCAACCAGCACAACAACAGGAGAAGAAGACACAGAAAAGCAGGGTGCCCCCTATTAACACTCTAAAAATATGTTGCAAGCAACGAAGAACATATGTAAGTCCGCCATTGGCGATAAATTTACTATAAAACGATTAGGCCAAGATCGGCATGCGATCCAATGTGAAAACATTGGTTCGGGAGTTGTTGAAAGAGACAGCCACCGAAAATTTTACTTTTACTCCCAAAGAGGAGAAACCGCAATGCATGATATTGAAAGGGGTAGAGTCTACCTCTGAACCAGAGAAGCTCTTAACCAAATTGCGCAGTTTGGCGGGCAACGATCTCGAATTTATCGGGGTTAAGTCGTTCACCACGGCCAAGGCGTGAGAAGCAGCTATTGCCGATGTTCCTCGCCACCCTATCCCCAATAGCCGTCTGGAGAATCTAAGGAAAATCTCCGTCCTGGACTACCAGATGGTAAGATGGGAAAATTTAAACAGGCACGGGGATATTTTACAATGTCTTCGTTGCCAACGGTTCAGGCACGCCGCATTCAACTGCCAAATGCAGTCCAGGTGCGTCAAGTGTGGAGAGAACTACAACGACAAGGAGTGTTAGCTCGGTGAGACAAGGGTCGAAGACAAGACCCTACTGAAGTGCGTTCTCTGTGGTGGAGATGGGCACCCTGCTAACTATCGGGATTGTCCTCGATAGCAGATTATTAAGAAATCAAAAAAAAGCTGCTCCAACAGCAACTAAAGATGAGGGAAGGCAAACAGCCAGACCAATTCCAAGGGCCATCGTTCCCGAAGTCTCTTACGCCCAAATGGCGTGGGGGCTGGGAAAACGGTACAGCCTCCTCAGAAAGCGGCCACACAGCCATCTGTGTCTAAGGCTGCGACTGGGGAGTCAGAGGTGATGGTCGCTCTGCGTGTCATTCAGGCACAAATGAGCGAACTCTCACGGCAAATAAGTGAGCAGGCGCGTAGGGTGAATGTAATCTACCGTGCAGTGCCTTCGCTTGCGCAATTTTTGGGTTAACGGGCGCGCTGCCGGAGAGGCCTTTTAAGATCCTAGCCGTGAATGTGAATTCGCTTGTTAGAGTAAAACAACGAGCCAACTTCTTTGAGTTGTTAAAGACCAATGTCCTGATGTATGTATGGATAGAGAAACTAGGCTAAACCAGCATCACAATCTGACGAATAATAATTACATTATCGTAAGGGGGGACCGACCCAACTCGACTTTTGTGGGTGGGGTTGCGATCTTCATACGTAAGGGCATTGCTCATTAGTTAATAGATAGATATGTAGATAGATAGATAGATCTTTATTCAATATAGTAAACAGTACATAGAGTCATTGAGAAAATATTGAATAAATAAGGGCATGACAAAGCTGTCGTCTGCCCAAGTGACAAAAGTTTTTTTTTTACAGATCTTCACGTGCCTGCAGGTTACACAAACTACAAAAGCCTGGACCCTCGTTCCGATATGGCATAACATTCAGCTTGATCAGTTCTCCTCTGATTTTAAAAATTGTTCCAATGACAAAACATGAATAACGGCTGTTAGAATAGTTGAGCTCATTCAAATTAAGATAAGCCTTTGATTAGTAAACCCTTTCTTATGACGAACGAGCTATTTCGATAAAAGTGTACCTTTTATTTTCATCAGTGAGAATTATTACTTCGTATAGAGCCTTTTTTCAGATATGCATATTATTTTCTGACAAGTTCATTATAACACCAAAATCAGCAGATATTTTAGTGCATTCCCTGATAAAAAGACTTTTATTTTGTATTGCATAGCGCATTATTAACTTAGGCAGCCTTGCTTCACTCATTTCTACTACCCGCAATAAGTAATCAGCATTCAGTTTTAGAGTTGATATAAACATAGTTGGCAGACCAGATTCTAGCTTATACATATATTTTGGTGTATTAATTGGCAAGTAAAAAATATTTCTTAGAAAAAAACGTTGGAGATACTCAACGATTTCCAATTTCTGTGTACCTCACACTTGTGCGCCGTAAAAGAGAATGGCCTGTGCTGTAGCATTGAAGACATTATACTTCGAACTAAAAGTTATCAATTTGTTGCAGTAAATCTTTTTCCAGTTGGAACAGATTGCTTTCTTTGCTTTATCCAATTTAGTTTCAAGGTGCTTTTCCATTTTCAAATTAAACGTCACGTCCATTCCAAGATAAGTATACTTTTTAACTGCTTTTAGTGTTTGTTCTCCGAATTTCCATTTTTCACCTCTCGCTACCCTGCCAGATCCTTTTTGAAATATCATCACTTTCGATTTTGCAGCATTAACTTCCAAACCAAACCCCAAATTTTACAATACTCAAAAAGTTTATTTCATTTGAAGGGGAGGGGAGACTCTGCGAGTATAACAATATCGTCTGCATACATTATGGTTTTAATTTTTGAGCTGCCAACTTCAACTCCACAAGTTAACGTATCCACTGTACATATCATCTAAGAACAGTGCAAATAAAGAGGACTCAAATTACAGCCTTGTTTAACACCACGGTTTATATCAAAACTGTTTGACTGATCTTGGCCATTGAATATCTTTGCTGTCGTTTGCTGGTATATGTTTTTCAACGCTCTCATGAATATAGTAGATAATCCAAGGTTGAACAAGTTATAAAACAAAGCACTTCGATTGACCGTATCAAAAGCTGCTTTAAAGTCAACTAAGAAAGCAAACAATTTCTTACTCTGATAAAGTTTTATTTGGGCTATAGAAGTTAGAACAAAAATGTTGTCAACAACTGTAGAATAACCCTTACGAAATCCAGCCTGAAATTCACTGATTTTATTGTTGGCATTTACCCAAGTGTTTAATCTTTTGTAAAGTAGAGTTGTATTTATTTTTACAGATGAGTTTAATAGAGATATACCCCTATAGTTAGCTGGATCACATGGGTCCCCTTTTTTATAAATTGGACAGATCAGTGATTCGAAAAGCTGTTCAGGCGGAGTGCCAAAATTAAAGATAACATTTAAAGCCTGTGTGAGAAGTTTTTTAAATGTTTCTGAGCTGTATTTGAAGAATTCTGCCGGGATTCCATTCGTACCTGATGATTTACCATCTTTCAAAGTTTGTAGGGCATTTTCAACTTTTTCTATTTTAATATCTGCATCCAATTGTTCATCTTTTATAAAAGGTTCTGCATAGTTCCAAACTGTTTTCTCTGTTACGCAGAGTAGAGATGAGTAGTGCGCGCGTAGATCATCAACTGCTATTACAGTATTTTCATTTATTTTGTTTCCATTCAATTTTCTCGTTAATGACCAAAACTCTGCAGAATCTCTACTTTGGCTTAACATAATAGCCATTTCTTCGTCGTGCGCTCTTTTTTTCTCATTACATATCCGCTTATACTCCTTATTAGCTTCTAGATACTCTTTTCTTATGTTTTTCGTATCGTGCGAGTATAGTCTCAATAAATTAAGCATCGCAAGGGATCTCTTCCTAAGGTTTTCGCATTCATAGTCTTACCAAACAGATTTTCGTCGAAAGTTTGATGTTTTTTTTTTGGAGAAAAAGCCATTTCCAAAATTATTAACTCTAGGTCGCATAGTGGTAAATAGTTAATAAAAGAGATTGCTTCCTTTTGATTAAGCCTTTTATCCATTTTCCCTGGTAAATCATTTTTGAAGCTGTTTTTTCATTTCAAGTAACTCCGTTCAATTGGTTTTTCTTTACATGATAAATCTATAATAACATCCTTGCTCATAGTGATTGCTATTGGAAGATGATCCGAGTAAGTGGCATCTCCAACCATAAAGTCTTCAAATATAGCACGCCAGTCTCCACTTATCAGCCCATAGTCAACTGTTGATCTTCCTTGCTTCCCAACAAAAGTGAATTCCCCGCTTTTGTCTCCATTCGATGTTCCATTTAAAATGTTTAGTTCAAAATCATTACATAATACATAACTCCAATACCTTTTTTCCTTCTGTATTATATTTTGAATCTTTGCCATCCGTTTTCTACTTGAAGCTACCATTTCCGATTCTATATCTGCTGTCCTAGCGCTAAAGTCTCCTAATATAAATAAATTATGAGCTTTTAGAGAACATAAAAAGTCATATAGTAAATCATAATCCTGTTGCCAATGATTGCAGTTTAAGTAAACTGGTACAATATAATACATATTATCTGTGCTTTTGATTTCTACATAAACCATTTCCTCCTCTATATTAACTTTGTACACGGGAAAAATATTTTTTTTTATAGCAGTAGGAATTCCTCCGCTTGCTCTGCCCTTGTTGGATGTTCTTTTCGCTGGTATCCAAAAGCATTCGTACAAGGTAAAATACTTTTCAAAGTGTTTAAATTTTCTTCTTCAGGGTTTGTCTCTATCAAAAATATAATATCAAAATTATTTAAGTTAGTAAAAAAAAACAGGAAATATTAATTTACTATTCAGCCCACCAACATTGTACGATACTATTTTACATTTAAAACAAATATTTTATTCTCTCCCACTCTCCTCAATGACTACCCTGTCCTATTGTCTGGAACTACCTGATCGACCAATGTGGCTCTGATCTTTTCTAAAATTACGAATGACGTTCGTAGCTGTCAAAGGATTGTCATCATTTTCATGTTTTGGTAAACATACTTTGAAAAGATCGACATGAAAGTTAAAAGTATCGCAGATCTTTTTGAAGCCACAGCTGTTTTTATATCTCAGACCTATTGCTTCTAGCCAAGTAAACTCAATACTTTCAACAAAGAGCTTATCATCTTTAACAACAGTTTTCAAGTTTGGTTGGTGACGTTTAGTAACTTTTCTGACGTGCAGAAGATGTGCTCTCCTTCTCCTTATACTTTGTAGATAATCTTTTTGTATTGAGATATTGGTGTTCCTTAGTTTACTTGTGTTTTTTAATATTGTGTAAAGATTTTCCTTGCTGTCCAATTTAACAATAAAATTTTTAAATTTAGAATTAAATGACTTGATTTCTTTTATTTTCTCAATGCAGTGATTGTTTGAGTCACTTGACAGTTTGGCGCATATATCGGCAACTTGCGCAGTTTGTTCTTCATTTTCTTTTGCTAAAACTCTAACAATAAGATTCTTTTCGCATGCCTGCATTTGAATATGTTCCAATTGTTTTTCTAGGACAATTACTTTTGTTTGCAGTGCACTCATATGGAGCTTTAAGTTGTCATTTTCGCTTTTAAGCGATCTGAAATCGGCTTTGGATGCGAGATTTTGCAGTTTGGAGTCAAAGAGTATATTAAGATCTGCTATTGACATGTTTGATACTAAATCCGAGTTATTTTTACCCATTTTCGATGGCTGATTTACCTTATCAGGCGAAAGGTCGGAGTATAAACGCTTCCTAGCACTCATAAAATTTTACAGGAACTAGATGTTCTTTGTTCTTCCGAAGACTATTTTTCTTATAAATCTTATAAGTCTCTAAAGTAAAAAACTTGCCTATAATTTCCAATGTGATGTGAAATTCTTCGTGTTTCTCACTTTTAGCAACAATTTTTCTTCATTTTAACCATATATATTAAGTGATTAATTTAAATTTCCAACAGAGCGATAAATTAATATCAGTTTCTTAGACTTTCGCACCAGTGTTGCCACACAAATAAGTTAATATATAGTGGTGAAGTACGCCGATTCCAGTTGATGGAAGCGTGTATCGTATGCGTCCCTCTCCAACAGGGGAGGCGGTTTTATGTGGTCGCGATCTATACACCGGAGGCTTCTCAAAATTCATGTTTTATAACAGAGCTCGAAACACTTTTTCGATGTCTGAAACTGAACACGGATGAAAACTATTTCCTTTTGGCCGGTGATTACAATGCTAAACACCAAGATTGGGAAAATCAATTAGCCAATCCTATTAAATTGGCTGGGGCTTCACAATATTGAGTGTAAAGTCAATCTGCTGACTACTGACAGGCCTTCATATCCTCGAAGTGACTCATATTTGGATCTATTACTTTTAGACTCAAGACTTAAACTGACCGACGACATTCTCCGACGGACGAAAAATTGTTTGACGGCGGTTGAGTACGACAGTGACCACTGTAGACTTGCCGCCGTCATACTCAACAAAATCTTTAGGAGAAAAGATTAAATGACCTTCAGAGTATTAAACTCCAAAGGACGACAGAGAACAAGAACTTACTTTTGACAATAGGAATAGATCCAGATGAAGCTATCTTGGATGATGACCACTTTATAGTGGAAGATGCTCAAAAGAAGGTAGAGACGGTGGGTGCTGTTTTCGAGCGAGTATATAAGGTGAATGAGTGCATTCGCCCGAATTACGACCTTGAGAACAGAGCCTTCGTGGGACACTTCTATCTTAGATACGAGATCTCACATTGGCGATCCGAGAATCCTGGTTTCACTAGTTTCAATGACGACCCGACCGACTTGCAAATGCAAGTTACCTGTTTGTTTCTAAGATGGACCTCGAGGACATCTTTCACAAAATAAAGAAAAGAAGTCAGCAGGAGTCGACGGCATACCCAATGTTGTGCTGCGAAACCTCCCTTCGGAAGCGGTGGACATATACACCACGTTTTTCAACAATGCACGGAATAATGCATATTATTCAGGGGCGTTGGAACATTTATGATAAAAAGATAGAAGGTTGGTACCCGTCGATCTTCTTTGCATAAATCCATGCTGCTGATGGCAGATAAGATTCCTTGCAAAGAAAGATAGGCTTTCGCAGACTACTTGTTCAAATAGCTTGGGTATGCACGAGAGCTTTGAAATTGGCCTGTAGTTTTTTATATCAATTTTTTCACCCTTCTTGAAAACAGGTGTTATAAAAGATTTTTTCCAAAGAGTGGGAGATATTCCAGATATTAAAGAAAGCTTGAAAAGCTATTCAAGGGGAAATTATAAACGTGAAGAACACTTTTTTAAAACAATTAGCGGAATCGAGTCCGGACCAGAAGAAACGTCATCTTTAAGAGAAGAAAGGAAGTAAGTAATTCTATCTCTGTGAATAGGGATACTATTAAAATTCACTTGCGAGCAGTGAGTTAAATACTGAAAAAAATGTTCATCAATTTCTAAATTCGTACTTCAAAAAGATCCACAAAAATGGTTTGCAAAGGCATTGCAAATCTCAGGAGTATTTTTTAAAGAAGTGCTATTATAAACAAAGTTGAGTGGATAGCCGTCTGATTTTTTTTTAGAGTTTACAAAAGTGCAAAAACTTTTTGGGTCATTTTTCAGAGAACACCCCATTTGATTGACATAGTAAGAGTATAGATTTTGAGAAAGAGTTTTGAAGTCTTCAAAAAAACTTATGAATCGTTGGTGGTCAGTTGGAGAGAGAGTAGTTAAATAGATCTACCAAGCTTTGTTTCTTTTGTTCTTTAGAGCCTTTAATTCCTTGGTAAACCACGGTTGACTGAAACTACTATCAACTTTTGGGGAATTGTTTTTTTCATGCTATTTTTTAAAATTGAGTAGAAGCAAGCGACTGCTTCGTCAATATTTGCAATAGTTGATATTTTTTCAATACCAGCAATGCATAATTCATTCGATAGCAAATCGAAATTCGCTTTTCGAAAGTCAAAAGTATATACACAGTCATTTAAATTATTAATATCTTGAAAGACGTTGCTCAATTCTATGAAAATATCTAAAGGGGGATGGAGATCATCAATTCTAGTAATGCCCGAATTTGACTGAAGAACTAACGTGCTAATAGTTTCGGATGAGAAAACTAAATCTAACATACTGTAACGTGCGCTTAGTTCGAAAAATAAAACTTCACTTTTTAATTTAATTCTATCACTTTTATTCAGTATATATGCTTAATTCGATCTCAACTCGACTTTGGGACTATCACTTGTATTTACTCTTAACTTTATCACTCTATAAACCAAACTGACTTCTGGTTGCCTCGGGCGGGCTATTTATATCGAATGACACGCCATCTAGAACTCTCCAGTAACTTCTACATTGTCGCCACATTTGCTGTCTACTCTCTGTCTGTCTGTCTCTCTACGCTCACACACACTGGCTTACAAGCAACGCCTGTCATTTATACCATTCCATTAAAGTGTTGCCAGTTGTGTTTTCGGTTGAACGTTTTTCGATTAGGAAATTGGTATAAAATGTTGGGTTCACGTTACACTGCCCCCTCCTTAGGATTGTTCGTCCCGAATAATTCCATTTGCAGCCTCGCCACTATATCGATGCAGCCGGTCACAATGAACTACTTTTAACTTGCCTCTTAGTCCTCTTTGGATGCGGTAAACCACGTCGTTAATCCTCGTGACAACAGTATAAGGACCTTCCCAGTTTTGCTGAAGTTTCGGTGACAATCCCTTTTGACGATGAGGATTATAAAGCCACACACGTTCTCCTGCTTGGAATCCTGCCGTTCTCGCTTTTGTGTCATACCGAGTCTTCATCCGGTCGCCATACACTGTGGCCCATGTCCCTGTTCTATTAGGTCTATCTGTCAGCCTACCCACCTCTATGTTTGAATCACAGACATAACAATTTCGGAACCACTTCTCCACGTCACCTCTAACATGCAGCCAGTAAAAGCGTTTTCGCACATTCTCCAGCGTCTTGTTGACTCCCAGGTGGCTTCCTGTAGGGCTTCTATGCATCTTTTGTAAAACCTCTTTGATTTTCGATTGAGGAACAATAAGCTGCATTACAAAGGATTTACCGTCAGGAGATTCCCATTTGCGCTGGAGTACACCTTCTTGCACGCGAAGCGAGTCCCACTGTGCCCAATAAGCTTTGACAACAGAGCTTTGGTCCGAAATGTCGTTCCAGTCAGGTTTCGTGTTGTTCTCTTTCCATTTGAGAATCGGTCCGATGTCTGGATCCTTCTTTTGAGCAGACCTCAATTCTTCCTTGTTCCATCCGAATATGGGTTCCACTCTCATCCGCTGAGTCTTGGTCTCTACTTTCCGCCAGCAATTCCATTGGGGGTTTTCTACCTGATGTCCAATTCGGTATTGATAAGTCTGCGGTCTTACTCTACAGCTCGCGGATTGATTTTCTTGGACTTCACAACGTCGACAAGCAGTTTCAGTTTTAATTGGTGGCAACCGGCATTGTCGCTGTAAGTGCCCCGTCTTATTACAATTCCAACATCTGGCAAGTCCGTTCCGCTGGTTTCTTTGTAGCTTAATTCCTGGGCATGATCCAGCCTCGAATATGGCTTCTCTTTGACAATGTACCATTTGAGAAGCTTGCTCAGATGCTTCCATCATTAATGCAAACTCTAGAGTCTCAGAAAGAGTTCGTGTTCTAGCAGTTCGCACAGATCTCTGAAGATGTTTGTCAGAAATGGCACGAACGAAGGACTCAACAGCCAGATGGTTGATGATTTCTTCTCCAGCATCCGGGTATGCCAGGTGAGCCAGTCTTTCGACGTCTGCTTGGAGCTGCTGTAGACTTTCACCCCTTTTCTGGACTCTGCTATTGAGTTGGACTCGGAAGACCTCTTTCAAGTGGCTATCACCAAACCGTTTATCTATAGCTGCCACGAGAGAACTGAAATCGTAGCTCTTACCAGCTGGAACAGTTTGAAGTAATTCCGCTGCTGGTCCTCTAAGAGCAAGAGTCAGTGCTATGTATTTGTCTTCGTCATCCCAGCCATTTGCTGTCGCAGCTGCCTCGAATTGTCTCCTGTAAACTGACCAAGACGACTGTCCGTCGAATGTTGGTGGTTGTACTTCTCTTTGCTTTAGACAATCTCCACAAGTTTTCCGTAGCTCCATTTTCCGCATCTGGTCTAGTTCTTTAGCCATGTTTTCGATTCGTTTCTCCAAAGTGGCAAGCTGACTTTCGCATTGACTCTCAAGCTTGGAAAATCGTTTCTCAACACATTCAATGCGTTTTTCTAGGCCACAAACATTTTTCTCAATGTTACCCAATTTACCTTCTAGAATGTTTTTCTGACCTTCCAAAACATTCTGTTGCGCCTCGAGTCTTTCGAGAATGTTCTGTTGTTCTTTCTTTTGTTCGTTTCGTTGTGCTTCCAGTTGTTCGAGAACATTCTGCTGTTCCTTCTTTTGATCGTTTCGTTGTTCTTCCAGACGTCCGAGAATATTCTGCTGTTGCTCTTCAATCAGCTTCTTTTGTTGTACTTCGAGTCTTTCGAGAACATTCTGCTGTTCCTTCTTTTGCTCGTTTCGCTGTTCTAACAAAAGTTTCATCATGCTAGAAAAATCTACACTTTCACTTACTTCCTCTTCTTCCACTTCTATTTCAAAAACAAAAGTGTTTACGTCTTCCCCTTGCTGTTCCAAATAGTTACGCAAGCGCAGGACGAGCTCATTTTTCGATCCCGCTCTAGAAAGATTTCGCTTACCTAACTCACTTTTAAGCTCAATGCAGTTGAGCTCTTCTAACAACTTACCCATTTTCACTGTATATAATTATTATTTTCTTTTTTACTTTTTTTTTTTTTTTTTTTACACTTTACTAATCAACTCGTTTTTTTTTTCAAATAAGTTTTATTTACACTTCTGACACCAATGTAACGTGCGCTTAGTTCGAAAAATAAAACTTCACTTTTTAATTTAATTCTATCACTTTTATTCAGTATATATGCTTAATTCGATCTCAACTCGACTTTGGGACTATCACTTGTATTTACTCTTAACTTTATCACTCTATAAACCAAACTGACTTCTGGTTGCCTCGGGCGGGCTATTTATATCGAATGACACGCCATCTAGAACTCTCCAGTAACTTCTACATTGTCGCCACATTTGCTGTCTACTCTCTGTCTGTCTGTCTCTCTACGCTCACACACACTGGCTTACAAGCAACGCCTGTCATTTATACCATTCCATTAAAGTGTTGCCAGTTGTGTTTTCGGTTGAACGTTTTTCGATTAGGAAATTGGTATAAAATGTTGGGTTCACGTTACAATACGATTTTGGAAATTTCTAATACAGATTACTTGCTGTAAGTCAGTAGATATAATATTATCTAAACTAGAAAGCTCACGCTGCGGTAAAGTTAGAGAAGGTTTTTGGAAAGATCGTCAGAGGGTAACCATTGAGCGTATGGTAGATTAAAATCACCAATTTAAAGAATTTGGCTTTCTAAGTCAGACAATTCAAAAACATGATCCAAAATCAGGGCCAGTTCAGAATAAGCTGATGCGGAACTTTTTGGAACAATATATACGTTTACAATAAAAATATTTTTTATCAGTGTACAGACTTTCACACAAACAACATCAATAGACAGTTCAAACGGAAAGAGTATACGAGAGGACATGTATGTATTCCTGACCGAAATCAAAACACCACCCCCGACATCATCTGGTCGGTCTACGTGCCGATCTTTACGGTAGAATGAGAATCCGGGGCTCAAGATCTCGGTGTTCAAGGGATTTGAATTTAGCCAAGTTTCAGTCAAAGCAAAAACGTCATGATTTAAAACGTGGGAATTAACATATAAATCAGCAGTTTTACTGCGTAGATCTCTTACGTTTTGATAAAAGAGGGAGAATCTAATTAGTTTTTTTGGAGCAGTACTAACAACCAATTTGTTTTTAACTCTCCTGTTGATGGAAAATTCTTTAACAAGAGCACCACCAGGCCAAGAGTTACTGTCACAAATAGAGTCGAAAGACGAGGGCGGGACAAGCAATTTGAACGAAGATACAAAACTATTGGTTTTGCTTATCTTACTACATTTAATAAAATTTTCATTTGGAATTAATTTCTTTGATACTAGATAGCGCAAAACATCGTTTGAATTAAGATCTGGCCTAAGCCGAGACACAAAAATTAACTTCGGTTTTGGAACTGCCTCCATTGGTGTAAAATATGCACCAGATTCAGGATCAGAACTAGAATTAGATGGCAATGATCTGTTCTCAAGATCCATAACTTCAACTACTGGTTCCATCGGGACAGAAGCAATGTTGCTTTTGGCCGAGTTGCGTCTAAAAGCCTTGCGCTTTGAAGGAGGGCTTAAATTTTTGCTAGTCACTATGCCTTCACGATTTTTTTTAGACCCTGTAATTGGAATCAAGGCAGAGCTTGTAGTTGCTGACGAAGTAGACTGAGCATTGAGGTCATTTAAATCGAGAGCTTTCTGGGGAATTAAAGTCGTCTGTAGATGTAGATATTTCAACAGAGCTACATGCTTCATGGTAGTAAGTTTGTTGTGAAAAGTTGCAATATAACTTCTATTATAACTTTTAAAATACAGAACGGTCTGCAACAAGGAGCGGTGAATTCGCCTTTTTTATTGAGCATTTTCACTGGCGATCTAAATGGTTCTCTTCACCATGCTCTAGCGTACGCTGACGACCTCATTGCGTACAGAACAGGTCCAAAGATCGAAGTCGTCAGAATACTCTTGCAGCGTGACTTCGATAAGATCCAGCAATATTGCGATGACTGGAAGTTGAAAATCAACTTCCAGAAATCGGAAACAATTGTGTTAGTACCCCGTTGGCTTGGGATACGAGGAAGAACTGGCGCAAGCTGGTGATCGTTGATCTACATGGCCACCCACTGCCAAGCAAAGTAGTAGTCAGATACCTCGGCCTCTGGCTAGATCAGTATCTATATTTTAACAAACATATGGATGCGGCTCTGGCCAGGGCTAGAGGAGCTTTTGCTCTGACAAGGCGACTGTTTCACAGCAGACAACTTGATAGCAGAGTGAAGGTGATTTGCTACATGGCCCTCATAAGGCCAATGATTGTCTATGGGTGCCCCGTGTGGTTCAATGTTACGGCGTCTCAAATGGAAAGGATTCGGGTGTTTGAGAGACAGTTTCTGCGTACTTGTCTTGGATTGCACAGAACACCAGAGTCGTAGTACAGAAAATATTATCCTAATGGGGTCCTTTACAACGGGGCTCAAATAAACAGAATCGACAAAACTGACTCGGGGTCACACTGCAAGGGCGATGTCTTCGAACAATGGCCTGATATTTGGGGCTTACTACCCCAACATAGAATATATGGAGAGAACACGTTTCAGTGGATTTGTCCCACCGAACGCTTTCCTCTATTTTGATATGTTAGGGCTGATTCAGGATAGGTTGGCGGTTCCGCTAATCTACCACGTCTACCGGAAGTCCGCAGAACGACGGCTCCTTTACAACCAAGACGTCACCGCAGTAGGCGGAGAAGCTCAAGAGCTCCTCCGGTTCAGAATGTCGGTTTCAGATCGAGATCGTCGTGACGTTGCTTAAACGTCGAAAATGTTCTGGTTGTTGTCGGAGCAACAATATGAATTTGATAAGGAAAGCGAGTCGCCAATGGCTGGCTTACACAGGTCTGGCGTGTTAGTCTTAGAGCCTTACTTATAAACTCGTATTATCAGCGGGTTAAGGTTACTACGAAATTAATACCCCTCTCATACTCCAAACCTTATTTATAAAAAAAAAAAAAAAAAATACACCAGTATTAGAGGCGGATTAAGCTAATACTGGCTCATAGGAATAGGAATATTAAAGGAGGATCAAGGTCGTATTATGTGGTACCCGTGGCGTGATGGTTAGCATGTCCACCTGCTAACCCAGAGGTTCGAGGTTCGAATCCCAGCAGAGGCACAAATGTCTTTTTCACGGGTATCGCCTTTCGCGAGGAATTGGCAAGTCCTCCGTTAGTTAATTCATTGCCATGAAAAGTGCTTTCTCAATTAGCCGTTCGGAACCGGCAGAAAATTGTAGGTCCCCTCCATTCCCTCACAAGGCATGGTTGTGAGAAATGCGCTAGGTCCAGGGGCTCCTCGCTCTGTTGCGACACCCTACTTATTTATTTTAAGGTCGTATTAAGGTCTTAAGGTCATTTTGAGGATAAAAGTGTAAGAAAAATACTGTTGAAATTTTTGGAGGAAAAGTGAAATTTTTTTTTTGGTTTTGTGAATAATTTTAATACTTTTTCCGCCTTAACTACGAGATAAATAAATTAATAAATGAAATCTAATATTTCTTGTTTTGTTTTATTTAATATCCATTTTAGAAAAATTTCCGCCAACCACAAAAAAAAATAAATCATAATACTCGGGTTCAACGCAATTTAGTTTTTCAGGTAGTCTAACTTTTTTTCAACCTCTAATTGGACAGAAGTCACGTATCAAAAGAAGAATTGAAACTCAAAATGACAGTCCGAAAGAAGTAAGATTATCTGAAAAAACTTAATGCATTGAACGTGCACAATGAAGTCAGCTGGGATTAGTTTACGTTTATAGAAACCAGAGCTACAGATGGGTAATCTTTTTGATGAAAAATTTGACATAAGCAAGGAGCACTTAATACTCCCTTAAGCCAATCCTTGTGTATAAAACATTTTTCAACCGGTATTAGTTACAAAAATGTTTTATAACAAAGGATTGGCGTAAGGGAGTATTAAGTGCTACAACTAGTATTAGCTAATACGAGGTTGAAACGAGTATTAGTGAAATCTAATAAATAAGGCTGTTAGGGTATAGGGGGTGGGCACAGTGGCAAACAAAACAATTACAAAAATCAAAAAAACAAAAAAAAACATTAAATCACAAAAAAAGGACAAAATACAAAAACATAAAAAAAAATTACAAAAAAAAAACAAAAAAAAATTACAAAACTCAAAAAACCCAAAAACTACTGTTGCTGCTCTAGTTTTAAGTAGATTTAAGTGGTTTTAATTATTTTTAATCAGTTTTGAGAAAACAAAAAAACTGATCTTTCAAGCTTTTTTTTAATTTTCTTAGTTTTAACTAGCTCTAGTTTTTAATTCATAAGTTATCTTAAGGCCGAAAGGTATTTGATATTGTCTATGTTCGAAAAATATAACACTTAGAAATTTTCCGTAAGAAAGATATTCCAAAGAATTAAAAACACAAAATTCACTTTGAACCACTTTGACTTTGTATTTCGCTTTTTAACAAGAATTTAGTCATATGACTTTGTGTATAGTAGTGTCATTAATTTTGTATATAAATTCTACGTTTTTGTTTACAAATATTTTGACATGTGTATTTGTGGACTGTATTTATCGTTCTGTTTATTTTATGTTTGTTTATGTTGCATTCAGTACATTTCAGTACATTCTCCCGCCTCCGAAAGTTCTAAATTTGCATCTTGTATGGAGCACCCTATTCGATATTGAACTGTTTTACCGACGGACGTCGTGCTCATCAACAGATGGCCTCTGACATTTACGATATATTTATATTTATATGGTATAAATACCAACTACACACTGATGAGTGGTGGTCCTCTTCTTTCTCATTGACAACATGTAAAGAGACAGATTGAGATATTAATACATGTAGGGGGAGGGAAAGGATTAAAGTTAAAACGCTAAATATTATAGTTTAAATAAAGTTTTAATTCACTTTAAAGGTTTTAATTAGTTTTGATTTTTAAGTTAAATATAAGAAGATATAAAAAAAGTAATTTAAATTTGGATATTCAATTTGACATTCACTTGACTTTGCTTCTTTTCTTGTCTTTTACTTTACTGTTCATAACCGAATTATTTTACCGACTAATCCTTAGTTACTTTACATTTATAGTTTTAGTTCTAACATTAAGTCTTTACATACAAAAGGAATGATTTGGAATTAAAATAGTGTAAATGCCCAAATTTTTGGCTTTAATTTAGGTTGTTTTCGTATTTGATAAATGTAGTCATCCTACTTTCGGCCATCCTTCTTCTCGGCTGTCTCAGACGACTAGTCATCTTCAGATACGTACATCATCGTCTTCATCATCATCTTCGCTTTCCATCTCATTGCATTCACTACCATCTTCGTTGGACCATGGTTTCATAAAGTCGGCTGATGACGAGGTAGAATTCGGTCCCTCATGAGTTCCACGAGTATGCACGTCGTATCTATCGTTTCTTTTTAGTTTGACAACTTCATACGGGCCAAGATACATTGGGTACATCTTGGATCCTGGTGCGAATTGCGATTTCTTGATCGCAACCAGATCAGATCTTCTTGAACCTTCGCAATTTGCTCCTAAGCCTTGCTTCGCATCTCCTTCCTTTCATTTTCGAATTCCTCGATAATAAGCTCTTCCATCAGCTGTTTCAGATCAATATTTTCGATACATTTCATACGAACTCCAAACATTAGCTCAAACGGAGTCTTATTTATGCTTCGATTTATTGTCGTGTTTATGATACATTGTAGTCTTGGAACAAACTTGAACCACTTATCAGAAGCATCGATTGACATTTTCGTTAACATTTCGACAATAGTGCGGTTGATTCTTTCCACCTGTCCGTTTTCGCGAGCAACACCTGTAGTCACCAGTGAATGAATAATTTTCCTTTCCTCACAATACACTTTTTAAACAAATTCGATGTAAAAGCGGAGCCTCTGTCTGTTAACACCCTTACTGGATCGCCAAAAGTTTCGCTCTGGATCGACAGTTTCTTCAATATTTCTTCAGCTCCTGTAGACTTCACCGGAAAGATCCAAGTAAACTTCGAAGAAAAAGCATCAACGATGACTAACAAATGCTTGTAGCTCTTAGCTGTTGAATTCATAGGTCCAAGGTGATCGAGATGAAACGTATTAAGAGGATTATCAAACTTTTCGATTGGGTTGAGTAAACACTCCTGTTTTCCACTTTTCCTCGCTCCAAGGATGCATGGTATACAGTTCGCAATCATTTGTTTAATTTTTGGCGATAAACTTGGAATATAAAAATCCTTCCTTGCTAACACTTCAACTTTTCTGGCATTTATGTGACCTTGCTCGTGTATGCTTCGTAGTACTTCTTGTTGCAGCTTTTTTGGGACAACCAAAGAATAGTCACCTTCAACAAATTTATAAAGTACACCATTGCGCATCACAAAATCCTAATGTTCTTCGTGTTCAATATATTTGCTACCAGTGAACAAAATTCATCACTTTTTTTTGCTTTTCAACCCGATGTAGAACACTTTCATTATTGCAGGATAACGAATAAGTGCGTCTACGTGTCTCATTGATGTACCCGCTCTATGAAGGACTTCGCAGTTGAAATCTTGCAAAAAAATTGCCCACCTGGCAACTCTAGTACACAGTTCCTTCTTTCGCATAGTGGCTGTAAAAGCCTTGCAGTCCGTAAAAATTTTAAATGGTATTCCTAAAAGATACACCCTTAACTTCTGCAAACACTTAATGATTGCTAAAACCTCTTGTTCGTAGCTGGTAAAATTAATCTCAGATATGCTTGATTTATAACTTATATAAAAAACAGGATGCATTTCATTGTCGCTGTGTCTTTGAAACAAGACACCTCCATATCCAACCTTACTTGCATCAGTATGCAATTTCGTCTCCAGCCCTGGATTACAAAGTTTCAAAACTTGATCTTTGCATAAGGCAGCCTTCAAACTTTCAAATGCTTCGACTTGATCTGGACCGAAATTAAATGGCGTTTCTTTACGTAGCAAGTCCGATAAAGGCTTCGCAATAACTGCATATCCTGCTATGAAGCGTCGGAAAAAACCTGTGAGTCCGAGAAAGGACTGAATTTTCTTCACCTTGTCTGGTCTAGGGAAATTTTGGACGGCATTTAGTTTTTCTTGAGATGGTTTCAATGATCCATTTTCCACGACATGTTCTAAGAACTCAATTGATTCGGTGATAAATTTACATTTCTTCCAGTTTATAACCAGACCATTTTCAGCCGCCACTTCGAAAACCAACTTAAGTTTGTCGAGGCATTCATCAGGACTTCCTGCTTGGATAACGAGTTCATCAACAAAGATTCGCAGCCAATCCGAACGCAAAAGCCTTTCAAAAACTGCATTCACAAGCTGTGTATTATTGACTCTCTTTTTCAACTGGCACGTGAGAAAATCCATTCTTGAAATCAAGATCAACGAAAAACATTCCCTCAGCTAGATCTTCTAAGATTTCCTCTATCAAAGGCAGTGGATGTCGATCTTTGATAATTTTTGCATTAAGCATTCGATAATCAATACATATTCGATTGGTTCTGTCTTTCTTCTTCACTAACACTATTGGACTAGCGTAATCTGAATAGCTATGGCATATTATTCCTTCCGAAAGCCTATCTATCTATCTGCCTTTTCCTTTTCTTTTGGGGCTAATCTTCTTGGTTTTTGATAGAATGGGCGGTCATCGGACAACACGATTAGCATTTCAACTAAACACTTCTCTTTACGTGGCTCATATGTGTTTATGATATCTATTATCTGATTTTTGATTTTAGAATCAGATAAATGACTCAGTTTTGTGTCAAGAATTGAATTTAAATCATTACTTTCTATCAAGTCAACAACTTCAATTTTCGAAACATTGTTCTCTTCTAAATTAAAAGGTTCTGGAATTTAAGAAACAGAAATGAAAGCATTTTCAATTTTCACTTTAGCAACGCTTAAGAAATTCTTTCCTAAGATCATGCAATCTGACATCCATTCATCTGGAACGATATGGAATGGAATGGAATAACAATCTTCTCCGATGAAAACATCAAGTACGCACGACCCATGCGTACGCTTTGCATTACCATCACCAAATCCGAACAAACTTTCTCCTACCCCATCGATTTCAACAGCACCATTCCTCCTCCAAACGCTTTTTTGTACCAACGACACATCCGCTCCCGTATCCACCAAAACATCGTACATTTCTCCAGCTAACTTTACCTTTACACAACAGTCTAGTCTGTTAATTCTTTTAACATTTTGGTTCGGGTTTTTGACTTCTTTCTTTGGACAAGATGTTGAAATATGCCCAAATTCGCTACATGCAAAACATCTGGCTCCTTTACTTTTGTTTGGACAAATATCTTGGCTATGTGAAAAAGAAACGCAGTTTGTACAACGTCTTTGACTCACGTTTTTTGAATTATTTGAAAAATTTGTCTTAGAATTCTGAGAATGGTTTTGATTTTGGTTTCTATAACCACTTGTTGTTGCTATCTGACTTTTAATAGTTTCCTAAACTAAAAACTTCTTCTTAAGCTCCTCCAAGCTCGTTGCTTCATACAACACGGTTTTATTTAAGGCTAGGTATCCCTTGCATTTTTCGTTAAAATTTAAAAGGTGCGTTGACTTATCACTTCATAACTTTTGCAATTTTCTTGATAATTTGATGAAACAAAATGTATTGTAAAGATGAAAAACACACAAACATTTGTGTATCATTTAAATGCAGAAAGTTATTCCGTAACGGTTTTTATAGGGACTGGAAGCCATTTTTTTTATTGAAAATTTCGATTTGTTCACTATTTTGGTCGGGGCATCCGTATTTATGAACTTTTTATTTTTTTCTTTTTCGTTTTATAACTAGAAAATGTATATGCAACTAACCTCCGAGCGTTTTTTTTCAAATTTTGTCTCCTTATATGAAAAAAATCTTCCTCAATTTGTTGTAATTTTTCGGTTTTCAGCATACTCTTTTGGCAATAACTTTGCCGTTTATGAATATCTTTTCATGAAATAAAAAGTAAATAGTAGATAGATATCAGGTGCATCTTATAAAATCATTGGTAATAGTTTTGAGTGCTTTGAAACAGGTGTTATGATGAAAAGTTGGTGAAACTACCTTTTTTTAG
This sequence comes from Melanostoma mellinum, assembly GCA_914767635.1. Taxonomy (NCBI): domain Eukaryota; kingdom Metazoa; phylum Arthropoda; class Insecta; order Diptera; family Syrphidae; genus Melanostoma; species Melanostoma mellinum. The sequence continues at coordinate 99,219,026 of OU612059.1, forward strand.
CTTATAAAGCATGGGGCACGGCGTGGGTGTTTTCAAGTACATATATATATACATTTTTTTGAAGGTAATGAAGCTCCTGAACTAACCTCCGAGCCCAAAATCAATATTTTTTTCTCCAAACCGCTAAAATTCAATTTCAATAAAGTCATATTTGCAAACGATTGAACCTCAATTTTTTTTGGTATTTTTCTTTGATATAATCTCAATCAGTTTCAATTAAAAAATATACTCTTGTGGTCACAGAATTTGAAATATTAATTCTAGAAAAACTGTCTATTTTGGGTTTTTTACTAGAAAATCTTGCTTAAAAACATATACATACGCATTTTAGTTCGAAGCAAATCCGCCACCAAGTTTAGCGCCGTTTTCTCTTTTTGACTGTTCTCTGTTCTCTATGATTTGAAAAAGGAGTATCGCTCAGATGGTCTTATGCGTTATGCATGCATACATATCATCTATATTCTATACCTATGAGCCTATGACCTTATTTTGTGATCTTTTGTGCTATTCATTTCTCATTACAAACTGTGTGCTTGTTGTTTTTTTTTTTTTTTGCTGGTAGCAGTAGCTTGCATTGTAAAAAAAAGTTTGAAATGAGGAAGGATTGAATGAAACGGACATAGGCAAACGCACAAAGGGAAAGGGGTGAGAAAATAGCACCACTGCACTAATAGAATGGAATTTCTTGGTCAAGTGTACGCAACTTGATGAGAGTGTGTTTCATTTTTTTTCTTCAGCTAAAAATTTTGTATTTGACTAGGTAGTTATTTTGTATTTGAGAACTTCTATTGTTTTGTTGATGACATAACGCGGTTGGCATGAAAATGTAGGTAGGTATAGGTCAGTAACTTACATAGGCATATAGGATTCAACTTATTTGGAATAAGATATGCGTTTTGTAAGGTGTATGCGAAATAATTTTTTTAACTTTGTTTCAAAGTTGTTGGTTGTACTATTCTTTCGTTATTGGTTTGTACCTATTTGTACCTATATTTTATTTATTTTATTTTTGTTTCATTTTGTGCATGTGGGAAGGTAAGCAGAGGGTGGATAAGTGTGGGTAGGTAGTAGGTACTTATATCTATGAAAATACATATCCGGATGTTTATGGGCATTTAATTGCAATTCAGCGTCTTCTTTATCTTAACATAGTATAAAATAAAGTCGCTTTCTCTGTCCCTATGTCCCTATGTATGCTTAGATTTTCAAAACAACGCAACGGATTTTGATGCCGTTTTTTTTTTAAATGAATAGAGTGATTCAAGAGGAAGGTTTTTATGTATAATACATGCATATTATAGCAGAGAAAAGTCAAGAAATTTGAAGTTTTGTAGTGCGATACCTACATATTTATTAAAAATATTTACTTTTACTTTTACTTCAATTTTATAATTTTCAAAATCGGTTTGCAACTCGCACGAAAAGCAAACTATTTTTTAAAGCATCGTAGTTTATGTTGAAAAGAATAGGTATCTTTTGTTTTTGTTTCTGAATGGTAAGTACATATTCATATATTTTTTACTGCGGCACATACTAATAATATGGCAATTTGTGCATAGGTAATCATTCATATAGAACATGGAGTGTTGATTTTTAAAAATCAAAATGAAAAGTTCAAGTTAAGTTTGTTCGTTGAAGCCCTAGGGTCAACCTTGGGTCGCCATAAAGTGTTTTTTGAGAAACTCAAAGTCGCCCTGAATGTCAACCTAGGTTTTCCATAAACTCGCCCTAGCTTTTTGCTGTGGCGAGTTGAGAGCTGTCGAATGGCATGTATTTTTTTTTTAATGACAGGAATGTGTGGTGATTTGTGGTTTAGCGTTTTTTGAGGACTGGAAGGAAAACCCAGGTTTTTTGACAACTCATAGGGTTGTCAAGAAAACCTGGGTCAACCCTGGGGAAAGTTCAATGAACAGACCTAAAGATGGAAATAAATAAGTATAAACCTAGAAATTTTTAGGCATTCTTAAACTTAGTCTTCTTAGTTTTCGTTTTTTGACAGTTTTGTGTTAACAACGCTTTAAATAAGTTAGACCCGAGCAACGCCGGGTCTGTCAGCTAGTTTCTGATAAAGAAGGAACTCTTCTGTATTCGAGAATTCTTTCAATTGAATTTAAAATAAATTATACATTGAGAGTTACAATGTAATATTCATTAAATTGTGTTGTGCTGATTGTTAGATACATGTTGAATTTCAATTGGTATATTATAACAAAGTATTCGTGTCTAATTTTGTTTATTCGTGCTGTTGACAAAATTTCAGCCCATTCATTCAACATAACAAAACTTGTAAAAATGTCTCAAAAATCGGTTTAGAAGAAAAATTTATGGAAGGTAATTATTCATAAGGTAGATTATTCCTAGAGAGATGGAATTCCTTTTTTTTTTAAAAACAAGTAGGTACCTAAGGAGGTGGTGTTGATACCGCCAAGTACATGAAGTTTTAAATTCTGTAGTGATGAGAAAGACTTTTTTTATTATTATCTATGCATATATGTATATATTTTTTAAGAGGACCATCCCACGTGATTTTTTTTGTTTTTTCATAAATTGCTTTCTTAAAATGTCTAGAATACGATAGCAATGTGATTTTTGAAAATTCGAAGTCGTTTTAAAAATACAGCAGTTAAAAAAGTTTTAAACTTTCACAGTTATAAGCGGACCTAAAACCTTTTTTCTCAGAACTGTGTTTTTCAGACTTTCCTCTATACTATAATACTACACACTATACACTGCTATCAACCAAACACTCCCAAATTTACGATTTTTTTTTTAGCAAAAACAAAAAAAAAACAACGAAAATTCCTAACTATTTTTTCCAAATATTTACCAAAAGTCCAATTTTGTATATCTTCACTTCATAATAGTTCATGCCATGCATTTAGGATTGCAGATGAAAACGACGATAACTTTTTTTTGTTTTCGACAAGCCAGTTGAAATCGTGGAGGAATTGCGAGTTCATTTTTTGAAGCGGGGTATACAGAGAACTATAACTCATATTCTACCTTATATTTTCAACTTAAAATTTATACTTATCAGTCGATATATATGTTAGTAAATTATAGTAAATTTAAAGTTCTATCTATTTAATGGTGATTGAAAAAAATCCTAAGAACTCCCACAAAAAAACAGGCCGTTTCATAAGATGGCTTCTTTAAATCTCAATTATGGTTATGGCCCACAAGATTACAGTTTTTGTTCAAATTTCAAATGAATAATAAAAAATAATAATAATTGTAACGGAAAATTTTTTAAATCAAATTTAACATGAAAAATTTTGAATTTTCTTAGGGAATTTTTTGTCCTTCGATTGCAGTTTTTAAAAAACATCCATTCCTTTATTTTCTTAAAATATATCTTCTTGCAAATTGAAATTAAAATGGATACAAGTTATTGGTTAAAAAAAAAATAAAAAAATAAAAAATTAGAAAAAAAAAAAATGAAAAAAAAAATGAGTACCTATTATCTAAGTTCCCAAGTTATCCCCTTTTTCATTAATTTTGCTGATCAAACTAAGCCAAGAAACTGACCGACATTTAAATCACACAAATATCATGTTTTCCACATCCGCAAAAACACAAGATAAAAAATATCGACCCTACACCATCTTCATTATTTGTTATTATCTGTATTTATCTCAGCAAGCAAACTGACAAAAAAAGTAACCGGTTTTCTTTTTTTTCCTGACTTGACACAATATTTCTATTCTCAACCCATCCAAAAACAAGAAATCGTAAAAAATGTTCATTCGGACATATTGTGTACATACAAATATCTTCGTCAGTGTGCCTTATGATATCTGTTTTTTATATGCCTACTTGCATGCTCGTATAATGTTCACCCCTTTGTACTGCTTATGCAAGTGCGTAATTCTTTTCTAGTTTCTGGCTGTTGCCGAGACCAAAGAGAGAGAGAAAATAGGAAGAATTTGAAATCGCACGCGACGATGGCAAGAGGGACTACTTTTAAGAGAATAAAATGATCTACTAATACAAGCAAACACTTTTACATGAGTTCTGAGTTCGCTAAAAATGTCCACCTAGCCTTAAAGGGCTATCTCAAATGCCTTCAATAATATAGGCTATTGAAGATGTGTCATCGAAATTTCTCTTCATCGCTATGTGTTTCATTGTATACATATACTCTGTAACGAAATAGACCCGTTCCCCTCGCTCTCCTAGTAGACCACCCTTACAACCCCATATGTATAGGCATATGAGGCTGGTCCGGGCAGCAGAAGAGTGAGGGGTGTCCAGACTGCGACCCCCTGGCATGCTTGTAGATAATGGCTTAGCTCGTCGGCGGGGTGAGTTCATGGAGCCACAGCCCTGGACGGTCGTTACGAATTCATGCCAAAATTAAAATTCGAAAAAAAGGGACTCGAAGTTCTACTAGGGATCGGTAGGGTGATTCCAATAGGGAGTGAGGGACTTCGATGTTCATGCCCTCAGGAGGTTTTATCCCACCCATGTATCCTCCTAGGATACCATTTGGCCACTGCAACCTCCAAGTTGTGCAGCAGCCCCTGTTGTTCCTTCTTTCCCATACTCCGTCTTACCTACCCATGTTTCCTTCAACCACTTCCACCCACTCTACTCTTACTTAGCCGCACATTCTGTCAAATAACCATTCTCAGAAATCTACTTCCCAATTCAACACCGCTATGAAAGCGTCAATCTTCTTTAAATGAAAAAACCAATGAATCTCGTGGGTTTGGTTAACAAACAAATAATATAAGAAATTTTTATTTTCGTGGCCATTAATTCCATTAAATTTTAAGATTTCCAATTGAGTCGTCTAGTATTAAATTTACAAGGTAATTCTCTAATGCAAAAAAATTATAGTGGATTACGTTCAATACTGCCAGGTGGTAACCCTAAGATCTGTTGAAAAAATTTCATGTACGCTAGAGCTTACTCTTGTTGAATAAAATTTTCTTATTGTTGTTTTTTTTCTTTGTGAGCGTAAAATCAGAAATTTTCTTTCTTTTTACAACCGCTCGCACCCACCCCAAAACACAAAAAAAGTATGATTAGGCCTTAGACCTTCTATTCAAATATAGGTATATATATATTAGATCACTTACTTGCTGTATCCGTCGAAGGTAGTGCACCACTTTCGCCTCACTGAAATAGTTTAAATATTGAAATTCTTTGTTTATGTTTTATTGGCGGGGGGACTTGACAATATTTGCAAAAAAATTTTTTTTTTTTTTGACAACCTTTTCTTAGGTTACCACTACCGGACTATTACTTATATTTGTTTCAATCCAAGCTTAAGGCCACATTATGTATCACGTCAATTTAATCTAATGAGCAAATTCATAATAAAACACATAACAACACATCGGACACCCAAAAGGAATGCGGGAAAAGAAATCACACAGGGGAGGTTAGGGGGTTGCACGGGGATACCAGCACAGGGTTTGATGAAACTGCTGCAGGGGAATCCACTCTCGTCTTCTTCGTCTTCTCTCGTCTACTGGTCGTCTAGGCTATTTTAGGTATAACCCATGTGAAGATGCGGCAGCATATCTTTCCCTATGCACTGGGTTGTAGTAATTTCTTCTTCTGGACTGTCTTTCTTTCACCGGTAGATTAAACTTTTATTTTAGGTCGGAGGGTAAGTATCCGCTTTATGGGGTAGGGATGGGTTGGTTCCTTTTTGTTTTCTTTGTTTTGGTTTAGTAAAGATAGCTTTCACTGCATTTTCATTGGGTTTTTTATTTATTTGTTTTTTTTTTCTTTTGTAGGATTTGCGTGTCTTAATGACTTTAGAACACTTTTGCCTGGGTTTTTTTTTGTGTTTGGTAACTTGGCTTTTTTTTTTCTTTTTGGTTTAGAGAAACTGCCTTTTTTTTTTGTTTAGTAATAATAGTTTTCACTTAATTTTCCTTGGGGGGGGGGTTTAACTGTTTTTTTTTATATATATTTTGAGTGCCTTAATGGCTTTGGAACACCTTTGGGCTTAACTGAGTGCACCATTCGACGCTACACTTCCCGATGGAGGTTAAGTTTCGAAACCTCACACGCGCACCTTGCAGCCCCAACCAAGTATCAACCTTCGCGCAACTTGCTTTTTTTTTGTTTTATCTGCATGAAAAAATTGGTCGCGATAATTTAATTTTCACAATAGATTTTATTTAACTTATTACCCGCGCCTTACAGCAGTTTATATTTCCGATCGTATTCGAAACTGTCTTTTTTTTGTTATCGTCTATCCTAGTCTTAATATATCGCCGGCCGGCCCGACCCGAATGACTTACTTTTGGCTTTTGCCCAGCATCAACGGTTGCAATCCTCGACGGTTTATGTGCACAGCTAGTTGGACCGTTGCGCATATCGAACGATCGGCAGATAATCCAATCAGCTATGCACATAACACGTCACACCACAATGGTTTAACGCGACACCGTTGTCGTGGGAGATCGCGATGGGTACATAGGATTATCTAATGCCAAGCAACTGTTCTACGTAGAGTGTGCGTGGAAAGGCCAATTCCGTTGTCTCTAAGACGTTTGGTTCGACATGCAGAAAATGATTAGTGATTTTAATTTGATTATGTATTCTGTATTGATTTATTAGTCCAGTAGTGGATGCATGCATTATAGGTAGTTATGTTATATTTCTTATATTATGGGTTAATTGGTGGCTATTATTATTTGATGTTTTATTTTTCCTTAATATTATACGTATTGATATTATGATTAGGGGGGTTGTTATAGGTAAGTATTATAGTGATTCGTTAAAGGGTATATATTATTGTAAGCCTAGTTTAATTTATTATTATGCATTTTATTAGTTATTATGAAAGGTAAGTATTATATTGGGTAGCTATTATGATTGATAGGATATTATTAGGGGTAAGTATTATAAGGCGGTAGATTTTATATTAGGTTGTGTTATATGGTAAATATTATGAAGGGTAAGTATTATGCGAGTTATTGTATTATTAAGGTAGGTAATATTATAAGGTGTATTAGGATTATAATGAATTTTAATTATTTGTTATTTTTTTTGTGTTCATTTAGCTCTTGTATTATTTTCTCTAAACCATTTCCTATATGCCGTTCCCTACAACTCTAAAATGGTTTCATTAGATTTCTTCTTCCTAGACTGGAGCTCTTTATGAATACTTATACAAGACGGTACATCATTAAACTCTTGCAACAAAAATTTCTTTAAATCTTCCCAACTGCAAGTACCACTCTTCGCTTCAACTGCCAGTTTAGCAGCTCCTTTTAACAAACGCCTGGCATAGAGATATCTTTGTATAGGATCCCATTTAAATACATTTGAAATGTCTTCAAAATCTTTTAACAAAAGCACATCGTTTTTTCCAGCTTCACCAGAAAATCTCTCCAACGATTCCTCGACATCTTTAAAGACAAAATTATTATTCTCCGACATCTTTGCAACTTCTTTTATATTTTCTTCAACTTCCTCTTTATTATTATCACCAGTTAGTTTATTATTACTTGTATCGTCGATTTCTTTTTCCGTTTCTTTTTTGGCCAATTCTTCCATAAAATTGCTAACTTGCATACCTTCTCCTAATATAGCATTATGTATATGGGTGATTCTTATATAGCTGTGATTTTACAACTCAGATTTTTTTAAAATCAAAAATGTTTTAAAACTTGTGATCTGGGTGTTATTGGTGTTTTATTATGCTCAAAATTAAGCCCGTAACGTAGCTCTACTACAACTGCAATAGAAAAGAAGCTAGAACAAAAATTAGAAATTGCAGTACCACGGTACTGACATCAAAATGAAATATTTAGAATATTTGGCTACATCTCTTAAAATAATAAAGCAAATGATAAATTATAGGTTTTTGATAATTATACAGAGACATTTACGGTTTTTTTTTTTTCTCTTGATTTTGACAATCTTTAAAATTTATTAACATTAGAGTTAAAATAAATTTTTTTCTAAAAGTCTTAAGGCCGATTTCTTCACATTAGTACTAAGGGGGTCTAGTACCCGGTCTAGCTTGACCTGGTACTAGCCTTAATACCTGTTCCTACATAAAAGTTAGTACTTCTTCATTTCTTCACATCATAGATACCAGATCTAAATTCCTACTGAAGTACTAGTGACTTGATACGTCTTAAACTGGTCGAATCTTTTTTACGACACTTTTTTGACATTTAAAATTATAAATTTGAATTGAACTTCAAATTCCTCAATTTTTTTTTGTAAATTTCGTCGTTTATAGAATTATTAGAATTAATTTGATATGGATGTGAATACTCTGGTAAGTACCGTCGCCGTCGATCGTATTCATGTATGTATGTAGTTTTGTTTATGTACAAAAATGTACATATGTACATACATACATATATGTATATGAATATGGTTTATTTTATATATGTATATGTACATAGTATATATATATATTAGGGTGGTCCTTATTTTGTTTTTTTCAGAATTTTTTTCCACGATAGTCCTAAATCGGTTCTAAATATATTAAAAAAAAATCATGCCAAGTTATAGCCCTTTATTTCAATTTTAACCCGACCCCCCCGACAATCAAAGTTTTATATGGAAATAACATGGGAAAAGTTCTGTTGATTGTTTGAAATTTTTTTCATTATGAAATAATGAACAGATCATGTCAAATAATAATGTTTCTTATAGAAAATTTAACGCTCTACAAAAAAGGTCTTTTATGATTTTTTGCTAACTCTAACCGTTTCTGAGTTATTTAAGGTCATATTTGACTTAAGCTTCAACTATGACCTTAAATAACTCAGAAACCGTTAGAGTTAGCAAAAAATCATAAATGACCTTTTTTGTAGAGCGTTAAATTTTCTATAAGAAGCATTATTATTTGACATGATCTGTTCATTATTCCATAATGAAAAAAATTTCAAACAATCAACAGAACTTTTCCCATGTTATTTCCATATAAGACTTTGATTGTCGGGCGGTCGGGTTAAAATTGAAATAAAGGGCTATAACTTGGCATGATTTTTTTTTAATATATTTAGAACCGATTAAGGACTATCGTGGAAAAAAATTCGGAAAAAAACAAAATAAGGAACACCCTAATATATATGTATTATATATACAGAACCCTGGAACACAGGAATAAAAATACCCCAAGGAAAAACCGAAGTGCTAACTGGAGTCTGAAAGATTCCAATTTTCTATGCAATCACGTCCGCGAACTTGGATTGAAATCGGAATCAAACTGTCGGACAAGTGGGACAGCAAATTAAATCATGAAAGCAGATTGGGTTATGATTGCCGAAGATTGTAGAAGATACCTTTAACTATGTCCTCACTACGTCGTTGGATCCTCTTTTTTAATTATGGTTAGGTACTTTTATTTAACTATTTTTGAATTTATTATTTTAAATAAAACAACCAAAAAACTTGATATCTATTGTTTTGTTTGGTTATTGCAATTGTAGGGTGATATTTTCTCTGGCAGTAGTATTTCTGTTATTTAGGTTTCCTCCAATTGATTCGGAATCGCTTTCAACTGATCCACTTAAAATAATTCGATCTTCAAGTTGCGTTGTCTCTTCAGGCGGCTGCGGCTCGTTAGTATTGATGCATATATTTTGCAATATTACTCATGCAGCAACTTTTTTTTGGGCAGTATTAGTTTTCACCCGCAAACCATATGCTTACACAGGAAACAGCGGTATTATTGGTGTATGTGTACAATTTTCACTTACTGATTCATCGCCAGGTGATTGCAATTATTTAACATGGGTGCAGTCAATGGCCCCAATTGTTCGTGGGAACTGGGCAAATTTGTAAAATTCAGATGCTGCTCTCTCTTGTGAATGTTGCGGGCGTTTTAACAAACTGGTCCAAATGTAATACTTATGCCATACCGGCTTTTGGTGATATGTGATAAACGCTAGAGACCGACGCGACGCATGCATGAAATCAGCAACTGCTAACTGCATTGATCCACATGTCATGAAACGTAAAGTAGCAAGAAGTTTCTGTTCCGTTGACACAAAACAAGATCTGTGTAAAATCTAGTTCATAATTTGGTTTGATAATCTACAAATGATATTCACAATACCGTGTTAGCATGTGTGCTAATTCTTCTGTAACTAATTGAAGAACAAATTGAAATGTTAATTTTGTCAAAAACGTTGAAAAAAGTCAACGTCATCCCAACTACATATGTATTTTAGTTTTTCTCTGTGGCATTCGATATACACCACGAATTTCCACCACTTCTTCATCGTTTTCGACATTATCAAAGCCCATAAATAAATTATCTCCACCAAAAACTAAACCCATTTTGTTTTGTAACTGTAACCATAAAAAAATGCACATTGATTCCAATAAAAGGAAACATATTCAAAAAATTTAGCCCAATCGATTCAAAGCAAAAAACTTTAAAATTTTTCTCTAACGATACGACTTGATTTTGCATGCTAGACCCCCAACTTTTTGGTTCTAATTTTGGTCGGGTACTATTTAATTTATCGTATCAATTTGACAGAACTAGTGTGTTTATGTTTTGTAAAGAAATGAGTTGATACTCATTTGAGTACTAATGACTGGTAAAATAAGTTAATATCGGGTCCTAAGTAGTACTCGGTTTCAAACTGACAGAACTTATTTTAATTTTGGATGGGAAGAAATGAGTTGATACCGATTTGTTTGTTATTTTTAGGACTAGTAAGAGATCTATCTTTAGCTCTGTGTGAAGAAATTGGCCGTTAGAATAAAACAAAGTTTAACATTAGTTAAATATTGAAATTCATTGAAGTTTTTAACAAATTTTAAAGTTAAATTTTATAACACTAGATCAATTAAGCATGATGATAAATTAAAACATCAAGGAAATATTCATTTAAATATTATTTGCTTTTTTTACCATGGTACTGACATCCACGGTACTGACAAATGTCAGTACCGTGGATGTATAATTAACCTAACTAACTTAACGTAATTTAAATGATTGGCCATATAATTTTGAATTCACAAGTGAATTTATATAATAATTCAGCATAATTGACCAAATCATTCTATTAACACGCCTGAATTTCAATACCATGGTACTGACCGGTAATTTTATGACATACCTTTTAAAAAACACAACAAATTATTTCTATTTTAACATCGAGTCTAAAAACAACCACACAGCTATGAATTGTACACAACTAGTCATTCTTCAGATTGCCACTAGAGCGAGGGACAGAAACTGGATAAAAGATGGCGTTTAAGCGGGAAATATATTATAGCAGATAATATATTATGGTGGCCAGGGACATTAGACCCAGGAACAGGTGAAGCGCAATAAAAGTCTGGTATTCCATGAAACTCTAGCCTCTCCCTTTTCAAGACCGTTATGCGTTAGCAAATAACATCCTGCTCGAGGTGCCACTGCAACTTGCTTACGCAATAACCGAACATAATGGATCTAGACCAGTAAAGGTCGATAAACAATCCTCAAGCCAGTGGTTGAACAGCGACGCCGAAGGCTGAATGGCTAAGGAGTTCTTAGTCGCTAGTTGCGAACTCTGGATACCTAGGCAAATCCAGTTTAAATTATAAGTCCTTTACGTTGGCATAGGGCTCTGCCAATGGTGACCTCCTTTCCCTAATACTCGTGGGTACAAAATTGATATTTTTAATGAAAATGCTAGAGAGTGATGCTGCTCTAAGTGCATCCACACCAATGGAGACAGGTCTTAACGACCTTCCACCTATTGGTTCTTTGGTGGAGGCGAAACTTCTTAACGAGGCTGCCCCTTCAACACACACTGATCAAACGATCGAAACCACCCAAAAAGCGCAGGGAAAGAGCCAGAACGGCTGTTCCAAAGGGAGAAAAAAAGGAATCGCTCTGAATCCTTCCCTAGGGACACAGATCGTGCCAAAATGGCAAAACCCAACATTGCTCACAAGCAGAGGTCTGTTGATGTGCCTTCCACATTAAATCCGCCTCCAAATCAACAAAAAATAGATCAAAAAAATTTGATTTGCAGCCAAAAGACAGAGGATATCAGCCCCAAATTCTTTGGCACCAATTTCAGACCAGGATGGCTTGTCTTCAACTGCAGAAATAAGGTCACGGCTGATTGGCTAAAAGGCGAAATTCCAAAAGTAAAGCCTTGGGAGAATGCCTCACCGAAGGCGGTCGAAGAGGAAGAAATTCACAAAAACCAAATTCTGGTGGGCCATTTCCCCGTTGGCCCTACATGCACGAACGAGCAGATTCTCACTGCGATCAAAGTCCAGAATGAGGGTCTCCCCGTTCCTGAATTTAGAGTCATAGGAAGAGAAGCCAAAGGTGCCGTCTCGATTCTTACCTTTTCGGTGGACCACAAATCTGCGGCTCTACTGAAAACCAAAAAAGACATAATAGACTTTAGGTTTGGCGATGTTCAACTCCGCCATCCTAAAGCCCCTTACAGAACTGGTGCCCCCAAACCCCCATCTAACTCCCCTGTCAAGACAGCCTGTACGACTCTGACGACAGGTAATAGTGCTCCACAGCCTTCACCAACGTCAGATCTACAAAACAGGCTGACAGCTCCAATAACCCTAGGTCCTCCCCCCTCAGTTGTTAATGCCACAATTACCTTATCAAAGGAGTCAGCCGTGAGGCCCTCCTCACCAAAAGGTACCTCTGGCAATGCAACAACAACTCCCCCCCCCCCCCTCCCTGCTCAACTACCGTTGCCAAACCAACACCAAAAAGCGGTAATGCAACACCAGCTGCAAAAAGCAGCACAGCCAAATTCATGGCTTAAAAACGGGACCCCAGGCCCAAAGGTAAAGCTCGGCAGAGGCTATTAAAAGCACCAGCGAGCTTTACCTCAACCCCAACATCAAAATGAATTACACAACCCTAAAATTCCTGCAGATAAATCTCATGCACGCCAAAGCTGCCTCAGCTGTGGCAAGCAGGGAATTTGTCAAGCACTTTCTTCCCATTCCAGAATTCATCACAAATGATCTCGTTGCGGTACTAGCTGAGATCCCCACGGCAAGAGGCTTACAAAACATTGTAATAGCCTCAGCCTACTACCCGGGAGATACTACCTCCGCACCACCTGAAGAGGTTAAAAAACTTGTTAGCTACTGCAACGCAAGGGGAAGACAGCTACTACTTGGTTGTGATGCCAACTCCCATCACACCATATGGGGTAGCAAAGACATCAACAAAAGAGGTGAGTCACTTTTAGATTTTCTCATGCATTCAAACTTAGATATTCTAAACAAGGGAAATGAACCTACTTTTGTCACCTCCACTAGGAAAGAAGTGTTGGATATGACAGTGGCAAGTTTTGCCATAGCCAACAACATTCTCAATTGGCATGTCTCGAAAGAGATATCATTCTCGGACCACCGGCACATCAGATTTGATCTGTCAAGGCCGAATCACACCAATATAGAAAACAATAGGGTACCAAGACACACGGACTGGAATCTCTACACAGAGACACTTCGTTGTGAATTTGAACCATCCTATCCAAACATTGACTCTCCTTATCAACTTGAAAGGGAAGCAACACGCTTAAGCTCACAAATCACAAGCGCATACGAGTCCAGCTGTCACATTAGACAGACCAACTCAAATCGCGATGTTCCCTGGTGGAACAGTGAGTTGGAGAAGTTAAAAAGAAAGCTTCGAAAGTTGTTCAACAAAGCTAAACGAACCAATTCGTGGAGCGAATATCGAACAACTCTAACGACTTACAACTCGATGATAAGAAGGCAAAAACGACTTACCTGGAAAAACTTCTGTGAAAGTATCGATAACTTGCCTTCTTCAATTAGAGTTCAAAAAGCATTAGCTAAAGATCATAACAACGGTATTGGTCTCTTAAAAAAATCGGATGGTAGTTTTACCCAAAGTAACAGTGAAACTCTGAGCCTACTTTTGGTCACTCATTTTCCTGACTGTATACATACCACTGATCAATCTCTAACCACAAATGTGAGTTACACTACACCTAATAGCACAACAAGAAGTCTAGCTAGAAAAATTTTTAACGAAGACTCCATCAAATGGGCAATATCCTCCCAACAGCCTTTCAAGGCGCCCGGGGAAGATGGTATCTTTCCTGCTCTCTTGCAGTATGGAATTGATACCATAATCTGCTCACTTATACTTATCTATAGATCCAGTTTTGAATGAAGCTACATCCCTCAAACTTGGAGAAAGGTGAGAGTAGTATTCATACCAAAAGCTGGCAATAGATCAAACTCAGACCCAAAATCCTTCAGACCAATCAGTCTCACATCCTTCTTTCTAAAGGTCATGGAAAAAGTGATTGATTTACACATTCGCAGTACGGCCTTAATAGCAAATCCTCTCAATGCTAACCAATTCGCTTACCAAACTGGTAAGTCCACTGTTACAGCTCTCCATCAGCTGGTCAGCAAAATTGAGAATGCGTTTGCTAAGAAAGACATCATACTCTGCTCTTTTCTTGATATTTCTGGCGCCTTTGACAATACTACGTACTTGTCAATTCAAACCGCTGCAACTGTCAAAGGAATTGACACACCAACCATTAAATGGATTGACTCTATGTTAAGTGGCAGAATCATCTCCACCACACTAGGTCAAACATCAATAACAGTTAATGCCTTTTATCTCCCCTACTCTGGTCAATTGTAATAGACCAGCTCTTGGACGACCTCAATAAGCTGGGCCTTGATACACAAGGCAACGCTGATGACCTAGTCATCTCTATTCAAGGCAATCAAGAAGCACAGGTCACAAACCGTATGCAAAGTGCCCTGAACAAAGTTAATGACTGGTGCAATAGTGAAGGGCTTAAGGTCAACCCCACCAAAACAGTCATCATTCCATTCACCAGGAGACGTAAAATCGATCTCCAAACACTATCCCTAAATAGTGTTCAAATTAATTTTTCCAAAGAGGTCAAATATCTAGGAGTAACCCTGCATAATAAACTCAATTGGAAACCACATCTAGACAAAACCATAGCAAAAGCAGCAAATGCTTTCTGGGCCTGTTCTAGACTCTTTGGTAAAAATTGGGGACTTAGGCCAAAAATGATTAACTGGACTTACCTCACTATTATCACACCCATCATAACCTATGCTTCGCTGATCTGGTGGCAAAAAACAGGACAGAAACTAGATAAAAGATGGCGTTTTAGCGGGAAATATATTATAGCGGATAATATATTATGGTGGCCAGGGACATAAGACCCAGGAACAGATGAAGCGCAGTAAAAGTCTGGTATTCCATGAAACTCTAGCCTCTCCCCTTTCAAGACCGTTATGCGTAAGCAAATAACATCGTGCTCGAGGTGCCACTGCAACTTGCTTACGCAATAACCGAACATAATGGATCTAGACCAGTAAAGGTCGATAAACAATCCTCAAGCCAGTGGTTGAACAGCGACGCCGAAGGCTGAATGGCTAAGGAGTTCTTAGTCGCTAGTTGCAAACTCTGGATACCTGGGCAAATCCAGTTTAAATTATAAGTCCTTTACGTTGGCATAGGGCTCTGCCAATGGTGACCTCCTTTCCCTAATACTCGTGGGTACAAAATTGATATTTTTAATGAAAATGCTAGAGAGTGATGCTGCTCTAAGTGCATCCACACCAATGGAGACAGGTCTTGACGACCTTCCACCTATTGGTTCTTTGGAGGAGGCGAAACTTCTTAACGAGGCTGCCCCTTCAACACACACTGATCAAACGATCGAAACCACCCAAAAAGCGCGCGTCAAGCTTTGTGGAGCTGCTCGCAAACGCTTTAAATTCTTTCTGGCTAGCGGCCTTAACGAAGCCGAAGCCAGAGAAAGAGCCAGAACGGCTGTTCCAAAGGGAGAAAAAAGGAATCGCTCTGAATCCTTCCCTAGGGACACATATCATGCCAAAATGGCAAAACCCAACATTGCTCACAAGCAGAGGTCTGTTGATGTGCCTTCCACATTAAATCCGCCTCCAAATCAACAAAAAATAGAGCAAAAAAATTTTAAGCAAGCGCTGGAGAGTTACAAAATAGGTATCCTTGCCTCAGACTTCCCGGAAACGCTACTTAACACTGACCAAATGACAGCAGTGCAAGACACCATCTTTGGTTTATTTTGCAGCCAAAAGACAGGGGATATCAGCCCCAAATTCTTTGGCACCAATTTCAGACCAGGATGGCTTGTCTTCAACTGCAAAAATAAGGTCACAGCTGATTGGCTAAAAGGCGAAATTCCAAAAGTAAAGCCTAGGGAGAATGCCTCACTGAAGGCGGTCGAAGAGGAAGGAATTCACAAAAACCAAATTCTGATGGGCCATTTCCCCGTTGGCCCTACATGCACGAACGAGCAGATTCTCACTGCGATCAAAGTCCAGAATGAGGATCTCCCCGTTCCTGAATGGAGAGTCATAAGAAGAGAAGCCAAAGGTGCCGTCTCTATTCTTACTTTTTCGGTGGACCACAAATCTGCGGCTCTACTGAAAACCAAAAAAAACATAATAGACTTTAGGTTTGGCGATGTTCAACTCCGCCATCCTAAAGCCCCTTACAGAACTGGTTCCCCCAAACCCCCATCTAACTCCCCTGTCAAGACAGCCTGTACGACTCTGACGACAGGTAATAGTGCTCCACAGCCTTCACCAACGTCAGATCTACAAAACAGGCTGACAGCTCCAATAACCCTTGGTCCTCCCCCCTCAGTTGTTAATGCCACAACTACCTTACCAAAGGAGTCAGCCGAGAGGCCCTCCTCACCAAAAGGTACCTCTGGCAATGCAACAACAACTCCCCCCCCCCCCCCCCTCCCTGCTCAACTACCGTTGCCAAACCAACACCAAAAAGCGGTAATGCAACACCAGCTGCAAAAAGCAGCACAGCCAAATTCATGGCTCAAAAACGGGACCCCAGGCCCAAAGGTAAAGCTCGGCAGAGGCTATTAAAAGCACCAGCGAGCTTTACCTCAACCCCAACATCAAAATGAATTACACAACCCTAAAATTCCTGCAGATAAATCTCATGCACGCCAAAGCTGCCTCAGCTGCGGCAAACAGGGAATTTGTCAAGCAGGATCTGGACTGCTTACTTGTCCAGGAACCATGGGTGGTAAGAGGCAATGCTAACCAATTCGCTTACCAAACTGGTAAGTCCACTGTTACAGCTCTCCATCAGCTGGTCAGCAAAATTGAGAATGCGTTTGCTAAGAGAGACATCATACTCTGCTCTTTTCTTGATATTTCTGGCGCCTTTGACAATACTACGTACTTGTCAATTCAAACCGCTGCAACTGTCAAAGGAATTGACACACCAACCATTAAATGGATTGACTCTATGTTAAGTGGCAGAATTATCTCCACCACACTAGGTCAAACATCAATAACAGTTAATGCCTTTAAAGGCTGTCCCCAAGGGGGTGTTTTATCTCCCCTACTCTGGTCAATTGTAATAGACCAGCTCTTGGACGACCTCAATAAGCTGGGCCTTGATACACAAGGCAACGCTGATGACCTTGTCATCTCTATTCAAGGCAATCAAGAAGCACAGGTCACAAACCGTGTACAAAGTGCCCTGAACAAAGTTAATGACTGGTGCAATAAAGAAGGGCTTAAGGTCAACCCCACCAAAACAGTCATCATTCCATTCACCAGGAGACGTAAAATCGATCTCCAAACACTATCCCTAAATAGTGTTCAAATTAATTTTTCCAAAGAGGTAAAATATCTAGGAGTAACCCTGGATAATAAACTCAATTGGAAACCACATCTAGACAAAACCATAGCAAAAGCAGCAAATGCTTTCTGGGCCTGTTCTAGACTCTTTGGTAAAAAGTGGGGACTTAGGCCAAAAATGATTTACTGGACTTACCTCACTATTATCAGACCCAGCATAACCTATGCTTCACTGATCTGGTGGCAAAAAACAGGACAGAAACTAGATAAAAGATGGCGTTTAAGCGGGAAATATATTATAGCGGATAATATATTATGGTGGCCAGGGACATAAGACCCAGGAACAGGTGAAGCGCAATAAAAGTCTGGTTTTCCATGAAACTCTAGCCTGTCCCCTTTCAAGACCGTTATGCTTTAGCAAATAACATCCTGCTCGAGGTGCCACTGCAACTTGCTTACGCAATAACCGAACATAATGGATCTAGACCAGTAAAGGTCGATAAACAATCCTCAAGCCAGTGGTTGAACAGCGACGCTGAAGGCTGAATGGCTAAGGAGTTCTTAGTCGCTAGTTGCGAACTCTGGATACCTAGGCAAATCCAGTTTAAATTATAAGTCCTTTACGTTGGCATAGGGCTCTGCCAATGGTGACCTCCTTTCCCTAATACTCGCGGGTACAAAATTTATATTTTTAATGAAAATGCTAGAGAGTGATGCTGCTCTAAGTGCATCCACACCACTGGAGACAGGTCTTAACGACCTTCCACCTATTGGTTCTTTGGAGGAGGCGAAACTTCTTAACGAGGCTGCCCCTTCAACACACACTGATCAAACGATCGAAACCACCCAAAAAGCGCGCGTCAAGCTTTGTGGAGCTGCTCGCAAACGCTTTAAATTCTTTCTGGCTAGCGGCCTTAACGAAGCCGAAGCCAGGGAAAGAGCCAGAACGGCTGTTCCAAAGGGAGAAAAAAGGAATCGCTCTGAATCCTTCCCTAGGGACACAGATCGTGCCAAAATGGCAAAACCCAACATTGCTCACAAGCAGAGGTCTGTTGATGTGCCTTCCACATTAAATCCGCCTCCAAATAAACAAAAAATAGAGCAAAAAAAATTTAAGCAAGCGCTGGAGAGTTACAAAATAGGTATCCTTGCCTCAGACTTCCCGGAAACGCTACTTAACACTGACCAAATGACAGCAGTGCAAGACACCATCTTTGGTTTGATTTGCAGCCAAAAGACAGGGGATATCAGCCCCAAATTCTTTGGCACCAATTTCAGACCAGGATGGCTTGTCTTCAACTGCAAAAATAAGGTCACGGCTGATTGGCTAAAAGGCGAAATTCCAAAAGTAAAGCCTTGGGAGAATGCCTCACTGAAGGCGGTCGAAGAGGAAGAAATTCACAAAAACCAAATTCTGGTGGGCCATTTCCCCGTTGGCCCTACATGCATGAACGAGCAGATTCTCACTGCGATCAAAGTCCAGAATGAGGATCTCCCCGTTCCTGAATGGAGAGTCATAAGAAGAGAAGCCAAAGGTGCCGTCTCTATTCTTACCTTTTTGGTGGACCACAAATCTGCGGCTCTACTGAAAACCAAAGAAGACATAATAGACTTTAGGTTTGGCGATGTTCAACTCCGCCATCCTAAAGCCCCTTACAGAACTGGTGCCCCCAAACCCCCATCTAACTCCCCTGTCAAGACAGCCTGTACGACTCTGACGACAGGTAATAGTGCTCCACAGCCTTCACCAACGTCAGATCTACAAAACAGGCTGACAGCTCCAATAACCCTAGGTCCTCCCCCCTCAGTTGTTAATGCCACAACTACCTTACCAAAGGAGTCAGCCGTGAGGCCCTCCTCACCAAAAGGTACCTCTGGCAATGCAACAACAACTCCCTCCCCCCCTCCCTGCTCAACTACCGTTGCCAAACCAACACCAAAAAGCGGTAATGCAACACCAGCTGCAAAAAGCAGCACAGCCAAATTCATGGCTCAAAAACGGGACCCCAGGCCCAAAGGTAAAGCTCGGCAGAGGCTATTAAAAGCACCAGCGAGCTTTACCTCAACCCCAAAATCAAAATGAATTACACCACCCTAAAATTCCTGCAGATAAATCTCATGCACGCCAAAGCTGCCTCAGCTGCGGCAAGCAAGGAATTTGTCAAGCAGGATCTGGACTGCTTACTTGACCAGGAACCATGGGTGGTAAGAGGCCAAATAAAAGGCCTTCCAACACAATCGTGTAAGCTAATATACGACAACACGCAACTCCAACCACGAGCTGCGCTTCTTATCCATAAAAGAACTAACTTTCTTCCCATTCCAGAATTCATCACAAATGATCTCGTTGCGGTACTAGCTGAGATCCCCACGGCAAGAGGCTTACAAAACATTGTAAAAGCCTCAGCCTACTACCCGGGAGATACTACCTCCGCACCACCTGAAGAGGTTAGAAAACTTGTTAGCTACTGCAACGCAAGGGGAAGACAGCTACTACTTGGTTGTGATGCCAACTCCCATCACACCATATGGGGTAGCAAGGACATCAACAAAAGAGGTGAGTCACTTTTAGATTTTCTCATGCATTCAAACTTAGATATTCTAAACAAGGGAAATGAACCTACTTTTGTCACCTCCACTAGGAAAGAAGTGTTGGATATGACAGTGGCAAGTTTTGCCATTGCCAACAACATTCTCAATTGGCATGTCTCGAAAGAGATATCATTCTCGGACCACCGGCACATCAGATTTGATCTGTCAAGGCTGAATCACACCAATATAGAAAACAATAGGGTACCAATACACACGGACTGGAATCTCTACACAGAGACACTTCATTGTGAATTTGAACCATCCTATCCAAACATTGACTCTCCTTATCAACTTGAAAGGGAAGCAACACGCTTAAGCTCACAAATCACAAGCGCATACGAGTCCAGCTGTCACATTAGACAGACCAACTCAAATCGCGATGTTCCCTGGTGGAACAGTGAGTTGGAGAAGTTAAAAAGAAAGCTTCGAAAGTTGTTCAACAAAGCTAAACGAACCAATTCGTGGAGCGAATATCGAACAACTCTAACGACTTACAACTCGATGATAAGAAGGCAAAAACGACTTACCTGGAAAAACTTCTGTGAAAGTATCGATAACTTGCCTTCTTCAATTAGAGTTCAAAAAGCCTTAGCTAAAGATCATAACAATGGTATTGGTCTCTTAAAAAAATCGGATGGTAGTTTTACCCAAAGTAACAGTGAAACTCTGAGCCTACTTTTGGTCACTCATTTTCCTGACTGTATACATACCACTGATCAATCTCTAACCACAAATGTGAGTTACACTACACCTAATAGCACAACACGAAGTCTAGCTAGAAAAATTTTTAACGAAGACTCCATCAAATGGGCAATATCCTCCCAACAGCCTTTCAAGGCGCCCGGGGAAGATGGTATCTTTCCTGCTCTCTTGCAGTATGGAATTGATACCATAATCTGCTCACTTATACTTATCTATAGATCCAGTTTTGAATTAAGCTACATCCCTCAAACTTGGAGAAAGGTGAGAGTAGTATTCATACCAAAAGCTGGCAATAGATCAAACTCAGACCCAAAATCCTTCAGACCAATCAGTCTCACATCCTTCTTTCTAAAGGTCATGGAAAAAGTGATTGATTTACACATTCGCAGTACGGCCTTAATAGCAAATCCTCTCAATGCTAACCAATTCGCTTACCAAACTGGTAAGTCCACTGTTACAGCTCTCCATCAGCTGGTCAGCAAAATTGAGAATGCGTTTGCTAAGAAAGACATCATACTCTGCTCTTTTCTTGATATTTCTGGCGCCTTTGACAATACTACGTACTTGTCAATTCAAACCGCTGCAACTGTCAAAGGAATTGACACACCAACCATTAAATGGATTGACTCTATGTTAAGTGGCATAATCATCTCCACCACACTAGGTCAAGGGGGTGTTTTATCTCCCCTACTCTGGTCAATTGTAATAGACCAGCTCTTGGACGACCTCAATAAGCTGGGCCTTGATACACAAGGCAACGCTGATGACCTAGTCATCTCTATTCAAGGCAATCAAGAAGCACAGGTCACAAACCGTATGCAAAGTGCCCTGAACAAAGTTAATGACTGGTGCAATAAAGAAGGGCTTAAGGTCAACCCCACCAAAACAGTCATCATTCCATTCACTAGGAGACGTTAAATCGATCTCCAAACACTATCCCTAAATAGTGTTCAAATTAATTTTTCCAAAGAGGTCAAATATCTAGGAGTAACCCTGGATAATAAACTCAATTGGAAACCACATCTAGACAAAACCATAGCAAAAGCAGCAAATGCTTTCTGGGCCTGTTCAAGACTCTTTGGTAAAAAGTGGTTACTTAGGCCAAAAATGATTTACTGGACATACCTCACTATTATCACACCCATCATAACCTATGCTTCGCTGATCTGGTGGCAAAAAAACAGAACAAGTTTATGCCCGCAAATCTTTGCAAAAGTTACAAAGACTAACCTGTGTAGGTATCACAGGTGCAATGCGCACCAGCCCAGCTTTAGCGTTAGTAAGTTTATTAAATTTCCCTCCGCTACATCAAAGAGTAAAGAAGACTGCTGCACTAAGCGGACTTAAGCTTCATCTCACTAACTACTCGAGAAAGGAAAACTTACAAGGACATATGAGTATTCTGCAGGTGCTCCCAATACTGAAATCGCCTGCAGCCCACTCCTCGAACTTTATGCCTAAGCGCATAATGTTACACCACCCCTTTGAAGTAATCTTTCCAAACCGCTCAGCATGGAAGAACCCTGTAATTCTTACAAATAACTTCCAATACATCTGGTATACTGACGGTTCAAAAACAAACAAAGGTGTAGTTGCAGGGATTTACGGTCCCAACTTTAAATCATCTACATCCCTTGGTAACACAACTACTATCTTTCAGGCAGAGGTAATGGCTATAGAATTCTGTATTAAAGAATGCATTAGAAGAAACCTCCGAAGATCAAGCATCCTAATCTGCTCTGACAGTAGGCAGCACTAAAGGCTCTGTCCTCGACAAAAATCGAATCCAAACTAGTTTGGAACTGCCTGACATGTTTATTTCAATTAACTTCTCACAATAAAGTAACTCTTTCTTGGGTGCCTGGTCATGAAGGTGTACCGGGTAACGAAGAGGCTGACCGACTTGCTAGACTTGGCTCTCAGTCCCAATTCAAAGGCCCTGAACCCTACTTTGGGCACCCAATCAGTAGCCTTAAAAACGAATTAACTACCTGGGAACGACAGAACATGATCAGCACCTGGAACAACTCAAATGGCCATCGTCAGTCAAAATTATTCACTGACTTATCCTACAAACGTATGAAAGAAATTCTTGACATGAGCAAACGTGACGCAAAGTTACTTACGGACTTCTTCACTGGACACTGCTCTCTCAAGTATCATCTTAAAAACATGGGCATCAGCCAATATGACACCTGTCGTCTCTGTCTTGAAGACATAAAAACAGCTGAACACATTTTATGCGAATGCCAGATCCAGGCTTAAAATATTCAATAAAGGGTTCCCCAGTCCCCTTGATATCAGAACCACCTCTTCCTCGAAGATTCTTAGGTTCTAACATGACCTCAGCTTCGAATGAACTAACCCATACCTACACTACGTGTTGTTAGACCTAAAGGAACAGCAGAAAAGATCATTCAGGTCGACGTGCTTATAAAGGTAATTTTCACCTTCACCCTATATAATTAAAAAAAAAAAACGGGAAATATTTTAAATTTGAAAATTGAAGAAAATCCAGGACATGAAGCAATGACCATTATTTCTTTCTACTAGTCAATATTGGGATACAATTGTAGCATAATTTGATGAAATGTACAATAGGTTTTAGTTATAAAAGCAAAACTTTAGATTATAATACGACTATTTATAGAAATTTATGTATTTAATTCGAAAAACGAAATGCGGACATGCCACGGTACTGACATTTTGGATATAATTTTGCAAATTATTCGTGATCCATCAATACTTATGCTTCAATATACATTGTCGACAGTAGTAGTAGTAGTAGTAGTAGTATTGTGATTTTTATTTAATCAAAAAATGGAATTGATTTATAAACATGTTTACAATTTCACTAATATAGCATTGGCTTTTGCCGTCAGCCAGAAAAAAAGAGTATTTATAAGACTAATTGTATAAATCAAAAAGTTATTTTACATAATTCATAGTTTTTTTGTTTTTTTTGTTTTAAAAAGCTTCGTTTAAAATTTAATTTCGATAATCAAATGCAGATTTAACATAACTGGCTAAAATCATCCAATCTTGACCATTTCGAACTTCTTTCGCTTCATCGATAGTTAAGTAATTTTTTCCCCAATGCGCATGTCGTACTGTCTGCAGGATGGGGCATGTTGTTAAAAAGTGAAAAACATTTTCTGTGGCACGATGATTACATAAAGTGCATTCCGCGTTTCCGTCAGGTCCATATGGCTGGTAATTTAAACGTAGTAACTCTCCTCTGGTACCCGTGGCGCAATGGTTAGCATGTCCACCTGCTAACCCAGAGGTTCGAGGTTCGAATCCCAGCAGAAGCAAAATGCAAAAATGTTTTTCCACGGGTATCGCCTTTCGCGAGGAATTGGCAAGTCCTCCGTTAGTAAATTCATTGCCATGAAAAGCGAATTCTCAATTAGCCGTTCGGAACCGGCGAAAAATTGTAGGTCCCCTCCATTCCCTCACAAGGCATGGTTGTGAGAAATGCGCTAGGCCCAGGGGCTCCTCGCTCTGTTGCGCAATCCTATTTATTTATTTATTTTATTTTTAACTCTCCTCTGGTTTTGAAAATTAGAGATATCGTATTAAGAGAGTATCGGTCGTTAAAATAGTTACTTGCACCAAGGTTGTGTTGAAGGACCCTATACATATTACGCGTCTCGCTCCGCTGCGCTGCTTCCGTGAAATTGGTGAATATACTGTCTTCAACTCTCCCCAAAAGTGCAGGAATAGCATCATTCCATACTTCGATGTTTCTTTCCATCAACTCGATGCCATGTTGTCGTTCCAATAGTGACCACTCCGCGAAGAACTGGGATTTTCGTTGCAGCAGGTAGCTTGCACTGATTTTGGGTAGCCTGTGGTTTGGTAGAGCCATCGTTTTCTTTACATAGCTTAAGTGTAATTTAAGTGTAAAAATGTAGAGTGGTGATATACCGGTCTCCAAGTGTAGCATATATGTGGAAGTATTTTCTGGTAACCAGAACATCCTTTTGATAAAATATCTCAGCAGTTTTTCCACTTCATCATACTGCAGATAACCCCATACCTGACCAGCATAGCACATCACAGACCTCATCACAGCTTCAAAGAGCTTATATTTAGCACTTGGAGCTATATGTTTTTTTCCAAGGACTCCTGCCCAGTTACAGTTGATGACTTTTTTTGCTTCCACTAGTTTCTCCTGGAGATGTTTTTTTAAAGAGAGCTGTGGTGTAATGATGACTCCAAGATATCTATATTCTCTCACCAACTCAAGGTCTGCATTTCCCCATGTCCATTTTTCTTCTCTTGCATATCGTCCTGTGCCGTTTCGGAACACCATTACTTTGGATTTACTTGTGTTGACCGTAAGACTCCAGAGAAGGCAGTATTGTTGCAATTTGTTTATCATAATCTGCATCATGTTTGGAGTCTCGGCGAATATGACGATGTCATCTGCATACATTAATGCTTTAATTGTTACACCACCAAAAAGAATACCACCTGGTAGAGCTGCCGTAAGGTCATCTAAGAACAGTGAAAAGAGGAGTGGGCTCAGAAGACAGCCTTGCTTTACCCCACTTGTCGTCTGAAACCATTCTGAGGACTCGACTCCATCCCAAACCATAGTCAGATTATTTTCATACATCATTTGCAGTGTGTTGAGCATCTTGGATGATAAGCCTAAGCAACTTAGCTTGTAGAAGAGAGCACTTCTGTCGATTGAGTCGAAGGCGGCTTTGAAATCTATAAAAAAAGCGTATAATTTCTTTCCCTTGTCCAGGAACGATCTAGCAATGCAAGTGAGAGAAAAGATGTTGTCAACAGTTGAATATCCCTTCCGAAAACCAGCTTGGAATTCACTGAGGAGGTTATTTTGTTGTACCCAGACTGTTAGTCTGTCCAATGTAATTCCAGTGTAGATTTTCATCACAGAGTTCAGGAAAGAGATACCTCGGTAGTTCCTTGGGTCGTTTTCATCGACTTTCTTAAAAAGGGGGAAGATTATATTTTTTCTAAAGCTTAATGGGACTTCTCCACTATTATAAATGTAGTTATAGGCCTCTGTAAGCTTATTTAAAAAAATTTCCGATGCGTACTTATAAAATTCATACGGGATTCGATCGTCCCCTGGGGCTTTTTTGAGGTTACATCTATGGAGCACCATCATTACTTCTTGTATTGAAATCGAACGGTCGAGCAAATCATTTTCCACAAGCGGGCTAGCATACAGAATTCGGGTTTGGCTTTCTGGGATACATAGCTGATGTTTGAAATGCTCGGCAAGCAGATTCGTGTTTATTTTGGTTTTCTTTCCAAAAGAGATACCATTTAGCAAACGCGCTAGTTTCCAAAATGAACGACTGTCTCTTACTTTAGAGAATGCCTGCATCAGGTGATAGGAGTATTCTTTTTGTTTCAGTTTACAGGTATTGTCGACAGTAAAATACTATCAAATTCATCATAATTATCTTTTTTTAATAAAACAAATCATGCCAAACAGTAAA
Source organism: Melanostoma mellinum (assembly GCA_914767635.1). Taxonomy (NCBI): domain Eukaryota; kingdom Metazoa; phylum Arthropoda; class Insecta; order Diptera; family Syrphidae; genus Melanostoma; species Melanostoma mellinum. The sequence goes on from OU612059.1 coordinate 99,245,413, forward strand.
TACAGTACTAGACATAAAAAATCACAGTTGTATAAGAATCACCCATATAACCTCTGGACTATCTCGATTTTCAAATTATATCGATATAATAAATTCTTTTCTTTTAAAATAAATTGTAGCTGTTTCGTAGTCAAGTTATTTAACTCATCCATTCGGAATTCTAAAATTTCCTTTCCATCCTTACATTACACTTGCGTTATCATAGCAAAACAAAAATTATTGAAATAAAAAGCTTTTGTCTCAGTAATTTGTTTTGATATTTCTTCAACAAACAAAATTATTCGCATGCGATGAGCACATGCAAAATAATTTTCGAACCAAATTTCACTCGACGTAAGTATGGCTCAAAGCCTTAAGTGCAATTAATCTCGATAGAGAAAAAAAAAAATATTGTTCTAAACATGCAAGAGAAAAGTAAAAGTATGAAACGATCTCATCAATTTGAATACTTTGCAGTTTTGCACTCATGAGACGACTGTGTGGTGTGTGATGTGTGTATTTGATTTGCAATTTCTGGTGTAATTTCTCTTATGTCGCTCTCTTAGTTTTTCCTATTCTTTATTTTCTGTTCTTAACTTTGCACTTTTTTTTTCATTTATTCATATGTACCACAATCTCACTTGGTTTAATTTAATGCATGCACTTTTCAGATTTTTGTTTCAATATTATTTCTGAGCTTTTAAATCTTTTAAACTTTTCACTTTGTCACTTTGTACAAGTTTATTTTCGTTTTATTTTTCTTCTACCTTACATGGCACTTGTCCAGCAACACTTCTGACACCAATTGTAGGGGGAGGGAAAGGATTGAAGTTAAAAAGCTAAAGATTATAGTTTAAATAAAGTTTTAATTCACTTTAAAGGTTTCAATTAGTTTTGATTTTTAAGTTAAATATAAGAAGATATAAAAAAAGTAATTTAAATTCGGATATTCAATTTGACATTCACTTGAATTTGCTTCTTTTCTTGTCTTTTACTTTACTGTTCATAACCGAATTCTTTTACCGACTACACTTAGTTACTTTACATTTATACTAGTTTTAGTTCTAACCTTAAGTCTTTACATACAAAAGGAATGATTTGGAATTAAATTAGTGTAAATGCGCAAATGTTTGGCATTAATTTAGGTTGTTTTCGTATTTCAAATATCAAATAGATCTTCAATAACAACAAAAAATATATTATTATACCAGTCACTAGTACTCAAATAAGTATTAACTCATTTCTTGACAAAATATAAACACACTAGTTCTGTCAAATTGATACGATAAATTAAATAGTACCCGACCAAAATTAGAACCAAAAAGTTGGGGGTCTAGCATACAAAATCAAGTTGTACCGTTAGAGAAAAATTTTAAAGTTTTTTGCTTTGAATCGATTGGGTATGTATAATATTTTGAATATATTTCCTTTTATTGGAATTAATTTATACTTTTAGGGCCGGTTTGTTCAGAGCGGGTTAAATAGTCAATTTGGTTATCAAGGATTCTACTTAACCCATGATTAAGAATCTGTGATCACCAAAGAGTGTTTGTTTACCTTTTTTAAAGCTTGGTTAGCAAATCATGGGTTATTCAAAAATCGTTCCATTTTCCAGTCTATATGTCAAAACTTAATCAAGGAAATTATTCAAAATATATACATTTTTTCAAGATAGAGTCAGTTTTTTTTCGGTTGTCAAAACTATCGAGATTTGAATTTAATTTCATCCTGGCGACATCAATTGTTTCAACAAGTTGTATGTTTTTTTCATGGAAGAATTTACGCCATTTCAAACAATTCAGTGAAGATGCTTATTAATTTCCAAAAAAAATATTTTATGTGATATGTCAGCCTGACAATTTTTAATTTTGAAGGAATAGCTGTAATTTGAACAAAAATCAAGCCTGAACAAACTGAAAATCAGTTAATCGTTGTTTAAACGGAGCTAACCCAGAAAACTTGATTGGTTAGCAAAATCATTGATTTAAAGCTCTGATCAGAGATTCCTTGATTAAATATTTCGTGAACAAACCGAATCCATGATTATCATCTGGAATAATCATTAATCATTGATTAGAAATAATCAAGCTTGAACAAACCGGCCCTTAGTATTGTACACTTTTTTTTGTGGTTTTTTTGATTAACAAAACCAACATTTCAATTTTTTCTTCAATTAACTACAGAAGAATTAGCACACATGCAAAAACGGTATTGTAAATATTATTTGTAGAGCATTAAAGCTAATTTTGAACTGGATTTTACACAGATCTCGTTTTATATCGGAAACAGCACCTTCTCGTTACTTTGCGTTTCATGGCATGGGGATCAATGCAGTTAGCAGTTGCGAGTTGCTGATTTCATGCATGTGTCGGCCTCTTGCGTTTGTCACACATTACCAAAAGTCGGTATGGTTTGTGAAAATGCCCGCAACATTCACAGAACAACAGAGAGCCTCACTGAATTTTGCAGGATTGCCCAGTTCCCACGAACAATTAAGGCCATTGATTGTACCCATGTTATAGTTATAATTAGTTAGTAGTAATAATACGGCTGAGCTATTTTAAACAGAGTGAAGGGTTTCGTAACCGCAAATGTTGGTTTTCTTTAAATGTGCAAACAATATCGTCGGCCGATTTAAATATATTGAATGTTGTTACTCTTTGGGCTAGATGCGAGCCAAATTTGAAGCAGGTAAATCTGAAAACTATATAATGTATATTTATTGGTGACTCTAGTAATGCAAATAGGAATTATTTGGCAACAACATACACCATGAACAATCCGGATATGAGTTAAAACCAACAAATGCAAAATAACCAGAGGCGAATCATTCGTAACAGAAATGTTGTTGAGAGGCAGTATGGTGTATGGAAACGCAGATTTCCTATGCAATATTATCAATGCTAACGACCCGCAGCCACCTGAAGAGTCAACTCAACATGAAGATCGTTTACGTCGAGCTATTTTTAGTAGATCAATTGAAAGCGATTCCGCCTCAATCGGAATAAATCTAAACAACAGAGATTGTGCTGCCAAAGAAAGTACAATTGCAATAATTAAACTGAAACTAAAATTTTTTAGTTGTTTTATTTAAAAAAAAAAAAAAAAAAAAAAAAAAAAAAAAAAAAAAAAAATACTAGTTACATAAAAGTGCATGACCATAATTAAAAAAGAGGATCCAGCGACGTAGTTGGGCATGGTTTAAGGCATCTTCTATCAATTCTGTTACTTGACTTGTTTCTTGCGGGATTTTTATTCTTTTCTTCTACCCCAGGGCTCTATATGTAGGTATATTAGAAATAAACTTTATGTATATGCAATAATATACGTTCTATTCTTTGTAAAAACAAACTACATGCATAAATACACCAGATCATTCATATATGTACATATCTAATCAACTCAAAAACCAATTCAAAAAGTCAAACCAACTGTAACGAAAAAATTTTCAAAAAAAAAAAACTGAGAAATTTGAAGTTCAATTCAAATTTATAATTTTAATTGTCAATCAAATGTCGTAAAAAGGATTCGACCAGTTTTAGACTTATCAAGTCACTAGTACTGAAGTATGAATTTAGATCTCGTATCAATGATGCGAAGAAATGGAATTTTATGTAAAACCCGGTATTAGAGCTAGTACCTGGTCTAGCTAGACCGGGTACTAGACCGCCTTAGCACTAATGTGAAGAAATCGGCCGTAAATTCAGTAGTTAATTTTATTGGTTGAATTTATGAAACTTATTTTGTATGTGGTTCATTGTACAGATGACATTGTGATTTTGTATAATTTTATTTTTGATTTTAAACGCGATGTTTTTTATCTCAATTTTGTTTTGCCGACGGCTTCTTGACGTTTGATGTGCTGTCGATGTTTTTTCTAAGTTTTGTGGAATATGTCTTATTACCATTTTAGACATTTTTTTTATTTCAATATAGAACTGTTGATAAATAAAATTATTGAAATATTTTTTTCCTGCACTTTCGTCCACAGCAACTCTCTTCAAAATCTTGATAACAAGATAAGGTGGACTGGCTGTCCCGAAAGTGACCGTATTCATTTTGATGATTCGTAGTGGCGAAACCTTCTGATCTCTCCACATTATCAGCTGGTAGTATCGGTCTGGGAAACTAACCAAAATTTGCCAATACATTTTCTCAATGTCGGCCGTGAATGTGACACGATGAGCCTACCATTTAAGTACGAGATCTATGATACTCGACTGCAATTTTGAAACCACAAGAAGACGTTTGTTGAGGGATTTCCCATCCGAAGCCTCCGCCGCCGCGTCAAACACTACTCTCAGCTTCGTAGTGGAGCTAGCTTTCTTAAACACCGCGTGATGCGGCAAGAAATAATGGAATGGAGTCTACAAAACTGCATCATTCACGTCAATCTCTTCCATATGGTGGAGTTCTTCATACTCCCGTATACATTTTGTGTACTCCGCAAGAAGTTTTGGATCTGCATCCAGCCGTTTCTCAAGATGAAGAAAACGCCGGAAGGCGCTGTGTCGACTCGATCCCATCGCAGGAACGCCGTCCCCTTTGAAAGGCAGCTTTACCTCATATTGCCCATCAGGTGAGCGTTTTGTATATCGTTCAAAGTGGTCGTCACAAGCGATGTTTTCTTCTGTTTCCAGGTGATAAAACGGGGTTTCCTCGATCTCCCGAAACTTCTCCAGCTGATAATTCAGGTCTGCAAACTGCACGAAACTTCGAACTCGCTGGAGATCTTCTACTGCAACCTTGCCCAAAACTATCCATCCAAGCTCGGTTTTTTGTGCTATGGGACCGATACCATCCTGAGGTTGCCTTTCGTCCGGCAAAAGGATTTGCGCACAAACATCGCTTCCCAGCAGTAAATCGATGGATACAGGTTCGTAGAGATGGGGATCTGCTAGCGAAGGACCCTTGAGGTGGTGCCATTTGCCGTGTATCACTCGTTGGGCCGGGAGAAGGCCATCCAGTGACTTGAAAAACAAAGCCTGGACCAAAGCCTTAAACGTCGAGTGGCGGGAAGTAAAGCGCACTTCGACGGAGTGCTGTGTAGTGCCACTCCTGACCAACCCTAACCCTGATACTTCGGCAAAGGTGCGCTGCTTTTCTAGCTTCAACAGTAGTGCGGCAGTTTCCGTGATGAACGACGTTTCCGAGCCTGTGTCGATCAATACTCGTAAGAGGTGCAATCGCCCGTCTGCTGCTCGTGCCTTCACTACTGCCGTTGCTTGAAGCACCTGGTGATGACCATCACCATGCGGCGCGTGGTAATTAAAAGTTTGTCCATTTGATTAGAGCTGCTGTTGTTCTCTTGTGGGCTGGAACTCCGACGCGTTGCTATTCAGAGGAGCCTGAAATCCTCTGGATGCCATGTTCCTCGCCTGCGAACTCGTTGAAGGTTGTTGTTGTTGGTGTCGTGTTTGTCACGTGTTTGTGACGTGCCATTTTGTGCATTGTAATGCAGCAACGAGTGGTGCCTTTGTTGGCAGAAATAGCACGAACTCACACTCTGGCAGTCACGGAGAAAGTGCCCGTAGGACAAGCAATTCTCACAAGCCTTCAACCTGCGAACAAAAATTTTAACGCTTTATGTTGTCCATGTTTAGAAAGCGCTGAGTTAACGATATGCAGACTCATCAGTCATCGCATTTTTCTGTCATACGATATCTTCTTAAAGTTATTAAAATAAACATAAACATCCGACGGACAAGATCGATATTGTCTCACGATCATTGTCTGTTCATAGATATAAGATAAATACCATACTCAATTGGAGATGACATAGTAATAAGAAGATTGTAAAATTAATCTTAAGTCTGACACCGAGCGGGTAAGATCTCATAAGAGATCTCGGTAATATTTTTATTCTTGAATTTAATAAAGTTTTATTCTTTTTTAAAAAGCTTAAGCATTCAATTCAGTTTTAATTGGCGCCCGAAGAGCAGGAACACTTGTTTCGCGTAAAGTGAAAATTCCGTAAAAGAGGAATTATCTATCGCAAGTGAACCGGTAAACAAAAAAAAGACCTACCCAACATAAAACACTGGGAGGCAAGTGAAGTGAAAAAAGATCAGAAGACATACGCTCATAGAGCGGAAAATTCAAAACAAAAAGAGAAGAAAAAATTGTGTTGAAGTGAATATAATAGAAAGAAAGAGTGAAATTAAAGAAAATTAGAAGCGGAAAATTCAAACAAAAAGAGAAGAAAAAATTGTGTTGAAGTGAATATAATAGAAAGAAAAGTGAAAAAATTATAAGCGGAAAATCCAAAACAAAAAGAAAAGAGGAAAAAAGTGTTGAAGTGAATATAGTAAAGAAAGAAGGAGTGAAATTTAAAAAAAAATTATAAGCGAAAAATCCAAAACAAAAAGAGAGAGGAAAAAAAGAAAAATGTGTTGAAGTGAATATAATAAAGAAAGAAGGAGTGAAATCAAACAAAAAATAAAATTGTTAACTATTAACAAACATTGCCCACCTCTCATGCGGTTGCTATCTAGCCGAAACTAGATAAAAAGTGTTAAAAAAATTAAAAAGAAAAAGAACTAAGCTGAAAGGTTGCTTTCTAGCCGAAACTAGATAAAAAGTGTTTAAAAATTAAAAAGAAAAAAAACTAAGCTGAAGAAAAACAACCTACTAGAAGCCGTGCAGTGGATAAATCAATTAGAACAAGGAACAACAGGGAGCAACAAAGTAACACAAGTAACATTTTTATAAGTATATTTTTTATATTAGGAAATATATATTTATATACACGTACATATACCTAAATTAGGCAAGTTTAAATTTTTTTTTATTATAATAACAAGATAAGAAAATGGCACTATCGGTAGAGCAGGTAGGGTCAATGATTGCTATGGCGGTCACTGAGCAGACTAGGGATCTACAAATAAGAATAACGGAGTTAACAACAGCTTTGGGTAGACTGTTACCCACGGATAATATAGTCCCATATAAAGATGTAGAAATAGATCCATCAAACGATACAAAGGAAGGATTAGATCTAGTCAAAAGTCTTCAAAAATTCGATGGCGACAACTACATTAGTTGGCGCACATCCGCAGTACATTGCATGCAGGCATATGAACACTGCATAGGTAGTTTGAGTTATTTCACAGCGGTGAATATTTTACGAAACAAAATTGTAGGGAAAGCTAATGATGTATTAACATCACACGGGACTCCACTTCATCCCAGTGCTATATTAGCAAGACTAGACGTAACATATGAGGACGAGAGACCGATCCATATGTTACAGACGGAACTAACTAACGCAAAACAAGGACGACAGACGTTGGAGGAATTTTGTGACCAAGTTAACAGATTATTGACTTTAATAACAAACAAAACTATGATGAGTTATGGGCCAAAAACGGCAGAAACAAGAGTTCTACTGGAAGTGGCAAGACCCAAGACAGAATGCACTAAGGGTTTTTATTACTGGGCTCAACCAGCCAATGAGCAACTTGGTGTTCGCACTAAACCCAGGGGATATCCCAAATGCTCTAGCTAGAGCACAAGAGATTCAAATGAATCAAAATTCGAGATTTATGAATCAGAATCAACAGGTACAAAACAGATCTCTTGGTATTTTACCACCAAGGCCAACGAATTTCCAAAATTTTCAAAGACCATTTGCGAATTCGTCACAGAGACACCATGTAGCTCCACAACAAATAATTTGGAATAACGAACAGCAACAGAGAATAGATCAGGGAAGCGGTAATTTCAGACCGGAGAGAAATAATAGTTTTCAGAGAAACATACCTTTAAGTCAATATAGGGATCAGAGATTCAATAATGAGATTCGCAATAACAACAATCCGTTTAAACGAGATAGGCCTAATAGCAATCAGCAGCCTTTAACAAAAACACCAAGAATAAATCATCTTAATGAACGAGATTCTTTTTTAGAATGAGGTACGACCTGCCTACAATTATACGAACAAATAAAACGACAGGTCAAGTGTACAAAATATCAATAGATACGGGTGCAACACATAATTATGTTAAACCAGATATAAATAAGTGTAAGAAATTGAAAGCAAGTAATAAAGTAAAAAGTGTTCATGGTAGTAGTATCATAGATACGTACCAGGATATAAACATATTTGGAAATTGGGAAATTTTTTATGAGCTAAAAGAATTAAAAGACTATGATGCTATAAAAGGCATAAATACGTTAAGACAATCTAATTGCAAAATAAATATAGCAGACAGTTTTTTGGAATTCAACGGAGGCAAAGTACCTCTGATATATAATGATAAATTAGTTAACAGTCTTCAAATAAACACCCATATGCAGGTGGAATACCAGGATAGATTGAAGGAAATTTTAAGGAAATATCAGGGAATTTTTACGGAAAGACCCAACTACTTACCGTATAATACAAATGTTAAATGTAATATAAATACTGTAAATGAAGAACCAGTTTGGCAAAGAGCATACCCATATCCGCAATCTGCTTCCGCGTTTATTAATAAGGAAATACAAAATTTATTAGAAAACGATATTATAAAACCAAGTCGAAGCGCGTATAACAGTCCAGTTTGGGTGGTAGATAAAAAAGGTTTCAATGAAGATGGCACAAAGAAACTACGAATGGTAATTGATTACAAGAAATTAAATTCTTTTACGAAGTCTGATAAATATCCCATGGCAGAAACCTCAGTAATTTTATCTAATTTAGGCAAGTCAAAATTTTTCTCTACTTTAGATTTACAATCAGGATTTCATCAAATCCTTGTTAATGAAAAAGATAGACCGAAGACTGCATTTTCAGTCAACAACGGGAAATACGAATTTAATCGTATGCCATTTGGGCTTAAAAACACTCCAGCCATATTTCAAAGAGCTGTGGATGACATTGGGCGCGTTCGTTGCAATTCAGATTTTAAGATTAACTGAAAAACTTATTCAGTTTTGCGTCGAACGGTCTTCTAAATTTTTTGTCAGATTTGAATGGTATTGGGATTCACCTTTCAATTCTGCTAGGAAAGATTTGATAAGAAATAAATAATTTCTTGTAGTTGGTTCAAAATAGTATTAACTTATAGTCCAAAGCATTTCTCTTCAGTATTTGTGATTAGATATGCGTGTAACTACAATTTGAATAGACTTCGAGTGAAAATGTAGCAAATAATTTTCTTAAAAATCTATTTCCTTTGTAAGGGTTTCCATTAATAATCTTTAATTATACGACAAATTGCCTAAAAATAAATTAGAGTTCAGTTTAATGAAAAAGTTCACTACAAAAATGTTTCCACAAAAAGCTAACCGAAAAATACAAAGTAAAGTTCAATTGTCATGTAGGCTATTTATCGCATCTGACAGCTTAATAAACTAAATCTAGATTTTCAGCCTGGTTTTCTTGACTGAAAAACTGAATCGGTAAAAACTAACAGCTGATGAGTTGTCAACTGAAAAACTTAACGTCTGGCCAATCAGAGGCCGAGAATAGTTAGTTAATCTGAAAATCTGAATTGCACCGAACGCGCCCATTCTCCGAGAATACATCGGGAAATTCTGTCATGTTTATCTAGATGATGTTATAATATTTTCAGGAACACATGATGAACACTTACATCACATTGAAATAATAATTAAAGCACTTTCAGAAGCTAACATGAGAATTAGCAGTGAAAAGAGTAAGTACTTTATGGAAGAGGTGGATTTCTTAGGATATGTTGTATCCTATAACCACATAAAAACCCATCCAGATAAAGTAAAAACAATTAGGGAATATCCCGAACCACAGACTTTACGTCAATTGAGAAGTTTTCTTGGACTATCAGGTTATTATAGGAAATTTATCCGAAATTATGCAATGATAAGCAAAGGGTTAACAAAGTATTTACGAGGAAACGAAAAAATAAACAGTAAGAGGATAAATATTGAATTAGATTCAGAAGGCAAAAAAGCGTTTCAGGTATTAAAGGATAAGCTTACAGAAGAAGTTGCGTTAAATCAACCGGATTTCGATAAACCATTTGATTTAACAACTGATGCAAGTAACTCAGCCATAGGTACAGTACTAAGCCAAGACAATAAGCCAATAACCTTTGTAAGTAGAACGTTATCTGCAAGTGAACAAAATTATACTACCAATGAAAAGGAATTATTAGCAATTGTATGGAGTCTGAAAAATTTGAGAAATTATCTATATGGTCAAACTGGAATCTGCATATTCACGGACCATCAACCATTGAGCTTTGCTGTATCTTATAAAAACCCTAATACGAATTGAAGAGATGGAAAACATTTATAGAAGAATATGCACCAGTAATAAATTATAAACCAGTTAAGGAAAATGTTGTCGCAGATGCATTAAGTCGTCAAGAAATAAATATAATGGAAAATAGTGAAGATTTAGCTACAGTACATAGTACTCACAGCAGCCCAAGATAAGAAATTAGATGGTTAGGTGGAAGAATCAATCGATTCAGAAATCAATCAATTATAGAAGAAGGAGATTCCAATATGTAATATAAATAGTGAACAAATTCATAAGGGATATTGGAGGCATACTATTAAATACAAAGATAATGACGTTTTCACTAAATTGAAAGAAATAATTAGGAAGGGAATAAACGCAATATATTCAACAGAAGAGACTCTATTTAAGATTAAAGAAAAATTACTAAACGAATACCCAACAACACAGTTTGCATACGTTTCAAATTTTGTAGAATACATAACAGACAAAGACATGCAAATAAATAGCCTCTAGAGAAAATTTTAAACAAATTTCAGCTAAATGTTACTGGCCCGAATGTATTAAACAACTACTCGATTACGCGAAAGACTGCTCTGTTTGTAAGGAAAACAAATATGACAGACATCCTGTCAGATATAAGATTGGAGAGGCTCCAATTCCAAAGAAAGGGGGGAAACGTATACATGCAGACATATACTACATTGGCGACGATAAATTTTTGACTATGATAGACTCTTTTTCAAAATTTTTAATAGTTAGACATATTGACAGTAAAATAGATGCTAAGGAAAAACTAATTGAAACACTACCAGTGTTTGGGAAAGTAGAAGTTTTGGTAACAGACAATGAGAGAACATTCTGTACTCCGACGGCAGAATTAGAATTAGAAAAATTTGTGGTCAAACACGAAAAGGTAGCTCCGAATCATAGCAAAACCAACGGAATGATTGAAAGAGTACATAGCACACTAACAGAACTAATACGCATTACGAAAACAGAAATTCATGCAGACACAAAATTTATTATGCCGTTTGTAGTAAAGAAATATAATGAATCTATTCACTCAGTAACGAATCAACAACCATTAGAGGTCTTCCATAACTTTGAAAAGTTTAAATCTCTTACAGATGTATTGAAAGCAAAACAAGAAAAAGATCTTTCTTATTTCAATAAAAATAGAACTGAAATTGAGTTTAGGCCAGGACAAAAGATACACGAAAAATCAACACGTAGGAAAGGTAAAGTTAAACCTTTATTTAAAAAGCGAATTGTTAAAGAGGATAGAGGAAGGGTTGTAGTTGACAGTAAAGACAGGATTATACATAAAGACAACATAAAGAAATAAAATATTATTTGTATTAAATTTCAGATGTATATAAGTACAGTTTTGAGATTTTTGGCATTGCTAGCCACAACATCTGCACAAGTGCAGATAACTAATTATAGTTCAGAGGAATACATTCTAATAGAGGACGGACCTGCTGCATTATACGAAGATACAGGAGATTTGTATCATGTAATTAACTTGACATATTACAGGGACATTTTGAATAACATAAAAGGAAAAAATACTCGACTGACCAAGTTAGAACTTAGAAATCTAGAAACAGCAGACAGATTGCTAGAGCAATTGACGATAAGAAACAGATCCAAAAGAGGTATTAATGAAATTGGCACATTATGGAAATGGATATCTGGAAGTCCAGATCACGACGACAAAGTTAGAATTGAAACAAAGTTGCAAGAGTTAATAGAATCAAATAATAAACAATACCAGACCAACTCACAGATATTTAAGGCTATAGAGAAACTAGCAGCAGAAGATAACGAAATAGACAAAGAGGACGATTTAGTATTACGACTGATAATAGAGGACTTACGTGAAATAATAAACGCCATTAATTTGAGTAAGAATGAAATTTTGAAAACCGTAATTTTAAATATGAATGATTTGAATAAAATAATCAATACTGAAACTTTACCAATTTCGATAGCTGATGTATTAGATGCATCTGACTTTAAGATAATTCAGAATAAAGATTTAATTTTAATTTATATTGAATATCCGCTAGTTACGGAAATAAATAAAAAATATATTGTTGAAAGTATAAATGTTGGTGATGGAAAACTATCATTACCCAATCAAGTTGTGTTATATAAAGAAAAATATAAATTGGCAAATTGCATTAAAGAATTAAATGATATATATTGTAGAGTGAGTAATGAAACTAATTGCCTAACGAATTTGTTGAATAATAAGAAAGCAGATTGTCACAAAGTAAAAGAAAATAATCCAGAGGTCAAAATAATTAAAGACGGTATTATTTTTGTAAGTGGAAAAACCACAATAAATGAAAAAGTATACATAGGTATATATCTTTTCCATTTTAAGAATAACGTAACTATTAATTCTAAGAGATATGAAAATAAGAGAACAGAAATTCTGAAACACATGAAATTAAATTCACCAATTGAATTAAACATTTTGAAATATTTAGAATCAAGTGACGAAAAGCTAAAATTTTCCAACATTGACCTCATAAGACCTTATATTAAAGATATGAAAGAACATCCAATATTGTATGGTATAACTTTGAATATTGTTCTAGTACTTAGCATTTATATTGTTATTAAACTGTTGAAAATATACAAGTTAAGACAGGAAAAAGAAAACCGAAAAATATTTGAAATGACATCATTGAAATGTTTACAAGAAACCAGGAAAGCAATAGAAGAGCGATCGGGACGATCACTTCCAGGGTGAGAGGGGAGTTAACGATATGCAGACTCATCAGTCATCGCATTTTTCTGTCATACGATATCTTCTTAAAGTTATTAAAATAAACATAAACATCCGACGGACAAGATCGATATTGTCTCACGATCATTGTCTGTTCATAGATATAAGATAAATACCATACTCAATTGGAGATGACATAGTAATAAGAAGATTGTAAAATTAATCTTAAGTCTGACACCGAGCGGGTAAGATCTCATAAGAGATCTCGGTAATATTTTTATTCTTGAATTTAATAAAGTTTTATTCTTTTTTAAAAAGCTTAAGCATTCAATTCAGTTTTAATTCGCTGGCACTTTTGCAACGTTTGTTTGCCTTGGTTGCACAACTTACATGTGAACTTTTCGCTGGAATCCGTCCTCAATGGCTGCTCAACGAAACTCGTCCTCGCTGGTTTATACGGCTGCTTGTTGACTTACTTGCTGAGGTACACCTTCGGATTGCTGGCTGCCTTCGCTGTAGCACACTTATGCAGGGTATCAACCAACTCAGCACGGTATTCAAAGTAAATCTCATTAATTTTTTCATACACCACCATTAACTCCTCCTTTTGCAGGCCTTCTTCAAGCATCCCAGCACCGAAAATTGCTTCGTGATATGACTTTACCGAAGTCATATCTGTTTTCAGCATCGACAAGCGACCTGACGCAAATGCTGTAACCTTACGATCCTTCGTGAGATCTTTTATAATTTTACTAAGCAGCATTTTCTGCAGCTCTTCGTATTTAAAATTCTTATTTTGAGCCATATTTAATATAATCTTTCTTTATTTTATAGATATAAAAAGTAATCAACAAGTTTACTACACGCAACAAGTAAAACTTACTGCTTTTTCTGAAACTGCTGCCATCTATATGTATAGTTGTATATCTATTTAAAGATGTAACCAGACTCTCCGCCTGACTTTGTTCATAGTAGAATTAAGTTTTTGCTATAAATTAATTTTAAATTTGATTTAAGTACGCTACGTGAAGCTAATTACTTTATCAGACACTTTAATAATAATATATTATTATAATAATTACTTTATTTTTCAAAAAAATTGTTCTCGATAGCTATTATATATGTATATTGTATATAAATCAATCGTAAATTGGATATTGTTCTCGCGCACACACTTTATTTTCACACACTTTACTGTTTTTAAATGTTATTGTTTGTAAAAACGGTTCCAAAATTGAAGGCTGAAGGACCAAATGATATTGTCTATGTTCGAAAAGTATAAAACTCAGAAATTTTCCGTAAGAAAAGTATTCTACACACAATAAAAAAAACACCAAATTCACTTCTAACCACTTTGACTTTGTATTTCGCTTTGTAACAAGAATTTAGTCATATGACTTTGTGTAAAGTAGTATCATTAATTTGTAGTATAGATTCTACGTTTTTGTTTACAAATATTTTGACGTGTGTAGGTATTTGTGGACTGTATTTATCGATCTGTTTATTTTTTTGTTTATTTATGTTGTATTCAGTACATTTCAGTCCACCCCCCTTCCCCCTCCCACAAATCTAAGAACATCAACATCAAAATTAATAAATATAGCGCCTCTTCTTGATTGGCATATCTTATTTTTTTATGTATAATTAATAAATAAAAAGATTAATATAATTTTCAACAGTTAAAAACACTTATTTTATTTGCTCAATTGCACATTTCAGAAGCAATGCTTCCATCGTCAGTGAGATTTATATATAATTATAATTATATTTATGTATAATTACAATAATAATATATCTTCGATTCGCTCTCTCTGCCGCCCACCAGCCGCCGCCGCGCCAACCGTAGTCGATTATGTGATTACACACGGTAGCCTTCGTATCGTATCGTGCAGTATCAGTACGCACTTTCAAGCCTGGGTAAATCAATTATTTTCGAAAACCGAATCGATCGTCTATCATTTATCATCATCGGCTATCTAAATGAATCGATAAGTTATTGAATAGGAAAGGGACAAGGAATAGCCTGATCTAAAGAATTTTTTTTAGAAATTGCAGTTACTAAAAATGTACGCTTGCGACAAAACATTAACATTATCAAAACCCCACAAAACCCCTGCATAATGGTTCTCATTTCTTGTCATGTATGCGGACACACGCATCATCAGTCAGTCAACGCGCATGCCTCGGCCCGACAACATCACTTGTGTATCACCTTTTAGTTAACAAACATATATATCTTTGGAGTTGTCTTTGTTCTTGTGCATATTCAATACTGGCGACGCGTCACACTTAATGAATGTGCGCGAGAGAGACAACGTACAGTACATAGTTTCGATACATAACTGAGATCAGCTAACTGTGTGAAACGAAAACGAAGAAAGAAAAATAAAATTGCATAGCAACAGCAGCCCACATTGCAAACAGTACGTTCCGTTACCTTTCAATTTAATCAGTTAATCTTCTTGTATCCACATACAAGTGAACTCGTTTATTTTTTTTGCGTTGCATATAAAAAGAAGAAAAGACAGTTTTTCAAAAAAAAAAAAGAAAGTATTAAAGCATCAGGTGCTGAGTCGATCACATCTAACAACAATCCGACCACACGAGTGATGGCTGAAGTGGGTAACTTAGAACCCTTCGATTTGGCTCAGCCAAGTAAATGGACTACCTACATGGAGCGATTCAAATTATTCGTCCTGGCCAATGATGTCAAAGAAGATGGTCGCAAAAAAGCAGCGTTCCTCACGTAAGCTGGAGCTCCACTCTACGATCTGTTGAAATCATTGGCATCCCCGAAACAGGTAAGCGAATTAACATTAACCGAAATCGACAAGTTATTATCCTCATTTATCCCCAAAACCTTCGCATATAACGTCGTTTTACCACTTCCATAAACGTGATCAACGTCCGGACGAGTCTGTCAGCAGCTACATGGCGGCACTACGATCTCTAGCAGTGGACTGCAAGTTTGACACAGCACTGGACTGCATGTTACGTGACCGATTTGTGTGTGGTTTGAAAGATGAAGGTTTGCAAAAAAGTCTTCTGGCGGAGAGTGATCAAACTCTTACGTTGAAACTGGCCATGGAGCGCGCCACTGCAAGTGAGGCTGCCGCAATAAGTGCACTAAGGGACTCTATCAAGGCCTCCAAAGAAGAGCTTCATAGTAGTGAATCAATTCACAAAGCCAGAGCAAACTCACGTGCACCTCAGCGTAACCTTGGCAACAATCACGTATCATGTGCTGGGTGTGGAGGCGAACATCCTCGGAAACAATGTCCATATCTACATCTACAGCGCATCTGCCGTAACGCTAAGGCAACAAAATCGTCCACAACTGCATCGTTCGCTACATCGGCACGTCAAGAGACACCACAAGGCAAATTCCGTGGAGAATCTTCGATCTACCAAGTCTTTCCATTGGTCAACCAAAAAAATCCATCTCTATCGTCATCAACGGCCGTACGTTTACATTCGAAGTAGATTCTGGTTCACCTGTGACAATCATAAAAGAAGCCACTTGCAATAATATCTGGCCTAAGGGAATCCCAAATCTATCCAAATGCGATTTGGATCTTAATGGCTTCCAGTGCAACCCGATACCAGTGAAGGGGGTCATCGATGTGTCAATTCATTACAACAATCGTGAAATTGACAATACAGTAATCCCCGGATAAATACCCCCCGCTTAGTTGCGTTACCCGTTTAATTGACTTGAATCCTAGGCAAAAAAAAGATCACATAAGAAATATACATAAAATTTCCCGTTTAAATGCATTGAAGTCACTTTTTGCTTACATCTTAAATGATTGATGAATTGGTCGCATTGTTGCGCGCCTACAAGTTAATAGTCAAATTGACATGACTTAAATCGTTGTGAGATTTTTTACTCTCTCGTGAGCACTCTCTTTTGTGCACTGCTACGAAAAATCGCTGTGCTGGAACAGGATTAGACTGACTTTCACCGAATTTCGGTGCATTTCGTGCGAATTTTCAGTAAAGAAACACACATATTTATTATTAGGTTTGTTCGTTAAAACCCTGGGGTCGCCACAAAGCGTTTTTTTGAGAAACCTAAGGTCGCCCTGAATGTCAAATTGAGTGCAATTTTACAGATTCTTACCATGATATAATGTTCTAGCCAAATAAAAAGCAAATCTGACTAATTCCCTCTTGTACGCTTGCTAAAGATATACGCACGGATTATGTACCAATTCATAATTTATGTGTTGTGTACATTATGAAAAATTGTTCCTTTTCAATCATTCCTAGGCTGAAATTGTTTTGTTCATTTTTTATGTCTTACCATTATATGTTAATTTTCCGTTCAATAAAATTTTGATTTTCATTAAAAAGGTTCTTCTTGACTTTTTTGCCAAAGTCGTAAAAAAAATCGCTTTATTGCGTTTTCATTTCAATTAAGCGGGGTTTTTCTAAATGGGACAGCAGATCAATTAAGCGGGATTCTTTTAATTGCGTTCCCCTGTTAAATGCGTCTAAAGTTGTGCATTTAAGGTGACGCAATTAACCGGGGAGCGCTGTATGCCACTCATGATCGTCTCTGGCAGCGGCTCAAACTTGGTTGGGTGCAACTGGTTTGACGCACTTGGTATACGCATGGAAGGGATTTACGCCATCAATAGTGGAATCAACATTGATTCAATAACTCAGAAGATTAAGCACTTATTCTCTAACTTGGTCGCTATACGGGACCGCCAGTGTCATTGCACATCGATTCAACCATGCCGCTGATGAAACTAGCACCACAACGAATACTTTTTGCAATTCAAGAGGCTTATGAAGAAGAAATCAATCGGTTATGCAGTCAAGGCATTCTAGTGCCTGTAGAATATTCCGACTGGGCTACTCCGACAGTGCCTGTCGTTAAGAAAGATATGGCTCAATCCGGATCTATGGAGACTACAAATCAACCTTAAATCGGGCAATCAAACCGCACAATCACCAAATTCCAGCAGTCAGCACACATCGAAGGGGGATCAATTTTTGCTAAGATAGACTTGGCACAAGCATACCAGCAATTGGAAGTCGACGAACGCTCAGCGTTACTGCAAACAATAACTACGCACAAGGGTGCTTTTAAGGTGACCAGGCTTCAATTTGGTATCTCCTCCGCACCGCGAATATTCCAAAACTGCATTGAAAAAATACTGCAGAACATTCAAGGAGTCTTGCCATACTTCGACGACATCATCGTCATGGGGAAGTCTGAAGAGGAGCTGGCAGTAAGATTGAATGAGGTGTTACTCCGGTTCAACAAGGCTGGACTCCGGCTACGAATTTGGTGTACCATCAGTGGAGTTTTTGGGCTTCAAAATTGACGCCTTGGGCGTTCGACCGTCTGCTGAAAAGGTCAATGCGATTCACAACGCTCCATCACCGAAGGACAAAAAACAGTTGCAGTCATTTTTAGGGTTGATAAACTTTTACCATGCTTTCCTGCCACATAAAGCCACCATAGCAGAACCACTTCACCGTCAATTGGATAAAAATGCTCACTGGGAATGGAAGCAACACCATGAAGAGGCTTTTAATAGACTTAAGAAGATTATCACATCAGATGACGTGTTGATGCGCTATGATGAAAAACTGCCAGTGGTACTTACATGCGACGCATCACCCTATGGTCTCGGAGCAGTGCTCAGTCACCAGTTAGCAGATGGGACCGAAAAACCCATTCCTTTTTACTCAAAAACGCTCTCGAAGCCAGAGCGGAACTACGCTCAAATTGTCCGAGAAGCAGTGGCTCTTGTCGCAGGAGTTAAAAAATTCCACAATTATCTATACGGACGCTCATTCACACTGTTCACCGATCATCGCCCACTATTGGGGATCTTTACCACAAATAAGTCAGTCCCCAACGTAATATCGTTCCAAATGCTTCGCTGCTCTATATTTCTGAATGCCTACAACATCGTGCTGGAATTAAAATTGGCAACGCAGATTTCCTGAGTCGTTGCCCAATATCCACCAAAACGGAGTCGACATCCGAAGAGGTTCTCATGAACGAAGTAGCAGCAGTACCGGTCATAAGCGCCCAGTCATTAGCATCTCAAACCTCGAAGGATCGACAACTTTCCAAAATTTTGAAAAATGAAAAATTGACCGTTCAAGCGAGTTGTACCCATATTATTCCCGTCGAGATGAGCTTTCGGCTAACAGAGGAGTCCTTGTTTGGGGAAATCGTGCTGTCATTCCCCCACCGGCTAGAGAAAAGATATTAAATGCTTTACATGCGCCACATCCTAGGATAGTCAAAATGAAGGCAATAGCGCGGAGTTATGTGTGGTGGCCTAATATTGACGCGGAAATCGAACTCGTGGTTAAGAGATGCACACCATGTTAGCAGAATCGAAATGAACAACCACACACAGCAGTACACCTTTGGGAATCATCTAAACGTCCGTAGTCACGTCTACATGTCGATTTCGCTGGGCCCATCCAAGGCAAAACATTTTACTTGGTCGTCGACTCTTATTCAAAGTGGCTTGAGGTCGTCGTAGTCAATTCAACATCATCAGCTGCAGCAATTAAGTTTCTTCGTCAGCTCTTCGCCACTCATGGACTACCTGATGAACTAGTTTCGGACAACGGGACAGCATTCACCTCAGATGAATTCAAGGTCTTCATAGATAACAAGTTAATCCGACACATTCGATCGGCCCCTTTTCATCCAGCTACGAATGGTCAGACAGAACGAATGGTACAAAGCACTAAGAACTTTTTGAAGAAGTTGACTCACAACTCAAATATCGATTTAGGGTGGTCAAGATATTTGTTCAACCAGCATATAACCCCACATTCCACTACAAATCGTTGGCCCACAGAGCTCTTACTCAATCGCGAACTCAAGACATACTTTGATAAAATACAACCACAAGAAAAAACCTTCAATAAGGTCGCTGAACCCACTAACACTAAATGTTTCGTTGCAGATAGTCCAGTTTTGGTTCGAAATTATTCCACTGGACCAAAGTGGATAGAAGGCCTGGTGTCTGATCAAAATGGTCCCATTTCCTGTAGCGTCCGGCTAAACGACTCTTGAGTAGTCAAGCGCCATCAAGATCAACTACGAAGTCGCGTGATGGTACCATCACCCGACGTTTCTGTTGAGGAGGCCCCATCGGCTGATGGTTCTAGAGCCAGCAAACTATCGTCATCGGTAAAAACGGAACAAGCTACTTTACCAGCTGCTTCCCCCGTTTCATCATCATCACAGCTGGTATCTAAGACAGCGGACCAAGCAGCTACATCACCCCGCAGATCTGAACGCTAACGACAGCCTCCAGAATTTTAAATCGCATCTAGGTTTTAAGGAGTGTCATGTATGCGGACACACGCATCATCAGTCAACGCCCATGCCTCGGCCCGACAACATCACTTGTGTATCACCTTTTAGTTAATAAACATTTATACCTTTAGAGTGCATTCTTGTCTTTGTTCTTGTGCATATTCAATACTTCTCTAAAATGATTCTCACTCTAACCTTTAAGAGAATTTTTTTCATTGTGGGTCTTTCACTATTTCTTAGATTCGCTTTGTTTTAAGAAGATCCAAACCAGAGTTTATCTAATAATGAGTGGGTATTTGCACGGTGCCCCAGCGTATATTCGTCAAGAATGTGCTTTAGCTCTTTATGTACATTGTAGCGTACCATCTCTAAACTTTGGTATTGCTGATTCGTGTTAACAAGCAGAAGTGCGAAATTGCGTTGGGATCGCGCAGTCTGTTGGTTCCTTCTTTAGACCACTGTGCAGTGCTAAACGCACTGCTGCTTTGAATGGTATAATTCGGATGCTATTACCCGCTGGAAATAAAAAAAAACCCCTTTGTAAAACACGGAGGGTTCACAAGCATGAAACAGTTATAAGATTTAAGGAAATTCATCAAGCTATTGTCAATGCACTCGAAGAACTCCAAACTAGCCACAGTAAAGAGACATCGAAGCAAGCTGTTCAAATGCTTAAGACACTTCGATCTTCCAATTTTTTTATGTGCCAAGTGGTTCTTCAAAAAGTCATAAGTTTCGCTATAAAAACAACTGCAAACAGTGTATACTGGCAGCAATATCTAACCTAACCTAACCTAACCAAGATAAAAATTATTGTTATTATTTTTTAGATGACATTATATAAAACAGCGTACTATTTGTTAAAAAAACATATAGTTCCTTTTTAAAAAAAAATTATTTATAATAAAGTTGAATGCAAGTAATAGCGGGTTATTTTTTATAGGGAACCCGGAAGCCGGAACTAATGTACTCAATGCTCACTCATCAATTATTTAAATTAAACTGCATTAAAAATAAAAACAAATACCTGAAGAATTTAGCGGAGGGATCTCGGATTACTAACATATAATTTGTATAATTACGCTCAAATTAAAGTAAAAAAAGCTCACTAATTAGCTTACTCACCACCAGAGGAAAGGGATATTCAATACAATCCAGGGGTGAACGCAGGGGGGGGGGGTTGAAAAAATATATTAATTATGAACGAACAATTTGTTTTTAATATTTTTATGTTTTTTTTATACTTTGTGTTGATTTCTATAAGTACATTGCTAGGATTAGTTCAAACAAATATTATGGGTGTGAAAGTAGCTCTGTCCGGCTTTCTATGTTACCATCTCCCGCCCAAGCTATAGAACCGATTTAAAAGAGATTTTATACAGAGATGATCCCCATCATCAAATCATTTCAGTTTTCATACAGTTTTTTTCATTTTATCACTTCACGAACCAACTCTAAGCGATTCCGGATCTAAAAAGTACTAAAACGTTCTAAATGATAAATTCTGACAGTTTTCTCTCATTTAAATTGGATTCCAATTGGATTTTTCATCGTTTGAATTTTGCGGCCATTTTTCATAATTGAATTTTTCACCGACTCATACGGCAATGAAAAGAAATTTATCATATTGTAACGTGCGCTTAGTTCGCAAAAATAAAACTCTACCTTTCAATTTAATTCTACCACTTTATTCAGTATCTACTTTCGATATACACTTTATTGAACTCAACTCGACTTTTGGACTATCACTTGTATTTACTCTTAACTTTATCACTCTATAAAAAAAAAACTGCCCTCTCATTGCCTCGGGCGGGCTATTTATACCGAATGACATTTCATCTAGAACTCTCCAGTTACTTCTACATGTTCTCCACATTTGCTGTCAAGCATCTCTACACTCACACACACTGGCTTACAAGCAACGCCTGTCATTTATACCATTCCATTATAGTGTTGCCAGTTGTGTTTTCGGTTGAACGTTTTTCGATTAGGAAATTGGTATAAAATGTTGGGTTCACGTTACACTGCCCCCTCCTTAGGATTGTTCGTCCCGAATAATTCCATCTGCAGCCTCGCCACTATATCGATGCAGCCTGTCACAATGAACTACTTTTAACTTGCCTCTTAGTCCTCTTTGAATGCGGTAAACCACGTCGTTAATCCTCGTGACTACAGTATAAGGACCTTCCCAGTTTTGCTGAAGTTTCGGTGACAATCCCTTTTGACGATGAGGATTATAAAGCCACACACGATCTCCTGCTTGGAATCCTGACGTTGTCGCTTTTGTGTCGTACCGTGTCTTCATCCGGTCACTGTAGGTTTTCATCCGTTCCCTTGTTCTTTAATGGATGTCAGCGAGTCTCTCCTTGAGGTCGTCCACATACTCGTTTGTGTCCTGTGGCTCCTCTGTGGGGCATCCAAATTTAAGTTCACTGGGCAGCCGCATGGTTTTCCCGAACAGGATGTCAGATGGTGTTTGTCCTGTCGAGCTATGTACTGCACTTCTATAGGCCATCCGGAATAGCGGTACGTGCCTATCCCAGTCTCTTTGGTAGTCGCCTACGACCTTGGTGAGGTGTTCTTTCAAGGTCCGGTTGAATCTTTCAACCATCCCATCAGATTGTGGATGAAGCGGTGTGGTTCTCGTTTTCTTAATGCCAAGTAGTCCGCACACTCCTTGGAAGATGTTTGACTCAAAGTTCCTCCCTTGGTCGGAATGGAGTTCCATAGGCACGCCAAACCTACTCACCCAGTTAAACACAATCTGGTCGACCACCGTTTTGGCTTCTTGATTTGGGATGGCATACGCCTCAGGCCACTTGCTAAAATAGTCCATTACAACCAGAATGTATTTGTTTCCAGCGTTGGTCTCTGGAAAAGGCCCAGCCACATCTACTGCAATCCTCTCAAAAGGCGATCCAACGTTGTACTGATGCATCTTACCTTGAATCTTCCTACCAGGTCCTTTGGTTGCAGCACACTTGTCACATGTTCGGCACCACTTCTCCACGTCATCTCTAGCATGTAACCAGTAGAACCGATGTCGCACCTTCTCCAGTGTTTTGTTTACCCCCAGGTGGCCTCCAGAAGGTCCGTCATGCATTTCCTGAAGAACTTCACTGACTTTCGATTGCGGTACGATCAGCTGCATCACATATGACTTACCGTCAGCGGATTCCCATCTTTGCCTGAGGACACCTTCTTGCACATATAGTGAGTCCCACTGTGCCCAATAGGCTTTGAGAACTGGACTCCTGTCAGAAATGTCTCCCCATTCAGGTTTCTCTTCATTTTCTTTCCATGCGAGAATGGGTTCGATATCTGGATCCTCCTGTTGAGCAGTCCTCACTTCCTCATTGCTCCATCCGCTTATGGGGTCAGCTCTTAGTCGCTGAGCGGTAATGATTTCTTTGTCTTCTTGCCGCTTGCAATGCTTGCAATCCACTTTGCAAGGTCTTCGTGATAATGCATCGGCGTTTGAGTGCAGCTTTCCTCTGCGGTGTTGGATCTGGTAGTCATAGGTCTGCAATCTTTCTATCCACCTTGCGACTTGACCTTCTGGATTTTTGAAGTTCAACAGCCAGCTCAGAGCACCGTGGTCTGTCCGCAGAAGGAATTTCTGTCCATAGATGTACTTATGGAAGTGCTTTGTTGCCAAGATAAGAGCTAGCAGTTCCCTTCTGGTCACACAGTAGTTTCTTTCGGGCTTCGAGAGGACCTTGCTGTAGTATGCCACCACTTTCTCTTCGCCATCATACACTTGGGATAGTACCGCCCCGATTCCAACGTTGCTTGCATCTGCGTCGACGATGAATGTTTTGCCAGGTGTTGGATGTGCCAGCACTGGAGCGTTACAGAGGCGGTATTTGAGTTCCTGAAAAGATTTCTCACACTCACCTGACCATTTAAACTGCTTCCCTTTTTCGGTGAGCTGATGCAATCTCTTTGCAACTCCAGCAAAGTTCTTAACAAAACGTCGGTAATATGTGGCTAGGCCAACAAAGCTTCGGAGTTGATGTATGTCCTGTGGTGTTTGCCAATTTTTCACGGAGTCAACTTTTTCAGGATCGGTTTTCACTCCTTGGGATGAAATGATGTGTCCCAAATACTTGACTTCGGTTTTGAAAAGTGCACATTTTTCTGGATTCAGTTTAAGGTTAGCCTCTCGAAGTCTCTGAAACACGGCTTTAAGGTTCTTACAATGTTGGTCAAATGTTTTCCCGTAAACAATGACATTGTCCAAGTAGACTAGGCAAGCTTTCCACGTCAGTCCTTGAAGAACGCACTCCATCAAACGCTCGAATGTTGCCGGAGCGTTGCATAGCCCAAACGGCATAACCTTAAACTGCCAGAGCCCATTACCTGTAGAAAATGCCGTCTTTTCCCGATCATCAGGGTGGATGTCAACTTGCCAATATCCACTCTTCAAGTCCAGCGTCGAGAACCACTGCGCTCCCTCCATGGCATCCAGGGTATCACTGATTCTCGGCAGGGGATAGCTGTCCTTCTTAGTTACATCATTCAGCCTTCGGTAGTCCACACAAAAACGAGTGCTTCCGTCTTTCTTTTTCACTAGCACCACTGGTGACGCCCAAGGACTTTTGGAATTTTCGATAAGACCGTCCTTTTTCATTGCTGTTATCATTTCCTCAACCTCACCTTGTTTGGCCAGTGGAAGACGTCTTGCGGGTTGACGAATCGGTCTTGCATCTCCTGTGTTGATGCGATGCTGCACCAACTGTGTCCTACCATATTGCCCCTTTGCCGATCCCGATGCGAAGATGTCAGTGTACTCTTGTAGGAGACTTTCAGCCATCCTTGTTTGTTGGTGATCAAGGTTGGATGAATTCAGTATTTTAGCTCTGATGGTTTCGAGCTCCTCCGGAGTTATAGTTTTTCTCGGAGCTTCGTCTGTGATCTTCGTAATTGCTGCAACCGATTCGCAACGTCCAACGACTTCTCCTTTCTTCAACTTTACATCGTACGGTCTGGTGTTTAGTAATCGTACGGGGACCATTTTGTTTTTCGGTGCTACCAGTGTTTTCCCAATGATGACGCTTTGGGAGGAACACTCTGGGTCTGGTTCCACCATGAGGTATCGAAGGCTTCCAAACTCACCCTCCAGTTTCGTCCAAACGAACACTTCAGAAGAAGGAGGCAGAATAAGATCTTCCCTGATGACAGTTCTCAGTGTCGACGTACTTTCGTTCGAATAAGTCATTGGAAGTTCCTTATTTTGGTACTTCAAAACCTGATTACCGATGTCCAAAATAACTCCGTGCTGTTTCATAAAGTCGATTCCAATGATGCACTCGTCACATATATCTGCCACCAGGAATTGATGAGTAAACACTAGGTCGGCCAGTCGGATCTTAAGACACACTTCTCCATATACTCTTGCTGCTTCTCCCGTTGCGGTTCTTAGACGGTAGCTTTTGGTGTTATGAAGCCACGTCGTCTTTACCAGGTCTCGACGTACTATGGAGGCTAAGGCACCGGTGTCGATGGTAGCCACATGTTTGTTCCCGTTAATAGTAGTCTCCACAGTCAGACTTTTGTTGTCTCGTTTGGTCTGAGAGACCTGGATGGTGGTTCTGGGGCCATCGATACAAGAAACCAGCCTCTGCCCCTCGAAGTTGGTTCTTACGGGCTGATAGGCAACGCTGGTGTTGTTGTTACCTTGCTCTGGGTTGGATCTCTTGCTTCCACAATGTTGACAACCTGCTTTGTTTGGTGGTAGTCGGCATTGACGCTGTAAGTGCCCGGTCTTGTTGCAGTTCCAACATCTTGCTAGTCCGCTCCGGTTCTTTTGTATTTAAGCTCTTTGGCACGAGCATTCTTCGACTATGGCCTCTCTTAGTCGATGTACTCCCTGAGAAGCCTGTTCTGCTGTTTCAATTGTCAATGCGAATGCTAAAGTTTCGGAAAGAGTACGTGTTCTAGCAGTTCGCACAGACCTCTGAAGATGTATATCGGAAATGGCACGAACGAAGGACTCAACAGCGAGCTGGTTGATGATTTCTTCTCCTGCATCCGGGTATGCCAGGTGAACCAGTCTTTCGACGTCTGCTTGGAGCTGCTGTAGACTTTCACCCCTTTTCTGGACTCTGTTATTGAGTTGGACTCGGAAGACTTCTTTCAAGTGGCTATCTCCAATAGTTTATCTATAGCTGCCACGAGAGAACTGAAATCGCCGCTCTTACCAGCTGGAACTGTTTGAAGTAATTCAGCTGCTGGTCCTCTAAGAGCAAGAGTCAGTGCAATGTACTTGTCTTCGTCATCCCAGCCATTTGTTGTCGCGGCTGCCTCAAATTGTCTCTTGTAGACTGGCCAAGAAGACTGTCCATCAAATGTTGGGGGTTTCATCTCCTTTTTCCTTGCAAACTCTCCAGCAGATTCTCGAATTTTTATTTTCCGGATCTGGTCTAATTCCTTGGTGAGAACATCACATCGACTTTCTACGCCTTCGAAACGATTCTCTACAACAGAAAGCTGTTTTTCCACACCTTCAACTCGTTCGTCAAGGGCACATACATTTTTCTCAATATTACCCAATTTTCCTTCTAGAATGTTTTTCTGACCCTCCAAAACATTCTGTTGCGCCTCAAGTCTTTCGAGAATATTCTGTTGTTCTTTCTTTTGTTCGTTTCGTTGCTCTTCCAGATTCTTTTGTTGTACTTCGAGTCTTTCGAGAACATTCTGCTGTTCCTTCTTTTGTTCGTTTCGTTGTTCTTCAATCAGCTTCTTTTGTTCGTTTCGTTGTTCTTCAATCAGCTTCTTTTGCTCGTTTCGTTGTGCTTCAAGTTGTTCGAGAACATTCAGCTGTTCCTTCTTTTGATCGTTTCGTTGCTCTTCCAGACGTCCGAGAATATTTTGCTGTTGCTCTTCAATCATTTTCTTTTGTTCGTTTCTTTGTTCTAATAAAAGCTTCATTATACTAGAAAAATCTACATTTTCACTTACTTCCTCTTCTTCCACTTCTGTTTCAAAAACAAAAGTGTTCACGTCTTCCCCTTGCTGTTCCAAATAGTTACGCAAGCGCAGGACGAGCTCATTTTTCGATCCCGCTCTAGAAAGATTTCGCTTACCTAACTCACTTTTAAGCTCAATGCAAGTGAGCTTTTCTAACAACTTACCCATTTTCACTGTTATATATAATTATTATTTTCTTTTTACTTTTTTTTTTTACACTTTACTAGTCAAATAAGTTTTATTTACACTTCTGACACCAATGTAACGTGCGCTTAGTTCGCAAAAATAAAACTCTACCTTTCAATTTAATTCTACCACTTTATTCAGTATCTACTTTCGATATACACTTTATTGAACTCAACTCGACTTTTGGACTATCACTTGTATTTACTCTTAACTTTATCACTCTATAAAAAAAAAACTGCCCTCTCATTGCCTCGGGCGGGCTATTTATACCGAATGACATTTCATCTAGAACTCTCCAGTTACTTCTACATGTTCTCCACATTTGCTGTCAAGCATCTCTACACTCACACACACTGGCTTACAAGCAACGCCTGTCATTTATACCATTCCATTATAATGTTGCCAGTTGTGTTTTCGGTTGAACGTTTTTCGATTAGGAAATTGGTATAAAATGTTGGGTTCACGTTACAATATGAAAAAAAATTGGCATTTGAGGTTGGATTTTCACTAATCGAGAATCGAATTTTCGGTGAAGCTGTGATAAATGTTTTCACTTCACAGCTTCACAGATCGGGAATTGACCCCCTGGTGGCAGTTCAGATTTCCTCAGTCGGCAGGCCCTTGTGGCTGCAGAACAGTTTCATATATCGCTATCAGTTTGTTGAAATCTAGGCTGCGAATAGTTTTGCAATAAAAGATATGTCAACAAAGCAGTGCATGCTTTTTGTGAGGCAAGTTTCGGTGCTACTGTCTTGTTTTGATCCTTTAAAGTCAAAAAAAGATTCTTCCTGCAGCTTTAAGCAAGTAAGTTATTAATTCAAGAATTACCTGATGACATAAAAAATGGAATCCGAAATCTACCAGACAATACTCTATCTCGTAAGGATTGAAGTGTTGAGCCATCAAATGGTAGAGCACCACACACTAAGACGTACAAGACAACTCCCAGTGACTGTAAAAAAAGAATTTTAATTGTTAGTATGGTTTTCCATAAAACAAAATAAGTTAAAGTTAAGAGATATTTAATTGGTGTCAATTTATTGTAAAATTGATATACACATGTATTTACATTATATCATAATTGTTTGCCAGCTTGATTGTCACCATACGTCCAATTTTTTTTTTTTAATTGCTCATCTTCGCTGGTCAATTAATAATGCAGTTCATAAGAGTGAATTCACCTCCGTTTTTACAGGTCATTGAATAAATGTATGCAGAATTCAAAAACTTTTGTTTCTGAAAAACATGTCTCTAATTTTGATGCATTGAATTTCTATGTCAGCCAGCAAATTGGACCTAATACTTGCAAACATGAAAAAATATTCAATATTATTATTCATTATATTCAAATTCCTCTGTGAGGGAAATATTCACAAAAGTGGTACACTATTACTTTAGTAGATAATCGTACACTTTAATTAAAGTTAGTCTTGTTTTAGTATAGTCGGTTTTTGAGGGCTTTTGGACAGTAAAAATGAAACATACAATTTATTATGCAAATGAAGAGCGAAACAACGTTTGATAATATACTTACCGGTTTTTTTATATCTCTTCTGTCAGACTTAGTGTTTGTTTTTGGCAAAAGCAACGGACACATTAATTTTCAATTGTGATAGAAAGTATCTTAGAGCCAAAATTATATATATGTATCTACATACCTAATGTAAAAAATTATTTTGCTGCAAGTATATTCAGCTATATTTCAAATAATAATAATTTATGTATTAAAACAGAAATAAGCTTTTTGAAAATTGATTGGTAAATCTTGTGCTTTTTGATAGCAAAATATTTGCACGTTTTAAATTTTATTTTAAACTGTTGAAAATAAGTCAAATAAAAAAAGTGACTTTTCTGTGTTGTTATTTAATTTCATTCACTGTTTAAGGGCACTGTCGCACCTGGAGGGTAGAAAAAAAAAACGATTTTTCGTGAATTTTTTGTAGAAAAATATGATATAGTTTTAAACAAAATTTAGTACACATATTAATACATTTACAATACAATATTTTGTAAAACTTCCCACAGCAAAATATTTATTACAACTGAACTTACATATAAATAAGTATGGACATTAGGGTGGGCCTTATTAAGGGCTAATCTATAAAAAAAAATACATGCCAAGTTATAGCTCTTTTTTTTAATTTTATCCCGACCCTCCCCGAAAGCCAAAGTTTTAAATGGAAATAACACGGGAAAAGTTCTGTTGATTTTTTGAAATTTTTCTTATCATGAAGTAATGAACACAATTTTAACCCGACCGCGACCCCCCGACAGCCAAAACTTTAAATGTAAAGCTCGTTTCTCACCTTTGCATCACTTTTTGACAATTTAAAAAAAGCCTAACTGGTGTAACTTGACCTGTGTTAAATTCGATGTCTCTGTCAATACTGATGGTAGAGGCCTAATCTAATACTTAATTTTTTGAAGAAATAACAACCTTTAAGACTATATTTAAGTTGAGCTTCCATAGGTTTAATATTGCCAGATTTTCAATTTTAAGTGGTGTTCAAATTTTCTTTCCGAAACAAAGTTTTGCCTTTAAGGTAATTTTTTTGCATAAAATGCCTGTTAAACATAGAGTTTCCTTTTTTTGAACAGATGAAAAAAAAAACAATAAAAAAGACTCAGTAATAAGTGCACTCAAAAGCCCTTACATTTTATGATACTTGCAAATATACAAAAAGGGTAAAATTAAAAAAAAAAATTAGCTTTGAGGTTTGTTTGAATAAAACAATAATATGGGCACTTTTAGTAGTTCTTTTATGTATTTTATACAATTATAACAAGTGCTCAAAGTGCCTTCGCAGACATTTTTTTCAAATATGAGTTTTGCAATGGAAATTCAAGTAGAGCACAACGAAAGTACCACGAACTTTATGCTTACTGAAAATCTGGCAACCCTAAGCCTATAGGAGTCTTATTTAAATACAGTTTCAAAGATTACAAGACTACAAGTAAGACAAGAGTTATCGAGAGCAAACACATACAATGATATTCAAAAACTGGCTCTTTCATGCATTCAAACCGAAGGAGGACATTTTAAGCAATTGTTATAATTGTATTTGTATAAAATGCATAAAAAACTTGTTTCAGAAAATGAAACCAAACCGGGATTTTTATCAAGAGATGTTTACTGTATAAAGTATTCAGAGCAAGTGACAATAGATAATGACAGCAAATTAAAAAAGTAAAGTTACATTTGAGTACATAGGTTCTGTTGAGCAAAAGAGAATGAAATGCTTATAATTTCAAGCTACAAAATTCTTATTTTTTTTTTGATTTTATCTTCTTGAATGAGCTTTTGAACAAAATGGTAGCGTATGTCGATATGTTTCGTTCGTTGATGAAGCACGGGGTTCCTTGCAAGCTGCTGAGCACCTACACGTATATTGTCTTTAAGGAGAACAATATGATTATTATGCATTTTAATGTCTAAGTCAGTTAGCAAATTTCTAAAATAAACTGCCTCTTTTCTGGCTTGAGACAAGGCTATATACTCAAAATGTGTACTACTGAGTGCAACGGAAGTCTGCTTTTTTGACTCCCAGGAAATTGCCGCGTTTGCTTGTATAAATACGTAGCCCGTATAAGACTTCCTGTCATTGACGGTACCCGCCCAATCTGCGTCTACGTACCCTTCGATATCTTTAGAAATCTTTGTGTAGTTGAACTGAAAGTTAGATGTTGTTTCTAAATACCGTAATAAATCCTTTAGGGCAACATCATGTTCTGCATGTGGATCAGTGTTGTACTGCGCAAGTCTGCTTACTGTGTGAGTAATATCAAGACACGTGCACACAGCTTAGTATAAAAGCGCTCCAACAAGCGATTGGTAGGAACCGGACTATTCTTGGTCGACCAAGGCCTCTTACATAGTCAACGTTTTGACCCTCCTCTGAATCCTGTTCATCACTTTGTTTTTCATACGGCTGTTCTGCTAACGCATTAGGTTGATGATCCACAACATCACTTGTGAGGAGCTCACATTCGCTAGATGAAGGATTGAATTTAAAGTTCTCAAAAAATATGACATTTCTCTACTCTTTTCAATTTTTCGCGTTTTGGGATCGAATAGACGATAAGCTTTTGAGTAGTCAGAGTACCCGACCATAATGAACTCCTTCCCCTTAGCAGAAAACTTAGATCGACCTGGCTTCTTATCTAAGACCACCGTCTTGGATCCAAAAACCTTAAAAAAAGAGATATAATAGGCTTTTTACCTGACCAAAGTTCATGAGGGGTAAGCATACCAGGGGTATTTGTGGGCGATATATTCCTTAAGTATGCAGCTGTTTTAATGGCTTCCGCCCACAAAAACTAGGAATGATCTGAAGAGACTAGCAAGCACCTTGCCATCTCTACTAAAGTGCGATTGGCTCTCTCTGCCACACCGTTTTGTTGAGGAGTGTACGCTACGCGAAGCTGCCTCTGGATTCCACACTCTCTTAAAAAATCACTGAACGCGTTGTTCAAATATTCTGCGCCGTTGTCGCTCCGAAGTGTTTTTGTCTAACACTCGGTCTCTAGTTCTGCCATTGCACAGTGGTTTCCCTCTCGAACAAAGGCGGACATAATTACTTACTCACTTGATACCATATAAAAACTATTTTTCCTAATATGATTTGGGCTCTCTACGACTACGACACTGCCATCAGTTTTGATGGATCTCAATGTCTTGAGATAAGTGCGGTAAAAGGGTTCAAGATCAGTTTACTTCAGTTTAGCTATTGGGACTAGAAAGAATCCTGTAATAAGTATGTTTCTACATTTACCGAAATATAATGGTTTACTCTTAATATGTTTACATAACATAACAGTATGCTCGTACTATATTGTGCAAAAATTAAACTCTTAGCAAAACACAGAAACAGCTAGCTATCCAAGAATTCAAAAAAAGTTTAATTTTTTTTTAAACAAGACTTTTCAAAAAGTGTTTTGTGTACAAAATATGGGCTTAGGCATATACATATAATTATGTACATTGGTAGGTACGTATAAATTTTTCAAAAACTAACTTTGAAACTTAGTGACAAGACAAGTTTCTTATTCTAGTATAGTACAATAAGAAATTTAAAGAGCTTTGTAAAACCAAAAAAAAAAAAGAATACGCGGTATGCAACCAACAAAATTGGCTTCCTGTAAAAATTCGGGTGAGTTTTGGAAACAGGCAAGTTTTGTTGAGTTTTGGAAAGCAATTCACCATCCACACAGAACTCTCGACAAATGTACTGGTATCCCATTTCAATGCTCTTTTGAATCCTGAAAGAATGCCAACTATGTGGCACTTTGCAACACCGGGATTCATAGTTGACTCTTTGGACGCTGCATTTACAGTTAGCGAGTTGGAAGAAACTCTTGTTACCCTTAAAGATGGGAAAGCAGCTGGCTCAAATGGTATTCCAGTGGAATTTCTTAAGTATGGAACTGCCTTGCTTAAAGAACATCTTTCATCAC
Source organism: Melanostoma mellinum (assembly GCA_914767635.1). Lineage (NCBI taxonomy): Eukaryota > Metazoa > Arthropoda > Insecta > Diptera > Syrphidae > Melanostoma > Melanostoma mellinum. The sequence continues at coordinate 99,278,264 of OU612059.1, forward strand.
TATTCAACGCAGTTTTGGAAGGTGATCTTTCCCCTAATGAACTTCGTGATGCCATAATATTCCCAATCCACAAGAAAGGATCACTATTGGATGCAGCAAACTACAGAGGGATTTCCTTTTTAAATGCATCTTACAAGATACTAACAACGATGTTGCATAAGCGTCTCGTTTATTGGATTGAGACCGGTAACTTGCTGAAAGAGTTCCAATCTGGTTTCAGACCAGGATATTCAGCTATAGACAGCATTTTTGTTTTCAAGAGCTTGGCAGAGCACTTTTTGAAACAAAAGAAAAAACTTTATTTTTTTTTATAGACTTTAAAGCGGTTCACTGTTTTATAAGCTGTATAGTCTTGGGGTTTCATTGAAGTTTGGACGTGTTTTGGAAAACTTATACAGAGGAACCAGGTCGGCAGTATGGACAGGCAAAGAGCTATCGGAGTGGTTTGAAACCGCATCGGGAGTGCGACATGGTTGTACATTAAGCCCTACCCTGTTTGCACTCTCCATAGATGACCTTCTTGACTACTTGCCTGGTGGAGTAGATTTCGCTGGAATAAAAATTAAGGCACTGTTGTTCGCAGACGATATAGTCATGTTTGCGTATTCTCCGGAAACCCTGCAGCTCATGATTAATAAAGTTTATCTGTATTGCCAGCTATGGAATTTAACAGTCAACATCGATAAGTCGAAGGTTATGATCATTAAGAGTGGTGGTGCACGCAATGCATCAAATGAAAAATTGAATTTTAATGGCGGAAATATTGAATGTGTACGCGACTACAAATACCTTGGTAATACTGTAACAAATAATTTTAATATAGAGAAACACTTTAAGGAGAAACTGGTTAAGGCGAAAACTGCTATTAATTGGACATGGAAACAATGCTTCATGAATAAGTTTATTGCGCACAGTATCAAATTTAAGGTTTTTGAAGCAGTAGCTGAGAACATACTTTTATATGGATCACAGGTATGGGGATGCAAAAAGTACAACTCGGTTGAAAAACTCCTCACGCATTTCATCAAAAGAATATTTCGTCTACCGCAGAATACACCGAATTACGTCATCATATTGGAAACTGGTCTCTCACCTTTTTTTTATAAAAACATTGAAGTTACAAGCTGACTTCTTTCTTAAAATTCTTAAAATGAACGATTCTCGTGTCGTGAAAAGAGTGGCCATAAAAGCGATACAAGACCAAAACAGTTGGTACCGTGAGTAGCAAGACTTAGCTGAAGGATGCCAAATAGATTTAAGTATATAGTCTAAGAGCTGGAAGCAAATTTTTGGAGTGGAGTGATAACCAAAAATATTGCACATGTATATGTAGATACACGCACCAATATATCAGATTCAACCGTCTGGCAGGTTTCTTTTTCAGCCGTGGGCGGGGGTGGGCGTTCGAAAATGGTAATTTTTCAGATTTTGAGGGCGAAGTGATAACCACATAAATGATACATCAAAAAATCAGAAAAATTCCCCTGGTTACAAAAAACTCGGTCCCAGACGATTTGGTTTCAGCCTACTGCTTGCCAGACGCATTTTAACAATTTTCAAGTGCATTTTTCAGCTTAAGGCTCTTATAACTTTTTTCATATTACATTTAACCAAGAAAATGGTACGCCAAAAAATAAGAAAATTTACCCTGATTTCAAAAAAGTGTGTCTTAGGCGGTTTGGTTTCAGTCTACTGTTTGCCAGACGCACTTTAACATTTTTTTAAACGGATTTTTCAACTTAAAGTACTAATAACTTTTTTCTTATCACATGTAACTAAGAAAATGGTACGCCAAAAAATCACAAAAGTTCCCCCGATTACAAAAAAGTGTGTCCAAAAGGATTTGGTTTCAGCCTTCCGTTTGCCAGACGCATTTCAACATTTTTCAAATGCATTTTTCAATTTAGCTGATAACTTTTTTCTTATCACATTTAACAAAGAAAGTGGTACGTCAAAAGATCAGAAAAATTCCCCTTATTACAAAAAACTCAGTCTCAGAAGATTTGGTTTCAGCCTTCTGCGTGCCAGACGCATTTTAACATTTTTAAGTGCATTTTCAGCTTAAAGCACTAATAACTTTTTCCCCATTACAAAAAACCAGGAAAGTGGTATGCCAAAAAATAAGAAAAGTTACCCTGATTTCAAAAAAGTGTGTCCCAGACGATTTGGTCTCAGTCTACTGCTTGCCAGACGCTCTTTAACATTTTAGTAAAATGCATTTTTATACTTAAAGTACTGATAACTTTTTTCCTATCATTATAACCAAGAAAGTGGTATGCCAAAACATCAGAAAAGTTTCGCTGATTAGAAAAAAGTCGGTCCAAGACGGTTTGGTTTTAGCCTTCTCCATGCCAGACGCATTTTAGCTTAAGCATGTTTATCAAATTCAATGAAAATCAAAAATTTCATTTAAATGAAATACTATAAGCAATTATTTATTGAATTTGATAAACATTCTTAAGCTAAAATGCGTCTGGCATGGAGAAGGCTGACACCAAATCGTCTGATACCGACTTTTTTGTAATCAGAATAAATTTTCTGATGTTTTGACATACCACTTTCTTGGTTATATGTAATGGGAAAAAAGATAGCAGTACTTTAAGTTGAAAAATGCATTTTACTAAAATGTTAAAGAGCGTCTGGCAAGCAGTAAACTGAAACCAAATCGTTTAAAGCGCAGTTTTTTGAAATTAGGGTAACTTTTTTTTTTTTTTTGTGAACCACTTTCTTGGTTATTTGTAATGGGGAAAAAGTTATTAGTGCTTTAAGCTGAAAATGCACTTAAAAATGTTAAAATGCGTCTGGCGAGCAGTAGGCTGAAACCACATCGTCTGAGACCGACTTTTTTGTAATTAGGGGAATTTTTCTGATGTTTTGGCGAACCACTTTCTTGGTTACATGTGAAAAGAAAAAAGTTATCAGCTAATTTGAAAAATGCATTTGAAAAATGTTGAAATGCGTCTGTCAAGCAGAAGGCTGAAACGAAATTCTTTTGAAAACACTTATTTGTAGTCGGGGAACTTTTGTGATGTTTTGGCGTACCATTTTCTTGGTTACATGTGATAAGAAAAAAGTTATCAATGCTTTAAGTTGAAAAGTGCGTTTAAAAAAATGTTAAAGTGCGTCTGGCAAGCAGTAGGCTGAAACTAAATCATCTGAAATACACTTTTTTGAAATCAGGGTAAATTTTCTTATTTTTTGGCGTACCACTTTCTTGGTTATATGTAATAGGGAAAAAGTTATAAATGCTTAAAGCTGAAAAATGCACTTGAAAAGTGTTAAAATGCGTCTGGCAAGCAGTAGGCTGAAACCAAATCGTCTGGGACCGAGTTTTTTGTAATCAGGGGATTTTTTCTGATTTTTTGATGTATCATTTATGTGGTTATCACTTCGACCTCAAAATCTGAAAAATTACCATTTTCGAACGCCCACCCCCGCCCACGGCTGAAAAAGAAACCTGCCAGACGGTTGAATCTGATATAATGGTGCGTGTATCTACACATACATGTGCAATATTTTTGGTTATCACTCCACTCCAAAAATTTGCTTCCAGCTCTTGGTCTAATACCCATTGAGGATTTATCAGCCTCTAAAAGCATCCTGTATAAAGTCATTTCAAAGGTAGATGAGAAATGTAGAGCTGACTATATTGCAGAAGCTTCTAATTCCTTGTACAGAACTACTTATAGCATACTAAACCATAACCTCGCAGAGAAAAATTACTTTCATGATTTGAATAATGTACACGTGATATCGATGATGGTCAGACTTCGTAGTGAACTACTCAATTTAAATTTCATTCCACATAGGAATGATTTACCGCTGGAGTGTAATATGTGTAACTTGGCTGAGAGAGAGGATACGGTGCACTTCGTTGGAAAATGTCCAATTCTCAGAGAAATTAGAAGGAATATATTTGGAAAAGATTTTTTATCCGAAGATCAAGTTAAAAGTTTATTGAATGAGATGGATGTTGTCAAACTGTACGAATTTTGCAAAATTGCGCTCAGATATAGAGCTGCTAAGATAAATGAAGATTTTTAATTATGTTTCTGTTCAATTCTCTTAGAACTGTTAACTTTTGTTTGTTAACTTTATTTTGTTAAATAATTGTTAATCGTTTTCTATTATATAATGAAATGTTTCTATAATGAGAGCTTATTCCTTTTTTTTTTTTGTGTTTAATTGTCAATCTGGCAGACGGCAATTGCCATGCTATAATGATTTTTTGTCAAAATTGAAATGGAAAAACTATGTGATATAATGTAAATTTCACTGTTATTCAATAAAAATATGTATCTATCTATCTAGTGACCATTTCTAGAGATCTATCAATGTTTCAATTCCTTGGACCATACCTTAGCGTCAAAACTGTTAAACCATTTTGAGCCAAACAAGTTCAACGACACTTATTTTTGTAGAAAACTAGATTGCCTTAAAAAAATATTAATTTGAAAATTTTTGTCAGACTAACCGTTCCCAAGTAATCAAGCTTGGGAAACTGGTATGTACTTTTGATTTTGCTCTTTAACTTTGAATTTTTTTAAGTAACAAATAAATCAATAAACGATAAATTACAAACATGTTTCTTAGAGAAAATCTAATGTTCTACAAAAAAGGTGTTTTAATATTTTTCAATAAAGTTCTTCCTTCAGAAGTTATTCACGATTAATATTGAAAAAATAATAAATTTCTTAGTTCGCTAAAAAATTAATCAAACATCAATCTGCAAATTTCCGCAGCTAATTAAACGTGCGCTAAATAGAACATTTAATAACCTTTTTGGCAATATATAACACTTTGGGGGCACTGCGGGGCGTAACAGTTAAAAGTTTAAAGCAAATATCATTAAGATTTTCAATTCTTTTTTGTTTTTCTATCAAGGCCCAATTTGCAAACGTTTATATTGTGTCCAACACTGACTGAAAAATATTGGAGGTTTAACCTTTCAATAATATATCCAGATCAAAGAAACGCTCCACAAAAGATAAGAAAACGTCAAAACCAACAAATGCAATCTTACTAAAATTCAAATATCATGTGTTTGCAATGTTAAATCTTCGGAAGTAAATAGTTAACGGCAATTAGGTTTTCATTTATTGTGACTTTAGGATGTTCTCAGCTTATTATATTGGGTTTTTTCTTTTATGACCGTTGCAATGAATTCTTTTAATTTTGGCCTACGGTGGAACCACTGTGCATTGCTTTAAAATGTTTAAAAAAATCAAAGAACCTCGTCCTTACTCTTTATAAAATAGACAAGGAATTTTCTGGGTTTATCGTCTATAAATGTCAAAAAAAGAATCTCTCTCACCCAGCTGAAGTGACTTTCATAGGACCACAAACGTCCGAATGCACAACCTCTATCAGTTTTTTGCTTCGATGTAAGGAATGCTTGGGAAATGGCTTTACACTTATTTTTGCCTTAGCACACACCAGGCAATCTATTTTGGAGTTTTTTGAACTCAAATTCAGACCGACGACCATATCAGTTGCTTGCAGATGGCCAAAGCGCTGGTGCCATTATGATAAGTTGTTAACGTCCTTACATGAGCTATAATTCAAAGCTTCTTTTCAAGGTTCAAAATAAAAAAATATTTTTCTAAAATGCCTCTAAAACTAGTTGATATCGTTTATTTTTTATAGTAGCCTTGTTAGTAGAAAAATCAAATGCACAGTTGTACTCGGTAATTTTGCTAACAGAAACAAAATTCCCACGCAGCTCCGGAGCGTAAGGTACATTTTTAAGAATTACATCTCCAAATGACGACTTCAAACTAATCGCACCTAACCGCTAGAGAATACCGATTTTTCGTTCGCTAAATGAACCGTTTTTTACAACCTAAGCTCAAGGTACAAAAAAAATCTTTGTTACAGCACATGTGAGAAGTAGCCCCACTATCTAGACACCACTCGTAAGACTTAAGCGGTACCGAACCATCCAAGTCTGTTGAAAATATTCCAAACGACGCAGTTAGACCTTGCACGTGATGAACTTTTCCTACAATTCGCTGCAAAGTGCCCTCTTTTTCCACAAGCATAACATTTTCCTTTTATTTTAGGATTATTAGAACTCGTTTCATAACAGACGTATTTACTATTTGCTTTTATGTTAAAAATTAGGTGATTATCTGCGCTACTATCTTCCTTTTCATTGCTCCTTTGTTCCTCTTCTAATAACTTTCTTTTGAGGTTAACATTTAACAAGACTAGGCAAACTATCTCGACTCTCAATGGCTACGGTAAAATTTTCGTAGGTCTCAGGCAAACTACATAGTAAAATTATCGTTAACAACTCATCGGGCATTTCAAATTGAATTTCACGCAATTTTTCAATTAATTCATAAAACTGATAGACATGGGCTGATATGAACTGACCATCATTCATCTTCGCATGCACCAATTGTTTAAACAAACTCACCATTCTGGCTGGCCCTTTTGACTGACGTATTTCTAAAAATTTGTCCCATACTGACTTAGACGCCTTACAGTGCTTCACATGCATTAACTAAGACGGTTTCACGCTAAGGAGAATAGTAGCTAACGCCTTCCTATCACCACTGTCCCATGCAGCTTTCTCCTCATCTCTTGGCTCCTTTGGCAAAACCTTCGATCCATCGACGAACGACAATAAATCCGCATGAACCAAAATCCTCTTCATTTGGATTTTCCATGTCGAAAAGTTTTCTCCTTTTAACTTTTCTATTCGATATAGGGAACTCATCCTTCTATTCTTACTTTAAAGTTTACGGTTTCAATATATCAATAACCCAGTAAAAAAATGTTCGGTTACGTTTCAACTACAACAAAATCGACGAACAGAAAACAGATTAAATATCTTAAGCTTGAACTGTAAAAAAAAATTTTTCTGACTTGCAACCTGAGCCCATAACCTGTTGCAGAAAATGAAACCAGACCGGTATTTTTATCAAGAGATGTTTTATTCAGAGCAAGTGACAATAGATAATGACAGCAAATTAAAAAAGTAAAGTTACATTTGAGTACATATGTAGGTTCTGTTGAGCAAAAGAGATTACTGTGTTGATTACATTTTGGTACAGTGGTAAGTAAAATTATTCCAACAAAATTATTAAAAAAGCCCATATTATTGTTTATTCAAACAAACCTCAAAGCTAAAAAATTGTTTTTTTTTTTTTTTTTAATTTTACCCATTTTTAAATTTTTCAAGTTTCATGAAATGTATAGGTTTTTGGAGTGCACTTATTACTGAGTTTTTTTTTATTATTGTTTTATTATCTCGCCGGGAAGTCTCAGATTTTGCCCGTAAGCCATTTCTGCTGCCGAAGCATTTAGGTCTTCCTTAACGGCGCAGCGAATTCCGAGTAGGATAATCGGGAGTTCTGAGCTCCAATTGATAGTGTTACACCTAGCTTTCAATGAACACTTGAGTTGCCTGTGAAACCTCTCAACCATTCCGTTGGCCTGTGGATGGTATGGTGTTTTATGGATCTTGTGTACACCCAGCAATCTAGACAGTTCGCTAAAGAGTTTCGATTCGAATTGACTTCCTTGGTCCGTAGTGATTTTCAAAGGAGTACAAAAACGTGCAATGAAGTTTTCGACAAACGCTGTAGCGATTGAACTGTCAGAGATATCGATCAGAGGATAGGCTTCTGGCCATCTTGTGTATCTGTCGACGGCTGTGACCTGTGAAGATGTATGAAAAACCATTAGATGAAGGCAGCGGACCTACCAAATCGATGTGTATGTGATCGAATCGACCAGCTGGTATATCGAATTTACCATGTTCTGATTTGGTGTGTCTTTGTACCTTGGCTTTTTGACATCCTATACAACAGCATGTCCAATTTTTAATGTCGTTGTTCATGTTTGGCCAGAAGTATCGCTCTGAGATAAGCTTTCTGGTTGATCGTATGCTTGGATGCGAGATACCATGAAGAGTGGCGAAAACATTTAAGCGTAAAGCGATTGGAACGAAAGGTCTATTTTTGTTGGTTGAAGTCTCACAGTAAATTCTGACATTTGGAAACTTGAATGGCTTGAGCTTTTTCATTGTTCTTGTCTGGCGCTAAAAAATCTAGCAATTCCTTGTCGGTGGACTGAAGTTTGGCGATGGTTTCTAGATCAAGCTTTAGATTGTTGCTGTTTTCGATTTCTTCGAGGCGAGAAAGTGTGTCGGCGACCACATTGTCTTTGCCTTTCACGTGTTGTATGTCTGAAGTGAATTGTGAGACGAAGTCGAGGTGACGTGTTTGACGTGGTCTTCTCTCTGTTTTACTTGTCATAGCATAAGTGAGCGGCTTGTGGTCTGTGAAAACTGTGAATTCTCGCCCTTCGACGAAAAATCGAAAGTGCTTGATGGCTAAGTATATCGCTAGAAATTCGCGATCGAAGGCTGAGTACTTTACTTTTGCATCCTTGAGTTTTTTTGAGAAGAATGCCAGAGGTTGCCGTAAACTTGAAATCGTGCTGTTGCTACACTGAACCCACGGCTGAATCAGATGCATCAGTTGTGATGCTGGAAGTACCGTTTTGCATTGGGTATGCTAGTAGCGTTATTTTAGCGAGAGCTTCTTTAGCGCGTTCGAAAACGGGGTCGAGATCTTCTGGCCAGGGAAAACTTTTTGTGATTTGGTTTGCTTTGTGAGAGTTGCGAGATGAGCGTGAAGTGGAGTGAGGAGTTGAGCAAGTTTCGGGATAAACCGGTGAAAATAATTTATCATCCTTATGAAACGTTGTATTTGCTTGATTTATGTGGGCTTCGGAAAGTTGGTGATCGCTGTGATGCGATCTTTCGAAGGAGAAATGCCCTTTGCATTGATGGTGTGGCTTAAAAAATCCAAAGAGGAACCGCCAAAAATGCATTTTGATAAATTGATGTTAACTCAATATTCTTCTAATCTTCAAAAAAGAAGCTTGAGATGCTCTTTGTGCTCGTCCTTGTTTTTGCTGGCAACCAGAAGATCGTCGATGTACGCGAATACGAAATCCAATTCTAAACACACCTCGTTCATGAAAAGCTGAAATATTTGCGCTGCGTTGCGAAGGCCGAAAGGCATTCGGAGCCATTCGAACAGACCGAAAGGAGTTGTTAATGCAGTTTTGTGAATGTCTTCTGGTGCAACTGGGATCAAGTGATATGCTCTCACGATGTTGACCTTTGAAAAAATATTGCAGCCGTGAACGTTCATGGAGGAGTCTTGGTTATGGTGGATCGGATGTCGATCCGGTACCGTGGCAGCGTTTAATCTGCGGTAATCACCACATGGTCTCCAATCCAGAATGTTCTTTTTCTTCACCATATGTAGTGGTGAGCAAACACTTGAAGACGATGGCTGACAGATTGCCAGTTGCATCATATGCTGAAACTCTGTTTTTGCGGCCGTGTGCCTAGCAGCGTCTAAGCGTCTGGGCCTTGAAACTGGTAGTTGCCCTTTTGTTTCAATGTGATGAACGACGGTGTGTTTGACTGGTGCGAAGTAGTCTGGCTCTGCTGTTTAACTTGGAGATTCTTACAAAATTGTATTGTATTCGTGATTACTGACTTGGAAATGTTTTGGGGTCGGATCGTCAGTTTTGATTGTGGATGCACGTGAGTGCAATTTGGTTAGAGGGTTTATCAGTCGCTTGTTCTTGGTGTCTACGAAGAGGTTGAATTTTGCTAAGAAATCGGCTCCTAGTATTGGTCTACTAACCGCGGCAATAATAAATGTGTGGACGAAATTTCGCCTTAGACCAATATCAGGATCTAGTAACTTTGATCCGAATGTTGGAATCGAAGTGCCATTAGCAGCTGATAGCAAAACTGAAGAACCTCTAGATTTAGCGCACTTAATGTTACAAGAGAGAACTGACAAATCCGCTCCCGCATCGATAAAAAAAAAGTAAAATTAGAGTTTTTGTCTTTGATCAGTATACGGCGACTTAAAAGACACTGCATGTTTGCCGCTGCAACAGCAGGTTGAGCTAGTTTGGGTGGTTTGTGTTGTTCTTTGAACTACTGTTGTTGAAACTACACGGTTGCTCGCACTTCTTTGCCTCTCTTTTGTATCGTCTGTGATACCAACATATACCTGTGCCCGAACTTGAATTTGCGCGATTGAAAGTCTTGGACCTACTATGAGAACGACTGCTACGGTTTCGACAACTCTGAGGATTTTTGCTGCTATGTGGACGCGAGTTGAAAGAAAACGCTTCGATCATTGACTTTATCCTAGCTAGTCTTTGTTTGAGATCGTTGCTGGCGTTGCGAGAATTATCGCGTCGTTGTGCAGTGGAAACGCTGCAAATGGTTGCGGTTTGAGAAACTACATATTTCCTGTTCGCGAGCGTAGCTAGTTCCTCAAGAGTTTTCTGACCTACTGAAAGTAATGCGATGTTGATAGGCTGCGGTAGCTTACGCATCCAAAACTTCTCCAAAATATCTTCATCGAATTTACTCCCTTGAATGTAAGAACCTGTTTGAAAAATGAATTGACCTATTCCGAAAAAGAGTGATTCACGAAAATCATTTAAAGTTGAAAACTCAATACAAAATGAAATGCAGCAACACCTGACGCGAGCAAATTAAAAACGCACATTTGATTTAAATTGTTTACGTAAGAGGAAGTTGACGAAACAAATGATTTTCTCGAAGTCGTAATCGAAAAAGGAATATATAAGTTATAAAAATTAATTTAAATTTTATTTTAATGTAAGAGGAAAAATGAACGTGCCAGAATTTTCCAATATAAAAAGAATTTTCTTACTCAAACATAATGCTGAGATGCTTGATGTAGAGTTGTAATTTTTCCAATTAACCTTTTATTGGTTGCTGTTGCGTGGCTGCTGCTGCTGCTGTTATGTCGCTGTTAATGTTCTGCTGTTGCTGTTGGTAACTGGCTGCGCTATATTTTCCCAAAAGTGTTGTTGTGGCGCCATGTGGTTGTTGTCAACGATAGAAGTTGTGGTGGTGAATATGTGACCAGCGTGGAGATGAAGTTGGTGCTGTTTTCGAGATTTACTGCGGTGGCGATCGAAAGTCTTCTAGATGGAGTTAGTTGAATTTTTCGCTGAATGATGTAGTGGTGATGGCGACGAAAGAAAATTTTTATAGATGACTTTGGTATCGCCTCTCAAAATTTTCTGGGCTGCTTATGTGTAGCGGCGGTGATGTCAAAAAAAAAGTATTTTTTTTTTAGCCTGTGGCAATTTGATGGCGGTGTCAAATGATGACGGTGGAAACGTGATGGCGTGGCAATTTGATGGCGATTGCAAATTGATGGCGGTGGGTCGAAGTGTGACGATGGCTAATAAATAGCGGATTGTGATCGATGGCGTTGGCAAAATGATGGTGGCGGCACAATGATTGTGGTGGCAAAATGATGGCGGTGGCGTCCTTCGAAAAATGATGGTGGTGCGTCACCGTGATTGTTGTTGGCGGTGTGCCGCTGAAATTTCTTGCCGAGGTTGTTTTTTAAACAAGAAAAAAAAGCTTTTTGGCCTTGCGTGGACGTCAGGATTCGCTTCTGTTGCCTGATGGCGGTGGCAAAAATGTGGCGCAATGCCTTCCTTGCTCCACGAAATGTGATGGCGGTGCGTGGCCGTCGGGGTCACCAATATAACCTCTGGTGTGAACATGTCGATGGTTATTTATTAAGCTACCTTTAGTTTACTTTTGCTGGTCCAGGGCTCCTGCCTGGTCTCTTTGATTCCTTGTTCAGTTTCCTCATTTAATGTTTACTCTCTTGTTTTCTCATTAAGTTTTATTTAATTCAATTACATATACATTTATTTTGCTTTTTCTATTTACTTTACGTTAAATTTGTTTGCAATTTAAGTTTCTAAAAAGAGATTTAGTTTCAAGAGAATAATGCACATTCAACGCTGGCACGTCTATTAGTCTCAAGCTCTCAAGTGTCAGATTCAGAAGGAAAATGTGAATGCCGGAAAAAGCATGGCGACAAAAATCTCATGTGTATTTGTTTCGTCAACTACCTTGACGAAACTTTTATAGCGAGTGGATGGACGCATTCACATAAAATTTTGCTGCGTTTCACTTTTAATTTTGTCAGCGGCTTTTTTGTCTTGCCATAATTTATGGGAAATTAATTTAATTTAATTATTTTTCTAAAATGTAGATCCTCTACATATCACATTTCCTACGATAAGCGAATGTGAGCTGTATAAACAAGCAAACCCTATGATCGTTGTTTGTGGCGAATACATATCTAATGTCACCTGTTGATGCTTGCGTTTGCATATTACGAACGAATGCGGTGAATGTGAAACCTGGAAATGTGTATCGTGTGGGGTGTATGCAACTCGTGCGTTGCTGTGGGTGCTTGCAGAGGTATTCGTTGTATTCGTTGATTCGATTTTTCCGATGGTTCTGCCGTTTGTTATATGTATGTATATCGCCTGAATTTTGTCGAACAAAATATCCACACTGTAACGCTTCGTTACAAAAGTAAAAAAAAAAAAAAACAAGACATATCTTTGACATTTGATATTTTTAGATATATGTATATATCTTAAGATATTTTATTTATAGTAAGTACTACTAAATTATTATGTATCCTACAATCTATTGATTCTCTTTCGGAAACAAGAATTCTTCTGATTCAAACACTAAAATCATAACTACAAACCGAGCCTTCGATGAAACAACATTCTTTACAGAGTTCTAAGTGTCTGACAAACGATCAACCCATAGGAGGCTCCTAAATGTTTCACTGTCGCTATGAAAAGGAGAATGTATTGGTACCGAATAGCAGTTCCTAAGAACGCCCTATTTACTCAATTTCAGGTGCAGAAAGTCAACTATTGATTCCTTGTAATGGCAAAGGAAGTAGTCAATTGGCACAAAGCCAGTTGTTCAAAATCTTAGCCCGATCCTTAGTTCGGAGAGCGTTAACGCTGCATAAGGCAACAACAGTTTTTTTCTACCAAACAATTTACAACTCGTCGAATAATCGGCTATCTGATTTCGGTAGCTGTTAGTAAAATAAATCTGAATGATGTTTAGGAGATGCTAACTATCCCCTTGAAAGAAATGTGGAAAAATGGAATTGCAAAGTTGACTACGACGAAGCTGACTTAGTCCTAACTGAAGCTAAAAGTTAAACTTGTCTTCCCAGTACGGACCATGAGCCTCCTAGAGCGACGACAGTCCAAAAAAGACAAGCTCAAGGCAACTAAAACCATCGAGTCTTCTTCCAATAGTGAAAAATTCTTCCTCGGAGAAAAATCTAGTGGATTTGTTGTGGACACTAAACCCGACAGGAACCATCCTTCATTTTAGACCCGTCTATTTGGAAAACATAAGCCTAAGGTTTCAATGCTTTGGTGACTGTTTAATATTGCCAATACGAAGGAGTGGAAAATTCCAAAGGCAATGTGATCAAGAAGATAATACAAAAGCCTAGCACATATTCAACATCTGAAGCAATGGACACTGGTGAAGCATCTGAATGTAGAAAACGATGACGTTTCGTGTCGTGGAATTTGGGTCAAGAATAATAAACAAGAACCAAAATGCAAAAGATTTCTCTACATATGTACATTCTGTAGATTTAATTTAATTTTTGTTTTTAGTTTACTGTGTACATAAACTTTAAATGTAAGAATCTTAAGCCATTTTTAATTAACTATATAAATTATTAATTTGTAAATCAAAGAAGGAATACTTATGTCAAAAAACATTTTGTACAACGCTTAGAACTAAAGAAGAATTTTGGTGTGCTGGTTTTTTCTTATTAAACATGGTTGACCTCATCATCTGCTGGATTAACGTTGAAACAAACTTCATTCTGCGTAATATCAGTGACTGATGACTGGAAACCGAAGCAACAGTTCTCAGGAACATAACATTGCATGGAACTATCGCGAATGGGAGTTTTAAACAGCAGCACATTTGAATTCATCGTTGCCAGCAATTTCCCAAATCCAAGACAGACTTGTCCGCGACTGCATTTGGCAAGTAGTGACCCAGACTGTGACCAACTAATGCTGTTTACTTCGTTGTAATGAACTTCCACAGTAGAATATCGTTCAAATTTACCAATAAAAGCAAGTTTGTTTTATTCTCTTAAGAAAATAGTGCCATCAAAATCTTACCTGATGTTTTACTTCAAATAGCAATTGTAGTATCGAAGCTGGCTGATGAAAGCAGCTGCCCACAAGGTGACCATGAAAATTTGGGAATGTTTGTCGATGAAAATCGGAGAGAATTGATTTTATTGTCTAATTGTTGCTGTTCTGTGCCCAAATGCTAATAAAAAAATTTCGACAAAAATATTTTGCACGCACGAACGAAGTTGATTTGTTTTTATTTTGTTATCTGTCATTATGACCTACCACACCAGGTGCACATAGCCTTAAGCTCCCCATACGATATAGGGAGCTTAAGGCTATGTGCTTATTGTTATGCTCTGTGAAACTTAACAAACCGCCTGCATCTGTTAAAAATTTTTTACTAACTTTTGTCTTTTTCAGTGAAATACTAGCCAAAATTGGAAAAAATGTTAATTCCTGCTGCTTAGATTCATTTGTCTAAGTTCTAGGCTGAATGAAAATTAAAAATTATCAATTTTTTTTGAAACCAAAAAATATTTTTTACTTTTCAAGCTCAACTGATTTTATTCTCTGACAAATCAATGCAATGGCGGCCAATGGTGGCTGTGGTAAACGTGGGTTCCCGGCCGTGGTAAACGCGGGTTCCCAGTTTAATTTAGCTTGTAGGCAAAAACGCATTACCTTGCTGAAGTTGACTCTCTGGTTATACTCTGGGGTGATGGGGACGGATGACACTGCAGAAGCAGATGCACAATGTAGATGCCGATGTAGGTGCCGGTGTAGGTGCCGATGTAGATTACGATATAGATGACGAACTTGCTTAGGCTGGATGATGATGAGATGATGAAGATGTTGACTCCAAATGACGATGAGATGATGACAATATTGATCGTTTGACGATGTAGCTTACGATGTTTTTGATGCTTTGAATGACAACGTTGCTTATGCATCGGAATTTATTTTTGGTTTGTAAACACTAACAGTCGTATTCATAATCCCATTCCAAAGTATGTCTAACTTTGGACAGCTCTTAGAACAGTGTCCAAGTCCAAATCGTATTTATAAACACTTTCATCGCTGCCTAAGAAATGTCTAACTTTAGACACCGAAATTGGTTGCCTAAACTATGGCTAAAGTGACCATTGATACAGCAAAAAACAATTTTGTTGAACATGTTATAAAACACTGTTGAGAGTTTTAAGATCGAAAAAATTAAGTAGTTTGATCTGCAAAAATACTACTTTCAACAATTCCATTTATAAATTGCACAAGTTTGATCATTTTATGAGACTTGGAAAAGCTGAAACACAAAGTCAAATCAGCTGTTTTTTTCGGTCAAGTTCAAGTCCTACGCCACTCTCTTTCAGAGTCTTATAGTTGTTGTACTCGTATACCAAAACACATGGTACTGCACGGATACATCATGAACGCTGCCATTTAGTTTTTCATTCAAAGTTGACAGTCTTAGGGGTTGTTTAGACAACTGTTGGAATGCATTTATAGATACAAAATTGGCTAAGACTTGTCCAACTCTTTAGACACCGTCTAGCTGGACAACTGTCTAGGGATGTTCTTAGCAAATTTTATAAATACTACTGTTAAGAGTCGTAGGATGTTCTAAGCAAATTTTATAAATACGACTATAACAGTCGTATTTATAAAATTTGCTTAGAACATCCTTAGACAACTGTCCAGCTAGATGCTAGACGGTGTATAAGTAGTTGGACATGCCTTAGCCAATTTCGTATTTATAAACACATTCCAACAGTTGTCTAAATAACCCCTCAAACTGTCAGCTATGAACGAAAAACTAAATGTTGGCGTTGATGATGTATCCGTGCAGTACCATTTTTTGTGTGTTGATATACGACTACAACAACTAAAAGGCTCCAAAAGAGTGTGGCGTAGGACTTGAACTAGACCAAAAAAACAGCTGATTTGACTTTGTGTTACAGCTTTTCCAAGGCTCGAAATGTGTGTAATTTATAAATGAAATTGTTGAAAGTTGTATTTTTGCACCTCAAATTACTTCATTTTATCGATCTTAGCACTCTCAACAGTGTGTTATAACATGTTCAACAAAATTATTTTTTGTTGTATCAAATGCCACTTTAGCCACAGTTTAGACAACCAATTTCGGTGTCTAAGTTAGACATTCCTTAGACAGCGATGAAAGTGTTTATAAATACGATTTGGAGTTGGATACTGTTCTAAGAGCTGTCCAAAGTTAGGCATACTTTGGAATGGGATTATAAACACGACTGTAATTGCTTCAAGTTTATTGAATTTTTCACACGTGACTAATTTCACATATTTTTTTTTTTTTTTCAAACTAATTGCTTCATGTTTGTCACGCGTGACTTATTGGTTTCTCAAAAAAGAATTGCTTCTGTCTACTGAATCTCCAATGGCATAAATGATATTAAGGGATGTTGGAGACACTTGCAAATAAATTAACTTATTTAGCTGAGTACAAGCAAAGCTTTATGCTGGGTTTACATGCATCTGCAACTGCAGAAGTGCAGAAAAGTAAAGCGAGACGGATGAAGATTATAAAACACAAAAGTTAAAATTAGAGATGAATAGGATTATCCCTGCGGATGAGGGATTATGGGTGCAGATGAACATGGTCAAGGAAAGGAAATTTATTCATATCTGGTACATATACTGCCATCTGCCAACCACTAGGATGAGGCCACAAAATTTTGCAATCGATTTTCGCTTTTTATACCTGGTGGAAGTTTTGTACCCGGAAGAGGTTATTACCAGTTAATATTTACGTATTTTCCCATAACAAATTAATGAAATTAAAGGGTTAATTCGAAACGACCGGTGGAATTTCCCAAAATCAATTAATGAACTACTAAAAATAGGTATAAAAAGGTGCTCCACTAGGATTAGGCCATTTCGAATACTTCCGTGCAGGAGTGCGCATGTACGAGTTCTTGTATAAAATATCTAAAAGAGTGTTAAAAATAACCGTTTTATTTAGTTTGAAGCACACTTGGGTTCCGGAAAGACTTTTACAGCGACAGAAAGCGCAAAAATAGATGCTTTCAAGGAAATATGGCTCTCAGGCCGTGAAATAGCAAGGAGACTTAACAGGAGCAAGACAGTTGTAAACAATTCTCTTGCTGATCCACAAAAGTATGGCAAAAATGAAAAAGGACGCACGGGAAAAGCCACAACACCAAGAGAAAATCGGTTGATTCTACGACTTGCCTCAAATTCCACTCTACCAGCGACTTTGATAAGGGCCAAAAGCGGAGTTTCAGCCAGCATAACAACGGTTCAAAGAATACAAAAAAGTAATAGTATTCAAAGTAGGAAACTGAAAAGGAAACGTGTTTTGAAACCAGTACGCAAGGAACATCGTATGAATTTTGGAAGACAGCATGTTGATTGGAGCAGTGAATGGATACGCGTTGTCTTTTCGGAAAAAAAAGCTTAACCTTGACGGTCCTGATGGTTACAACTTTTATTTCCATGTTTTTCGAAAGGATGAGCTTATTTTGGCAAGACATCATAGCCGTACATCAGGTGTAATGGTGTGGAGAGCTATTACCTACTTTGGCACGAATAGTAGAATTGGAGTTGGAGTTTTTATCCACAACAACGAACGAAAATAGCAAACAAATGTTTGCTAAAACGGTCATTACCAAAAATGAAAAACATTTTTAGACCTCTGACTTGAATTTTTCAACAAGATAATGCCCCAATCCACACTAGCAGGATTGTCAGAAGCTGGATTTAATCAGAAGACGTGGAACTTTTGTCATGGCCGCCATATTCACCGCACTTAAACACTTTTGAAAACGTTTGGTCGAGGCTATCTTGTAAGGTTTATGAAGGTGGCAGACAATTTGAATACAAGGACACCTTAATTGATGGTATTCGTAGTGCCCGGGCCCAAATTTCATATGATTATTTAAAAAAAACTGTATGATTCTATTCTAACCCGTCTAATTGAGGTTATATCCAAAAATGGCGGACATACTCATTATAAATGTAAAAAAACGTTTTTAAATAAATATTATTAAACCATAAAAAGTAAACATTGTTGTTGTTTGTTGCGCTCATGTCATGAGCATTTTATTGTATTTGGGTTACGCAAGACATCAGGAAGCAATAAATATTGCAACAGCTTTGTTTTTGGATGGTATTTTGATAGATAAAATTGAAGATTAGTTTTTTTTTTCATTTGTTTCATCCGTAGAAAACGGAGTACGAAAATACAGAGAACTCCACCAAAAAACTACTCCCAAAGGGTTACACCATCGAAAACCCAAACTAAGACAAATGACGTAAAAGTCATTAGCCAAAAAGAATCCAATGTCTCTGAAATGATCGACACTGCAGGACAACAGAGTATCAAAGAAATCAAAGAAAACTGCCAAACCAAATCAAAAGATTACTTTGATGAATGGCAAAAGGAAATAGCAGCAAGAAAGAAACATGAAACCTTAGTTCAAAGTTTTCAGGAGCCAGTAAAAAGACTCGAAGAAAAGGTGTCCCTATTTGACAAGGAACACAAGTCTACGATTCAAACAAGTCAACAAGATACCCAAATTTTGGAGATCTTAAGAAAATTATTGAGAAATGTACTTAAAAAAGCTTGCAAATATACATCGTATAACAAAGACGAATGGAAAGTCAATGTCGAGGAAGATGATGACTATAAACTGGTCACTGAGGAACTAAGCAAACATAAAATCCAGTGGCACTCGTATGAAAAAAAATCCACAAGACCAATAAAAGTAGTAGCTAGAGGCCTACATTCTTCATGTTCTCCAAAAGAATTAGTAGAAGACCTTGTTCAAGCAGGCTTCCAAGCCCTTGATGCAGTCAATATTATTAAGAATGAGATTACTACGAACTCTGTAGGGGAACCAATAATAATAAAGAGATCCCTAACTTTATTCACGCTATTTTTCGACAACAAATAATGTCTTGTAAAAGTTCTATAGTATTCGATCAATCTTGGGCATAAAAGTCAAAATTGAACCACTGTGAAAATCAAAAATTGTTCCGGAATGTAAACTATGCCAAGAAGCATTTGGCCACACCCAAAACTATTGCAACCGTGAGTTTGCTTGTGTTAAGTGTGAAGGAAAACAAGCAATTAAAAACTGTCCATCAAGCAAAGAACAGAAAGCAAAATGTGTAAACTGTCAAAGTAATCAACCTGCAAGCTATAGAGGCTGTAAAGTTGCTAAAAGATTTCAAAAATCCAAAAGCAAAATGACATCCGGTGAAATAAAGCCCAGCAATCCAGCAAATACAAAAAGAACTCCTGAAGCTGAAGATAAAGGTAAGAAAGAACTTCCGAAGGAAGCTGTTATAAGCAAAAGCGACGAAAATTAATCCTATTCACAGATTGTTAAAAACGTGCGGAAGAATGAAGAAACTTCTATTAAAGGAATTCTTGAACTTATTCTTAAAAGAATTGACAATCAGGATTTGAACATCAAACGGGTAAGTGAAGGAGTCGCTCTTTAAAAACAATGATGGACAGAACACTAAAAATTGGAACATAGAATGCAAACGGTCTTTTACACCATTTATCAGAACTAAAAATCTTCTTAGACATCGAATACATAGATATTTGTCTGGTGTCCGAAACTCATTTCGCAAGTGGACTGGTTCTTGATGATTTAATATCAAATATATTTGCTACCACGCTCCTCATTCAGCTGATAAGACTAGAGGTGGATCGGCAATCCTGATAAAAAAGATCTTAAAACACCATGAAGAAGCTTTGTTTACAAACGAGAATATGCAAGTGACAATAATAAGTATTGGTATGAAAAAGAAAGACTTCAAGTTGGCATCAATATACTGCCCGCCAAGGCGTTCCCCGACTGAAGATGATTATACAGAACTGCTAAATCTACTAGGACATAACTTCCTTGTTGGCGGTGACTTTAATGCTAAGCATACCTACCCTCCCCAATGGGTATCCAGGCTTATAACATCAAAAGGCAGAAGGCTTTACAAAGCATGTCTTAAATACAATTGCGAGTTTTATTCATCCAGATCACCAATATACTGGACATCGGATTCTAGTAAAATACCAGACCTTGTTGACTTTTTCATAGTTAAAGGTATCAAACGAAACCATATAAGAGTCGAAGGTAATTATGACTTATCATCAGATCATGCACCGGTGATTTTATCACTTAATGAATCGGAGATAATGGAAAAAAGTAATCCTAGTAAATAATAAAAATAAATAAATATAATATTATAATAAAAAATATAATAATAAAACAAACTGGAGTGAATTGAGAGAAAAGCTTGAAAGCTGTATAAATCTCAGATCCCCTATGAAAACAAAAGAGCAAATCGACCATCAAGTAGAACAATTCATTGCCGATGTTCAACAAGCTGCAGAAGAAAGTACACCAACTTACTCAAGTAGGAAGCAAACTGAAACAAAATACCCTGCCGAGATAAGAGTTAATATTGGAGAAGAGAAGAGCTCGAAGAAAATGGCAAAATACTAGATTTCCAGACGACAAAACAGCGTTTAACCGGCTAAGCAACAAACTGAAAAAACAAATCTACGAATTCAAAAATGATTCATTAAGTAGATTCCTGAAAAATTTAACTACTGATGCTTCAACCGATTATTCGCTCTGGAAAGCAGCTAAGCGCCTGAAAAGACCGCAGTTACAAAACCCGCCAATAAAATCTCTAAACGGGAATAGGATCGGAAATCCGAAAGAAAAAGCTAACCTGTTTGCAGAACATCTTGCGAATGTTTTTAAGCCATTCCCAGCAAATACATCTGAAAACAGCTTACAGTTTATTGATAAAGTCGATGAAGTTGACATACCGCAATTGTCACACTCAAAGAAATAAAAAGTAGGTGTCGAAATCAACTATCGAACAAAAAATCACCTGGGTACGATCTAATAACTGCTCAGGTTATGAAGGAAATGCCATCAAAAGCCTTCATAAAACTCCAATTCATAATAAATGCATGCCTAAGGATCCAATATGTCCCACATCATTGGAAAATTGCTGAAGTAATTGTTATACCAAAGCAAGGTAGGCCACCAACAGAAGTGACGTCTTACAGACCAATATCGCTTATACCAATAATGGCAAAAGTCTTTGAAAAATTACTACTGAAAAGACTAAGCAAAGTCATAGAAGAAAGAAATCTAATCCCAAATCATCAGTTTGGATTTAGAAATAAACATTCCACGATAGACCAAGTTCATAGAATAACGGAGCTGAGAAAGCATTAGCAGAAAAACAAGTATGTTCGGCTATATTTTTAGATGTTGCTCAAGCATTCGACAAGGTATGGCATGAGGGACCTACCCAGGCAGTACTACGAAATACTAAAATCTTATATCTCAAACCGGCTCTTCACAGTACGGTATGATCAAGAATATTCAAATCTATGTAATATACAAGCCGGTGTTCCACAAGGAAGCGTCCTAGGACCTACCCTGTATTTGCTATATACAAGGGATATTCCAGTGAATAACAACACCATTATGGCTACTTTTGCAGATGATACCGCAATTTTGGCTTCCAGTAAGTGCGTCGTCAAGGCTGCTGAGAAATTGCAAAATGCCATCGACACCGTTAGTGATTGGACCAAAAAATGGCGTATCAAGCTCAATGAAGCTAAATCTGCACATATAAACTTTACAAATAAAAAGTTAAGCTACGTTCAAATATTCATCAACAATCAAGCTGTACCTTAGGCCAATACGGCCAAATACCTTGGGATGAATTTCGATGCAAAGCTAAAATGGAAAGAGCATATCAAAAAGAAAAGGGAACAGCTCAACTTGAAATATAGAAAAGTGTACTGGTTACTCGGTAGAAATTCTGACTTATCTGTCGAAAATAAAACAATGCTTTACAAACAAGTACTTAGACCTGTTTGGACCTATGGAATTCAATTATGGGGCTGTACAAAGAAAACAAATACTGAAATCATCCAAAAGTTCCAAAACAAAGTCCTTCGTGGAATAGTAAATGCACCATGGACCATGGTATATAAGAAAGACCGATTTACATAGTGACCTACAAATAGAAACGGTTACAGAAGTTTTAAGAAAACATGCTGTATCACACAATCAGCGACTGCATAGTCATATCAACTCTGAAATGGAGAGGCAATGTACGGAGATTAAGAAGAACCAAGCCACACGAGCTAATGGTCTAAAAGTCATGGGAAGCATTCAAAGTTTAAGCTTCCCTTAAAGCGATTATATTATTGAGAAAGAAAAATCTGTTGTCGATCGTTCATAG
The DNA here is from genome assembly GCA_914767635.1 of Melanostoma mellinum. NCBI lineage: Eukaryota > Metazoa > Arthropoda > Insecta > Diptera > Syrphidae > Melanostoma > Melanostoma mellinum. The sequence goes on from OU612059.1 coordinate 99,300,578, forward strand.
ATTGGTTCTGATTAGGAGGAGTTTTTAGTGAGGTAAGAATCCCACACTACTTGGTGTCGAATACTGCCAAGTGTCTTTTGAAGATTTCCTCATGACAAAAAAAAAAAGAAAAAAAAAAAAAATTTGTATTATAAATACATGTTATGTTTTTTATTTTTATGTTTTGTAAAAAACAAAGTAGGTACTGCGAAAAATTAAATGAAAAAATGCATTTGCTGTGGAACATATTTTTTGTTTTGTTTTTAAGGAATTGTGTATAATGTACGTGATATGCTTTATGTATGATTAGCGTAATTATATATCAAATTAAAGCTTACTAATGAAGGATTAAAGTGGTGAAAAAAAATATAGATCATCACTGATTTTTTCGAGATATTGGCTGGCAAACGTCAACGAAAATGTTTCTATTCAAACAACTTTTAGGTCTGCCTTTTTGAAATAAAAGGCATTTCAAAAAATGTATTTTATATGAAATGAAAGATATTTTTATGGTCTTTCATATGATACCTAAATCATTGTCAGATTTTTCCCATTTCCGGCGCTCAACTTCAAGTCTAATTATCTTAAAATCACCATGACAGAATTCAAAAATATTTGACTGAATGATTAGGCTAAACGTAAGCTTTCATTTGGTACTAGTCTCATAGGTGTACGCCCTGGGCCCAAGTATGCACCACCTCCTTTGAGATTTAGATCCTCATGAGGTTATGTCTCTGAAATAAATGCATTTTGATACTGCTCCAACCACTCGAGTTTGATAGCATCTTAGCTTCTTCTAGTTTTACGATCCGTTTGCTAACCCAGAACCCACAACAACAAATCAAATTTTTTCAAGTTGACTGGTGATAGGAATTTACTTCTATAGAAACCATAAAACCGAGTCTGAATTCAATGAGGTCTATTACAAGACTAAAGATAAGTACAAAGAAATTATATAATGTAAGTGTAGTTGTAGGTTAGTAGTATGTAGTACATTATATAATGGTTATAGGGAATTGCCAGGAATACATTTTCCAAACAAAGCCCCTCAAATTCTAAATTACATTATACCAAGTATATTCACAAATTTGTTGTGCTTAATTTTCTCCAAATTTTTGGTCAAAATATCGAAAACCATTTCATCAGTAGGTATGTATCATGTATGCTAGTTCAATCTCCTTCCGTTCGTACACATCTCGAACAAAATGCATCTTTATGTCGATGTGCCTGCTCCTAGCGTGGAACACTGGATTTTCACCAACTGTTGAGCACTCAGATAATCGCCATGCAAGATTGTTGGTTTGGTTATTGAACTGCTAAATCCCATTTCGCTGATTAGATTACGTAAGAACACGATCTCTTTCGGTGCGGAACAAAGTGTCATGTTCTCTGCTTCAGTACTACTTAGCGCTACTGTCGGTTGCTTTTTAGACTCCCAGGATACAGCACTGCCAGCCAAAATGAAAACATAACCGGTAAATGATCTCCTATCACTCTCACCACCTCAATCAGCGTCCGTATAGCCAAGCAAATCTTGCCCAATTTTTCTGAAAGTAATCTGATAGTGAGTTGTATTAGAAAGGTATTTTAGTGAATGTATTGCTGTAGTTAGATGTTCATAGTGAGGATTCATATTACACTGAAGCAATTTTATATTCGTATGAGAAATATCAGGTCGTGTAGTGGTGCTTCAAAAATTTAAGGACCTTATAAAAGATGGGTAAAGTGTTTTGTCGACTTTCGAATAATTGTTGCATCCATCACATTTTCTCAATTGCGTACCTGAATCGATGGGTGTGGTCATTTTCCTGCAATCAGTAAAGACCCTTTATAAGCTGCTGCTGGCTGAGTTTAACTGCTCCTCGTAGGCCATTTCTTTGGAGTTCAATCCCAAGAAAATGATTCATTCAATGTGGTACCTTATCCACAATATCAAACTGATACGCTATCTGCCTTTTGATGGGTTCATATCGTGTTTCTCCTTGCAAGCTATTAAAATGTCTTCAACGTAGACAATAATTATAATTATGTTTCTATCTTTATGCATCACATATATGCACCTATCATTGATGCAATTGGGCTTTTACCCAAATTTATTAAGATACTGTCGAGCTTTGAATGCAATTGCCTTCCAGACTGTTTGAATCCGTATATAAGGCTTTCTGGAGCTTCCAAACTTGCTACCGGTGAAAATGTTTCATAAATATCAGCATTGTCCTTTAGCCCACAGCCTTTGGCAACAAGTCTAGCCTTATAGTGTTCAATAAAACCCTTCCTTGTTGCTTTTAATGTTGAATACCCACATTGACTTAATGGCATGTCAATTTTTAGGTAAGTCAACATGTATCCATGTGTCATTTTTAGAAAGAGAATTGAACTTATCTTTCATCGCTTGACGCCATTTATCTGCGTCTTTACTTCAAAGGGCTTCTTCTATTGTTGAAGGACATTCTTTTTTTTCAAATAATTCAATGGTTTAGTCACTTTTCTACCTCTACTTCTACCTTTGCCACTATTGGTATCTACAATACGAACTCTACCACTGCTTAATATTTTTTTAGGACTTACTCCGACAGATTCTTGCTCCTCCTTTTCATCTCTACAACTTCCAATACCATCCTCTTCTGCATCATCACCTTGTACATCTCCAATTGCAGTTTCAAGAACAGCATTTCCAGCAACATTATTATCAGGTTCAACAGCGTCCGCAACAGCAACATCCAAACTCCGTTCGAATGCTCTCAGTCAAAACTGACCCAATCAACATACACCTGGTCATCTCCACAACTATCCTGTTGGGTCGTTCCACAACTCCATTTTGTTGCGGGGTATAGGGAGCTGTTAGCTGGTGACGAATGCCACTGGATTCCAAGAACTCTGTAAATGGGTGGTTCACAAACTCAGTTCCATTACGTATCTAACGTATCTAATGCTTCACTTTCTGTCTTTAAAAAATAAATAAAAAATTTTCTCGAATAATCATCAACAAAAAGGAGAAAATATTTTGCTCCTACATTGGACGTTTTCCTCATGGGGCCACAAATTATTAGTGTATTAGATTTAAAATACCTTCACTCCGGTTCTGTTCTCACACATATGTATGGCAATGAGCATATTTTGCCCTTCATGCAAATTTTGCATTGAAAATTTAAATTGTTTATACTACCTTTGAAATTTAGACCTCTTACCAATTGCTTCTGGATAAGGTCGCTCAAAATTTTCCCATTTAGATGAACATACCTCTCATGCCATACGGCAATATCATTTCCCCTCGATTGTCTATTTGAACACGTGTATAGATTAACCTCATTTTTAACAAACTCACTACAAATACACATATTTTGCGATTTCTTTGCAGATAATAAAACTAGTCCATCAGCATTGAATATGTTTGCATAGTGTCGGTCAAAAACTATTTTGATTAAATTGTCAGCAGCTTTGGAAATTCAAACAAAGTTCATTTTCAATGACGGCACAAAAAGAACATCATTCAGAGTGATAGCACCGAGTTAACGATTTGCATAGTAGTCCAGACTCATCACATTTTATTGTCATTTGAAACCATCATAAGATTGAAAGTAAATATAAACATCCGTCAGACAAGATCGATATTTGTCTCTCACGATCATTGTACATACATAGATATTAGATACATACCATACAGAATTGGAGACCTAGTATTAAGATCAATGTAAAGTCAATCTTAAGTTAGACACCGAACGGAAAGGATCTCATAGAGATCTCGGTTGATTTTTAAAATTGAATAAAATAAATTTATTCCTTTTTAAAAAGCTTTAAGATTCGGAAAAGTTTTAATTGGCGCCCTAACAGTAGGGACACTTGTTTTCGCAGAAAGTGAAAATTCCATAAAAGAGGAAAAGGTAGCTATCTATCGCAAGTGAACCGGTTAAAAATATAAAGTGCACAAGGCCATAAGCTGAAAGCAACCTGTGCCACTTTGAAGAAAAAATAGTGACAGTAGACCTACCTAATATAAAACACTAGGAGGCAAGTGAAAATAATTTATGTAATAATAAATTAATCAAAGATCAGGAGACATACGCTCATAAGAAGGGGAAAATCCAAAACAAAAAAAAAAAAGAAAGAAAAAAATGGTTGAAGTGAATATAATAATTATTGCAAACAAGAAAGAGTGAATTTAAGCTGAAAAAAATTATTAACTAACATTGCGAAAGGTTGCTATCTAGCCGAAACTAGATAAAAAGTGTTGAAAAATAAAAAAAACTAAGCCGAAAAAAAAACAAACTAGAAGCCGTACAGAGGAAAGTGTCAAACAACAACTAAAACGAGGGAGCAACAAAAGAAACACAAGTGACTTCGTTTTTGTTTTAATATTATTTTATTTTTATATCAGAAAAAATATATATACCTAAATTGAGTAAATTTAAAAAATAATAATAATAACGAAATAAAAATGGCATTGACAGTTGAACAGGTAGGATGAATGATTGCGATGGCAGTCACTTACCCACAGACAACATAATTCCATATACGGATGTAGAAATAGATCCTTCAAATAATACCTTTGAGTTTGTATACATAGAGGAACCATGCTAGCTTGCGTTAAGACGTCGATAGATGTCACCAAGTAAATAAATCGACATTTGAAATTTCAAAGCAACAGTTTTCTTGTGCATTTCTCCAATCTCCATTCCCATGACGTTTTCCCTGTTTCCCTTTTCTACTGCCTTTTTTTAAGTCAAATTTCTGTGGAGAGCATTCCCCCAAAAATTTCAAATGCCGATTTTATTCACTTGGTGACATCTACCGACGTCTTAACGCAAGCTAGCGTGGTTCCTCTATGTATACAAACTCAATGATAATACGAAAGAAGGTTTAGATCTAGTTAAAAGTTTACAACAATTCGATGGCGAAAACAATATTAGTTGGTGCACATCTGCAGTTCATTGCATGAAAGTATATGAACATTGAACATTGCATAGGAAGTTCAAGTTATTTCACAACAGTGAATATTTTAAGAAACAAGATTGTAGGAAAAGCAAACGATGTTTAATCTTCAGACGGTATCCACTTAATCCCAATGCGATAATAGCTAGACTAGATGTAACATACGAAGACAAAAGACCAATACATATGCTGCAAACGGAAATTACAAACACTAGACAGGGAAGACAAACTCTAGAAGAATTTTGTGACCAGGTAAATAGGTAACTAACTTTGATTACCAATAAGACTATGATGAGTTATGGGCCAAGAACGGCAGATACAAAAGTTTTACTTGATGTGGCAAGACAAAATGCACTAAGAGTTTTCATAACTGGACTCAACCAACCAATGAGTAACTTGGTGTTTGCATTGAACCCAGGGGATCTCCCAAATGCTCTAGCTAGAGCACAAGAAATTGAAATAAACCAAACTACGAGATTTATGAATCAACACGTACAAAACAGACCTCTTGGTATTTTACCACCAAGATCAACGAATTTCCAGCATTTTCAAAAACCATTTCCGAATTCATCACAGAGACACCATGTAGTTCCACAACAAAGAACTTGGAATAACGGACAGTAACAGAGGATAGATCAGGGAAGCGGTAATTTCAGGCTGGAGAGAAATAATAATTTTCAGAGAAACCTTTAAATCAATATAGGGACCAGAGATTCAATAATGAGATTCGCAATAACAACAATCCGTTTAAACGAGATAGACCTAATAGCAATAGCCTTTAGCAAAAACACCAAGAATAAATCATCTTAATGAACGAGATTCTTTTCGACCTGCCTACAATGATACGAACAAATTAAACGACATGTCAAGTATATAAAATATTGATAGATACGGGTGCGACACATAATTATGTTAAACCAGATATAAATAAGTGTAAGAAATTGAAAACAAGTAATAAAGTAAAAAGTGTTCATGCAGACCCCTCTTTACCACTGGGCCCACTGGGCACAGGCCCAGGGCCCCGCAGTCACCAGGGCCCCCAAATCGCTAAAATATCATTTAACTTCTATTGGTCTATTTACAACATTTTCATTATTTCGACACATTATTTTTTTTTAACAACATTTTTTGTTGAACAATTTAAATCACATTCCCTCCGAAAATGTATTTAAATTAAAACGGAAAAAAAGTCATCCAAGTTATGATCAGGACCATACCATAAACACATTTGTGTTCGTTTCAGGGCGCTTTTAAAAATCCAATCAGAAAAACATCCATTCGTGTATCTTACAATCGAAGCTCAATAGCCGAGTTCACACTGTACAATTACTTAGACAGACTTCGTTTGACGGATGTTATATGGTAGGATGTAGTTTGCGTTCAGACTTATCAGACTTTGTCGTTCAACGTTATATCATGTGCTCCTCCGTTCCATCCAACTTCGAAGTTTTCAAAATTATTTGAAAACCATCCAACAAGTTGGTCAAGCGGTCGTCTGAGCATTGAGCAAGTTGTAAAAAGTCTGATTTAGGACAGGCACGAGCAACCAGACAGGAAGCTCTTTATCTTTACAAAAAAATGCCAAATTTGCTGAGTAATCGATAAATTTATAATTGGGCTCAAGGACAATTCTGATAACTTTGATCCACCATCCAGACAAAAACAAAACCCGAATTCCGAATAAAAGAACCTTTCTGAAAGGACTGGGTGTAGAAGAGACTTTTTTGACGGCTCTGAACCATCAGCAATTTTGACTGGAAAGGAAAGGTTCGAAATTGAAACCTTTCTTATTATTGGCATTGTTGACACTCTTAGCGTTGATTTGAAACAGCGACTAGGTTCGTATACGAATATTGGCCAACGTTTTGATGTTTCCGATTAAGAGATCTGAAGAAAACTGCAAACTATTGCTTAGTTTTACACTGAAGATGTAAAAGGAGATGAACTACATGCTGGAAAACTATTCGACACGAAAATGAAAAAACTGGCAATATTCTAGAACTTTAATTTTTTTAAAAAATAAATAAAATTGAAGATGAATTTCCAAGTGTTGAGATTGCACTTAGAATTTTCTTAAGTATAACAGTGACCAACTGCAGGTGTAAACGTTCCTTCTCCTAGTTAAAAAGAACAAAAAACGAACTCAGAATTACATTGCTTAAAGAAAGATTGACAAGTTTGTCGCTGATGTCAATCGAAAGCGACATCCTCACCGGTATCGATCTTGTAGATATAATCAATGATTTTGCTTATCTTAAATCAAGAAAAGAATCCTTCAATAAACATTCCTCTTTCCATCTTTTTGCTTATCAATATTCTGTTTTTTATATATTTATTACACAACATAACATTTTTATTGAATCATATAGGGGCCTCATTTTCAAAAAGTGCCCAGGGCCCCCAAAACGGTAAAGACGGCTCTGTGTTCATGGTAGTAGTATCATAGATACGTTCCAGGATATAAACATATTTGGAAATTGGGAAATTTTTTATGAGCTAAAAGAATTAAAAGACTATGATGCTATAATAGGCATAAGTAAATACGTTAAGACAATCTAATTGTAAAATAAATATAGCAGACACCCAAGCAACAATTTGTGGTTAAAAGCCGATTAAACAACCGGACGTCAACCGAGGTCTATTAACCTTCCCAGTTATAAATAGGTTTCAGTAACGAGTAAATCACTTTACAGCAACGTTCCCGGGCCTGTAAATGGTCAGGTAAAATTTAACCTCATCTTAAACAAGTTTATAATTAACGTTTCAATTAAGTTAGTAAATAACTGTTTCTTGTTTTTTAAACGTTATTTCGGCGTAAGTTTGCAACCGTTTGAAAACGGTTTTAAAAAAAACCCGGGTTTTGGTTATTTCACAACGGTTTCACAGCCGTTTAAATAGGGTTTTTAAAAAACCCTACTTTGTTGAGTTACGGTCATTTTTAAACGTTATTACGACGTATGTTTGCAACCGTTTCAAAATGGTTTGAAAAAAAACCCTGTATTATGTCGTTTTTTGGTTACTTCACAACCGTTTGGATAGGGTTTTTAAGAAACCCTACTTTGTTGAGTTACGGTAAGTTTTAAACCGTATTTTTACGTCTTTTTGAAACCGTTCAGAAATAGTCTCAAAAAAACCTATTATAACCGTTGGTTATTTTGAGACGTTATTTTAACGGCTTTTATAAACCGTTTCCATACAGAATTCAAAATACCTAGCCCAATGCCACCCACGTCCAAATCGAACGATAGTAGTTTTGACAATTGCTCTTTTCATATTTCCAGATGTGATAGAGAGAACAACTGTCAAAAGTACTACACGTTTCAATTAGGCCTGGATGATCTTGGGCCAAGTTTTCTGAACACTGAAAAGAAATGATTAAAAAAGCTATGAAAATAACGTCTTAAAATTACCATCGTCCAGTAGCTCCAAATTCTTTCCTACTGAAAGTGAAGTCCTTCTCTTCTATAAATGATAAGAATAAATTTAAGTTTACATTAGTTTCAGTTTATTGGAAAAAAATTATAAATGGTCACTGGTGGTGATTAGACTCAGACGATGGTGGTGTCGCTGACGGTGGTTGGACTTGGTGGTGCTGATCGTGATTTCGCTTGTGGTGGTGTCGCTGGTAGTGGTGTTGCTTGGGCTGGTGTCACTGGTGGTGATTAGACTGAGACGATGGCGGTGTCGCTGAAGGTGGTTGGACTTGGTGGTGGTGATCGTGATTTCGCTTGAGGTGGTGTCGCTGGTAGTGGTGTTGCTTGAGCTGGTGCCACTGGTGGTGGTGTCGCTTGTGGTGGTGTAGCTGGTGGTGGTGTAGCTGAAGGTGGCTTCGCAAAAGATTGGTTGCTGTTAAAAAGAAACAAAAAAAACACTAAGCAATTGTGAATTAGTTTGTCTCTAAAAGTATATGAAGTAATTTTGACTACGCTAAACTAATTAATAGAAGATTAAGTTCTTACATGATTGACTTTACCGCTCTGAAAGGAGCGTGCTTCAAGTAATTTTTGAGAAATGTCGACCCCTCGATATCGGTTAAGCTGGGGTACTGTAGCCTTAAAGCCTCCATAATGACAGAAAATGTTGCCTGAAATTTATTGAAGCTTTTTCTTGTTGAAGTTCCGTGCCAGGAATAAAGGGAGGGCAGACTCTCGGAAAACATTGTCCTACAAACAGTTCTCATAGATTTCACTCCGTCCAACCCCCCCAATGTCGACAACTTCTGGATCTATAGTAAAAAAAGAAAAAACAAGATAACATTATGAAAAAGTTTATATTTGAATGTCTTTAAATTAATCTGCACTTTTTTGCTGGTACCAATTATTCTGTCAATATAATACAAAAAAAAGTGGAAAATATGTTTTTATCTTACCAATTTTCTTTTATAGTGGATGTTCCCACTAATCCTGCTCTCCAGGTCTTGTAACTGCTCAGGAGTATCAAGAATCGTGAATTCTTGGAGCACGTGGTCCACCACAACTTCCCGCCCAACATTTTGATATGTCTTGTTCACAAGACAAGTGAGGGCAACTTCAGTAGTTGCAGCAAACTGGGGAATCATAGTTTTTAGGCCCTCGACCTCACTTGCCAGTTTGTTGTGGCTTTCCGTTAGCTGCTCCAGCTTAACCCCAAACTCCTTGAGAGCCTTATAAGTGGGAACTGAAAAGATTGAATATACACGAAAAATAAGTAATCTTATTTGATGATCAGTTATTATTAATTTGCTTACTTTTCGCTAAATTGATTATTTGGGATGAAGATGTTCCCACACATGAGTTTGTGAAGACTTCCCTCAAGATTTCTCCAGTTATTGTCGCTTCGGAGGGGCTGAACGATTGATTTCCTGTTAAATAAAAATATATAACAAAGTGAAAGACTTTTTGAAGCTTTGAATGAGTTTATGAATACTTGAATCTGAAATGAATGATGACATTAGCTGGTTGTAGTCCAGTAATGTCTCCGTTAGTTTTTCCTCCTGGGACTGCTCTTCGGAAGACACATTTTCTGCCTCCTTTTCCTTCCTCACAGCTTCCTCCCAAAAATCTAAGAAAAAAAAGGTTTATATTGTTTAGTCAACCATAATGAAAAATGAAATGAATGTTAAAGACAAATATAAGAAATTTTTTACCAATATTATCAAACAGTATCTTGCAGGGCAATTTCTGCCATTCTGGCAAAGGTTGCATATTTGTTTTTCGGCCGATTGTAGTGTCTTTCCACGTTCGTGGCCATAGCAAGGTTATTTCGTCTTGAACCTTCTCGGAACCGCCGTCACCATCTTTTCTCCATCCACAATGGTCTCAACCACGCAAAATATTTTTCAAGAGTGCACTAAAGGGAAAAACAGAACTGCTGGCCCGATTAATTTTGAAAAATTTCAAGGTAATGTCATCTATTTTCCAAAGGTTGGGAGCATTTTCTTCTTTATTTGATTGGTAGACACTCAAAAACTTTGAATAAAATGGTTGCTCATAGAAATTAAGTTTCTGTTTTAGGCTTGAACCATAGATGACAGATGTGCCGTGCAGAAACGTTGCATATTTCATTCGAACAATTTGTTCGGATTTTGTTAAGAAACAAGCATCTGCAAACGAAGTTTTAGAACAAATTGTTTTAAACGAATGGCTCTATAGATTCCAATACAGCCTTCAAGTTCGCATGATCGTTCGTTATCTTTATTATAAGGCCAAGGAGTTATTGTTTTTTCATCATAACGCATTTCCGAATTTTCAAATTCTTCAAAAATTCTATTTGCGATTTGCTGAAGTGGCTTATTTCCCGATCTTAATTTGTGTTTTACGTATTGTAAACGATTTTCATATTAGAATGCACTTAAGTTATCAAGAGGTCCATGTTATTTTACATCATCCAAAACATGGTATAAATTGTGAATGTTATAACTGATGTTTTCACTTCCATAGATTTTAGCGAAGTTTACTACGAAAGAATGAAACAAGTTTTGTGCGATATCAATAAAAACATGCTTATTTTTGCTCAAACATATTGAAACAGTACAGTGCAGTCTCATGAAATTGTCATACACCTCATCATGAATTTGAGTCTTTAAAACAACCGGACCTAAGTATAACAAGAAAGTACGAAATTCAGTGGCCTTCCAAAAGCTAATAAGATCTAGTCCATGAGCTGTTCTATTGAACTCGTATGGAGTACATTTTCGCAAAGACACTAAGTTATTGGATATATTCTCAATGTTTTTCGCGGAAAGTTTGGTTTTGAGAGATCTGTTCCGAATCCATATAACCAGTAACTTTTTCATTACACCCAAACACAATAAACGCATGTAATCTAGTGGAAAATTATTTATCATGTCTATTGAAAGTTTTTCTAATGGAGATGGTTGAGTATGGTGATCTTCATGTACCTTCTTTGCCCGGAAAGAAGCATTCGTTCGAAGTGATTTCGATAAAGTTGGAAAACTCATTTGGTGAGAATTTTAATTGTAGTCCCCTTCTACATTACACCTTTCACACGCAAAAAAACCATTATGGCCTTTAATTCGTTTCAAATAAGAGCGAGCAGGGGCATCACAAATAAAATTTCTTATTTTAAAAACAATGTTTTCTGAACCGATATTAACATCACTAATGTTGCCAGCTTCTTCAAGAAATAAACGCAAGAATTCGAAAACTTTTGAAGGTCTTGCCATTCCATAATAAACTCCTATTACAAGCGGTGGAAAACGAAAACCATCTGGAGAGCACAAAATAGGCCAAAACTGGCCTTTGGAACTTTTACTAACGGGAATGCCATCAATGTTAAAGTCTAAAAATATTTCTTTCCGACATGTAGGAGTATCAACACGTTCAAAAACTTTAGTTAAAGCGCGAACCACACCAAATATGTAAAAATGTCCTAGGGTCTAATGGTAAATAAGGATGCGAATTATGCAAAATCTTAAGCATATCTTTCAAACAGACATGAGACACGTTGTAAAATGGTTAAAAAAAAAAGTTGAGAAAAAAACCAAACATACACATGAGCTGTGGTTTGGTTGAAATATGTGTACTTTATGACTAAGAACCACGCTTGGTAAATTTTCAACCAATGAGTAACGAAATGCGTCTTAATTTTTTTGACAATAAACCAACAAATGACACTAAACTACATACATAATTTATTTTTCATTACTGAACTCATAAACGATTTTCTAGAAACGGCACACTAAAAATCTATCAGATACTTAGAAAAAGAAAACACTTTCTGAACAATCTAGAATAAAATCACGAAAAGAAAAAGGCATACAATAAAGAAAACGGCGTTGATGGCGTCTCTAGTTTGATTAGCGTCGAGAAAAAGTTACTTTTTGGTTATTTTAACCACAATATGTAGTCCATTATAAAATGGTTCAAAAAAGGTTAGAAAATAACCAAACACACAAATGAGTTGTGGTTTGGTTGAATTAAGGGTACTTTATAACTTAGAACTTTTCGTTGAAAAAAAAACCGAAAAATAACGCCGGCCAACAGGTAAATGATTATTATTATATATGGAAATTATAATTTGAAGAATTTATTATAGGTACTCACCTGAAGAAGTAGTCTTTTTGAATCAGATGCACGCAATCACTACGCACTTTATAAGTCTTGAATTTTTTTTTTTTTTTTTTTTTTTTTTTTTTTTTTTTTTTTTTTTTCAATTCACAATGAATACTGAACACTCCGAAAACTGAAACAACAACCGACTAGCACAATGCAAAACAATAAAGTTATTAAACATGTACAATGTACAATGTACATTAGGCTGGAGCACGGATATATGAATTTTTTTTTTTTTGAAATTCAGGGATGTAATAGGGGGGGATTGGTGCCTCATGTTAAATTAAAAATAAATGTAGTTTTTCAATTAATTCGACAAACGTCTTCTGCCTCCGCACAGACCTTGAAAATCTAAGTTTGTAAGAATTTGTTTGTACGTGTATGGCTGAAAAATTAAAAGATATTCAATAAAAAAAATGAATAAAAAAAAACGCGCTGCATTAGGTTTTGACAAAAAGAAATATAATTCAATATAAAAAAGTTTTAAACAATAAAATAATAAAAAGATTATTTATTTATTTGCAATTAAGTTGCTTGAAAATCTCGTTTTGTCTCAAATTTAGGCATGGCTTTCCGCGATTCTATTTTTGACCTTATAGCTCCTAGTCGAGCCTTTTTTGTGTATTGAGTAGTAGCTGCTTCTGTTGTCATCTTCACAGCCCGCTCAACAGCTTGGGTATGGCAAGGAAGCCTTAAAAAAACATTTCACCTTCACCACTGGATTCAACGATGGACTTAATTTCCTGGTCCGATAGGTTTCTCATGATAGGTGGTTCAGTAAATGGTACCTGCCAATTTATCAAATCGATATAGGTTAGAGCATCAAAATTAATATGAAGCACTTCGAATATCCTTGGTGTTGAAGAGTGAGGTATACTGCGTGCCTTTAATATGCGTCGAGCTGCCAGTTCTCGAATGTGTTTTTTGTCATCAGTTATCATTGAGAGAAGAATGTTATCAGGATGAGAAAAATAACCATTTCGTTGAATGACGGGATCGATTACCTTCTTAAGATGGTCTGGAAGATACCTTGACATCAGTATTATATTGAAAAGATGACGCGGACCATCTTTGCACGATGGTTTATTTTTAATGGAGAACCAAGACGGCGCGTAAGCTTTCACAACAAATGTGGCCAAAATAACCAAGTTTTCCGAAGGTTCCTCTGTTGTTACATACAATCGCATTATTCGGTTAGCACGTGTGATCCAACTTGCGTGAGACAGTTTTCCTGGACATTTATTTGAGAGATCCCTTGGAAACTCACATAATATTACCGCTGACACAATCTTGTGCAAGTTTCTGAACTCAAATCTTTGGCCATTTCTGGCAGCATGTTCCCCTCGATACGATGAAATTTTGTGACAGGTAATTGTTCACAGGTTTCAAGTGCTTTTCCTAAAGGTCCAGTGTAAGACTTAGGTACTGAAGTACACCCATCAAGATGTTGAAATAAGTGTCTTAAAGGTAGTTCGTTCATGTGCAATAGGCAAATTATCCATTGAAGCGGCTTTTGAAGTCTTGTTTCGACTAGTCTTATAATACCACCGTATTTTCCTGTATTTACATTTGTGCCGTCACAGCCGATAGCCATAAGATGGTGCTGAGAAATACCTTCTTCCGTAAGAAAGTCACTGATTGCAGTTTGTACCTCTTTAGCTGAACCTGTGTTAGGAACTGCGTATCCCATATATTTGGATTCCGGTTCTTGAATTAATGAGATGTGCTCCTCAATAATGCTAGTCTTGTAGAATTTACCATCTTTTTTAACTAGTTTTATGGTTCTGTCTTTTTTCCCATCAAAATATAATGCACACAATTCTGAAAAAGTCTTCTCTTTTATCATTTTTTCTCTTGTTTTATTTTTTTCTCTTCGCAGTTTATGTCTATCAATTACCCCGACTTCAGACTTAATGTAGTACAAAACAGAAGACGCAATAGCTGCTGCTGCCCTATCAGACACTCCATACCTTTCACATGTTTTCGATAACGTAGGCAAATCAAAGATTGAAGACATATTACTCTTTTTCTTAGGATTGCATTTATCTGTGGGTTTTCTAAAGCTATCTGAACTTGTGCACATTTCAGACACTGACGAAGACGATGACGATGCTGAAATTGCACTGACCTCTAAAACAGCTGATGTTGAAGTACAAGGGGCAATAGTAGTCTGCCGTTTTTCTTGAGTGTGTTTTCTCTCCAAACTTTTTTGCAGCTTTTTAGTGAGAATAACGTCAATTCCACCTATTGCCATATACTACGAGCGTTTCTTTGATCAAATAAAAATGATTGTTCTTGTTTCGGAACTTTTTTATCTTTAGGACAAATGCATTTATCGATTTGTTTGCACTTGCAAGCTGCAATATCAAAAAGCAACTTACCGCTTTGTCGAAATGTTTCTATTTTTTCTGGGGATAGCCTCTTGACAGATTTGAGCAAGTTTTTGTATTTTAAATGGTACGATTTTATCATCTGGATGACCCTGGTTTGTGTTACAGTCGGAATAGATGCAGATCGCCATATTTTTACTATTCTAGATGAAACAATACCTGCTGTCTCTGGAAAAATGGCTCTTTTGCAGTTTCAAACTCGAATTTAAATTGGTGCCTCGTCCATTCAAAGCATTTAATTGTATCTTCATAAGTTGGCAGAACGTTTTCTTTAAAATCACTAATATCACCAAAAATAGGACATTTAAATACACTACGCGTTCTTTGCATGATTTTTAATGTAATTTATCTTATGTTTTTGTTTTCAAAGTAAAATAAAAGTATGCGACCGATGGTGCAAACAAAAATTACAGCCAACTGATATGAAACAAAAATCATGGCCAACTAGATAATTAACTTGCGCTCGTAGAAAAACTGTTTGAAAATTTAAAAACATAAAGAACGTTTTATAAAAAAATTTCAATGTGTTTGCGGAGGCAGTTACCATTAACCAAATTTAATTAAATTTTGCATAGATTTATTTGAGCCCATAATGCATCTTTTTTTTTGCTATTAAATGACGATAATCAACAAATAAAATTTTCGCTCCACCCTAATGTACATGCGCATGGCATGGGTAGGAATGTATATTTTTTGAATACTGTGGCTTGAGTTATGTTAAAACAAAGTGAGATGGGCTTTTAGTTTAGCTAAAACGGAACATGATTATTAAATAAAAAAGAACTTTAAGTTTAGTCAAAACAAAAAATAAGTTTGATCAAATATGAGAATAATATTCGTTTGTTAGAAATTTTCAGTAACTATTCTCGTTCTATAAGAGTTGGCTGCGATGAAGTTGTCATAAAGTTGTTTCCAATTTTGGCCATTTAGAAAGCTTTTTACTTCATCCAAATCAAGAACACTTTTCCAAAGTAGAAACGCCTTAGCTCTCTCAGTATAGGACAAACGCCAATGAAATCATGTACATCTTTCTTTTCCTGTAAATTGTAGATAGACAATCGCCAGATCCTTCGTTACGGTATGGTTCTGGAGTTCTGTCTTAACATTTCTCCTCTAATTTTAAAAATTGTTCCAATCATAAGGCACAAATAGCTGCTTTTAAGATAGTTGTTTTGAGTAAGGTTGTAATTTGCCTTCGAGTAGTATTGTCGCTCTGTTGACTCTCGAGCTCTTTCAATAAAGCTGTATCTTTCATTTTCATCTGTTAGCTGTATAACTTCATAGAAACATCCTTTCCATTAGTTCGTATTTATTTCGTTTAGGTCTGCAGTCTGTAATCGTTCATTTTTGTAACTCTTACTAGATAATCAGCATGTACTTTTAGGGTTGTGATAAACATAGTTGGAAGTCCGGTTTCTAAGTAATACATGTACTTGGATGTATTATTGGGTAAGTAGAAAACTTTACGCAGAAAGAAACGAAGCAAGTACTCAATGATTTCAAATCTCTGCCCTCCCCAAACCTGTGCACCGTAGAAAACAATAGACTGCGTATTAGCATTAAAAACACTCATTTTTGAGCTGTGTTTGATGTGTTTATTGCTGAAAATCTTGTTCCAGTTCGAGCAGATTGCTGTCTTGGCTTTACCCAATTTAGTTTTAATTTTCAAATGAATGTCAGCTCCATTCCCGAGTAAGTGTATGTTTTTACCACTTCCAAAACGCGTTCACCATATTTCCATATTTCGTTTCTTGCTAATCTTTCAGATCCTTTTTGAAATACCATGATTTTCGATTTGTCGACGTTGACTTCCAAGCACCACTTTGTGCAGTACTCTAAAAGCTTGTTGATCATCATTTGGAGTGAACTATTGTAAACGCCCGATTCAATATCTTAATTATTAACATGCAAAACCAAACTTAAACATGCAAAAGATAACGTGCAAAAATAAGAAACAAGACCATCGATCTTCAACGTATGACTGCTTTTATTAGACTGTTCGATAATGTGTTACAGAATTGGGAAAAGCTTTTCAAGAAGTTTAACTATACGGTAAAATATTACTTAAGAAACTGTCTCCGCTGATCATACGATCTTTCGGTTATGTTTTACCGATAAACATCATAAAAATGAATGTGATTGCATTAATACAAATGAATAGCAAAAAGCTTTTATGTTTGCATGCATGTGACCGTAAAGAAGAGTACTGGCAGATGAATATTACTTGGGATTTCTAATATCGTAAATGATTAAAATATGTCTCTTACACTATGTAGGTGATTCAGGAAGTAGCACGATGTCGTCTGCAAACATAATTACTTTCATTTTCAAACTGCCGATCTCTACTCCACAAGGAAGCCAATCAACAAGATCGTCCAGAAACAGTGCGAACAGAAGTGGACTTAAATTGCAGCCCTGTTTAACTCCGCTATTTATTTCCAATTTCTCCGAATTATCCTTGCCATTGAATATTATTGCTGTAGTTTGTTGGTACAATTTTTCTAATGCTCGCACGAACTTTGCTGATATTCCTTTGTTGTAGAGCTTGTAGAACAATGCGTTTCGATTTACATTATCAAAGGCCGCTGTAAAATCAATGGAGCACGTATTCAGCTTCTTATTTTGGTCCAATTTCATTTGAGCTGTTGACGTAGGTACAAATTTACTGTCAATTGTAGAATAGCCAGTTCGGAAGCCAGCTTGAAATTCGCTGAGTTTGTTATTCTCATTCAAGTGTTTAAGTGTTATTCAAGTGTTTTAACGCTTATAAAGCAATAAGGTGTACGTTTTCGATGCGGAGCTTTTAATTTGCTGCGTCGGTCGCTTGGGTCTCCTTTTTTGAAAATTGGCCAAATGAGTGATTCATAAAAGTGCTCAGGTGGAGTGCCGAAGTTGAAAATAATATTAAATGCATTTGTTAGATTTTCTTTGAATGTGGGCGATTATATTTGAGGAATTCTATCAGTATTCCATTGGAACCTGCTGCTTTTCCATCTTTCAAACATTGAAGTTCTAATTCCACTTCTTCCAAAACTATTACTTTATCTACATAATGTTTCCTCTTTTTTTAACACGGTTTAGCAAAGCTCCAACTATTTGGTTCCGGTATGTTCAGTAAGGAAATATAATGGTACCGTAAATTTTCCACTGATAAAGCAGCAACTTGTTTCGTGTTTGAGTTCCCGTTCAACTTTCTTGTCAAGGTCCAAAATTCTGCGGAATATCTAATTTGGCTCAAACGAAATGCTAAGTTTTCCTCATAAGCCCTTTTCTTTTTCTTGCACATCCGTTTATATTGGGAGTTGAATTCAACGTATTCTATTTTGAAACTTGGCAAATTATGTCTTCGTAATAGATTGAGAAATGATAATGATCTTTTTCTTAATTTTTCAAAAGCGTAATCATACCATTCCGAATTTTTTTGTAAAGCTGGTGTTTTCTGCATCGATTCTGCAACCATTTTTATTATGATATCAAGATCGCAAATAGGAAGGTAATTTACGACTGTGGTACTTTTCTTGATGTCGATCATAGAATCTACTTTTTTTTGAAATTCATTTCTTTGTTTTTTATTCCATCGTAGATTTTCAGTTAGGATTTCGTTTGTTTCATTTTTCTGGACTGTTCCAATTTTTACTATCATTGCTATTGGTAGATGATCAGAATATACTTGGCCTTCCACAAAAAAATCTTTCATAATAGAACGCCATTCACCACCAATGAGTCCGTAATCTACCTGTAGATGTGTAGATCTACCCTGTTTTCCTATAAACGTAAATTCCCCTCTTTTGTCTCCTTAAGTGCATCCATTCAAAATACTGAGTCCAAATTTATCACATAATTCTAGCTTTTTTTTCCTTCCGCATTAATTTTTTGATCTTGAGACATTCACTGACGATTTCCTAGCACCAGTTCGGGTTCAATATCCGCCGTCCTTGCATTTAGTCTCCGGTTATGGCTTTGTTATGAGATTTAAGGGCACACAATAAATCGTACAGTTTTTCATACTCCTGTTGCCAATGATTGCAATTCAGGTAAATAGGTATAGGATACAAACAATTTTTACCGCTTCTTAATTCTATGTTTACAATTTTCTCTATAGTTTTTGTTTTATATTCCAAGTAAAGTTCCCTTTTAATTGCTGTTAGAGATCCACCGCTTGCTCTGCCTCTGTTTGACATCCTCTTTGCCGGAACCCAGTGACAATCGTACGAAGGGAAATATTTGGCGAGATTCTGTATTTTGTTTTCTTCTACATGTGTTTTCAGCAGTACAATTATATCTAATTCATTTAAAAATTTTAAAAATCCCGGGAACAACAATTTGCTATATAATCCGTCAACATTATACGCTACAACTTTATAATATTTTTAAACATTTTATTTTTGGTTAATTTCCTCAATGAAATCCCTGCGCTATTGCCTTGAGCCACTTGGCATCACTGTTTTCTGTTGCTTTATAGTGCCATTCGCAATTGTCATTTGGTTTGACACTGACAGAGCGCTCATGGTGTTGCTGTCATTATTGCAAACATCATTTTGTTTTGTCAAAAATGAGTAAAATAAATTATTTGGTAAATTAAACGTTTCACACATTTTTTGAAATCCGCATCAATTTCCGTGTCTTTGACCTAAGTTATCTTTCCAAACAAACTCTAAATAATCAATAAAAAGCTTATCGTCTCTAACTACGGTTTTTAAATTTCTTTTTGCGTGTTTGACAATTTTCCTGACGTGCATTAAATGTGTTAATCTCCTACGGATGCTCGGTGGATAGTCTCTTTGGACGGAGATATTTGTGCTCTTAAGTTTTGTTGTGTTTTTCAGTATATTGTGCACATTTTCTTTTATTTTAAGTTTAACAATAAAATTTTTAGACTTGGGTTTCCATGATTTTAATTCTTTAATTTCGTCTATGTTGTTGCTGTTTTCTTCCTTTGACAACTGCGTGCCACCTGTGTATTTTGTTCTTGTCGATCATTTGTTTCAATTCTGATCAATAGATCCTTTTCTAGAGATTGTATTTGCATATAGTCTAATTGTTTTTCGAGGAAATCGACTTTGGTTTGACGTGAAGAGACATTGAATCTTAAGTTATCATTTTCTTGTTTCAAACTTTTGATATCGACACGTATATCTTCCACATCAGATTTGGTTGCAAGATGTTTTACACTCTGGTGAGAAATCAGCTTTAAATCTGCAATGGTAATATTCGAGACCAGGTCGGAATCGTTTTTACCCTTTTTATTCAATTGACTCATTTTCTCAGGTAAAAGTTGAGAATATTGACGTTTTTGCATGCCCTTATGATTTTAACAATGGCAATGATTCTTTGTTTTCGGAGGAAAGTTGAACGGCACTACGAGTATTTATTTTTAAGAGAATACTAAAATATTTTCAAACTTGCTTTCAAATCCCAACCGGATAATGTTTTGTGATCTAATCTGATTTTACATTCAACTTTGTAGCTTTTAAATATGCGTTTTTAATAATAATTTCAAGTATTTCTAAGAGTTTGTAAACTATTAACTTTTAACACTTCAACACCAGTGTTGCCATCCAATTCCTACAGGAACGGCGCTGGGAACGGAACAACTACTGGACAGATTTTGAAAATTCTGTCGTCAATGCCACACAATCCTAAAGTAAAAACGATTATTTTTCATCCCCAAGTTCCCACGTAAGCGGAAAAACGATAACGGGAACCTACAAACCCTAGCAACGCCGCCGCCGGGTGGTTCAGCTAGTAGGTAGTGACAATAAAAATAACACATGCATGGTTTTTTTCTGCTGAGTGACACTTCTTCTATTCGTGGGATCTATTTAATCGTTCTAATGGGATATTTTAATCGTGGTGGGTAAAATTGAATGTGCAAGCCTGTTAGCTGTATCTATCAAGACACAAATACAAATTAAGATTACACTTAGCATCTTCTCCATACACTTAGCCTTATATAGGATTGCATAAGGTCTGACAAAAAGATAGGGTGTGTAGGTTGGACCTAAACAAGCACAAAATCGTATGGGAGGAGGGGGGGGGGGTCAATTTCTCCTGTTTAAGCGGGAGGGGCAATTTAAGAAAAAAAATCTCTAAAAATGGAAAAAAATTATTTAAAAATAACGGTAAAGCCTACAAAGTCGTGCTATAGCATTTTGAAAAGCCAAAAACCTATACATTAATTTAAATTTAAAAATAAGTTGTTCAAATGAATAGTTTTTGAAATATTAAATTTCAAATTCAAAATTTTGAAAAAAAACATAATTTTTTTTTCAAAATTTTACATATTTAAGTATTTTTTTTCTGGCTAATTTTCAATGCTCTTATTTATTTTTGATGAAACGCAAAAAACCAGATGTTTATTATTTTTAAGTTCTTTATATTTTAAAGTTTTTTTTTTCGTTATCGGATTCTTAAGTGGAAAAAAGTAAAGAGAAAATTCATCCTTTATTTCGTAAATTCGCTTAAGAATCCAATAACGAAAAAAAAACTTAAAAAAAAAAAAATTTAAAAGTCGTTTTTGTAATTTTTGGTTTTCTCTAAAACTACAGGTTATTTTGGCATTAGAATTTTTGTGTTTGATCAAAAATAAATAAAAGCATTGAAAATAAGCCAGAAAAAAACTACTTCAATATGTAAAATTTTGAAAAAAATGGTTTGCAAAAAAAAAATGTTTTTTTTTCAAAATTTTGACTTTGAAATTTAATATTTCAAAAACTATTCATTTGAACAACTTATTTTTAAATTTAAATTAATGTATGGGTTTTAGGCTATTCAAAATGCAATAGCACGTTTTGTAGGTATTACCGTTATTTTTAAATATTTTTTTTCCATTTTTAGTGATTTTTTTCTTAAATTGCCCCTCCCGCCTAAACGAGGGAAAATGGACCCCCCCTCCAATACGATTTTTTGCTTGTCTAGGTCCAACCTACACACCCTATCTTTTTGTGACGCCTTATGCAAATCACCCTGTATAATATGGCGACACTTTCATTTGTGTAAATCCTTTTACCATATGAGACATGACGTCGTTTTTGCACAGCATTTAACCATTTCTGTGTGTCAAATTAGTTGAGTAAAGGCTTATTTTAGCATATAAGGCTGCTGATCATCTCTCATTTCTGACTCCATGGCGTCTTTTTTTTACATTTTCAGTGTGTTAATAAACCGAGCATTGGGTTACTTTTAGTCCGGTCAAATTAGCTTCAAAAATAGAGGAAAGGTTACATTAATTCGTACCTAGCTCAAAATTGGCATGAATGTTGGGAACCCTATTACTTACAATTTGTCAAAAAATTAATTCAAGGTCGAATTTTGCAAACATCGGTTCTTTGAGTTTTCCAGCTAAACGGCAAGTCTTATCATAAAAATATGAAAACGAAAATTATTCATCATGCAATTATCTATAAAAATTGTCAACATACTTTTTTTCCTAAGAATCACCATTTCGGAGATATAGCTATGCAAAAAGTTGAAAAAGTTATGTTACTCCTAATATGTACACGTTTCCGCGCCACCCGTGAGGTAGAGTGCATTGCATGGTGCGTTTTTTTTAACGTGGTTTCCCCGGTAGGCCTATTTTACTATCTATTGATGACTTATGACTATTGTAATGAATGTGAGCGGCGTAAGTAATGAGTAATTTGAGAAAACTATTCGTCTAATTGAAACTCTTTTAATGGAACATAATCCGCGTACTGCCTTGTTCCTCTTCTCCTTCTTTTTCCTGCTGGGTGTAAATGAATTGATCAAGGAGCGATGCATCAGAAATTTCCTCGCATATATCGTAAGAATCCTCTTCTACTGGTGATTGAACATTGGAGCACGATTGGCCTCGACAACTTATACATGCTAATGAACAAAACAACCCAACTTTTTTACAGCCACATTAAGCATTGCACCCCTTTTCACAATTGCAAACATTGAGTTGATGAGTTTTTCCGGTGCAGGAGGGAGTAAAGTCTTAACTGGTTCCAATATATCGTCAATTAACTTCCAACCCCAGTCTTCTACCGAGCCATATTTGAACTATATACCCGAAATAGATCTTGCTCAGCAGAAGTACAGGTTGGAGGAAGACAAGCTAATTGTACTTGTTTCTTCTTATGCGTGTTTTTAGCTAAAGATAAGTATCGACACTTATCCAAGCACGTAATTTTTTTGGAGCTCCGTAAACGGAAAGAAGAAAGCGAATTCCGTTGGTGATTACAGCTTGTGGAGTAGAGGTACTTTCTTTGAAAAGGTCAGCACAATCAACTTAATCTTGTCTCTCAAACAATTTCGAAAATGTTCTTTTACCTCTCCTGAAAAATTTTTTTGACACTGCACATGACTGTCACAGAAGTCTGAGCTTTCAGGTATTCCGAAAATACATCACCTCTTTTAATACTTGCATCAATTAACGTCTTCAGGATCAACAGTAACTGTTTCGCTTTCGGCCAAATGTTTATTACAAATAAAGCAAAATTGAGACATTTCTAAAACTAACACAAAACTGCACAAATTTTGTTTGGAGAAATAAGCAATAACTACATGTTCTTACTAAGAAGTAATGTTTGAGACTAATACTATTCTATCTAGCTAAGCTCTTGAAAAGAAGCAGTTATACAAGCATTGCCACGCGGACAATTGAATAGCACAGTTGTTGCTCAATACAAGCGCAATGTTGTCATTTTACTGCAATTGCAGTAGATTTACTTCATTTTTTTTTCCTAAATTGATTCCACTGCCTTAAAAATATCTACTGCACTTTTGGTTTCACGAATAAAAACTATGCTTGAGTAATTGCAACACTCATAAATAACTCTTTAGTCCATATACTGAACACAACTGTTTTCCAAACGCACCCGCATTATAGGTACACTCAGCTTATGGGTATAGATAGCCTTTTTAATGGAGAGAATTTGATTTTTTTTAAATTTATCTATTAATTATTTTTTAATGTTTTCAAAATACGTCGGTGTACTTATTTGTCTATATTTTTTAATGAAGTTTTTTTGAAAAAAAAAATCTATTGCATAAAAATGTGATGTACTGCATTTTTTTGTAAATTTACTTCGGAAATTTTTTCAAACAGTGGCAACTCTGATACAAGACCGTACGTTCATATAAAAAGAGGGACTGGTTTTTTTCGAGTTTACATTCTTACAATTATTGTATGTATGTATGTATACGTCACGAAGACTATTATTTTTACTTATGTTAATCGTTCTGTAAGGCATATAATGGTAATTGACATACATATTTTGAAGAATACAACTTTTTCAACTTTTTGTATAGCTATATCTCCGAAATGGTGATTCTTAGGGTAAAAAGTGTGCTTACAGTTTTTATAGATTGTATTGCGTGATGAATAATTTTCGTCTCTATATTTTTACGATAAAACTTACCGTTTAGCTGGAAAACTCAAAAAACCGATATTTGCAACATTTGACCTTGAATAAATTTTTTTCCACAAGGCGGATTGATGTGGATAATTGATAAATAAATAAAAAATACAAAACTTTTTGAACAAATCGGTTTTATGAATTTTTTTTTTTACTTTTTTGAGAATATTGGTTAACAGTTTGAAAAAAAAATTGAAAGGAACTCAGAGGTAAAGTTTAAGAGATTTCTAATCCCATTTCTATTCGTTAGTCGAAAAATGCATATATGTATACAGAGACCGTAAGAAATTTAAGTATTTTAAGTATTTGTGATCCATGCGTTAAAACTTATTTTAATTTTAAAGTCTTGTGAATAAAAAGAAGTAAAAGTTAATATTGGAAGAAGCTGTCTAGTGTCTAGCCATAGCTTTTGAAAGTAGATTAAGCTAGACGGCTCTAGCTTAAGCTTAAGGTTTCATGTGATTAATAAAGACAATGCTAAATAGCTTAAGAAATTGTATTTTAACCTCAAATTTCGCTAGTTTATTCATGATGTTTTGCTTTGGTAGCCCTAGCTAAAATTAATATTTTACAGAACGCAAAGCAAAGGAGTAGTTGGAGTCAAAATGAAAAACAGGAAGTATTTTGACAAGAGAAAGTGAAGAACAATTATAG
The DNA here is from genome assembly GCA_914767635.1 of Melanostoma mellinum. Lineage (NCBI taxonomy): Eukaryota > Metazoa > Arthropoda > Insecta > Diptera > Syrphidae > Melanostoma > Melanostoma mellinum. The sequence continues at coordinate 99,325,466 of OU612059.1, forward strand.
CTAATTAGGCATTTGATGTTTGTACATGTACATCAAGCAACAAGTCACAAAAAACACACAAGAGGAATCCTTTTTAAAATCTTATACAAATTCACAATTGCATAGCTGATTACAACTTACTCCTTGCAATTGCGTTGGTCACTTTACGTGGAGCTAACATCAACGTTCAAAAAGTGAGAGCTTTGATCGACCAAGGATCAGAAGCATCATTCATAACAGAAGAAAAAGCAGATAAACTCCGTCTACTAAAAATAAGGGTAGATGCAACGGTATCAGGGTTGGGCTCAAACAAGGTGTCAACGATAAAATACAAAGTAGGTATTTAAGTATGTCAATAAGCAACAATCGAAACATAGCAACAACAGTATATGCGCTAAGAACTTCAACAATTAATTCTAGTTGATCCAACATGCAACGTACCATGCAAAATCGATATGATCCCAGGAGCATAAGAAACCACAGAAACACTTAAAGAAGGAATCATGAAAGGAAAACCAGACGCACCTATTGCGCAACAAACCATTTTTGGATGGATTATATCTGGAGGTCCCAATGCACCAGAACAAACCAGCTCTTATTATCATGTAATGTTACTTTCACTGACTTAGGCATACAAATATGGAGATTCTGGGAATCTGAAGACATCAAAACTAAAACAGAAACAGCACAGACCGACGATATATTTATAAATTATATATACATATATATATAGTATATATATATATATTCCTTACTAATATTACAAATCCAAAATTACCTCTGTCTGTTGGCGTTTCTTTGTAACCATCTCCCGCCCAGACCACTGATCCGATTTAAATGGAATTTTATTCAGAGGTAGCCTAGAGCCTGAGGAAGGACATGGGCTTAATAATTAGTCCCTATATTTCTACGGGATCGACACTAGACATCTGCAACGAGTGGCTTAAAACCGATTCCAAGCCATTCTATATTTTTTCAAATACACTACTCGGTGGTTTTGGTTATTTCAAAACAAAACAAATGACTCATTACCCCAAACCAAAACAATAGAATCGTGTATTCATTCCAAATGAATACACCATTTGGTTTTTTTCTCAAATGCATCGAATACACCGAGTTTATATCGAACACATCGAAAACACCAAATAATGCACTATACACATTACACACCAAGCGAACTGAGAATTTTCAATTACTAAGAAATGAAAGAGTGAACAATCAACAATTGCAAAAAGAGTCTTAGTACATTTTCTTTGAACATATTTCATTTTCAAGAAATATGTACATATGTAAGAATAATTTGTAAACTAACTATTATCGGTTTTGCTATTCAAAATTCTTACTAATGTTATAAATGCAAATGTAACTCTGTCTGTTCGCTTTTTTTGTATCCATCTCCCGCCCAAACCACTGAACCGATTTTAATTAAATTTTGTACAGAGATAGTCTAGAACCTGAGGAAGAACAAAGGCTATATATTATGTTATCCCTATATTCCCACGGGAACGGAAACGCAAATGGGAAAAATTCTTTCACCGTTAGAATGCTACACCATCCACGAGTAAAAAACTCTAATTCATCCGCATATGCCCACGGGATCGGCAATGAGAAATTAAAAATTTTCAGGTTAAAGCTAGAAACAAACAAAGTGGAGCATCACATAATTCATTTGCATCAGTTCAAGCCACTCGGTGCACTCAGTGTGCTTGTAAATGTTCTATTTGTATTTTTTCAATTGTTGTATTCGGTGTGTTGATAACTGTTAGGCTTGTTCTGTTCTGTTTAAATCAAGCATTCAAGCCTAGGAGAGAAACCAAACAGTGTATTCGTTCTATTACGAAGAGATCGAATGGTGTTGGTGTGCAGTATTTGCTTTTTAAGAATAGTGTATTCATTTTTAGTGTACACTAATTTCTAAGCATTCTACGAACAGAATACACTGAACTACTGTGCTTGATTCGAAAAGGTAAATGAATGTATTCATGCAGACCTCTAATCGACACCGTAAACGGGAACCTTAAAACTGTTGGGTCGATAAAAGTTCTTTCACTGCGGGGTTATTTCTGTCAAAGTGTCGAAAATACATTTGACCTGAGAAGAAATGTCTATTTTGATCTTCAAATTAAAATTGGCAATCGGGAATGGCTGTGTGAAAGGTCGATTTCGGCGCCGACTAATGAGATAGTTAACCATATTAACTAATAAATTATGTTTGACGTATTGGGGGATGTTGTCGAATGTCTATCAACAGTGGCGGATTAAGGCTTATTGCCGCCCTAGGCCCTGTCTGATACGCCACCATCTATATATTTTCAATCACAATTGTTATTAAATTAAAGCTTTTACTTTTTACACTACTCATAATGCGAAGCATTAGAGAGTGCTCTATTTTTTATTCAAATATAATTCTTAAATAATACAAAAAAAAGTTTATTAAACTCTAGCTAGCATAACAAAGCATTTTTTCTACATCACCTGAGCATCAACTATGTCATCATAACCAATTTCTTGAATTAGTTGAGCTTCAATAGACAATAATGCTAAAGCATTACGTCTATCTATGGCGCTTGGCCCATACTTGCGTGTAAATAAGATTTAACCCTTTTCAAAGTAGAAGAAGATTTTTCTCCTAAACAATTGGTATTGGGAATACTCAAAAAAAAACTCAGAGCGATCTTCGAGATGCTTATCCGAATGTGGACATAACAACCGGATAAACATCTCGAAGATTTCGAGAATGCATGACATTGTATATTTCTTGTGCGAAGCGTAAATTTTCTGTATTTTCTAGGAAATCTCTGAGCTGACATTGTAAATGAATACATTCATTCTCTAATGTGTCTTCCAAATCAGTAGGATACTTTTTAACTAATTTATTCGCAAGATTTTTCAGTTCAATCGCGTCTATATCAGATAAATTATCAAAAAAAATTAAAATTTTCGTTGAGTTTTCGATAAGCACTTTTACGGCCAAATGTACGCTTAAGGTATCTAAAATTCGGTAATACACATTGGTGCAAAAATTCTCGTGACCAGATGAAGGCATTGTTTTATTCACCCGTGAGCGTGACTCATCTGCCTGAATTTTTCTGTTATTCTTGCGACCTGTATCATAACTATAATTAACTTGAACTCCAGACAGTGCTTTTGCTTTTTCTTCATATTCAGAGTATTGTTTGTCCCTCATATCTTGAAGAAATAATGTCAATGAACCATAAATTTGTACCGCAGATGATAAATCCGCATGAGATTGTTTAGGCTTCTCACGTGCAGCATTAAAACGATCTAAAATAACATTCCAGACTTTGACCGAAATTGGCGTTTCTAGATGCTGTAACTTTCGCTACAATCCTGTAGCTTCGGATCGTGTAGTCGATTTTTCATCACGATTTTGAGCAATAAAGTTCAGTGCATTAATTTATTCAAAGCCTTTCTTTGTGTAACGCATAACATGCATCATGACAAGCAGACCAACGAATTTGAGAGAGACTCTTAAATCTTTTCCAACGATGTGTTGATATAGTGAAAAAATTATAAAGTTCTTGTAAAGTCAACTGCTTCGGTTACAGATTTAGCTGCACAAGTTCCAACTAAATTCAACGAATGGGCAGAGCAAGGAACATATTCTGGTAATGGATTAATCGTTTTGATTCTTGACTGCACTCCTGAATATAAACCTAACATATTGCTTCCGTTATCATAACTTTGACCACGACAGTTCATTATGTCCAAACCACGGTTTCCAAGAGATTTTAATAAAGCATCTTCAATATCTTTAGCCATATGGCCAGTATTTGGTAAAAATTCTAAAAATTTCTTAACAATTTCGCCGTTACGTAGACAAATAGCAGGAAACTCAATAACCAACTTTCAGACTTCTACTTTTTAAACGGCACTCGTAAAACTGAAAGAATAACTGTCACTCGCTTACAGACACAAAACGCTCATTAATTCTATACGTTAAACAAAACAAAGTCAAACTTGTCAATACCTGCTACGCGTAGCGCTCTTGTTTTCTGTAAACATGTGTAACACACTCACCCCCTAAACGGAACTCATTCTCAATCGCATACAAAATAGGTAGGTACTCTGAAACTACTCAGAATAGCTTCCTAAGACCTCAAAACGTGAAAATCCGGTAAGAACTCGATTTTTGAAAATCGAGGTGAAATCTTCGATTTTCAAAGAAAAAGCGGAAATAAGTTAAAAAACAATTAGTAATTTCAAATGCTTAATATATGTAAGAATAATCTCACCAAATATACAGAATGGAAAAAATATTTAGTAATTCGCAAAGAACATTATCAATTTGATTAACCGAGTTTCATTGATAATCAAAAAACATCAAACATAGGAAAACAACAACTCTAAACTCTAAACCGATAAGTGGACAAAAATAAGTCATTTGCAGTAGTTAACAAGAGGGATGGCTGGAGGCTGGTAGTTTTTTTTGCGATATTTTGCTGAAGTGTATACAGATTCTCAATGAAACTCGGCTATTGTTTATTTTTAATAACCTTATTTGATAATTAGACTATAATTGATTCCATCAAAATATTAGTAAAGGAATACCTCAAATTGAAAAGTCAAAGAAAAAATAAATTATAAAATATAGTCCATAGAAAATTTTTAATAAATTCAAACAAAAAAACCCCCAATTTAAAAATAAATTTTTGGTATATTTCTAAGGCTCTTAAGTTTTAAAGTTCTGAAAAATTTTGCCGCCCCCAAATCGTACTTCCCTAAGCCCGGGCGGAGAGGCCACATGTAAAACCAAGCGCGGTGAGTTAAAACTTTTCCGAATCTTTAAGCTTTTTAAAAAAGAACAAATTTATTTTGTTCAATAATAAAAATTAACCGAGATCTCTATGAGATCTTTTCCGTTCGGTGTCTAACTTAAGATTGACTTTACATTGATCTTAATACTAGGTCTTCAGTTCTGTATGGTATGTATCTGATATCTATGTATGTACAGTGATCGTGAGAGACAATATCAATCTTGTCTGACGGATATTTATGTTTTATTTCAATCTTATGATGGTTTCAAATGACAATAAAATGTGAGTAGTCTGGACTACTATGCATATCGTTAACTCCCCTCTCACCCTGGAAGTGATCGTCCTGATCGCTCTTCTATTGCTTCCCTGTTTTCTTGTTAAAATTTCAATGATTTCAACTTGTAGATTTTCAACAATTTATTAACAATATAAATGATAAGTACTAGAACAATATTCAAAGTTATACTAAATACAATATTGGATGTTCTTTCATATCTTTAATATAAGGTCTTATGAGGTCAATATTGGTAAATTTTAGCTTTTCGTCATTTGATTCTAAATATTTCAAAATGTTTAATCCAATTGGTGAATTTAATTTCATGTGTTTCAGAATTTCTGTTCTCTTATTTTCATATCTCTTAGAATTAATATAGTTACATTATTCTTAAAATGAATAAGATATATACCTATGTATAGGTACTTTTTCATTTATTGTGGTTTTTCCACTTACAAAAATAATACCGTCTTTAATTATTTTGACCTCTTGATTATTTTCTTTTACTTTGTGTCATTTAATTCTAAGATGCAATTTGCCATTTTATATTTTTCTTTATATAACACAACTTGATAGTTTTCCATCACCAACATTTGTACTTTCAACAATATATTTTTTATTAATTTCCTTAACTAGCGGATGTTCAATATAAATTAAAAACAAATCTTTATTCTGAATTATCTTAAAGTCGGATGCATCTAACACATCAGCTATCGAAATTGGTAAAGTTTCAGTATGGATTATTTTATTCAAATCATTCATATTTAGAATTACAGTATTCAAAATTTCATTTTTACTTAGATTAATGGCGTTTATTATTTCACGTAAGTCCTCTATTATCAGTCGTAACTCGTAATACTAAATCGTCCTCTTTGTCTATTTCGTTATCTTCTGCTGCTAGTTTCTCTATAGCCTTAAATATCTGTGAGTTGGTCTGGTATTGTTTATTATTAGATTCTATTAATTCTTGCAACTTTGTTTCAGTTCAAACTTTGTCGTCGTGATCTGGACTTCCAGATATCCATTTCCATAATGTGCCAATTTCATTAATACCTCTTTTGGATCTGTTTCTTATCGTCAATTGCTCTAGCAATCTGTCTGCTGTTTCTAGATTTCTAAGTTCTAACTTGGTCAGTCGAGTATTTTTTCCTTTTATGTTATTCAAAATGTCCCTGTAATATGTCAAGTTAATTACATGATACAATTCTCCTGCATCTTCGTATAATGCAGCAGGTCCGTCCTCTATTTGAATGTATTCTTCTGAACTATAATTAGTTATCTGCACTTTTGCAGATTGTGTGGCCAGCAATGCCAAAAATCTCAAAACTGTACTTATGTATATACATCTGAAATTTAATACAAAATAATATTTTATTTCCTTAATATGTTGTCTTTATGTATAATCCTGTCTTTACTGTCAACTACAACCCTTCCTCTATACTCTTTAACAATTCGCCTTTTAACCCTCTGTGACTGACGTGGTGGTCTGACAGACACCACAAAATGTAAAATTTGTTATATCGCCCTTATTTTTTGAAATTTGACCGTTGCATTCTCAGTACCTTACAATTGTATGTTCGAGCATGCGTAAGTGTAAAGTCAGCTGTCTTTGTGTGATCATAATGTATTTTATAAGGTAGGGTGTCTACCAGACCACCACGTCAGCATTAAGGTAGGTGTCTGTGAGATCACCACCTCCGTGTTATTGTTTTATTTTCATAGTGTCTGTGAGACAACCGCCTCAGTGTTATCGTTTATTTTCACAGTGTCTCCCAGACCACACGTCAGTAAGACTGATTGGTAGAGTATAATTTATGTGTTTTCTTTTTTAAATGGCTCACTTAAATATCAATAAATGAGTCGCATAGACTACTGGCCCATGCTGTAAAAATTATGGGTCATTTGAACCACCAGGTGACCTATCTAGAACGATATAAGAGCATAAAATAATAAGATTCAGCACTATGCCGTCACTTGTAAGCTGTTCAACTGAGTGCAGGTGAGAATTCGAAAGTACAGGTAGAGTGAGTACATTTTGGTCACATATTTTTGTACGGCATTCTTACCACCGATAGATCCATAAAAAATAATAAGAAAACGCACAGTGCCGTAAAAAAATGGTGAGCCACAAAGTCGGATTTTTTTTTTTTATTTTCCGACAATCACCAGGGTAAATTTGGTCATTTGATCTTATACGGCATCTATGTCATACTATTTCAATACTGCTTCTAATCCATTATTCCGCAACGCCGTACAAAAATCATGCGACATGGGTAACAAATCGAGGGTTGCCACCCCCTCTCTTTCCGTGGTCCAGGGGGTGATTTGAAAAAGTACGGCTTAGGTTCCAAAACATTATCTAGCACTCAAAAGTACTATTAAAAATAATGCCGTCAAAAAATGATTGTTCAGTTGAATGTATATCAATAACTATCTTCATTTCATCGTATCCTTGATTTTTATAGCTGTAAAATCATTTGATCCTGTACGGAAACTTTTTTTTTAACAAGATATTGTAAAATACAATTGTTACACAGTATTGCCGTTTAAAAGAAACCGTTCTAAAAAGAATTATAGAGAAATACAAAACCTGAAATTTTACAAATTATTGTAAAAGTTTAAATATCATAGATTAATGAAATATAGCAGTTTTTTATGTTTTATCCCTTGTTTTAAATAGTATTAACATAGATAAATTAGGAAAAAAGATGCCGTACATTTTTATGCAGACCATATCTTTTAGGCTGATGAAAGTGACGCTACAATTTTAAGGGTACTTTATGGCCATCTGATACAGTACGGCATTAACATATTTTTGAAGAAAATAATTGATAATATGATAAAATCACTATGACGTCTAACTGAACTGAAACGGTGTGTATATTATGTCCAAGAATTGAAACTGTCAATCCCAGTATCAACAGTTTTATATACTTTTTGGTTTAATATATACTTCAAACATTATTGAAACATACATATAATTGATTTGTTTCATGGTAATGATGTGAATAAATAAAACAATCATTTTTTAGAAAAATTCTATATATTTTATGATAATAATAAAAAAAAATTAATTTTTTAGAAAAATTTGATAAATTTATTCAGTATCGGAATCAGTTGCAGAGTTGTCATCGGAATCAACGTCTTCATCGACGTCCGAATTATCTTCTCTATTATTTTCTGAAACATAAATATGTATTTGTCAAAATCAAAGTCTTACGTACAAATTAAAGATGTAAAGGGCAATTGAATTGAAGCAACATCCATGGATCTTCTGGAGGTGTTAGACTGTTGCTTACTCCTAATCTCAATTGCTTGGATGCAATTTTTTAAAATTGCGCTTGACAGACATTTTACCCGGTTATCAATAGGATCACCTGGCAAATCACAAATAAAACAAACACGTTCTTGCTCATTTTCTTGAGCATTTCTTTCACTTTCACTAGAGTTTTCATTCTCCACGAGGTCAGACATGATCGGAGTGCTCACAACACGTAAACAACAGCTGGTTGAGAGATTGCGGTAGACAAAACGGTTAAAGTTTATAATTATTCTTCACTATGATTACCACAGACTAATACCAAAAGCACAAGTATCACTTGAAAAATTACTAACTGGACACGAGGTGAACAAGTCAGAATATGTCACAAGAGTGAAGTGTGAAAGATTCGTAGAAGACAATTAGAAGTTCCAGAAAAAAAAAGTAATAAAAAGAAGGTCACGTACGAATGAAAACATAGATGTTTACACAGTTACAAAGGAATATTTATAATTGGAAAGAAATGCCCGGTTTAGTGAGCCGGAATAAATAGTGAAATAAGAAATGAGAATAGAAATTATTTATGTAAAGATTTTCCAATGAAATGGAATTTCCTGTTATGAATAATTACCACGGTTTATTGTAATCAAGTAAATGAAAAGGTAGATTTCAAACACACATCTACATAATTCAAAAAACTGTAAGCACAAATTCTTAAAATATTTTTTTTCCACTTATTCATTTCTGAAATAAAAGCTCAAATTTTACAGGTGTCTGCTAACTTCAGTGTCATGAGTACTTCTCAAAAATATGTTGTATTTTGGAATTATCAGTGACAACATAACTATATTTTGGTATAAATCGATAGTATCCAACCCCTTATTTAACATAGTTTAATCATTCACCAAGTTTAAAAATTTCACCTTACATTTCGTTATATGAATTTTTTTTTTGATTTTTTCTTTTTCAGTTTTTTCCCCTTTGGACCAACGAAAATGTACGGCATATGAAAAAATATTATCTATGCATAAAATACTTTCAAAATAAATTTATTTCATGTTGTGTCAAATCACCCCCTGGACCACGGAAAGAGAGGGGGTGGCAACCCTCGATTTGTTACCCATGTCGCATGATTTTTGTACGGCGTTGCGGAATAATGGATTAGAAGCAGTATTGAAATAGTATGACATAGATGCCGTATAAAATCAAATGGCCAAATTTACCCTGGTGATTGTCGGAAAATAAAAAAAAAATCCGACTTTGTGGCTCACCATTTTTTTACGGCACTGTGCGTTTTCTTATTATTTTTCATGGATCTATCGGTGGTAAGAATGCCGTACAAAAATATGTGACCAAAATGTACTCACTCTACCTGTACTTTCGAATTCTCACCTGCACTCAGTTGAACAGCTTACAAGTGACGGCATAGTGCTTAATCTTATTATTTTATGCTCTTATATCGTTCTAGATTGGTCACCTGGTGGTTCAAATGACCCATAATTTTTACAGCATGGGCCAGTAGTCTAGCAATGGTTGAAAATGATTGCTGTGATTGTTTGAAGCTTGTCTATCTTCAATGCTCGAAGCCATTTTGTGAAAACTGCCAAAAAATTTGTGATTTTTATTTTAAATTTTTATTTTTTCAACCGATGAATGCAAAATTTTTTTTATTATTATTATTTTTATAAGTGTTAACTTTGAGAATTCAATAATTTGAATGAAGAAAATATTTTTTTTTTTATTTTTTTTTTTTTTTTTATAAAAGCGGTACGTTATGAAGAGATATTTATATTACAATAAAAATTATTACCTTACATGTGCTTTTTTACTTAACATAATATGAGCTATTAAATTTAGTAAAGAATACTCAAAGCTTCAAAATGGAATGATTAAAAATATAATCATAAGTCTAGTATTTGAAATACAAGCTTTCCAAATGGTGTCTGGTGGACTACCACGTCAGTTGAATTGCAACAAAAAAGTCACTTCAGTTGCAGAGGGTTTAATAAAGGTTTAACTATACCTATCCCACGTATTGATTTTTCGGCGCAGGGGCATAAGACCCAGGGAACTTAGCCCCAATCATTGAATTTCTGTTTTCGTAATGCGTATTAGTTCTGTTAGTGTGCTATGTACTCTTTCAATCATTCCGTTGGTTGTACAATGTACATACTATGATTCGGAGTTAACTTTTCGTGTTTGACTCCAAATTTTTCTAATTCTAATTCTGCCGTCGGAGTACAGAATGTTCTCTCATTGTCTGTTACCAAAACTTCTACTTTCCCAAACACTGGTAGTGTTTCAATCAGTTATTCCTTATATTTTATTGTCGATATGTCTAACTATTAAAAATTTCGAAAAAGATTCTATCATAGTCAAAAATTTATCGTCGCCAATGTAGTATATGTCTGCATGTATACGTTTCCCCCCTTTCTTTGGAATTGGAGCCTCTCCAATCTTATATCTGACAGGATGTCTGTCATATTTGTTTTCCTTACAAACAGAGCAGTCTTTCGCGTAATCGAGTAGTTGTTTAATACATTCGGGCCAGTAACATTTAGCTGAAATTTGTTTAAAATTTTCTCTAGAGGCTATTTATTTGCATGTCTTTGTCTGTTATGTATTCTACAAAATTTGAAACGTATGCAAACTGTGTTGTTGGGTATTCGTTTAGTAATTTTTCTTTAATCTTAAATAGAGTCTCTTCTGTTGAATATATTGCGTTTATTCCCTTCCTAATTATTTCTTTCAATTTAGTGAAAACGTCATTATCTTTGTATTTAATAGTATGCCTCCAATATCCCTTATGAATTTGTTCACTATTTATATTACATATTGGAATCTCCTTCTTCTATAATTGATTGATTTCTGAATCGATTGATTCTTCCACCTAACCATCTAATTTCTTATCTTGGGCTGCTGTGAGTACTATGTACTGTAGCTAAATCTTCACTATTTTCCATTATATTTATTTCTTGACGACTTAATGCATCTGCGACAACATTTTCCTTAACTGGTTTATAATTTATTACTGGTGCATATTCTTCTATAAATGTTTTCCATCTCTTCAATTCGTATTAGGGTTTTTATAAGATACAGCAAAGCTCAATGGTTGATGGTCCGTGAATATGCAGATTCCAGTTTGACCATATAGATAATTTCTCAAATTTTTCAGACTCCATACAATTGCTAATAATTCCTTTTCATTGGTAGTATAATTTTGTTCACTTGCAGATAACGTTCTACTTACAAAGGTTATTGGCTTATTGTCTTGGCTTAGTACTGTACCTATGGCTGAGTTACTTGCATCAGTTGTTAAATCAAATGGTTTATCGAAATCCGGTTGATTTAACGCAACTTCTTCTGTAAGTTTATCCTTTAATACCTGAAACGCTTTTTTGCCTTCTGAATCTAGTTCAATATTTATCCTCTTACTGTTTATTTTTTCGTTTCCCCGTAAATACTTCGTTAACCCTTTGCTTATCATTGCATAGTTTCGTATAAATTTCCTTTAATAACCTGATAGTCCAAGAAAACTTCTCAATGACCATTCGTAGTTTCTTCGTGCCATCTTCATTGAAACCTTTTTTATTTACCACCCAAACTGGACTGTTATACGCGCTTCGACTTGGTTTTATAATATCGATTTCTAATAAATTTTGTATTTCCTTATTAATAAACGCGGAAGCAGATTGCGGATATGGGTATGCTCTTTGCTAAACTGGTTCTTCATTTACAGTATTTATACTACATTTAACGTTTGTAGTATACGGTAAGTAGTTTGGTCTTTCCATAAAAATTCCCTGATATTTCCTTAAAATTCCCTTCAGTCTTTCCTGGTATTCCACCTGGGTGTTTATTTGAATACTGTCAACTAATTTATCATTATATATTAGAGGTACTTTGCCTCCGTTGAATTTCAAAAAACTGCCCAAGTAACAAAATCTAACCACCGTAGCAAGATGACTGAGACTAAATAAACCCAAGTTAACTGTGGTCATAACAGGGCGTTAATTGAGTTACTTAAAAACTTTCGGTTATTTTACGGTATAAATAAAGCCAAATTATAATTTAGGTTTGACTTGGGGTAAAATGTTCTCTCATTCTAACTTTGAAGTTGATTTGCAGTAAGATTTTTTCTCAATTTGAACTGTTTTCCAGATTCCGGTTCAAAAAAATTCATTTTACAACCTTGTGCTGACCCTTTTCTAACACGTCCTTCATTTTTATGGTTTAAAATAACTATTATATAACCTAGGTCAACTTAAGGTTCTTTTCCCACTCATTCTTAATTTCAATAGTTTATGAATTACGTTTTTCATTACCTTTTTTTTAAACACTCATTGTTATAATATGTTGGTTGAGAACTAACCGAAACTAGTTTTCAGTTGTTTATTGGTTGCATATCAACCAAATCCAAATGAAAGTTTTTAATAAGTTAATAAAATACTTTTATTTAACACTGAGTTTTATTTATTTATTGGTTAAAGATCAACCAAATCTAGATACACGTTTTGAATAAGTCCTCAAATTACGATTTTTCGACACAGAGTATTTTTTATTGGCTTATAATCAACCAAATTTAGACCCAAGTTTTGAACAAATCAATAAATAACCTTTATTCAACACAGAGTATTATTTATTGGTTAAAAATCAACCTAATGTAGACACAAGTCTGGAATAAGTTCTTAAATTACTGTTCTTTTTAAATACAAAGCTTGTATTGGTTAAAAATTTACCAAATGCAGATACAATTTTAAAATTTTACTCTTTGCAAAACAGGTTCAAAATCAACGAAATCCAGACATACGTTTGGAATAAGTTTTGAGATTACGCTTTTTCAACCTACAGCACACACATGTTTAAAATATGTCCTAAAATAACTATTTTTTCAACCCACAGTATTAATTATCGGTTGAAACCTACAGCACACACATGTTTAAAATAAGTTCTAAAATAACTATTTTTTCAACCCACAGTATTAATTATCGGTTGAAACTAAACGAAATCCAGACACACGTTTGGAATAAGTTTCAAGATTACGCTTTTTCAACCTACAGCACACACATGTTTAAAATAAGTCCTAAAATAACTATTTTTTCAACCCACAGTATTAATTATCGGTTGGAACTAAACGAAATCCAGACAAACGTTTGGAATAAGTTTCAAGATTACGCTTATTCAACCTACAGCACACACATGTTTAAAATAAGTCCTAAAATAACTATTTTTTCAACCCACAGTATTAATTATCGGTTGAAACTTAACGAAATCCAGACAAACGTTTGAAATAAGTCATTAAATTACGCTTTTTCAACCCAAAACATTATTTATTCGTTGGAAATCGACCGAAAGTAAATCTGAGTCATAAATTACATTTATTTCAACCAATTTACAGCTCCGGTAATATTTCATTTCATTTCCAACGACTGAGTATTCAACTAAAAACAACCCTTCAGATATACATATCTCGCTCTCGCATTCCAATGCAAAACTGATCGTCATAGGTCATACCTACATTCACCTCAAATCAAGCACCAGACTTTTCTATCAATTTTCATGTATCTAATAAAAACAAATTGTTAAAATTTTTGAAAAATTGCTACTCAGGCAGATGACTTTTATATCATGCCTCTATATTATTCAATTTTTCTCAATGATGTAAAACTGTAACTTGTTATCTTGAATAAAATCTAACCTAATCTAAAAAATCTAGGAATCTTCCGCAACCTAGGAAATATGTGAAATATAAGTCTATGTCACTGAGGGATAATGTAACATCCTAGAGTTGAAAGAATTTCTGAAATCGGTCAAGTAACTTTAAGGTTTCGGTTCTCGTTCCCGTGGGATTGTAGGGATGAAATAAAATCTAACTTACTAATGGAGTATCCCCCTCCATTGGTAATTTAGATTATATTTCATGTAGCAATCCTAATGCAGAAAGGGTTATAGAAATCTGTCGATTAGTTTCTAAGTTTCCGTTCACAGACCCGTTCCTGTCGGAAAACTTGACAGAAAGCATTTATAAGTCTTTGTCACTGAGGGATGAATGTAAAATCCTAGAGTTGAAAGAATTTTTCAAATCGGTTTAGTTACTTTAAGGTCCCCGTTCTCGTTCCCGTTTCTGTTCCCGTGGGGTTATTGGGATAAAATATAATCTAAATTGCTAATGGAGGGGGATAATGCAGCAATCCTAATGCAGGAACGGTTATAGAAATCTGTCCAGTAGTTTCTAAGTTTCCGTTCCCAAACTCGTTCCTGACGGAATATCCGCGAAATTTTTTAAATTCCGTTCCTATGGAATATGGGGAACAAACCTTGACAGGAAGCATTTATAGGTCCATGTCACTGAGGGATGATGTAACATCCTAGAGTTGAAAGAATTTTTTGAAATCGGTCGAGTAACTTTAATGTAATAGGGATGAAATATAGTCTAGGTTACTGATGGAGGGGGATAATGTAGCACTCCTAATGCAAAAAGAATTTAAGAAATCTGTCCAGTAGTTTCTAAGCTTCCGTTCCCAACCCCGTTTCTGTGGGCACATGGGGATCAAACCTTGACAGGAACCATTTATAAGTCTATGTCACTGAGAGACAATGTAGCATCCTAGAGTCGAAAGAATTTTTGAAATCAGTCAAGTAACTTTAAGGTTTTGGTTCTCGTTCCCGTTTCTGTTCCCATGGGGTTATAGTGATGATATATAATCTAAATTACCAATATAGGGGGATAGTATAGCAATCCTAATGCAGGAAGGGTTATTGAAATCTGTCCAGCAGTTTCTAAGTTTCCGTTCAGAACCCTGTTTCTGTGCGAATATGTGAATCAAAATTTGACAGGAAGCATTTATAAGTCAATGTCGCTGAGGGATAATGAAACATCCTAGAGTTGAAAGAATTTTTGAAATCGGTCAAGTAACTTTAAGGTTCCCGTTTTCGTCCCCATTTCTGTTCCCGTGGGATTATAGGGATGAAATATAGTCTAGGTTACTGATGGAGGGGGATGATGTAGCACTCCTAATGCCGAAAGAATTTTAGAAATCTGTCAAGTAGTTTCTTAGTTTCCGATCCCAACCCTGTTTCTGTGGGAAAATGGGAATCAAACCATGACAGAAATTTATAAGTCTATGCCACTGAGGGATAATGTAACATCCAAGTAACTTTAATGTTTCGGTTCTCGTTACTTTTTCTTTTCCCTTGCTGATGGAGGGGGATAATGTAGCACCCCTAATGCGTTTGGGAAACCTGTCTAGTGGTTTCTAAGTTCCCGTCCCCAAACCTGTTCCTGTGGGAATATCCGCGCAATTTTTGAAATTTTTTATGTCATAAGAACCTTCTCCTGTCCATAACAAACACAACAGAAAAAGAATTGGCCAAATTGGTCCAGGCGATGTTGAATTATACGCTTACCAACACATTTTGTGATTCATTTTTATATATAAGTTTCGGTTATCAAGCGAGTAGGATGTTTACTCTTCGAGATTTCAGCCCATTTATCTAGTAAAGTTAAATAAGCCTAGCGAGTTGTTGTAACCGCCGCGCCGGCGCCGTACTCAGTTAATTTCACCTTTTGATTTCTTTCGTGTTATATCTACTGTCACTGCAATCAAGCCAGATGAGTAAAGTAGTCTTAATGAAAACGGCAACTCCGTTTAGAGCGGTATATAGATAGACAAATTGATTCTCTTTCTCTTTCGTAATATGAAATTAAAAAATGTAGAAAAATTAAACAAAGGCATATGAATTCTTCTCTTTTTCATAAAAGAGCTAACAAAATATATAAGTTGTAAAAAACAAATGGTGAAAGTCATTTGATTTCCCGCCTTTGTTATAACAAGAAGTCAGAAAGTATTTCAAAGGTAAAATTCATTTCTTAAAATATTGCCAATTGTAAGAAGAAAATTTATATTATTTTCCAGAAATAAATTTAGAATTAGAGATTCACTTCAGAAATAGAGTGAAAACTGCTAAAAGTTGCTAATCACTATTGAAAAATACCTATTGTTAGTCAAATAAGATCAATAAAAGGACGTACATACATGTTCATTGTTCAACTGATTTATTTTACAGAAAATAAGATTGAAACTAACAAAAACTGTCGCGTTGTATCTGCAAGTCTTGGATCGATATTTATATTGGGAAAATTTTCAACGTCTTAGCAACATTACCAAATATCCTAGTTGGACTTGATCAAGCCAAGTTCCTTTTGGGCCATGGGCAGAGACACGGAAAAGATGATGAACCTTGCGCCTTGAAAACTTTATTGGGATGGGTGGTTTACGGGAAATATGCTCCGACCGTTCGAGCAAGTTGTGTTCATGAAGATGCCAAACCATCGATGAGACTTCATTTTCATGTAGCTATAAAATCAGAAGAGGAGTTTCACGAACTTGTGAAGCGTCATTTTGCGACGGAAGAGTTTGGTGTTATGGCCCCCAGAGGTGATAAGGAGAGCAAGGAAGTCAGTTGGGCCTTGAGCATTATGGAAAGAACGCTAACTTATGTGGGCAATCGGTTCGAAATTGGGTTACTCTGGAAGGCAGACAACGTTGAGTTGCCTGACTCATATCCTATGGCCTTGAGTCGTTTAATTACTCTCGAAAAGTCATTGAAGAAAAGATCACAACTTTTAGAGTGGAAAAATAACCATATGGCTAACCTTTTATTCAAGGGTTATGCAAGGATAGCTTCCTCAGAAGAACTTGAGAAAGAGTGACTAAGAGTATGGCATCCACCTACCTTTATAATCGAAAATCCGAACAAAATCCCACCGAAGCCCAGGGATGTTGCTGACTTTACGGCTAAAGAACGAGGAACATCACTGAACTCATATTTATTGAAAGGACCTGACAATCTCGTTTCTTTGTACGCTGGCATTTTTAAATTGCGAGAACGAAAGATTGCAGTGAATGACGAAAGAGAGATGTTTCAACAGATAAGGATTAAATTGGAAGATCAACAATGTCAGCATGTTCTTTGGAGGAATGGAGAAACGAACAAAGAACCAACTGTATATATAAAGGATCTATTGATGTTCGGGCGGAGGTGTTCTCCAACATGTGCGCAATATGTAAAAAACTTTCATGCGAATAAGTATAAGGACGAGTTTCTAGTCCTGTTGACGGCTTACGTAGATGACTATTTCAACAGCCATGACACCTTAAAAAAAGCCCTGTTAGTAACAAAGGACGCCATTAAAATTTGTAGGTCGATGAATTTTGATTTGGTGAATGTTCCATCAAATAGTCTAGATCTTTTGAATCAGATTCCTGAAAGCAATGTCAACGTCAAATTAATCAGCGTAGACCCGAACCAATGTAAAAACCATTTAACCAAGGTTCTGGTTTTATATTGGCATCCTAGTTCCGATCTCTTCACCTATAGGCTTTCGGATGGTTGGTTATTGAAAAAGATGTCTGACAATGAAATGCAAATAACGAAAAGGGAAATATTAAGGACTAGCATGCGAATTTTTGATCCGTTGGGCCTTATATCACTGTTTATTATCAGAGGTCGTATAATTCTGCAGGAGGTCTGGGCGAGGGATCTGACTGTGATGAGCCCGTTTTGAATCATTTAAAAGAGCAATGGCTATAATTCATCAAAAAATTGATGAGTATTGAACAACTGATGATTTCTCGTCTGTATGCTGAGCTGTCACCTAGTGCCGCCGAGGTTAGTCTGATAGTTTTTGTGGATGCATCCGAAAAGGTGCTTACTGCTGTATCCTACTTCCGGTTCAAGACGGAAGGTTGAAGGTTGCCCCTGCAAAAAAGCTTTCAGTCGCGCGTTTGGAACTGCAAGCTGCTGTTCTAGGCGTGCGTCTCGCATCAACGATCAAGGCTTCTCATTCGATATTAGTGCAGAGGACCATCTTTCTGTCGGACTCAAAAACTGTTTTATCCTGGATCAACTCTTCGGATTACAAGTTTCCTACGTTCGGAGCAGTAAGAGTATGTGAAATCTTAGATTCGACAACTCCTCGCCAATGGTTTCATGTGAATTCGGCAGATAATGTTGCAGATGATGGTAAAAGATGGAGTGATCCCTGTATGAGTGATTCATGAGTCGAAATGGTTTAAGGGCCCCAAGTTTCTTAACGATCCCTTTAAGTCTTGGCCTAGTAAACCAAGCCACTATGAGATAGAGGATCCAGATGTAAGTGTCAAGATTCATATAAAACTCACCAGAATTTCATTTTTAGTTTACGATTAATTAAAAGCCAGGTATCAAGCAAACTGGAGTTCTTCAGTAAGGATTATTTCCTAGTAGATCTATGGTTCCGTGGTGGAACAATGAACTACAGAAACTTCGCAGGGAAACCGTATTCTGAATAGGTCCCTCAAGACCAAATCAGATGTCGACTGGAACCTGTATCGCTCGAAACAGAAGGACTTTAAAAGGTTAATTCGAAGATCAATGAATGCCTCTTACAAAGAATTCTGTGAAAGTATAGAAATACTCAGTGAAACTAGTCGAATTACTAAAACCCTTAAAGGGAGCAAGGTAAACAAACTAGAAACGCTCAGGGAATCAGACGGTTCCTATACCGAGTCCAAGGCAGAGACACTCAGTCTTATGCTGGAAACTCATTTTCCAGGAAACCAGATATCAATCGGACCACAGCAATCTATTTCCCTTAGATCAGGTGAATCCGATAAATCCACTCGACTTAGCTGGTACATGTCATCGTTAGTTGTTACCGACGAAGCCATCAAATATGCCGTGGCATCTTTTGACAGTTTCAAGTCACCTGGCACTGACGGTGTTTACCCAGCTATGTTGCAGGAAAGTATAAACCTTTTGCCTCCTACTTTGAAAAATATTTTCACTGGTAGTTTAGCCCTAGCGTATATACCAACTCCATGGCAGAGTGTTAGAGTCGCCTTCATACCAAAAATTGGTAAACAAGACTATTCACTCGCCAAGAGCTTAGACCCATTAGTCTTACCTCCTTTCTGCTTAAGACGCTGGAAAGAATGGTTGAGATTTACATTCGTAAAACCTCACTCCAATTACACCCTCTGTCTCAGATGCAACATGCTTACCAAAGAGGAAAATCTTGCGAGACCACACTTCAAAATCTTGTTAGCAGGTTTGAATGCGCGCTTGACAGGAAAGAATTTGCGGTAGGCATTTTCATCGACATTCAAGGTGCTTTTGACAATGCTAGCTTCGATGGTATGTGCAATGCTGCCAGAGAACACGGTGTGGACGAGTCATTAGTGTTGTGGATTAAAGCAATGCTAATGAAGAGAACCGTAATCGCTGAGGCGGAATGTGGACAATATGTTGCAACGGGAGTAAATAAGAGCTGTCCCCAAAGTGGCGTTTTATCTCCTCTTCTGTGGTGCATGTTGATCGACTCTCTACTTGTAATGCTCAATGGTTCTAACGTTCATGCCCAATCATATGCAGACGACGTCGCCGTGCTCTCGATTGGCTCCAGCCTCCAAGCTGTCTGTTCCCGAGCACAGGCTGCGCTTTATATGATTTACACATGGTGTGTTAGAAACGGTCTCTCCGTCAATCCTCTTAAAACCGAGGTTGTCCTCTTCACGAGACGTAGAAAATTGACTGGTTTGACCCAACTTACGCTTAAAGGCGTCAACATTCCCTTTTCAAATGAAGTCAAACATTTCATCTCATTTCATTTTATTCATTCCAACTTAAAGTTAAAGCTTAACAATTTAAATATTAGGAATAAATAATTAAGTACATCAAGTGGAAGAAATAATCATTCAGTAACTATTTAAAGTTAGTGTTGAATGATTCATAAAAATTTAAATTTTAAGAATTCACGGGACTGTAGTGGGGTAGAAAAATATATATAGAAAAGAAATAGGAGAGAAAAGCAATTAGAAAAGGATTACATCATTTAGAATAAGAATGCAAAATTAAGCTACTCGAGAAAATATTTTTAAGACACACATCGAAAAATTGATTCAATACTTATATAGTCGATATTAAATAACCATTATTTGACCTTATTAAGAAATGAATGGAAATTGGAAGTTTGTCTTACAGCAATCGGTAGTTTATTAAAACATTAAGGACCAGTAATGGTAAAAAAACGACAAAATTTGGTTTTATGAGCAACTGGAACATTAACTAACGCTTGATTGCTTACACGTAAGTTATAACAAACGGAGTTCCTATTTATAGTGTTTCCACTTTGTTTGAAGAATTCTCTAAGAACTTTAAAAATATAGAGATGCCTTAATGGAAGAATTGTCAATTCTCTAAAAAGCGGCCAACAGTGTGCAAAGCGATTTCTACCACAAATGATTCTTATTAAAAATTTTTGAGCTTTGAATAAGGAATCAAAAGTATTCTCATAAGAACCTCCCCAAGCAGTTAACCCATACTGCAGTTTGGAGTTTGCAAGCGCGTAGTAAAACATAGATAGTACCTTACAAGAACAATACGGTCTGAGAAGGAACAATTTGCTTGCGACCAGTAACAAACCAGATTTAATTGTTTGTACATGAGAGATCCAATTCAAATTAAAGTCAATTGTTACCCCCAAATATTTAAATTCCTTTACTGAATCTATATTCAAACATTTAAGCCTTGGCCAAACCAACGCGGTGAGATCGTACGATGCGATTGCGATAAGTCAAATCCCTATGCATTAAGTCAAACGTCCATAAACGTTTGGTTTGCGCAAGGCTTTATTCGAGCATCGATAATTATCATCAAAGTTTTTAATACCACAGGTATGTACAGGTAAACAAAATCTATCACAGTCGTGAGAATGAAAAATTATGTTAAAATCAATTAGATCACTTCCTTTCATTTTGAAAGCCATTAATTTAGTTTTCTCGCTAGTAATCAGCTTGTGAAAAGCAAACCATTGCCTTAGTTTCTGCAGATCTTCCTCGATTTTAACTATGCAGTCTACCAAAGTGTTTTCATTATATGCAAAAGCTATATCATCCGCAAATGCTGTGGGTAGTCCATTGAAGGTTGTAACGAAGCGTTACATCTTTTCACCGAAACCAACCAACTAACTTTCCCGCGCCTGATTTTTACTCAACCGAATCAAGTGACCGCACATACCCCCAGACTCCCCTATAAATTATCAAACGAAACACATCAGCCAATCAGCGTTCGCCAAAGAACCAAAGGCAAAATACTTGGTTGTTTGCACACACAAGCTGACTTCGTACCGCAGCAGCAGTCAAGGTTGAATTTCGTTTAAGCAAATGTGCGCTGTGACTATGCAAAGACTGCATGGCATACCATGGGTTGTATAAATTTAATTATTTTCTTGTGGTTCTCATATGCCAATGGCATGGCAGAGGGACCGCCCCTTTTCATATTTTATGTATTTTCAGAAACCAGTGACGCTCATTTTATAGAGTTCACATTTTCTTGTGGCCAAAGATGCTATAAGGGGAGGTGATCGCAGCACCAAAAAGCACCTTCCACCTTCTGACCCTGCATTCCTAAATGATGTGGACCTAACCATCCAGCTGATTGAAGGAAGCACAACTGAAGAAACCGTTTTCAGTGACGAAAACCCTTCATGCGACCCCAGTGAAGGCACCATTTTCACAAACCCAGAAGATATTCTAGATTTGATCCAAAGTGGGCGCCCCAAAAAATCAGCTGGGCCGGATAAAATTTCAAAATTCGTTCTAAAGATACTGCCTCAGACAGATGATCTTTCTGGCCATTGTGATGAACAACTGCCTCAACAACTGCCACTTTCCCGAGCGATGGAAGAAGGCGAAGATCGTGGCCATTCCCAAAAAAGGAAACCGAAACATTGTGTCTGGTTACAGGCCCATATCCCTACTCAGTAACGTCAGCAAAATTCTGGAGGATCTGGTTCTCCGAAGGCTCAAGGCACTCTGCAATGACAACAGCATTATCCCGAATATGCAGTTTGGATTCCGGGAGAAACATTCTACCATTCATCCGCTCCTGAAGCTCCAAGGGGACGTTATAAGGAAACTCAACAACCACCAAACAACAGTTGGATGTTTCTTGGACGTTGAGAAGGCATTTGATAGTGTCTGGATACACGGACTTATCCATAAACTAACCATTTTACACTTTCCAGGTTCATTAATAAAAATTTTATTTAATTTTCTTCATTCCAGATCTTTCTACGTGCAAGTAGACAACACCGTGTCTTCAACCAGACCCATCCGAGCAGGGGTTGCTCAAGGATCGAAGCTAGGTCCCTTCCTATACAGCATCTTCACCTCGGACCAACCTCAACCAGAAAACACCACCAACCTCCTCCTTGCGGATGACTCACTGTACTACGCGCACTCACTGTCACCTGTGATCGCTGCTCGTAGAGTTGAAGACCACATAAAGAAGCTCTTCGAGTACTACAACTATAGGGAATCAGAATTAACTCAGCGAAATCCGAGCTAATTTGCATAAGAAGACCAACACAAGGACGGAGACGTTCGAGATCAGCCACAAACTGCCACAACATCTGCGTTAACCTTCCCGACGGAACACAACTCAGGCCGAAAAAGCAGGTCAAGTATCTAGGAGTCCACTTCAACGAACTGATGCGTTTCAACCCGCACGTCACTGCAGTCGTCAAAAAAGCTTACTTTGCTTTCCATCGCGTCCATCCGCTGATGCGAAAAAGAAGTGGACTCAGCCAAAACACAAAATTGTTGCTGTACAAGCAGCTAATACGCCCCGTGATCACCTACTGCTTCCCCGTCTGGTTTACAATATCCAAGACCAGAATGCAAAAACTGGCTGTATTCGAGAGGAAGGTTCTGCATATGCACAGGGCTTGACTGCGATCCGATACGCAGGAAAAACGTCAGCAATAGAAAGCTCTATGAAGAAGCAAGGGTCATCCCCATAGACAAATACTTGGTGCAATCTGGAAGACGCCTACTGGAAAACCTGGCCAACCATCCGAACCCCCCTAGTAAGAAGGATAACTGAAGAAGACCGACACCCGGACCCGAGATACATCGATGCGATGACACTTATGGAAGACGACACATTCAACAACGATGAGGCAATGTCCTTCTACGCTGAGGCAGCGTCAGCCCACCACCGTGGCTAGCTGCTCCATCACCACATCACCCACCCCGCCCAATACAACTCCTACACCACCATCCTCCGCCATCCTTAACCACAACTAACCCCAAGGACAACAGGAACTGAACACTCCTACAGTTATCAAAAAACTAACAATGTATTATATTTTTTTTTAATAACCATTAACTTAAGTTCTACTCTTAGTCTAAATAACCGACAATGTATATCGTTAGGCCCCTTATGTGCCAACACAGCAAAATCTTACCATATAATTAAGTAACGCATAGTTAAGTATCAATTGTAAATATCTTTTGTTCAATAAAAAATCGTTAAAATCGTTAAAAAAAAAAAACCAAAAAACAAGTTCCGACACAGTGAAGTGAAGTGAACCAGTAGTACAGTGGGCAACGAACCAGAGGCAACAAAACCAAAGGTAGCGGCAGGTAATTAAATCGAGTGAGGAAAATTGTGAAGGTAGCAACCGGGCGAATAATTGTGCGGGACGTCTCGTATGGGCCGTACAATTATTTGGACAGTCTGCCCAAGCAATTTTATATAGGGAAGTAGAGCCTAGGTAGCAGCCGGGCAAATAATTGTGCGGGACGTCTTGTATGGGCCAAACAATTATTTGGACAGCCTGCCGAGCGTAGATTGTTTAGTGTCATACCGGACGTGCGTGCATGGGCAGTTGACATTAAACCATCATACTGGCATTGACCGAGTAGGTTAGTTTTACCAGAGTGTACCGCGCCGCTATCCAACTACCGCCTATCGCCTACCTGACGTCATCAAGAAGACGAACGCCACCATCCAGCCCGAGGTCTGATTTCCAGGAGCTATTAAAGCTCAATTACACCGGTGGTGTGAATGACAAGGGGCAAAACTTATAAACCCCGACGCCATTCTCCGCTAAGAGTATTTTTATGCTGTTGTAAGATCCCGTATAAATAAATTGTAACATTAACCTTAACCATTTTCTGAGTTGGCCTTTCCTTTGAGAAGTTGAACGCAACGCAACCCAAGTCTTAATATCGCTTCCTTGGGGAACACCTTGGACCCGCTGAGTCATACCCCAGCTGGAAACAAAAGAAGCATCACAAGGTTTGATCGAAAAGTGAATTAATATAAATTAAAAACAAAAGTGGACCATGGACAGAACCTTGTGGAACACCATTCAATATTGTCAGTGAACTGCTAAAATTTTCGTTGATTTTAACAATTTGCTTTCTACCTTTGAGATAAGAGCAGAACCATTTATAAACATCACCTCTGAAGCCAGAGTTATACAGTTTATCTAGAAGCAAATTGTGATCTACTAAATCAAATGCTTTTGACATATCTATGAAAAGCGCCATGGTAGATTTTGAGTTATTAAACCCTTCATATAATGTGGTACAAAATTTAAGTATAGCATCTTCTGTAGACTTACCAGATCGAAAGCCAAACTGATTGTTGGAGAAAAAATTCTGACCATCCAAAAAAGAAATCATTCGACATTTCACAAGTTTTTCAAATAGTTTTGAAAAAGTCGGAAGTAGAGAAATAGGTCTATAGTTTTGAACATCTTTACGATTTCCTTTTTTATATAGCGGTATAACTTCTGCACATTTTAATGCCTGTGGAAAGCATCCCTTGCTTATACAATAGTTATACAAGTAACACAAAATGTCACTTATATTGAAAGCAATTTTTTTTAAAAGCATATTTGTAACTCCGTCGCTAGTACACGAACTTTTATATTTTAAAGACATTATAAGTTTAAATATTTCTTCCGAAGTGATTGTATTAAAAACAAAACTGTTCATTAACCTGCTATCTGCATTGATTGGTGAAATATTGTTGCACTGGCAAGAGTAGTTAGACTCAGTAGAGGGCTTTAGGCTCTCTGAAACTTCAATGAAGTATTCGTTAAATTTTTTTGCTATGCTGCCTGAAACAGATAAAATAACTTCATCTACTTCCAAAGCATCAATAGGTTTTGGCTGACGATTTTTTCGTAAAATATTGTCCACAATTCTCCATTCTTCCTTGCTATTACCTTTGGCACAATTCATCTTATTGATATAAAAACAATCGCGTGTATAAATGATTTCTTTGTTTAAAGCCTTACACATTTTTTTATAGTATTCCTTTGGTCTCAAGTTTGAAGATTGCTTAGCGCACTGAATTCCTATTTTCTTTTTCTTTTCTATTTTTTTTAATAAAACTGTTGTCATCCATGGTTTAATTGTTTTGACATTTTTACCATTTGTATCAGGCATGGACACAGAAGTGCAGTCATCGACGTGTTTCCTTAAAATAGATAAAAAAAACGTCATATGCAACCGAAGGATCGTCTTCAGAGAAGATGGGTTCACTCGTATTTTAAACACTCATTTAACATGCTTTAATTTATACGAAGGTTGTCACCTAAGGACGGAGAAACATAAGCAGGTATTAGTGTGCTTTCAATGTTTAAAGTAACCATATGATGATCAGTCAGTTTATAGTCATAAACATTACCATGAAAACAACCTTGATTATTTTTGTGCATTCGCATGAAAATATGATCAATGCAGGTCGAAGTTGAATTAGTTACCCGATTTGGTTCATTGATAATACTTTTGAGACCATATGAAGCCATTAATAATAGATAGCTCTCAGTGTCTCTATCAGACTCATTTTTTGCATTTCAGAGACTAAGTAGTACTGAGCTTAGAACAAGCTCATTTATGTACATACTTATATACGCTCTTCATCATGAATGCAAGTGTAAGTATAACACCAACACCAGCACATAGAACGTAAGAATAGTAAAAACAAATAAAAAAAGACATAATAACAAGAACTTTCAAATAAATATTACAAAATTATCTTCAATAAAGTACACTATAAAATAAACAAGACATACAAAATGTGATATAATAAACAAAAACATACAAAATGTGATATATAAACTAAAATTAATTGAAACTTGCAAACATGCAAACATGCAAACTAAACTAAAGAAAGTGGAGCACTGGTTTTTAACAGATTTTTTAGACTAGATTTACTTAAGTTGAAATCAATTAAACAAGAGTTAAGATTAAAAAGTCTACCCATACGACTCAATGGCTCATTCATGCCATAATTCGTTCTATGATAAGGGCAGTATATTAAAACTAAGTTGCGCAGGTGGTAAGATCCACCTCGAAAGTTGAATTGAACACAAGAAAGTAACTCAGGTGCATCTATATGTCCGGTAATAAGTTGATGAAAAAACACCAGATCGTTAATGGTACGCCTTTGAGAAAGAAGTTGCATATGCAATAATTGGATTCTGTGCTCATATGGTGGTAAATCATTAGGGTTTACCCACGGAAGCCCTTTAAGAGCGAATCTTATGAATTTATGTTGTACTGATTCAATTCTTGAGTTGTGTATTTCATAAAAAGGGGACCACACTTGAGAAGCATACTCTAGATGAGGTCGTACTAAACAATTGTATAGAGCAAGGGTAACATATGGGTCTTGAAACTCTTTTGACCATCTTTTCATAAAACCAAGCATACTATTGGCCTTACTAACGATGTAGTTGACATGTTGAGTAAAGTCCATATTGAAACTAAAATACACGCCAAGATCCTTAAAGCATATCACTTGACTCAAAATATTATTGGAAATAGAATAACTTGGGTTGCTAGGTTCCTTCTTTTTAGAGAAAGTCATGCTTTGGCATCTATTGGGGTTTAGGTTGAGCCCGTTTTTAAAACACCAAACTGCAAATTGATTAACATCGGATTGGAGATGAGAGCGATCAAGCGAACCAGTTATCTTTTTAAAAATTTTCATATCATCAGCAAAAATTAATATTTCACTGAAGGAAATGCAAGACGCAACATCATTGATAGCTAAAATAAATAGAAGAGGTCCTAAATGACTCCCCTGAGGTACACCTGAGCCAGCATTAAAAGGGTGGGAAAGGATATTACGGAACTTTACTTGGTATGATCTCATAGATAGATAAGAAAGTACCCAATCAGTGAACACAGGTGGGAAGCCCATTGCCTTTAGTTTGAACAGAATAATCTTGTGTGAAAGTTGATCGAAAGCTTTAGAAAAATCCGTGTAGATGCAATCGAGCTCATTACCATTTTCTAGTGCTAAGGAACATTTTTGAAGAAAACATAGCAGGTTTGTGACAGTCGATCTATTTTTAACAAAACCGTGTTGCTGTGTGCAAATAACGTTTTTTACACTGAAAGCCAGCTGGTCACATACTAGTTTTTCAAATAGTTTAGGAATGCTAGAAAGTTTGGCAATGGGTCTATAGTTTTTTATATCACATTTGTCCCCTTTCTTAAAAACTGGAGTGATAAATGATCTTTTCCAAAGTAGAGGGAATTTACTAGATTTCAAAGAAAGTAAGAACAAATATTGTAACGGGTATGCTAAGCATGTCCTACATTTTTTTAGTACAATGGGAGGAATGCCATCCGGCCCGGAAGAAAAATCGTCATTTAAGGTTTCAAGACTCCAAAAAAGTTTATCAATTTCAATAACAATGTTATTAAAGCATACTTGATTACAGTTGCGAAGATAACTGAAGAAATCAGCATCAATGTCAACAGTAGTATCGCAAAATGAGCTGCGAAACTGGTCAGCAAATGCATTACAAATATCAGAGATGTTCTCATAAGAACAGTTCTCATAAACAAAACTAGCTGGATAACCATCTGATTTTTTCTTTGAGTTAACAAACTGCCAGAACGTTTTTGGATTTTTTTTAAAAGAGTTTCCCATTCGGTCAATATAATTTGAATAAAGATTTTTAGAAAGTGTCTTAAATTCTTCAAAAAGAAGAACGTAAAACTCATAGTCGGAAACGGAATGAGTTTTAATATAAGTGTTCCAAGCTTTATTTCTTTTATTTCTTAAGATTTTCAACTCTTTAGTATACCATGGATGGTTGGAGTCAGAATTTTTAAAAATTTTTTTAGGAATTGATTTTTCAATACATCTATAGAGTATCAAATAAAAGCTGCTAACAGCTTCGTCAATATTGGTAAAAACTGATATGTTTTCGATACCAGACATAATTAATTCACCACAGAGCAAATCGAAATCAGCTTTGCGGTAGTCAAACACATAGGAACAATCATGAGAGTTACTTTTAGTGTGGATTTCACCACTCACGTCAAGAAAAATATTCAGAGGTGGGTGGTAGTCATCTATGTTAGTTTCATCAAGGCTAGGATCAGTAATACCGAAACTAGATTCAATAACAACGGTACTAACAGAGTCTGAAGAGAAGACCAAATCGAGAATTCGATTTTTAGAGTTTTTGATACAGCTTACTTGCCGTAAGTCGGTTGATGTTAAATTATCCAACAACATTAATTCCTGTTGAGGTGAAGTCAAAGATGGTTTAAAATAGGTTTCATCTGAAGATGGTAACCATTGAATATAAGGTAAATTAAAGTCACCTAAGAACAATACATAATTTTCAACGCACAGCAATTCATTAATATAATCTAAAACTAACGTTAATTCTTTATAAGATGAAGCAGAGCTCTTTGGTGGAATATATGTATTAATGATATAAACAATTTTTGATTTGATTGTGACTTTGACACATAATACATTTACAGTTAAATCAAATGGAAAGGTTATAAGAGAAGACATATATTTGCTACGAACAGCAGTAAGTACGCCACCTCCAACTTCCGAGGGTTTATTGTAGGTACGATCTTTTCTATACACTAAGTATTCATGGTCAAACAATTCAGTATCTAAAATGGCAGAGTTAAGCCAAGTTTCAGTCAGAGCAAAAATGTCATGAGGGAATGCTTGGGAGTTGTTATAGAGATTAGCAGTTTTACTGCGAAGCCCTCTTACATTTTGGTAAAAGAGGGAGATACTTTCAAGTTTTTTGGTCCCTTATTGACGGTACTTTTACTATGACGAGCTGAAAATTCTTTAATAAGAGTATCGGCCGGCCAAATCTGAGGGTTGCAAATAGGGTCAAAAAGCGTTGGAGAAACAATAATCTTAAAAGAAGCCACATAGTTGTTAGGCTTACTTATTTTATTACACCTAACAAACGAATCGTTTGTGATGCATTTATTAGTTTTAAGGTGGAAAATTATATCTTCTGGAGTAGTATCTGATTTGAGACGAGATATAAATATAGTCTTTGGTTTAGGCACTGATTCCACAAACCGTGGGGGTCTATCATGATCAGATATTATAATAGCCTCATTGTTCGAAACCATAGGGGCGACAGATTCGATTGGATTAGGTGAGTTTGGAGAGCTTAAAGTGACTATTTCAGTCATGTTTGAATTATAAGGCTCAATTGGACTAGGCTGAACAGAAGAGCTTAAGTTGAGTATTTCAGTCACATTTGAGTTAAGAGGTGTAGCTACATTGCTTCGCAAACCACTTCGTTTCGTACCAACAATTACAGAGGACACGCTGTCCTGTTTTTTCTTCAAACCCTTACTGGATTTTAAAGATTGGTAGGAATTAGAAGGAATAGGAGGAAGTTGAAAGTCTAAGTCGTCAGTAGAGGTAGAAATATCTACCGAGTACTGGGCGCTAGAGAATGAGTTGACATTAGCAACTGCTATATTAAAACAGCTTGAAATTTCATTAATGCCCTTTGATATTTTTGTTATATCATTTTTAAATGATTCTAACTTAAAGGCTAATTGAGAAAGAGAAATTTTTCTGCAGTTGCTGCAGTACCAAAAAGCAATTTTCGATGCAGTTACTTTTTCAATAAATGCACTAGTAGAACCAACGCATTTTGCATGGAAGGCCTTGCCACATGGGCCAAAGCAGGCAAAAAGTGGGTTGTTGTTGGAGCTATCAATGCACTTGTCTGCTGCGCAATTCATTTTCTAATTTAAAATTTTCTGAACAAATCAAAATGAAAATAGCAGAAATAATAAAAAAAGAAAGAAAAAAAAAATAAAAAAAAAATTTTCAAGGGAAGTACCGGGATTGATCCTGAGTTATTGAGATTCAAAGTCGAAGCTCCTAGCACCTGCGCTGAAGAATATATTGAAATATAACGTGTAAAATTATGATAAAAAAAATTTTATGTTTATTTAATAAAGGAGGTAAACGTGTAAATTGTGAACAAAATATAAAATGAATAAAGAGAAAAACACTCAAGAGTAATTTTTGTTTATTGTTTTTTAGTTAGTGGATAACACTCAGATTAGTGGTAAACTACGATCTAAGAGAGATTGAAGTAGGAAAATGTAGGTATGTAGGAAAGTTTATTACTCATGCAATGGCTTACCAAGAATAATTTAACAAATAACTTCACGAAAGCATAAATGCTAAATAGACACAACACTATACAATGAATTATTAGTAAGAATTAACAGGCTGTTATTAAAGAAAAAACTGATAAGGAACACAATTAAATAAAAGGTTAACTATCAAAAAAATGAAAAAATAATTGGAGCTAATTTACACGTAAACCAACACAGAAAAAACCAGTGATGCCACTGAAAAATGTCAATATTAATGTCACCTAGCACAATTAAGTTTTTAGCTTTTGTTTCACACAAAATTGAATTGAGTTCTTCGATGAAGACACTTTTACAATATTCATGCAATCTGTAAATGCATAGTATCACATAGGTTTCATTAGCATATGCAATAGACAACTTCACTATATCGGCACTTGGAATGTTAATCAATGAACAATCACACATAAAACCAAACTTGACATAAGCTGCTACGCCACCGGCTGCGTAAGAATCATTGCATTTTCCATAAAGTATATAACCCGGAATATTATAAAAATCTAACTCATTTTGGTAAATCCAAATCTCACTTAAAACAATTTTAGTAGGTAGATTCACGAAACTTTCGATGTGTGCTAACAATGTTTGAAAATCTTTTCTTAGACTACGAATATTCTGATGTAAACAAAAGGTTTCAAAATCATTTATAGAAGAGGAAAGAGAGGGGGTGATTTGTGTTTTGTTGGGACAGGTGAACTAATCATGCTAGCCGAATTCATAGCTTATCAAGGTCAGCAATATTGTTAATTTATATTAAAATATCACCTTCCTTCTTTCGCATAAACACCGTACCATTCCTCGTCCACACATATTTGTATCCCTTTGTAATTTTCATCGATGCTGCAGCCTTAAACAATTGACGAGTGTGGTATGATCTGCTTTCATTTACATACATATTTTGTGGAACAGCATTCTTGTTGATTATCGTTGTCATCAGCTTGGGTTTGTGCTCGTTTTTCGCCTTTAATATTTTCTCTTTGCAAAAGCGCGATAGAAGTCTTACTTGCAGTATGTTGATTTTTTTTGGAGAGCCGTTAAACGGTTTCGTTGTTATTTTTTTCATCTGACAGTAATCAAAGTCATTCTCGCTAACATCCAAGTTCATACCCTCGCGAAACACTTTCATGGCAATTTCGGTATCGGAGATGTTGTTTGTGTTGGGAACATTGAAAATCTCGATGTTGTTAGCAAGTAGTTGCTGCTCTAAGCGACTGACTTTGGTCTCCAAAGATGCAATTTTTTGTGCAAATTCTTTGTTTTTTATTTGCAGAGCATCAATTTGATCTTTTTGATTTTTTTTAATTGATAAAATCTCTTCATATATCATTTCCAAAGTAATTGGTTTTTTAGATACCTTTTCATGAATTGCCTCCATTAAAGTGCCAACTGTAGCTGTGAAGTTTGGTGGTGTTGCAATTGTTGATGCAGAAAAACCATCCACGGGCAAAGTATTTTTTGTTGCTGAGGAAGCGGAGAAATGTGCCGTTGAGGTTCCCGAAAGAGAACCATGGCGGCTTATCGTACAGCTAGAGCAGCGATATGTTTTGTTATCTTCCTTCATGAACTCCAAATCGCTAGGCCCCAATTTAGCACAGGAAGCGTGTGTATAAAAGTGACAATCAGAACATTTAACCTTTGTCTCCGATCTCTCTACTTTCTTTTTGCAAATTTTACACGACATTATAAAGTTAAAGAAGTTTTAGCTCCCGATGTTTGTGTACCCCACAACAGACAAACGTTCGAATCAAACATCTTGGAGTAATCCTGGATAAAAAACAAAAGCACTGTCAGTTTTCTGGCAATGTAAAGGAGCCTTTGGCAAGACATGGGTCCTTTGGATCTATACGGCTATGATAAGACCAATCATCTCCTATGCGTCAGTTGTTTGGTGGAATAAGCTCTAGCGTAAATACGTTATTGCCTCGTTTGCCAAACTTCAAAGAACAGTTTGTCTTGGTGTTACTGGAGCCTTCCCCAGCACACCGGGAGCTGCTCTCGACGCACTGTTGAGTCTTCCTCCCCTTGATACCTACATCATGGGGTGTACTCTCAAGACCATTTCTCGTTTAAAGCGATGTGGTCTCTGGCACAATTCGCACTGGAGCTTTGAGGAACTCGCAAGCAGCATATCTTTTGACTCACTTCTAATGGATATGCCGTCTGACACGATGATCCCAAGGCTCAAACTGCGTCAAAATTACTCAGTCAACTTTCCTTCGGTTCAGGACTGGTTTGCTCCAGAATCTGAACCTGGAAAGAACTGTTATCGTATCTTCACAGATGGCTCCAAAACCGACGAGGGTTCTGGTGCTGGTGCCTTTGTTGAGAACGACGACATACGACTGCACTCATCTTTGGGACTATACGCATCCGTTTTCCAAGCGGAGGCTTATGCTATCCTAATGGCCTTGAGCCACCGAACAATGGATGGACGGGGAGAAGTATCTTTGTTTGCAGCGACAGCCAAGCTGTGCTTAAGGCTCTTCTCAACCCTCTAACCACTTCGAAAGTGATCCAGGAATGCAAGAGCTCTCTGAATGCGATCGGAAGATTAAATTCCTTGAGTCTCATTTGGGTTCCGGGCCATCACGGCATAACTGGAAATGAGATCGCCGATGAACTCGCTAGGCAGGGATCTCAGACAGCTTTCTCAGGACGTGAACCGTCGCTAGGATTGCCAGCGTCCTCAGTGAGAGCTTCAATCAACGATTGGATCTGTGAAGAGTAAAATCGTAGATGGCATGCCTCCATTGGATGCAGACAAACCAAGCGTATGCTCCCCAACGTTAGTAAGAACACTGCAACATTTTTGCTAGCTCGTAGCAGAAAAGACTGTAGAAAGCTTATTGGCGTTGCCAGCGGGCACTTCTCTTTTGCCAAGCATTTATACGTGTTAGGCTTAAGTGATACCACACTCTGTGAATATTGTGGAGAAGATGAGGACACCGCAGAGCACTTCCTCTGTGAATGTCCTGCTTTTTCTCGCATGAGGTTACAGATACTCGGCGCAGACATGGTGAGAGCTGGTAACTTAGGCTCCTTATCATGGCAGCGTCTTATGGCTTTTCTCCGAATATCTGGAAAGCTATATCAAATAGAAGGTTGCTATCTAGTAGTACAATGGACCGGTATTTAGGTCTGAGTGCTCCAGCTGGTATTTCAAAAACCTCCAAAAAAAAGGATTATTTCCCTTTTGCTTCGAATCAAGGACCTCTACTGTAAAAGTCAAATAGAACGATAATCATTATAAAGCCATCTGAATACCACCGCGCAGAAGATTGGTTTTTCAGAAAAATTCAACAAGATGCCTTTTGAACTGAATTCGATACTCTATTAATCAAAAAAGAGGTACACCCATCCTGCTCACTCTACACACTATCACCGTTTCTGGACAGCGAGGGAACTATACGAATGAGTTCAAGAGCTCAAAAAAATCTTATTTCATATGCCTCCAAAAATCCTGCAATTTAACCTAATAGCCATCCTCTAGTGGTTACCTTTTGTTCAAGATCAACAAACCATCACCATATAGTTATAATAAATAAGTTTCTGTTTGCCATACTTTTAATCATTAAATTCATTAAACTTGCTAACCATACTGTACAATCCTCTCTACTTTCAAATTTCGATTAATTCAGCATTAATGTGTGAATTCAACTTGTAACACGATAACTTTGAACTCTATCAATAATTTTCATAATTTCCTTTTGTGCAGTCAGCATAAACACGCATTAGTAAATAATTAGGAATAAGCATTTTTTGTGTATAAATAATGTGTGACAAATAAAGACTTTTCAGATAGCTACGAGACAGAGACCAAGACTTTTAATTCGTTTCTTCCAGTGAGTCTGCTGGAAGCTGTTTTCAATTCTATTACAAGTGAACAAGGTGTTATAGTGTTTCACTGTAGCCACCTTACTCAGTCACAGTACAAGAACTGTGGTCTGGCCGTCAATTCACTTGTAAAGAAAAGGTTATCTAACTGGAACTCATTACCATAGAAGCATCGTAACATTTGGTGACCCCGACGTGATTATTGCTTCCCTCATCAGCAGTAAGGAGCAATTGTCACTACCATACGCGTTGCCAAGGCTATAACATTGGCATCTACATTGAACGTATCTTAAAGCGTTGCCAAGGCTATAACATTGGCATCAACAAAAAAACATAACCATTTATATCAACTTTTAAATCTATATACATCAAAACCACACCAGATTTTTTGGAAACCATGGAAGAAATAGACGTTAATAGAGTTGTGGCCAGGCAAAAGACCATCACGGATGAACTGCTACGTTTGCAGAGCAACATTTCTAAGGATGGACCTGAACGGAAGACAGCAGAATACGCGAGGAAGCGGCTGGATTTGATTGAAGATCTTTGGAGTGAGTTCGAAAAGAATCACAAAGACATCGAAGAGGTCGTAAAACACGATGCACCATATATCCAGAGCGACACAGCTGGGAAGGTCAAGCAAATCTACCAATCGCTTACACAATACCTTCTGTCCGTGATGAAGGCTGGGACATCAGAAAGACAAGCTGAAAAAGAATCAGCAAAGGAAAACGTGGTGAAGGCTGGGGCATCGAAAAGACAAGCTGAAAAAGAATCAGCAAAGGAAAATTGTGAAGCTACGTCTCATTCGCTAACCTCAACAACGAACCAGGACACAGACACAACAAAAGTGTTTCGAAGGCAAAAGGAAATCGTGCAGTCTTTGAAGCGATTGCTGGAAAACATAGAGGAGAGCTCTGAAGATTATTCAGGCACATGTTGCCGCCTAAAGATCGACCGAATAAAAAGCGTTTGGTCACAGATGGAGGAGGTTCATCAAAAAATTGCTGAGCTCCTAGAAGACCCAGAGAATGCAGGTTATGACATCGAAGAGTACTTCGCATTTGAGGACAGAGTTCAGTAAAATATCCTCATGTTGTCAATCAAACTTTAAGGAGGCCATCCTGATTCCCGTCCATCTGACACATTGAGGCAAACGGCAAAATTACCTAAAATAACTTTGTCAAAGTTTGACGGAAACTACCTGTCTTGTAGGCAAAACTGCGACCTGTTTACCGAATTGGTCCACAATCAAAAAATAGCCGATTGCCAAAAGTTGTTTTACCTAAAAACAACTCTGGAAGGTGAAGCAGAAAAACTTATACGCCACTGCACCACCTCAGACGCCAACTACCACGCTGCATGGAAGGTAGTCACTGAGCGGTACGAAAAACCTCGGTTACTAGTATCAGCGCTTATAAATAAAATAATGGCGCAGCCAACTAGCCACATAGAAACATCAAATCAAATAAAGCCATTGCACGACACTACAGTCGATTTATCTCTACTGCCAAAACTCATTTGGAAAGATAGCTGGGTAAATCAGTACCAACAACAATTAGAGGAATACGTTAGAATACTGGAATTGGACTGGAACAACGCACTCTTATACCCAAGTTTTCTGACTAGTATAATCCAATATATAGCACAATCTAAAACCAACAGAAATAAAATAGAAAAAAAACAAGCATGGTTTGATGAGGACTGTTACAAAGCCAGGAAAAAATCGCTTGGATCTCTTAATCTCTTTAGAGAGCTGAACACAGCAACGACGAAACAAATCTATATAGAAGCCAACTGTCGGTACAAAGCTATTTGCGATAAAAAGAAAACATTGTACTTCAATGGAATGGCATGTGAAATAGCTAATATTTCCAATAGCAAAGAGTTTTGGACTATTGCAAAAAAACTCAACGGGAACAAACACAAAGTAGGCACTCTCGTTGAAGTAAATACATTAAAAGATTATTTCCGAACAATGCTTAATCCAGAGGAACCACAATTATCATATATGTATGCAATGCCTCAAGTAACTGATGACACATTGGACGTTCCATTTAACATGCAAGAGCTTTGCGAAGTGTTGAGAAAAGCTAAACAGAACAAAGCACCAGGGGAAGATCGAATCCCCTATGAGTTCTTCAAAAATGCTCCGAATAATTTCCTTGAAAAAGTCTTAAGGTCACTTAATAATATATTCAATGAGGCGAAGGTACCAGAAGAATTCCAAAAATCGATCATTTTCCCAATATACAAGAAAGGTGACCCTAATAACGCAGCGAACTACAGAGGAATTTCGTTCATGAATACGATATCGAAAATTTTTACTGGTCTGTTGAATACTAGGCTTTCAAAATGGGTCAAAGAAAACAATAAGTTGAGCCAATTCCAAGCAGGTTTTAGGGAAGGTTTTTCTATAGTAGACCAAATCTTCAATCTAACAAGCATCGCCCAATGCTACCTTAATCGGGGCAAAAAACTGTATGCTTTCTTTATCGACTTTCGAGCGGCTTTTGATATGATCAGCAGAAACTGTCTATTTTACAAACTGTCACAAATCGGCGTATCAACAAAGTTCGTAAATAATATAATAAGTCTCTACAGTGGTAACAAATCAGCAATATGGAATGGAGAGGAGCTATCAGATTGGTTTGGAATAGACACAGGTGTAAGACAGGGATGTCTTCTAAGCCCTTTGTTATTTTCACTGTTTTTGGATGACATAGCAGACTTCCTACCGGCAGGAGTCATAGTGGAAGGAATCAAAGTAACAACTTTACTTTTTGCAGACGACCTGGTAGTTTTGGCAGAATCACCCAGCTCTTTACAGCTTATGATAAATAAGCTAGAAAAATACTGCAAATATAATTGTCTACAAATCAATACGACAAAGTCAAAAGTACTCGTGTTTAGAAAAGGATCAGGTCGCTTAGCAGGAAACGAAAAGTGGAAATATGGTGGGGAAGATTTGGAAGTTGTCAAATCATATAAGTACCTAGGTGTTCTGATAAATCATGATCTTTCATTCAAAAAGCACTTTAAAATGAAACTTTCCGATTCGAAAAAGGCGATAAATTCAACTTGGCGAAACTTGATGGCAAATGCAAGAGTTGGAATTCCATCGAAAATAAAAGTTTTTGAAGCGGTTATGCGGTCCGTAATGTGTTATGGGGCACAGGTTTGGGGAGGCAAATACTATGAAGATGTAGAGAAACTTCTGCGGTTCTTTCTCAAAAAACTCTATCGGCTTCCATCAACCACCCCAAATTATATGGTTCAAATTGAAAGTGGAATGTCTCCCTTATTTGTATTTTCGCTTAAACTAAACATGAGCTTCATAACAAAAATCCTAAATGGGGATGATAATACTCGCCTGACCAAGGCTCTTGCCAAAAAGCCATAAGGACGAAAACCCTTTTCTTCAAAGACTGGGAAAATATTTCAGTAAAATATAACATCCATCTCGATTTGACTGAAAACAACATCCCAGAGTGGAAAACTATATCTGAAAAATTTATCCTGGATGTAGAACAGGCAATCAAAACAGAAAATGTAATTCAAGCGGAAAGTTCAAGAACACGGGTTGTTTACCGACAACTAGAACACCAACAAGTAAACTATGCTAACACTGGACTAAGTACAGCACAAATATCAATGGTAATTAGAGCGAGAGGAGAACTTCTTAAGCTAAACTATATGCCACATCGTGAGGATATTGCATTTCGGTGCAATACTGGAGAAAACGAAGATGTGATACATTTTCTTGGTGTTTGCCCAATATTGAAGGAGATAAGGCGTAGTCATTATGGAACGGACCTTATGACCATCGAAGATGTCAAACGCGTACTTAACGATAGCGAAAATTGGAATAAACTTGCCTCCTACTGCCACACTGCTCTCAAGTATAGAACAAGAATAATAGATGAAAATTTTTAAATGTTTGTAACGCTACTTTTACTATTAATTTTTTCCTTTTTGAACTGAATATTTATGAATAATAGTATTAACTTATAATAATTCTTTTTAAATTTGTTGTCATTTCTCGGCAGACGGCTAAAGCCATGCTTAAATGTACCAAATGAAAAACATGTAAATGAAAACCTATTAGTGATTAAATAAAGTACCATAATAATAAAAAATAAAAAATAAAAAAAATACAGTCGAATGCCTGCTGGGTCTGAAGAATCTAAAAATCGACACAACAAACTGGGACCCACTATTAATGAACATTCTGATAAAAAAATTGGATCGGAATACCTTTGGGAGCAGTCCTTGAAACAGCCAAAGGAACTGTCTGATTTTGACCAGTTCATGAAACTCCTCGAGACTAGTTTCCAATCATTAGAGGCATTGGAAACAAAACATGACAAGACGTGCGCAAACGAAAGGAAGAGAAATTAAAACTACAAGGTGACAAGTTCCATTACCACGCAGAAGAGCAGTTGTTCGTTGTGCAAAGCTTATCATCCGTTATTCACGTGTCGTACCTTCCTTAACCTCACAACTACAGACAGGTTAAGTCACGTGAGGAACCACAATTTGTGTGTCAACTGTTTCCAAGTTGGGCACACTTCTTACAACTGCCAGCTACGAGGTAGCACAAAGTGTTCCAAAAAACACAATACATTGGTTCACTTGTCTACAATAGCTCAACCAAGCGCCCTCACGGACCAAAAACGAAAACTAGGGCCATCAAGATCAAATTCTGAGCAGCACCAAAACATTTTGCAATCAAACCCATCTAACATATCTGGGAGTGAGAACTCGGTATTAGCTGCATTAAACCAAAACAAGAAGACTGGCTACGTGTTTCTTGGTAAAGTCATCATCAAATTGGCAAGTCAAGACGGTTCGCCCATTAACTCACCGTGCAATTTTGGACTCTGGTTCACAGATCAACATCATATCAGAAAGAATGCTTCGAAAATTAAATCTTCCGTTATCGTGCCGCCCTATGATCATTCAAGGGGTATGAAAATCCATAAAGGATTCAAAACGTAGAGCAAATATTAGTTTGCAATCTACTACTACCACCTTTACCACCAGGCTAGAAGCAGTCGTCGGAATACACACCGAAGAAGCAGCTCTTGAAAAAATCATGAGCAAATTTTGGCAGACAGAAGAACTGCCGTGCTCCACATCAAAACGAACGATTGCGGAAGAAAAATGTGAAGAATATTTCAACCGATCGACTTCAAGAGACACAACTGGAAGGTTCGTTGTCAATCTACCTTTTGCTGACGACCCAGAGAAACTAGGAGAATCTAGTGACATAGCATTGAGAAGATTCCATGCTTTGGAGCACAAATTGGAGCGAGATCACGAATTATACAATCAATACATTAGCTTCATGGACGAGTACATCAAACCATTCAAACGCCACACTACTTCCTGCCTCACTTTTGCGTCCTCAAACCAGAAAGCAGCAGCACAAAACTAAGAGTTGTTTTTGATGCCTCCGCAAAGACATCTTCCAATCTTTCGCTTAATGACATTCTGTATGCCGGTCCAACTATTCAAGATGAGTTGTTCACCATACTATTGCGTTTTAGATTGCCAAAATTCGTCATTAAGGCCGACATTCAAAAAATGTATCTGCAAATACGCGTAAGAGAAGAAGACCAACACTTCCAGTTAATATGGTGGCGACCCAAATCAACCCAAGCTCTAAAATGTTACAAGCTTTGCACTGTTACATACGGCACTACATCAGCTCCTTATCTCGCCACAAAATGCCTCCAGACCTTGGCTCAAGACTACTCTTCAAAGTATCCATTAGGCTCCCAGGTGCTGTTAAAAGATTTTTACGTCGATGACGTGATGTCAGGTTCAGACAGCTTACTCGAAGCAAAACACATTCAAGCCCAACTATCAGCATTGCTGCGGGAGGGAGGGTTCGAATTAAAAAAATGGTGCTCCAACAACCAACAATTACTAGCACACGTTCCATTAGAAGATCAAGAGATTCCTCTTTCCGATGACAACAATGAAGGCACGGTCAAAACTCTTGGATTGGGGAGCTTAAGTACAACTGGGATGCAGCGCTACCAGAAGAGATGTACACCAGGTGGCAGAAGTTCTATCAGGGACTGCAAGAACTAGACAAGTTCAACATTTCCCGACACGTTTTCAGCGATACGATCCCTTCATCAGTTCCAATACACACATTTGCTGATGCTACAGAAAAGGCTTATGGCGCAGTGGTATATGTGAGATCTATTAACAAAAATGGAACCATCATAGTACGATTAATATGCTCTAAATCTCGAGTCGCCCCAATCACTAAAACAGCATCAGAGGCTAAGTTAATGACAATACCTCGGACCCTATTCAGTGGCAACATGTCAGCTCCAGCGACAATCCTGCAGATGTCCTATCAAGGGGATCTCACCAGACAAACTTCAAGAACATCTCTTATGGAAATATGGTCCAAGATTTCTTCATGGCACTGAAGACATATGGCCACCCGCATATAAGAAGGTTGTAGCCTTAATCACTAGTAATCAATCAACAAACATATTTGAAGGAATGAAACACTCTTATTCATTTTTTAAAATGCAAAGAATAACAGCCTACTGCCTGCGATTCATTCAGTCAACAGGAAACCTCAAGAGAAGATGCACTAGCCAAACCATCAAACAAGATAAAGGGAAGCCCATAAAAAGTATCTGCCCGTTATCCACTATAGAGCTAGGTAACGCACTACATTGTATTTTGAAAGAAATGCAGGAGCAAGAATTTATAAGAGACATCCGTGCACTCAAAGCTCATCAAGAACTTCACAAAGCGAGCCCGTTGATAGGTCTTGCGGTATTCTTAGATGACAGGGGACTATAACGAGTCGGAGGCAGAAAAATCGGAGCTGCCATATGACACCAAGCATCCAATACTCGTACCCCACAAGCATCCATTTGTCAAAATGATAATGTCAGATCTACCTATTCTGAATAATCATATTGGACTTCAAGGACTTCTTGCCATCACCAGACAAAAATTTTGGCCAATCAAAGGGAAGAATATTGCGCGTTCCATCACACAAAACTGTATATCATGCATCAAGGCCAAACCCACTATGTATTCTCAAATTATGGGAAATTTACCAGTTCATAGAGTGCAACCAGCACGTCCCTTCATCAATGCCGGTGTAGACTTTTGTTGTCCGTTATGGGTTCATTACCGAACGAGAGGAAGTAGACCACAAAAGTGCTATTTATCAATATTCTGCTGCTTTGCTACGAAGGCAGTTCATATTGAAGTCGTTAGCGGATTAACCACAGAAGCATTCAATGGAGCACTGAAAAGGTTCATGAGCCGGCGAGGCCATGTCAGAAACTTGTACTGCGATGACGCCACGAACTACGTAGAAACCAACTAGATGAGCTGAAAACAAGCATATATTCAAAACATGCCCTACATCAAATAACCACCAACTGCAGCTCTAAAGGCATTGACTTTCATTTTATTCCACCACGTGCTCCTCACTTCGGAGGACAATGGGAAGCAGCGGTCAAGTCTGCAAAACACCTACTACTATGTAAAGTTTCGAAGGCGTCACTCACCTACTAGGAGCTCGGAACCGTTACTGCAGAAGTCGAGGCCATTCTAAGCTCCAGACCACTAACCACAATGTCAAATAATCCAAATGACCTGGCTGTACTAACGCCGGGTCACTTTTTAATAGGCGTGCCCCTAAAAGCAGTTGTTGATCAACATGCAGAACCACAAAGTGGGACACTAGTCACTAGGTGGAAGCTTGTGTCAACCATCAAGAAGGAGTTCTGGAAACGATGGTCCCAAGAATACCTGAACGAACTCCAACAACGAACAAAGTGGAAAACACAGTCGAAAAACGTTCAACCAGGCACAGTCGTGATTATCAAGGAAGACAACACTCCAGTAATGAAATGGCCTCTAGGAAGAATCGAAAAGGTGATTCACGGAAACGACGGACATGTCCGGGTTGCAGAAGTTCGAACAAAATCTGGAGTACTATGTTGTCCCATACACTAGCTAGCTCCACTAGTAGAAGGCAGCCAAAGCTCACTGGGCTTTCAACCTGATGCATCTCTAACAAGTCGAAAACGCAAACTAGATGAACAAGAAGACATCGACGAGTCCAGTTCATCATCTAAGCCAACAAAACAATCAACGCCCAATTCAACCCGGTCAGGATTGCCTACTCTTTTAATAATAGCTCTGCTATTACCAATTATAGCTGCCAGTGATGTAGAAGTCATCAAGTTTAATAGCTCGGCACCTGGCATACATTTCCAAAAACAAGGAACGATAAGCTTGATTCACAGCAAATGGAATCTAGTGGTATACTATAACCTTGCTTCATATCGAAAAGAAATTCAAGCACTCGAAAACAGCACTATCGTACTAAAACATCTATGCGATCAGTTGTTGTTTCAAGGATCATGTTCAACAAATAGAACTGATCGAACACGAGGTAACGGAAGATAATATATTTCTTTCAACTAAACAAGGGAGGATTAAAAGAGGAGCTATAGATGTCGTAGGAAACATAGCAAATTCGCTTTTTGGAGTTCTCGACTCTAGATACTCAAAAGAAGTAACTCATCATTTCGAAGAGTTGCATTCAAAAGAAGAACAATTACTGAAACTTGTGAAAAATCAGACTCCAATTTTAGACTCTACAGTGAACATAATGAAACAAAATCAAGAAGCCATGTCCAAAAAACACAGCATGCTTGAAACTCAATTTAAGCAGATAATACATCGAATCAACAATTTGACCGAGGAAGTGTACCAGACTAAGATTAAGGAGCTTTTTTCGTCATGGTCTATTTACGCCACATTGCTTATAATGAACATACAGCGCACCCAAAATTCAATAACTGATGTTTCGGCAGATACTCATCAAGGACGAATAAATCATCTACTCATATCTCCACAACAACTCAACGGTGAAATTGCCATAATAAGAAACCATTTACCATCAGGACTTCGGCTTCCAGTTGAGGCCGAAAACAAATTGACTCTATACAAGCTTAGGTCAATTACCGGACAAATAGCCTCGGACTACCTAATTTTTAAAATTGAACTACCATTGGTCAAGTTGGAAGAATTCACGATGTTTAACGTGGTTCCGATCCCAGCAGCTGTCAACAAAACCTTCATAGCAATACAATCATCAATAAGTGTCCTGGCAGTGAGTCCTCACCACGACGAATACTACCCTGTAACCGAAGGTGACCTCACTTCATGTATCATAATGAACGGGGTTCATTATCTGTGCCCCCAATCTCATCCAGTATACAGATGTGGAACAAACCTCAGCATCTGCGAAATAAATTTACTCAACAACGCTTCGGACCTGTCGGGATGTGAGCTCAAACTTATTCCAACCAATTCTGCTTGGAAAAAACTGCCTGAAGTAAATCAATGGATTTTCGCCGTCAAAGAAGAAACAACGCTGAATACCGTTTGTGGTCGCCAAACTACCTTCATTAAGATACAGGGAAGTGGCCTTTTAAAAATGCAACCGTCT
Source organism: Melanostoma mellinum (assembly GCA_914767635.1). Lineage (NCBI taxonomy): Eukaryota > Metazoa > Arthropoda > Insecta > Diptera > Syrphidae > Melanostoma > Melanostoma mellinum. Next base: position 99,369,414 of record OU612059.1, read on the forward strand.
TGCGTGGCCAAACATCAACGTCTTACTCTTCAAGGGCTACAAATTCACTCTAACAATATACGAGTGTCGCATACCAGACAAAGCAGTGATATACCTTCTGAAAGCATCAGCCGCCCTACAGCTCTCAAGTATTATTCATCAAACATGAGTTCATTCCACACAGATCTGCTAGAACTTCAAAAGCAGATTAAGTCACAACAGCTAGAACTCCCAAATCACATATATCAATATAACATTCCGCACACCATCATGAGCTCTCTTGGTTTTCTCAGTGCAATGACAGTCCTCATATACCTAGCATGCCGGTGTTGCATTGCTCGATTCAAACAAAGAATGCCATCACCACCAAAACCAGCACCTAGAAATGAACCATCATCCAGCTACAGTTTCCAGGTCTAATAGCTTCTGATGAATCCACAGCATATCATCAGCGTGGGACAGGATGTTCAAGATCAACAAACCATCACCATATAGTTATAATAAATAAGTTTCTGTTTGCCATGCTATTAATCATTAAATTCATTAAACTTGCTAACCATACTGTACAATCCTCTTTACTTTCAAATTTCGATTAATTCAGCATTGATGTGTGAATTCAACTTGTAACACGATAACTTTGAACTCTATCAATAATTTTCATAATTTTCTTTTGTGCAGTCAGCATAAACACGCATTTGTTAATAATTAGGAATAAGCATTTTTTGTGTATAAATAATGTGTGACAAATAAAGAAATAAAGACTTTTCAGATAGCTACGAGACAGAGACCAAAACTTTTAATTCGTTTCTTCCAGTGAGTCTGCTGGAAGCTGTTTTTAATTCTATTACAAGTGAACAAAGTGTTATAGTGTTTAACTGTAGCCACCTTACTCGGTCACAGTACAAGAACTGTGGTCTGGCCGTCAATTCATTTGTAAGGAAAAGGTTATCTAACTGGAACTCATTACGATAGAAGCATCGTAACACCTTTTTTATAATTAGTTTAAATTATATTCAAATAAATCTTTGGAATCCGTGAATTAAAAAATTCATCTTTTTATCACAACGAGGATGGGATACCAAACGTTGAATTTCAGTTCGAACATTATCATAAAGAGCAAAAGGTAGATTGTGTGGTTTTAAAATTTTGGATTAGCATTTTGTTTAAGTATGATGTCCGCCTTAAATGTGGAACAATGTCCAAGTTCTGTTGAAAATGTCGACTGATAATCATTTCTTACGGCTTCGAGTGCTACCCTTAAGGAGTCATGATTAAAACTAAAACATTGAGGGGTGTTGACATCCTCGATGCTCTTTGGCAACTGTAAGCCAAATTTCATTTTTCGAAACCAGTCCATGCCAAGTATATTCGATGCATTTTCACTGTTGACAACTATCAACCTTAAGCTGTCGTTATTGGAGCCTTAAGCTACTTCAACTGATATTGCGCCTTTCAATGTTATGATACCACCACCGTACGCTCTTAAAATTTTTGTTGTGGGTGAACAAGGTGGTTTGTTAAGCTGTCTATAAGCTTCAAGGCCAATAAGTGAACAGGACGCACCGGTATCTATTTTCAATTTCAAAACTTTCCTATTAATGCTCACGTTTATGAATAACTTATCTGAAGCAACCTCACTTTATGCTTTACTTCGATATGTGAGCCTAATGAATCAAACAGATCGACAGTACTTACGGTTTCAAATGGTTTAATCATATTTACATTTCCATGATGTAGACTTGATTCTGTAGATTTTGATGACATACATATCATTATTGTCATTATTGCCATTGTTGGACTGTCACTTAGATTGTCATTCTTGATTTAACTTGTAAGCCTAGCTTACCTTTTTTGTAATTAGTTTAAATTATATTCAAATAAATCTTTGGAATCCGTGAATTAAAACTCGTCTTTTAATCACAAATAATTGGCGACGAGTACAGAAAAAAGCTGCGCTGTTATGGACGCTCAAACCCTTGCATATATCCTTCAAAAACTTCAAGACTCCAACCAGGAATTTCTTAGGACCATGCTGAAAACAAAACTTATAAAGCAGACATTTATTTCACATTTCAAACGCTTCGAAAAATCCAACGAAACTAGGCCACATATCAGCTCCAACTGGAACAACACTCTATCGCAAAAAACGTGGATGAAGTTTTTTAAAGAATTTTCTTAGTTGTAACTAGCTCTAGTTTTTGATTCATAAGTTATCTTAAGGCCGAAAGGCATTAGTAGTAAGATATTGAATAATTTAGAGTACCCGACTAGGGTCAGTAAGTTAATTAAGTTATTATATAAGCTAGTTTTACACATTTTTGTTAGCATGTAAGTAGATATAAGAAAAAGTAAATAAAAATGAATTCAAAATGAAATGAAATGATGAACGTGGATGAAGATAATACAAAACGTGCTTGTTTGCTTAGTTGGATCGGTGGCGAGTGATTGGATTTACTTCAAAAGTTTTACGGGGAAACTGTCGCGCAAGTATCATTCAATCAATTAATTGAAAAGCTCACTAATCATTAAAAAAAAACCTCACATGCTGGCATCTAGATTCAAATTCTACAGAACATTTATGCAGCCTAATCAAAGTTATTCTGACTGGGTAGCCGAGCTGCGTGGAAAATCCAAGGAATGCATGTTCGTCTGCGGAAAAAGTGGCTGTGGGGAGTCGTACATAGACTCAAAAATTAGAGATATGATTATTCTCTACACCCCACATAATAAAGTTCGATCTGCTGCACTACAAAAAAAAATCCAACACTCGATGAAGTCCTACAGATTGCACAGCTATTCGAAGAAACAACGAAAACATGCAGTGAGCTCAAAGGCGAGCAGAAAGGTGGAGCAGAGGTGAATGCAGTCAATCAGGCGAGGTATCAACGATTCAAAGGTAAGCGGGTGAATAACAACTATATCAGAGGTAAGAGGGCAACAAGCGAAAGTAATAAGTCGTGCCCTGGCTGTGACGTCTCTCATCAGAGATCACAGTGCTTCCACCACAAAAACAAAACGATTTGTAAGAAATGTAAAAGAGTGGGACACATTGCAGCAGTATGTATGTCATCAAATGGTATCCCAAAATGTCTTAAAGCCACTGAATGCAAGTGAGTGGGCAGCCCCAATTGTTGTCGTCAAAAAACCAAACGGGAAAATAAGAATTTGTGCGGATTTCAAAGTCAATGTCAACCCCCAAATTGAAATTGATCGCTACCCTATTCCAAGAATAGAGGAGCTGTTCCTTAGCTCAGTGGAGGACAATTGTTCACCAAGATAGATTTGAGTGATGCATATCTTCAAATTGAACTCACCGAAACAGCAAAAAAGCTGATGGTCATCAACACCCAATTCGGGTTGTTTCAGTACCAAAGGATGCCATTTGGAGTCGCGAGCGCACCTTGCATTTTCCAAAAAACTATGGAAGGGGTAGTAGCGGGTATACCTGGATGCGCAGTATACCTAGATTATAATATTATATTAATCACAGGAAAAAATAATGACGAACATCAAAATAATATTCAAACGCTTCTAGAAAGGCTCTCCGCACACAACCTCAAATGCAGAAAAGAAAAGTGTCACCTTGCCCAAGAAAGGTTAGAATATGTTGGTCACGAAATCGATGCAAAAGGCATCAGACCATCTGAAAAGAGAATAGAAGCGATAAAGCAAATGACACACCCAAAAAACATAACAGAGTTAGAATCATTTATCGGAAAAATAAACTATTATAACAAATCTATTCCCAGCTTTTCGACAAAGGCCTCAGCCTTAAATCAACTTAGAAGACAAAACAGGGACTTCATATGGGAAAACGAACAAAATACTGCATTTAATATATTGAAAGGTGACATCATCAAAGCTGTTCAATTAGCTCATTTCGATAAAAGGCTCCCGTTAATTTTGGCAACCGACGCGACGCATCGAAAACTGGAATCGGAGCTGCTCTTTCACACCGCTATCCAGATGGTACAGAAAAGCCCATTTCATTTGCTTCAAAAACGTTAAACTATAGTCAGGTAAAATACTCGCAGGTAGAGAGAGAGGCTTTGTCAATAATCTTTGGTGTCACTCGCTATTATCAGTACCTCTACGGCAGACACTTCGACCTTCTCACTGATCATGTTAGGAGCTGGGAATCCACAGGGGATGAACTTTGGTACTATTGAAAGGAGCAGTGGCACGCTTGTGGTTGCTCGGATCTAACTCGTCGGATAGGGGCATTCTTGCTCTTTCTCTAGTACCTCCCACTCACTAATCAAAGTTCTCGTGCCTAGGATTTAGGAAGGAATGGAAAAGGAATAGGAAAGGAAGCTACTATATAAGGATAGGACAAATGAAAAGGAATAAAAGGAAATGCAAACCTAGAAACGTGAGCTCCATCCAAGGACGAAAGAAGGTGGTGCTTCGATTCAAAAAAAATAATTCAAATTCCTATCAAAACGAAATTTTTTTCCAAAAGAAAAAAATAAAAAAAATAATAAAAAAACTTAATCCATATCTAACCTACCTAACCCAACACCAAAATACCCTAAACTAACCTACTACCTACTTAATACTATTTACTACTAAATTTGATACCTTTCAAACCGAAAACACTTGTTTCCTTTCACCGTCGGATGGAACTCTGCTGAAGTCTCCGAAGCGCTCGTCAGGTGTTGGTGACGAGGTCATGGCCAACCCCTTGTATCGGTCCGATACATCCAAATGCCATCTTCTTGGCCTTGTTTGGGAAGATGGCCCCTGAAATGACCTACCAGCTGAAACCAAGTCGTTATGTTACGTCTTGTCAGTCACATCGTCATAATCAAAAAAAAAAAAAAAATGAAACAAAACTTCCCTACCAACCCTCAACGCTCACATTGGACCGCCTAGTTCAGCCATCACACACCCTTACGCTTGCTTTAGCAATCCATAATGATTATCAAAACAACACTTTTCAAAAAAAATCGTCTTTTGAAGATTTTACAACCATTTATTAAGATTTAAGAGAAAAAAATTCAATATTTGCAACGAGGCATAAAATCTAAGTTAACTTCAACGATGGTATACGTATATATATAAAAAAATGGAAGTTTCCTATTTCTGATATGATACGGACTTTGTACCTTTATATATATATATAAATTAATATATTTTATATATATATATATATATACTATATATGTATATTAGGGTGGTCCTTATTTTGCCAAGTTATAGCCCTTTATTTCAATTTTAACCCGACCCCCCCGACAATCAAAGTTTTATATGGAAATAACATGGGAAAAGTTCTGTTGATTGTTTGAAATTTTTTTCATTATGAAATAATGAACAGATCATGTCAAATAATAATGCTTCTTATAGAAAATTAAACGCTCCACAAAAAAGGTCTTTTTGATTTTTTGCTAACTCTAACGGGTTCTGAGTAATTTAAGGTCATAGTTGAAGCTTAAGTCAATTGAATTGAAGTCAAATTGAAATAAAGGGCTATAACTTGGCATGATTTTTTTTAATATATTTAGAACCGATTTAGGACTATCGTGGAAAAAAATTCGGAAAAAAACAAAATAAGGACCACCCTAATGTATATGTATGTTCAGATCACAAATATAAGAAAATATAAGAAAACCAAACTTACAGCTATCTTTGGAGATATCCCTCGTTGTCCTGCCGGCAGCACTCGTGAGACACTTCACTGTATTATTACTTTAACCTGTATGCACATATATACATATATATATATATATATATTATATTTCAAAAAAAATTTCCTTTTTTTTCTGGGGTTTTTCTATTTCCACCCTCTTAATATAATTACCAAAATTCACTATATTTTTTCTTTTTTTTTTCTTTACTTAACACTTTTTTACTCTTTAATCTTCTTTATACTTCTATCTTTCTTTTTCTTCCAAACTCTCTCTAAATTCACTTTTAATTTTTCTTATTCCTTCAAATTCACTTTCAGTTCTTATTCTTTAATTTTTCACTTTCAGTATTTTCTTATTTAAATTCACTTGTAGATTCCTTTTTATCTAAACATTAAATGTTTTATAAATCTTCGTTCCTCCTGAAAAGGACAGCCTCCCCATATATGTATCTACATTCTACATATATTTTCCTATATGGGTCCTCTTTGGTCGACCTTGACCTTGGCTGGACAAAAAAAAAACCTTGCAGAGGTTGTCTAACCAACCTACATATATAAATTTAAATTTTTTTTATATTCGTTTCTTCTTTCACTTTCTTTCACTTTCGCTAACCTACCTCTGCTTTTTCTTTTATTTTCTTATACCTCGCTTCTCGAAGTTTTTCCTTCAGTTCCTTCAACTTTCTATCTAAAATAAAATTAAAATCAATAGAATATAATATTTCATACACTCTCCCTAAATCTTCCTTACCTTTTTTTCTACTCTTTCTTTTATATTTCCTTTTTTTTCTTTAATAGTTTTAAAAAAAACTAACTTATTTCTTGACTTGATTTGAAATTTTACTTTAAATCACTTGACTTGATTTGTCTTTACTTAACTTGACTTAATTTGATAAATCACTTTTATAACAAAAAAAACTTCACCGAACTTTTCCTGCCAGCTGTTCTTTTGCAAAAGAAAGTTCTACAATTTTCTTTGCTTTGTGAACTCTTTTGCTCTCCGGGTACATAAGTACTTAGTTCGAATTCCGTTGCCGAATCAAATACATAATTACCTCTCAATTTGGATGGATAAACAGCTGATTAGCGTTTTTTCATTATTCTTTAAAATTTATCATCTGTGTCTATGTTACCATCTGTACTTCTCACTAACTGTCCACTCCCTTTCTTCACACACCTACATACATACATGCTTTCTCCTACCTTACTCTTTATTAAGCTATAATCATACCCAATTTAATACTTACACTACCTATTATCTAATCAATAACACATACATACACTAATCTACAAAAAAGCTTACATAAATCTCTCTCTCAAATGTCTTTCTACACTTATACTTAATGCTTAATGCATTATTATATTCCTGAATTGCAATAACTCATTACTTTGAGTTAGAGGGAGATGGATAGTCTGCGCAACCCAGTGCGTAATCTAAATGTCAAATCAATAATTGATATCGTCGGTGTTTCGCGAATTTACATTTTGTATTTTCTTTTTTTGTTTTGCTTCTTATTTCGTTTAATTTCGCGAATTAGTTTTTTTGTTTTGTTTTCCTATTTCTGTTTTTTGTTCTTATTATTTAGGTGTTTTTCATTTTCTTTTAACTTTCACAGGTAAGTATTCTCTTCTTGTTTTTGTAAAGCCTCAGGTGGGAGTTTGTTTACATATCTTCATAGGTACATACATTTCGCAGGTACTTGAATTTTGTAAACAAACTCTCATACTTGTTCCTTGGTCAATTTTTTTTACTTTATTTTGCTTTAATTTATAGGGTTGATGATAGCAGAATTAAAACAAAAAAAAAAAACGGAAGGAAATTTTTGTATGACCTATGTTAAGTAGCATGAAGTATTGGATTACATGATCATTCACTGAGGTATCTTTTTTTTGCAGGTTTTGCTACGTAACAGGCTCGGTGGAAGTGGATGAGTGGTCGCGAGAACACTTACATCGTAAAAAAAATCATGCGTTGCAAAACACCTTGTTTGTAAATAGGGTCTCGTATCGTGTGGTAGAGCCTACTCCCTGAGTTAATTACTAAGTCTCATGCTATCTTTTTATTTTTGAGTTAAGCTTAGATTCCTATTTTATAATATTCTTAAACTGAAATAAACTTATGCAACTGATACATATATAATATGTTCTGACTATTTATTTTAATACCTATGCAAATTGTTCAATGTCTGAGTTGGGGGTGGTAGTTAGATCATCTTCTATTCTGAACCGTGGATAATGAGAGAGGTCGGACTAAAAGAAATTCACTAAATAAATTAACAAATAAATACGCTGATAAATAAATAAATAAATAAAACTATCATTATATATACAATTCTGCTGTACGTGTGTATGTAATTGAACTCCTCCTAAACGGCTTGACGCTTGACCGATTTAAATGAATTTTTCTGTATGCGTTTGAGTGGCGCCCTGGATGGTTTAGATTCACAAATCAGCCCGACAGATGGAGTTGGAATATAGTAAAATTGACAATTTTATTATTCTTAACTGTAATGAATTAAAAATTAAATTCAAACAATGTTTTTTTTTTTTTTGACAACAAAAAATTAAAATAATAAATAACAAATAATAAGGTTTGTTTTGAAAAATTCTTTTAATTTTTTGACTGATGTGATAAGAATAAAGATTTAAATTTTTTTAATTTATTGCACCTGAGTACCATAAACAAATTTTTGTTTGTTTTATAATAAGCCACACATCAATGGGTTATGACTACCCTTATAATGTTATAGAGTACAGTGGGAGCATTTAGGAAAATAGGAGAGGATTTAATAGGATACACCGATACACCTTGCTTTTGAACCTTTGTAAATCGTAATGTACATAGTTGAAATACAGAGCCAGGTAAAGCATTCCACATACGGGTAGTGCGACTAAAATATGAATCTCTATACTTGACTGTACGCCCGAAGTTGGGCTCAAGGTAAAACTGATGGGCATTCTTAGCAAGGTGGGTGTTGCGGCTTAATTGTTTCGGGGGAGGATTGCAACTGACTATTTCACTAGAGCACTGTTTGTGAAAAAAGCGATTATAAAGAATGAGACAATTAACGTTTCGACGATGTTCAGGAGAATCAATTGATTCTACGATTGAACTATCAACTATCAATCTCAACGCTCTATTTTGTACCTTATCAAGCAGGCGCAAAGATGTTTGAGAAGCACCTAACCAGATATTTGAATTATACTCCAGTTTTGGGCGGATGAAGGCCTTATAAATTGTAGCCAGATCAGAAGGGGTGAAGAACTTCTTGCATTGTCTTAAGAAACCTAAGCATTAAGCAGCGTCTTTGGCAACTTCAAATATGTGGTCATTCTAACGAAGATCATCGCTTACACACATACCAAGTACTGACAGCTTTTTGGTTTCTTGGATGCAGGAATTCATGGATAATGGTAGTGGGGGAATATTAAGATTCATCCTCAAATTCTCCCAGGAACGGCAATGGGAACGGGATTGGAAATTCAAAAACCATTGAAACGAACTGTAATTTTTGTCGCTATTACAGTAAGATGTCATCCCCATATTCCCCCGTAGAATGGGACGGGAACAAGAACATAAGCGGGAACTTGGAAAATACTGGACCAATTCCAAAAAATTTTCAACGTTAGAGTGTAAAGTGCTCCTGAGTAATAAAGACTATAATTATTTTCTTTACATATTCTTTCGGGAACGGAAGCGGGAATGGTGACATAATCAAAAACCTTGAAAGTACTTAACTAATTCCAAAAGTTCTTTCATGGTAAGAGTGCTTCAATGTCCCTGAGTAATATAGACTATAGTTCATCAACATTTACCCACAGGAACGGGAACCGGAATTCAAAAACCACTGTACTGATTTCAGTACGGTTTTCGCCATTACAATACGGTGCTACATAGACTATATTTCATCCCCATATGGGAATGGAACGGGAACTGGGACATATTCGGGAACTTGGAAAATCCTATACCTGTCATTCTGTCATCGTTAGAGTGCTTAATTATCCTTGAGTAACATAAACAATATTTCATCCTCACTCTCCCACTAGAAAAGAAACTTTGAAACAACTTTACTTAACTTTCAATTTGATGAACGTATAGGACCTGAGCTACGCCGGGCGGGTCAGCTAGTAGCTATATAAATAAATAAAAAAATATATAGATAAATAAATATATAAAATTATATATATATAAATAAATAAATAAGCAAGAAAATTTCACAGATGAACAAGAGAGGTGAAAAAAAGGTTTATCACAGATAAATGGGTGCTAATAATTAGCAATATCACAGTATACGTTTTATGCAGCGGTGCTGTCTGATATCACAGTAGGCGGCTATATAATTATAACTAATAATATCACAGTAAACTATATACTTATAACTAATAATATCACAGTAAACTATATACTTATAAATAATAATATCACAGTAAACTATATACTTATAACTAATAATATCACAGTAATAATGGTTATAATAAATAGATACAAATGCATAATAAATAAATAAATTAAACATTTACTAAAGTTCACTATCAGGTACTATTCGACTAAAGACAACATCATCTGAGTGCGTCATTACCATGCGTACTTTAAGTGTGTAAGTCTTTAGCATGGAAAACTCCTACTTTTTCGCCTCTTATGTTTCCAACTTCATACAAAGAGTTGCCTATCTTTCTCAAAACTATACTTCTTGTAAATTTAGCAGCGAGTTTAGCATTATAATTCTCTGCAGCGTTACTTTGTTTAAAATTTCGGCGATATACAATTTGTCCTGGTTGGTATACTACATCCTTACTTCTAGTGTTATAAACTTTCATGCCTTTTTGGTGTGCTAGTTTTAAATTTTGAAATATTTTCGCGCGAATCAATTCTAATCGATCTTCTCGGTTTAGAATCTCAATATTGGATTCTTTCACCGCGTCAAGTCTTCGAAGGAGATCATATGATTTCGCATTTTGTTTCATATGGAAACCAAACACAGCGTAATATGGTTCCACCGCGATGGCTTCGTGCATCACACTGCGAAGTGAGAATGCAACGTTGCTAACGTGGAGGTCCCATTGTTTTTGGTTTGTGTCTAGATAGGCTCTTATTTTAGCTAACACCGATTGGTTTACTCTTTCTGAGGCATTTGCTTGAGGAGAGTAGATGGCTGTACGGGTGTGTCTTACACCGTATCTTTTCAAAAAGCTGGTAAATAGTTCTGAGACGAACTGTTTACCATTGTCTGAATGGACACATTTTGGTACACCAAAAACATGAAAGACGTTTTCTTCAAAAAATTTAACTACCTCAGATGATGTTGCTTTCCTAATTGCTTTCAAGAACACAAACTTACTAAAATGATCAAGTACTATGAAGATATACGTATTTCCGTTTGAAGTCCGTGGGTATGGTCCTAAAAAGTCAATGTATAAGCGTTGAAATGGTCGTTCAGTGATTGTCTGTTGTCCCATCGGCGGTCGAGTCGTCTGGTTTATGGATTTATTGCACTTACAACTATCGCATGAATTCACCCAGTGTTGAACATCGGTGGCCACCCCAGGCCAATAGTAAAACTGACGGAGTTTCGCTAAAGTTTTGCCTATACCTCCGTGTCCAGACGCTGGTGAGTCATGCGCAGTCTTTAACAACTCCTCTCGCAGTCCTTCGGGAACCCACAGCTTCCAGGCACGGTCCTCCTGTATTGCGTCGCCTGTCCGTACGTCAGTGCGTTTGTAAACGTATCCGTCTGATATGCAAATGTCAGGAAGTCGATCTTGTTGTTGTTCCACTACTTTCTTTAGTTCGTCGTACTCTTCGGATGAAAAGTGCTTGGAACTAAAATCAATTCCAGGAGTCGAGTCGTTTTTCACGATCTCTTCCATATGGATGCGCGACAAAGTATCAGGTACTACGTTTTGGACGCCTTTCCCATGTTCGATGGTGAAATCGAACGCCTGTAGCTTAAGGCTCCATCTTGCCAATCGCCCTGACAGGTCCTTCTGTGTCATCAGTCACTTGAGACTGGCGTGATCGGTGATGATAGTGAAAGGTAGGCCCTCAACGTAGGCTCTGAAATTCTTCACCGACAGAACCGCCGCATAGCATTCGAGTTCTGTCACGCTGTAGTTCATTTGAGCTGCATTAAGCTTCTGGGACATAAATGCCAGCGGCAACTCGTTCTTGTCGTCATCCATCTGAAAGATCACGCTCCCTACTCCTCTGGTCGAGGCGTCACATTGGATGTAAAAATGTTTCGTAAAGTCTGGGTTGTTGAGTATTGGTGCTTCTACAAGTCGTCTTTTCAGTGTGTCAAATGATGTCACCGCTTCATCCGACATCTCGAGCTGTTTCCCCTTTTTCAGGCAGTCAGTCATTGGGGCTGCTATCATCGCGTAGTTCGGGATGAAGCGCCTGTACCAGCCCGTCATGCCTAGAAATCTGCGGAGTTGTTTTCGCCGACACTTGTCTCTGTCCGATCGAATGTGTCCATCTCCTACTACGTATCCTAAGTACTTGATCTCCTTTAAACAAAACTTACTTTTTTCCACGTTAATGGTAAGACCTGCCTGACGCAAAGCAAACGCAATTTCTTCTAGAGTCTTTATATGTGATTCGAAGTCGGGAGAGCAAACCAAGAGATCGTCTAAGTAACCAAAAACATTCTGGTGTAATCGACCTGGTATCACCTTGTCCATCAACTTGGATATCCTCTGAGCCGCATTGCACAGTCCAAACGGCATCACCGTGAATTGATACAGTGGTCGGCCAGGGACTGTGAATGCTGTTTTCTCTCTTGATTTACTCTCTAGAGGAATCTGCCAAAATGCATCTTTTAAATCAATACTAGATATATATCTAGTGTCTTGCAACCTGCTAATTATTCCCTCAATGTGTGGCACAGGATATGCAAACTTCTTCGTTCTGGCGTATACTTTGCGCGAATCTAAACAAAGCCTACTTTTCCCGGGTTTTCTAACTAACACGACTGGGGAGCTCCAAGCACTGTTGCTTTCTTCAATCACACTCATTTCAAGCATCCGATCAATCTCTGCGTAAAGCAGTTTTTGAACGGCTGGTGAAATGGGATAATGTCTTTGTTTGACGGGAATGCTTTCGTTGTCCACCTGTATGACATGTTCCTCAAGATTGGTTTTACCCAATCCGAGTACAGCAAAAGAAGGAAACAATACCTTGACGCTCTCCAGTCGCTTAGTCTGTTATTCGTTTAGCTCTATGTTTTGTTGTTTTTCGGTGCAAGGCACTGTCGTCACATTGAGTTCGCTCACAATATTTGGAGCAACATTAAAAGAGCTCCAAAAATCAACACCCAAATAGAGAGGTTGTTTTAGGCTGGGGACCACAAATACTTCCAAGATTTTAGATCTTCCACCCCACGAGACATTCGCGTTAAAACTACCTTCGATTTTCTGTTGGTTTCCGTCAGCAGTTTTTATCGCTTGTTGCATGTTCGTCGTATGTTTTTTCTTTTGACAAAGTCTATTGCACCTTTCCCTAAACACGTCACTGAGGCTCCACTATCCAATAGACCTAAGATGTCCTCACCTTCTAATTGCACTTTTGTAAAAGGTCTATTGTCGTCACTTATTTTCAAAATTGAAGCTTCTATCCTGCTCTTCATTCGTCTTTTTATTGCACTTATTTCCCTTAGCCTAGCTATTTTCCTATAGTTTCTACTTCTCGTCTTTGTCCAGTTCTTCACCGAAGATTCGCTTTCGCGCTTCTTCATAGCGTCTCTTCCTTTCGTGTAGGCTCAACCTAGGGTCAATACCATTAGTCAAGTGAGTCACTGGGATTTCAGTCTTTTCAATCTCTCTCTTTTAAGAGGCTTACTTGGTCAGTTTGTCGTCTGTCTTGTTGTTCTCTGGGATTGTCATTTTCGTCGGCTGTTGGCTCCCGGGTACACTGGCATCTATAGGGTATCTATAGGGTATGTTACCTTGTCCACACCCAAAACAAGTCAGAGTATGAAACGTCGAGTTACATACTCCCGTCTGTTGTCTATTTCTAAAATTGTCATTTAGTTTTTCTCTGTCATTGTTTATTGGTTTGTGTTTGTCATTATACCGGTCATGTCTTTTATCGTTTCTATTCGGTTGGAAAGCTGCTACTTCTAGTTCTAAATTTTCTTTCTTCTCCTAGCTCATTAACAAATCTCCTCTTTGCGTCTCTAGCCGTCAAATGTTCTTCCGCTCGTCTACATTCCTCTCTCAATTCCCTTACACTATTGATAGAGCAACCAAATATTAGTGTCGCTACTCTTTCTTTTAAATTTTTCTTAACCATCGATATCAGGTCCGGTTCACTTGGTTTGACTTGCATTTGTAATGTCAAACTCCTGATATCGGCGTAAAACTCGTCAAATGTCTGGTGAGGCTGTTGTTTCCGATCCATAATCGATCGCAGGATCTCGAAGTCTCTTTTGTTCGGCTTAAATTGTCTGATGAGTTCACTCTTCAAGTCGTGATAATTTAGGAGATAATCGTCCTGGTTCTCTTCCAGATATTGCCAGTACCATTGTTCTGTTGCTCCGGAAACGAGGTGGTGGAAGTTCGCAAACAGCTGATCATCCGTAAGTCCTGTCTTCTTTCGTATCGTCTCCACTCTAAAAATAAGATTTTCAACCGACATGGTCTTAGACGTTCCATCAAACTTCACCCCCCATTTATGAACATCAACCCTCGGGTTGTTGTCCCTAGATGAGTGATGAGCGTTTGATGGACCATGTCGAGGTTGACTATTCCTCGAGTGGCTGGCCCTTTCGTTCGTAAGCGTTTGGTCTTGGTCAGATCTCCTGGTCGTCGTGTTTCTGTGTTCCGTTAACGAGAGTTCTAATGCGTTAAATTTCTGGTCCATTGTCGTCATCGTTTTGTCCAGTAGTTTCATAACGCTACTTAAGCCTTCTACTAAGAAACCCATCATCGTAATGTTATGTTTGATTCTCATTTCAAAACTATTTTTTTGCGTATGCTAAACTTGCCGCATAGTTACTATTATCGCAAGTAAAAAATCGTTAGATAAAAAATGGATGGTGAACATTTGAATAAAAACTGAAGATATAGACGTACGAAAAGTGTCTAAGCATTCTCCCAGAGATCGAATATCAGAGCTCAGAGATGAAATTTAAGAAATTTCTAATCCAATTACTAGTCGTTAGTCGAAAAAGGCATATAATCAGAAACCGCAAAAAATTTAAGTATGTTAAGTATTTGAAATGAAAATTTTTTATTTTTTTTATATAAATAAAAGTTCCTTTATTGACCACAACAACAAAGTTAAAATTCAAATAAAAAATAAAACACATACGCGAAATCCTTTTGGCAATGAATTTTATTTGAATGCATTTCGGGTTGACATGCAACCCATCATCAGCAATTAACAATCGTTACTAACAATAAACAATATTTTCTTGTAAACGAAGCAAGAGAAAAAAAGACAAACATCAAAAGTACAAAAGCTTTACATTTACATGAAATTCTATCACAGTTCACAGATCAAATAAAGGAGACAAAATATTCCCGTTGTCTGCATTCATCATGATCTTTGTTTTGGAAATTAAAAGAGACTCATATGCGTCAAGTTTTCGTGGATTTCGTACTGTTTTGAGTAAACGGACGCTCTCTTCGAATGGGCCAATGTTATGTGGTGGTTCATTGTTGTCAGATGAAGCGAAGACGTGTGCTGCTACCGAAGTACGATTAATTTGTTTGTTTTTTATGCAGCTAACGTGTTCTTTAAATCTTGTTTTTATGCTCCGTTTCGTTTGTCCTATGTATTTTTTGTTGCAATTCTCACAGCTGATCTCATAAATGACGCTTCTCTCAAGGCCCTGACCCATAGAACGCGTTGCGTGCGGTAGAAGCGGCGCGGCAACTGATGCGGTGTGTTTTGCCGCGCGCAACTGATAAAGGTGACCCATAGAATCCGTTGCGGTGTTTTGACAGATAAATTTAGTCAAAATGGGGGCGTTCAAGAATCGTATTCGGATAGCTTGTTGTTGTTGTTTACGTGTGGGAAATCGAAAAAAATAAGTTAAAATCGTCTAGCAATGATATTTTGAATGTTTTTCTGTTTTCAAAAGTCGAATTTTAATATTTCACAACTGTTGTCTGTTGTCGATCGTTCAAAAAGGTATCTAAGATACGGCTATCCGAGATAGGCTATCCGATAGGTTCTTGAACGCGCCCATGGTCACTTTTTCCATAAAAGAGAAAACTTCAAATTGGTTGTGACTGCGCATGTCTCTCTTCTGTCACCGCGTGAGAGCCGCGGCAAAGTAGAAAGTTGGGCTACTCGGCGCGTTCGGCGCGTTGCTCGCGGTGCTTATGGGTCACCTCTCATAAGAACGTGTGTATTTAATCGAGCTGTCAGTTGGAAGCGGTGCCGTACGCGCGCAACGCGTTCTATGGGCCGGGGCCTTCACTTGTTGGTGTTTCGTCTTTGGTTGAGCCGAGAATTTGCTTAAGTTTTTTGTTGTTGTTGTATGTTCTCTTTTTCTAACTTTTTCCTTAAATGGTTTGTTATTGTCGGTATGTATGAAAATGATACTCGATATTTTGTTGTTGTTGCATTTTGGCTGAAAAGTGTTGTTATATAGTATTTTTTCTTATGCTATTGGATTGTTTTTTGACTATTTTCTCAATTAAATTCTTCTCAAATCCATTCACATTTGCTAAATGGACTATGAAGTCAAATTCTTTCTTGAAACTTGAGACTGAAAGAGGTAGTTTACACAATCTATATGCCATAGAATGAAAAGCAGCAATTTATGCTATCATATTTCTTGTTTAATACGTTTAGTAAATGTTGTGCGCTGTTAAGTATTTGTTTAAACTTATTTTAATTTTAAAGTCTTTGTAAGTAAAAAGAAGTAAAAGCTTATGTTGGAAGAAACTGTCAGGCCATAGCTTTTGAAAGTATATTAAGCTAGACGGCTCTAGCTTAAGCTTGGTTTCATGTGAAAAGACAGTGCTAAATAGCTTAAGAAATTCTATTTTAACCGCAAATTTTGCTAGTTTATTCACGATGTTTTGCTTTGGTAGCCCTAGCTAAAATTAATATTTTACAGAACGCAAAGCAAAGGAGCAGTTGCAGTCACCATGAAAAACAGGAAGTATTTTGGCAAGAGAAAGTGAAGAACAATTATAGCTAACTAGGCATTTATTGGCTGCATACTGCGTTGCCTTGATGTTTGTACATGTACATCAAGCAACAAGTCACAAAAAACACACAAGAGGAATCCTTTTTAAAATCTTATACAAATTCACAATTGCATAGCTGATTACAACTTACTCCTTGCAATTGCGTTGGTCACTTTACGTGGAGCTAACATCAACGTTCAAAAAGTGAGAGCTTTGATCGACCAAGGATCAGAAGCATCATTCATAACAGAAGAAAAAGCAAATAAACTCCGTCTACTAAAAATAAGGGTAGATGCAACGGTATCAGGGTTGGGCTCAAACAAGGTGTCAACGATAAAATACAAAGTAGGTATTTAAGTATGTCAATAAGCAACAATCGAAACATAGCAACAACAGTATATGCGCTAAGAACTTCAACAATTAATTCTAGTTGAACCAACATGCAACGTACCAAGCAAAATCGATATGATCCCAGGAGCATAAGAAACCACAGAAACACTTAAAGAAGGAATCATCAAAGGAAAACCAGACGCACCTATTGCGCAACAAACCATATTTGGATGGATTATATCTGGAGGTCCCAATGCACCAGAACAAACCAGCTCTTATTATCATGTAATGTTACTTTCACTGACTTAGGCAAACAAATACGGAGATTCTGAGAATCTGAAGACATCAAAACTAAAATAGAAACAGCACAGACCGACGATATATTTTGTGAAGAATATTATAAAAAACAATAGCTCGTGATAATACTGGCAGATATATAGTTAGGATCCCTTTCGACACTACACCACAAAAAGAGTTGGTAATCAAAACGAGCTGTATCAAGGCTCTTTTACATGGAGAATGCATTTACAAAAAAACCGAAGGCTGATTACTATCACAACTTCATGAAGGAATATATCGTACTTTTACAAATAAGCCAATGCAAAACTGCCGTAAAACCAGGAGCATACTACCTTCCACATCATGCTAAGCAATCCTAACAGTTCCACCTCCAAACTAAGGGTGTAATTCGATGCCCTGGCAAAATCTATCAGTGAAAAAAGTTTGAATCAAATCATGAAAACAGGACCCAAAATCCAAGTGGAGTTAACATCAATCCTCATGAGATGGCACAAAATATTATTGTATTTTCCGCTGACATAAGGAAGATGAACAAGGAGCATACTGCCTTTCAAGTCAAGCTGAAGCAATCCTAACAGTTCCACCCCCAAACTAAAGGTGGTATTCGATGCCCTAGCAAAATCCATCAGTGAAAAAAGTTTGAAACAAATCATGAAAATAGGACCCAAAATCCAAGTGGAGTTAACATCAATCCTCATAAGATGGCGCAAAAATAGGATTATATTTTCCGCTGACATAAAGAAGATCTATCGGCAAATACCTATCGACACTCCGGACACTTAATACCAACGGATATAATGGAGGAACTCACCCAGGGAAAATATAAAAGAATGGGAGTTAAATACAGTTGCTAATGGCACAGCTTTGGAACCATACCTGCCGATAAAAACGTAAAAGCTATTAGCCAGATCGAAGAAAGTCGCTATCCACAAGCAAAAAGGCTCTACTCTCAGACTTCTATGTTGACGATGTCATGTCAGGAGGAGATATAAGTCTTGAAGTCAGAGAATCAAAAACTGATTTCTCCTCAAGGTTGGTGAATTCGATGCCAACCAAACAACGCCAAGAACTTGCTGTATGTAGACGACTCCCTCACTTATGCAACCTCGATGTCACCAGCAATTGCAGCCTGAAGAGTTGACGATCACGTTAGACGTCTCTGGGAATACTACACCAAATGGGGCATCGAAGTTAACTCGTCCAAATCCGAATTACCCTGCTTCAGGAGACCCACAAGGCGTCGCAACACAAGATCAGCGGCAAACTGTAAAAAAAACCATCAAACTAACCGATGGAACACAGCTGAAGACGAGAAAAAGCATCAAGTACCTTGGCATAAGGTACTTATGTGGTGGTAACCCTATCGTTGCATCAAGTCTTGAAATTGTGCTCTCGATCATTTATCGATTTTCTTTTTATAGCATTCGCTAAGTCTGATATAAAAGTTCTTACAATTATATTTAAACAGTGTGCACCTATAATTTACTATAGTAACTTTAGATTCAGTGCTTGTGTGCTAATTATAGTAATACAAATAATATTGTTCTGAGTAGAAACTCATTGCAAAAAATAGCAGTGTCGTTACACCGTATTTTTTATTTTCATTACTTTTGATACAACTTTATTCATTCGCTTTTAAATACTTGAATATTAAGCGATTTGATTTGTGCTTCATAACAAGTGGTCATAAATAATTGTGTGAATAGTATTTCAAAAGTTATTTAGATTTTACTAAATTTTCCATTGTTGACTATTCTTGTGGTTCATATCATAGGGCTGCCAACAAACTTTTCTATAAAAAATCAAAAATAAAAAAATTTTTTTTTTTTTTTGTGTCGCTCACTTTAAACGCCCATATCTTTTTTGTGTCGCTCACCTTAAACGCCCATATCTTTTTTGTGTAGCTCACTTTAAACGCCCTTATCTAGATATATAGAGTGATAATGAGTGAACTAAATTGTTTAATCTGCAAAAAATTCTCAAATGATATCATGGTATCTTGCGCTGTATGTCTGCAGCAAGTTCATGCAAAATGCATTGGGATTAAAGGAAAGGATGCAGATAAATTTATTTCTGTTCGTGGACTACAATATTATTGCACGATTCATGAAAATATTTCTAAAGACAGGATCCATTGGAAAATAGTGAAATTGAAGAAGTTATTTGACCGTGCTAGCTCTATATTTGCGGAACTAAAAGATGTCTTTGATTTTGATATCACCAACAATGAACTCTTGTCAAATTCTTATAATATCGTAGAACCTGATGGCTTAAGCCCGTATCTGTCGTTTCAACCACCTTTAATTCAGCTAACCCCTTCACCTAAGCCCTCATCTAATCACCTAAATCAGCAAATACAGCAGCTAAAAGAACAGCAACAACAACAACTACAACAACAGCTTGAACAGCAACAACCAAAACAACAACAACAACAACAAAAACAACAACAACAACAACAACAACAACAAAAACAACAACAACAACAACAACAACAACAACAACAACAACAACAACAACAACAACAACAACCACAACAACAACATCAACAACAACAACAAACACAACAACAACAACAACACCAACAGCAGCATCAAGATCATTCGCAGCAACAACAACAACAGCAGCAGCAGCAGGATCATTCGCAGCAACATCAGCAACAGCAGCAGCAGCAGGATCATTCGCGGCAACATCAGCAACAACAACAACTACAAGCACAACAACTACAACAACAACAACAGCAGCAGCAGAATCATTCGCTGCAACAGCAGCAACAACAACAATTACATCAACAATTACATCAACAACAACAGCAGGATCATTCGCAGCAACAACAACAATTACAAAATCAGCATCTTCAAGAGCAACTACAACACGATCAGCACAAACAACAACAACACAACCAACATCAACAGCTGCAACTAATACATTCTAAAAAGCAACAACGCCAACCTAAAGATCAACATCCTACATTGCCTGTAACTAGGGTACTTCGTTCTGGAGCGATTGGGAGCTCGGAAACTTCAACTAAAACTAGTAGTAGTTCTTCTCCATCACGCTTATCGAGTGGAATTATCACTAGTCAGACACTGGAAACCTCATCATCTCATCAACATCTCCTCAACCTCAACAGCTCTAACCCAGTAGCTGTCTCATCTGCTGAAAATTCAATGCTTAGTCCACACAACACTGATGAACTTATAGCTTTACCACCAATTAAAAGTATATTTGTCTCACGTCTTTCTCCATCAACATCTGAAGATTCGGTTCGCAATTATATTATAAAAAAACTGCCCTCAGTCGATGGATCTAAGCTTATGGTAAGAAAATTCAATGTGGCTCCAGAAAAGGAATATTCCTCTTTTGAAATTAAAGTTGGGAGGGACTTTGAACTTTTTTCTTCAATATGCAACGCGACACTCTGGCCGTTGCACACTGTTGTCCATGAATTTTTTCGAGGAAAGAAAAGAAGGACCAACGTCTTGTAATGTGAACTCACTAATATCCCCAGCGACAATTGGCGCAGCTCTTTCAACCTTGACTCCTGCTTCTTCAGTTAATTTTTCTTATTATTACCAGAATATAGGTGGCATGAGAACTAAATTAGACTCTTTATATCTAACATTTTCATCTAGCTCATTTGATATAATTTTACTAACTGAAACATGGTTGACTGAAAGTCATCTAACATCAGAAATATTTAATTCTAATTATACTGTTTTTAGGAAGGATAGATCGAAGCTTTTGACAGGTAAAGATAGAGGAGGAGGCATTCTAATTGCTATTCGATCGTCTTTAAATTGTAGGGAGATTGAGTTGAAATCTAATACTGAAATTTGTGCATCTTTATTCGATATTGATCAATTGATTGTTTGTATATCTTTAAATAGTGACTGTGAAGTTTTTATTATACTTAATTATATTCCGCCTAGAAGTTCTCTTGATTATTATAACATTTATTTCGATAATTGTAAAAATGTTTTAGAAAATCTAAACAGTTCGCAACATGTTATTTGCATTGGGGACTTTAATCAGGGTGATATTCAATGGATATTGGACTTGGACGATAAATGCTTAATTCCTTACAATGTAACCTCTGAAATTGAAGAAAACTTGGTTGACTTTTTTAGCCAATTGGACTTAATTCAATTAAATTCCATTCCAAATGGTCTTAACCGTATTCTTGATCTTGTTTTTGTTGACAAGGAATTCAATGTTTATGTTGAAAGGTCTGATATCCCTCTTGTCGATAATAAACTACATCACATTGCACTTGAAGGGCTTATTAGTTTCTATAGCTATTCTAAGATAGAGAATTGTGATAATACTCTAATACCAAACTTCAATTATGCGAACTTTGATGCAATGAATGAATATTTTTCGTCTTTTCCGTGGGATATACTTATTAGTAAAGTCAGTTTATCTAATGCTAGTGATTCTTTCATGGCTATTGTCAATGAAGCTGTACGTTTATTTGTTCCTCATAAAAAGTCTTTATCAAATTCCAACCCAGCATGGTTTAATAAGAGACTATCGAATCTAAAAAACAAAAAAAAATAAATCATTTAAATTATATAAAAAAAATCTTCAGAATTTTCAACTTCGTTTGAACTACTTAAAACTTGAATATGAGTTCGACACTCTCAACAAGTTTTTGTAAAAATCTTATATGTTCTCCTTACAGCATAATATTAAGAGTAATAGTAAATGTTTTTGGAGCTTTATCAACTCCAAACGTAAATCTAACGGCTATCCTAGTTGTATGAAATACTTAAGTACGGTTACTAATGATGTTGATGAGATCTGTAATCTTTTCGCAAATTTTTTTCAATCCGTCTATTCTACTAACTCTTCTACTAACCTAGAACCACCTAATATTTCAGTTTCAGCTACCGTGGGATCCATGAAGCTTGAGATATTTGAAATTAAAACTGCTTTGCTTGGCTTGGACCCAACCAAAAAAGAGGGACCTGATGGCATTCCACCAATTTTGCTTTCAAAATGTGCTAATTCTTTAGCTAAGCCTTTGACGGATCTGTTTAACCTGTCTTTATCTAGTGGTGTCTTCCTGGATTCTTGGAAATGGTCTTTTATAATTCCCGTGCATAAATCTGGTTCTAAACAAGAAATTACTAACTATAGACCTATATGTAAAATCTCCGCGTTACCTAAGCTGTTCGAAAAAATTGTGTGTGATAAACTATCCTTTAAATTAAAGGAAGAGATTTCAGAACATCAACATGGTTTTATGTCTGGTAGATCTACTACAACTAATCTTTCCTTAATGACTAATTACATAGTAAAAAATTTTGAAAGTAATTCCCAGACTGATATTATATTTACGGATTTTGCCAAAGCCTTTGACCGTGTTAATCATCAGGTTCTAGTTAATAAACTGAAGCAGTTTGGGTTTCATTCAAGATTTCTTGATTGGCTGCAATCCTATTTAAGATCCAGAGTTCAGAGAGTTAAAATCAATAACCATTTTTCACACCAAGTCCTAGTTCACTCCGGTGTCCCTCAAGGAAGCCACCTGGGTCCATTACTATTTCTCATTTTCATTAATGACATTCCCAAAATATTCAACAATTCTCTTTGTCTTCTTTTTGCTGACGACCTTAAGCTATACCGCACTATTAGGAGTGTTGAAGATTGTGTTTTGCTTAATGATGACTTAGGAAAACTGGCTGATTGGTGTCGTATAAATAATCTCAATTTGAATGTTTCAAAATGCCAAGTTATGTCCTGTTTCCGTAAAACTCTACCTGTTCAGTTTAAATATCAGATTAATAATTCTGACCTGGAATGTGTTACTCAAAAAAAAGATTTGGGGGTAATATTAGATACTAAGCTTTCATTTTTACCTCATATTAATTATATAATAAATAAATCTAACCAAATGCTAGGGTTTATTATCAGAAATACAAAGGAATTCACCGATTCATACGCACTCAAATCTCTTTTTAACTCTTTGGTTCGATCTGGACTGGAGTATTGCTGTACGGTTTGGAACCCTTGCTACAAAAACTCGATAGTGAGAATCGAAAAAATCCAAAGAAAATTTACTAGATATACGTTCTATAAACTAAATTGGAGAATCGATACTCCCTCATACAAAACCAGGTGTTTGTTATTTGGCATGCAAAGCCTAGAAAATCGACGTACTTATTTTGAGATAATGCTTGTTAGAGATTTACTAGCATACCACATAAAATGCTCTCCTTTACTTTTGTTAATTACCTTACGCGTTCCGAGTAGAACATCTCGTAATAACTGTGTGTTTCATGAGCAAATTCATCGAACGAATTATGCTCGTAATGAATCAATTGCTCGTTGCATCAGAGTAGCCAACTCAGTTTGCAGTGGATTAGATTTCTTCGATAATTGTAGTAGAGATTATTTTAGACAGTACGTATTTAATGTATTAAACATGCCACCATTTAGTTAACTTAAAGTTCAATTCAAATTCAAATTCCTATTTTATCAATACTATTGTTAGTCTAATTCTTAAGTAGTCTGTAAGTGAATATTGTTCTCTGATTGACGAAAATAAATAAATAAATAATTAAATAAATAAATAAACTTCGAGGAGAGATATCGCTTCAACCCACATGCAACAGCAGTGCTTAAAAAGGAAAACTACGCCTTCCACCTCATACACCCCCTAATGCGAAGAAGGAACGGGCTCAGCCAGAAGACAAAGTTGCTGTTATACAAACAGCTCCTCAGACCAATCATATACTGCTTCCCTGCTTAGTTCAGTATATCCAAAACCAGCATAAAAAAGCTCGGAGCATTTGAAAGGAAAATTCGGAGGATTTGCACAGAACTCAACTTTGACCGTCAACGACAGAGGTACTTCAGCAACAAAAAGATCTACGAAGCATCAGGAGTCCTTCCCCTCGACAGATTCCTTTTGAACAGTGCAAGGAAAATAACTAGCAACCTGAGCAACCATCCCAATCCACTGGTGAGAAGCTTGACAACCGAAGAGAGACATCCCGAGCCGCGATACTTAGATATAATGGCACTACTGGACGAAGAAATCATTTCAATCAATGACGAAGAGGCAATACCCCTTTTACGAGGTAGCAGCCTCAGCTTACCACCGTGGCTAGAGGCCACACAAACCCTCTTCAACATAAAGACAACCGGATCTGAACAACCCGAGATTTTTTTTAATAACTTTATAAATATATATTTTTTCTTATCATAGGCAATAATTATAATTATTTTAGCAAACAGCACATTATTTAAAGTTAGGCCCCTTCTGTGCCAACAAAACAAAATATATCTAAATGTTATGTAATCTTAGGCACGAGTACGATAACTATGGCGACAAAAAATAATAACGGTTTTTGGTGGAGGGGTTCAATACAAGCATTTTTTACTATGGGAGGGGGGGGTCTATCTCCCCCCGTTTAGGCGGTAGGGGAAATTTTATAAAAATTGACTTAAAATCTAAAAAAAAATATTGTAGAACAACGGAAAAACTTACAGATACAATTTATACTTTTTATGAAAGCCAGAAACTTGCACTTTATAACAAATTTTAAATGAAGTGGTTTCAATTTATAGTTTTTGAAATAACTGACTTCAAAGTCAAAATTTACGAAAAAAAATTTTAAAAAATCACTTTGAGTACTATGTTTCTCGTGATTACAAATGCCAATAAAAAAAAATTAGATGTAGTTAGTTGCTTCAACAAGTTTTTTATCAAACGATATAAATTACTTTTTTATATGTCTTATAGTTTTTGAGATAATTGAAAAATAGTAAAACTATTGAAGTATGCATTATTTTCAAAAAATTATGGAAATACGTACGAATTTACAATAATGTTAGGAAATAGACTAGTGAAAGTATAAAAATTCATAAGACAGGTACTTATGTGCAATTAATTTCCGTATGCAACAGCTTTCCGCATGGGCCGCTTCGCGGGGCTCATTATTACAACCCTTTTTCCGCAGGGTTAAGCTGCTCATGCTAAATATGAAAATAGCAATTAATTTCCGTATGCAACAGCTTTCCGCATGGGCCGCTTCGCGGGGCTCATTATTTTAACCCTTTTTCCGCAGGGTTAAGCTGCTCATGCTAAATATGAAAATAGCAATTAATTTCCGTATGCAACAGCTTTCCGCATGGCCCGCTTCGCGGGGACTCATTATTTCAACCCTTTTTTCCGCAGGGTTAAGCTGCTCATGCTAAATATGAAAATAGCAATTTATTTCCGTATGCAACAGCTTTCCGCATGGCCCGCTTCGCGGGGAATCATTATTTTAACCCTTTTTTCCGCAGGGTTAAGCTGCTCATGCTAAATATGAAAGTAGCAATTAATTTCCGTATGCAACAGCTTTCCGCATGGCCCGCTTCGCGGGGAATCATTATTTTAACCCTTTTTTCCGCAGGGTTAAGCTGCTCATGCTAAATATGAAAGTAGCAATTAATTCCGTATGCAACAGCTTTCCGCATGGCCCGCTTTGCGGGGCTCATTATTTTAACCCTTTTTCCGCAGGGTTAAGCTGCTCATGCTAAATATGAAAATAGCAATTAATTTCCGTATGCAACAGCTTTCCGCATGGCCCGCTTCGCGGGGACTCATTATTTTAACCCTTTTTTCCGCAGGGTTAAGCTGCTCATGCTAAATATGAAAATAGCAATTAATTTCCGTATGCAACAGCTTTCCGCATGGCCCGCTTCGCGGGGAATCATTATTTTAACCCTTTTTTCCGCAGGGTTAAGCTGCTCATGCTAAATATGAAAGTAGCAATTAATTTCCGTATGCAACAGCTTTCCGCATGGCCCGCTTCGCGGGGCTCATTATTTTAACCCTTTTTCCGCAGGGTTAAGCTGCTCATAAGCTTTGGGGTGCAAATTTTCTATATGAAAAGTTTCTTTTAAAATTAGAAAATTTTTTGATTTTAAAAAGAAATATAGTTTTACTATTTTTCAATTATCTCAAAAACTATAAGACAAAGAAAAAAGTAATTTATATCGTTTGATAAAAAATTTATTGAAGCAACTAACTGCATCTAATTTTTTTTTATTGGCATTTGTAATCACGAGAAACATAGTACTCAAAGTGATTTTTAAAAATTTTTTTTCATAAATTTTGACTTTGAAGTCAGTTATTTCAAAAACTATAAATTGAAACCACTTCATTTAAATTTTATTATAAAGTGCAAGTTTCTGGCTTTCATAAAAAGTATAAATTGTATCTGTAAGTTTTTCCGTTGTTCAACAATATTTTTTTTTAGATTTTAAGTCAATTTTTATAAAATTGCCCGTACCGCCTAAACGGGGGGAGATAGACCCCCCCCTCCCATAGTAAAAAATGCTTGTATTGAACCCCTCTATCAGAAACCGTTATTATTTTTTGTCGCCATAGTTATCGTACTCTCCCCTAATCTTAGAATTAAGAACCAATTGTATATATACCTGTTCAATAAAAATAGTTAAACAGTTAAACATGAAAATTCAGTTCTTCTAAGAACTCCGACCAGGTAGGTCGTATGATGGCAGTGAATAGTTCTTATAAGAACTTTGTAAAGAAATATATAATGGATTTTGAATGGCTGGTAGTGGTTGTCGGTAGCAGTGCTGCTAAGCCAGTCAGTTTTCTGACTCGCTTACCAGTACAGTTAAGCTATGAGGCGTTTACTCGCTCCCTGCTCTTTTCAGAGCTATTAAAAAATTTTTCAAGAAATATATGATTTTCGATATTTTTACAAGCTCTCCAAAAAAACGCTCCCTGCTTAGCAATAAGCAATTAGTAAGCTGTTAGTAAGGTGTCTGGCTAAAACTTGAGAATGGCTGAGGGGATTTATCTTATCTTGGTATTGAAATGTTCTTGGAGGTCTAGGGAAGGTTTAAAAGGTAAGTAAATATAAAAAAGAATGGAATATAGTAAGAGCAATAATTTCTTTATTCTTAACTGTAATGAATAAAAAAACTAAATTCAATCAATACTTTTGCTTTTTTTTTTAATCGTTTTAACTGTTGAAAATTATATTAATCTTTTTATTTATTAATCGTTTTTGACAACAAAAAATTTAAATAATAAATAACAAATAATTAGATTTGGATTGTTTGTTTTTCAAAATTCTTTTAATTTTTTGACTGGTAAGAATAAAGATTTTGTTGCGGTATATTTTACCACAACAAGTTAGACCTTTACTTTTCTTCCCTTCCCATTTTCACCCCTCCTTTTGTTGTGGCTTCAAGGTGCTGGCAGAGTACAAAGCAACCCTAGTCCATCAGCTAGTGGTTTACTTCAAAGCATTTTGGAAAAGCAACCCAAATAGGTACCCCTTCATTGAGCCAGTGGACGGCTGGAGACTCAACAGCAGCGATAATAAGAACCAGGAAGGTTCTAGAGGAATTCCACCCATAACAGCAGCAGGTTACTAGCAACCTAGTATTTGTCCAATAAGGTAGAGATATGGCTACCCATCTCTAACGCACTGACTAGTTATCAGTCAACGTTTACTATAACGTCATCATCATCAGAATTTGGCATTTGAAGCTTTTTCCAATATAAACGGCCAAGAGTCCAACGTAATGGCTGAGTGCCCACCGTAAAGGCCGAGTGCCCAACCTAAAGTGCTTTACCTTAGCAAGGAAATGACTCTTTATAGATTTATCCCCATTCCCCAAAATCTGCGCGAAGGTTCACCGAAGTAGTTTAGTAGTTTTCGCGAAAAATGACGAATCCTCGTTAACTGAATCCTAGCTTAAATAGTTTTCTTGCACAGTGTAACTTGGGTCTGTTGGGCCGAGGGAATTTGTTTAAAGAAATAGTTTTTCAATTTTCTATTCTGGAATGGATTGAAATGGAACAGGTCTGGATTCGTTCATTCAGGCAAGTTGTTGCGAATCTCTAACGACCAAGAGATTCACAACGAAATTGTTTAGAAGAGAGCGATGGATGCGTTTCGCCTACGGAGCAGATTCCAGCGAATTTGCTGAGAGTACTGCAGATACCCCGTGACGAACCTCCACGACTCTGATTGGTTGAAGTGAGTTGAATTTGCTGAATGCACCGATGAACGAAGAGACCGCCAAGAAGAGGGCACTTCTTGGTTGACCTCTGAAAAGGACATAGTGCCAGAAAGTTTAAGAAGATTAAAAAAGTGTGTGTGCAAATTGAAATTGTGGTTGTATTGGCAGAAAGGCCAAAAACACTATTGTTTATTGTGTGCAGGAAAGCTCCACATAGGCAGGAATTCAGGAGAGTTAGTGCCAGTACGGGAAAGAGAACTCAGGCAGGATTCGTCAAAAGAAAGCTAAGTATTTTTATACCTTAGTGTTTTAATTTCCTATAAAAGTGGAAAAGTGTTAGTTATACGTTTGTTTTGGCCTTAATTATTGAGTCATATTGTGTTTTCGGTAACCCTTCGCTTTCATAATTAATCCTGAGATTGCAGGACGCGCGACCTCCATTTAACCTTGTTGTCTGTTCGGGAAAATTCCCAAAGTGTCGTTTGTTTGCGGGTGCATTGTGCACATACTTTGTTGTTTGCATTTTAACCTGGGTAAAACCCATCTTCGATCATTAAATATCATACCATTTAAATTGTTAACTGGCCTTTGCCAGACCTTGCATACTTTGTACACCAATTAGTTTATGAAAAAATTTCAGGTTTTCTTCCTATACCCGTAAAGGTTTCCGGAACAAAACATATTTTATTCCTTTTGGAAATCAATCGCGTTGTTATCATTCCATTTGAAGATCATTTTCAGTGCTAAAGTTGGTTTGGAAATTCCAAACAAAAATTTCCTGGCGCCCCTTTATTGTATGAAACACCCAGTTGTGTGTTTTGATTGATACTCATTCTTTTTATTAATTCCTTTCTTTATTCAACTAATTATACCTACGTACCAATAAATAAACTACCTACGGACCACCCCTTGCTGAGCAGCTGGCATTGGCAGCATATTATCTTGCTACCTGTTGCATTATTTTCCCTTTAAAATCCACCCAGCTGTCATTTGACAGTTCATCCTAAAATTAAATTTGATAAACATCGCCGCGGCACATCGGTGTGCATATTTATATTTCTGTGTAATAAATAACACAGGCCTGCAAAATGAGGGTCATAACTTCCTCTCTGGAATTTGATAGCTGATTCTAGGGTAATTTGGTACGCTGATTACGAAAATGTCCTTAGTTTTTCTCCATCAGCTCCAGATTTTTCAAAAAAAGGTACAGATAGAAAATAAGAAAAAAAAATCACAAGTTTTCGCATTAAAAAAATATATATTGAAAGAAGTTCATTTATTTAAATGCAGTTTTAAAGATCATTATTTTAACAAAAAATTAAGTCTAAGATTAGGTCTCTATCATCAGTATTGACAGAGTTATCGAATTTAACACAGGTCAGGGTACACCAAAGTTAGCCTTTTCTTAAATTGCTCAAAAGTGATGTCAAAGTTGAGAAACGGACTTTAGTGTAAAACAATTTTTTTCTTAGAATATGACCAAGAATCTCATCCCAAAGTATGTCACACGAATTTCGGAACACCCTGTATATGAATGAGCTCATTACTAAATTAAGCCAAAATACCCCTTTTTCGACATGTTTATTACGAATTACTTATACTCATCATGTAGTAGTTAGCAAATTACAGCAGTCAGCACATCAGAATCTATAGAAAACGTTACTCAGATTTTAGAGAGGAAAACCATTGCAGACCTGTGTAATTAATTAATCATTCGTTGCGAATAATTAATATATTAGTTTGCTATAATCCAAGTTGTGGATTCGGTGGTAATTTGTTTTGTCGGTAAAAAAGTGCAACAATTGGCGTTCAAACGTGGTGCCTTGTGTGGTGTTTTTTTAACATATATTTTTTCCTCCTTTTGTGTGTTGTGATTTTTGTTAGTGGAACACTTTAGTGAAGTGTATCTTTAATTTCTTGAATTGTTTTTTATTTATATTTTGTAAAATTGTGTGAATCTTTTACTTTGCCTGTGTTTTGTTTTCCCTAGGTGAAAATTTGATTGTGGAGAATTTATTGTGGTCACCGGCATATATTTACATACATACATACATCATTGTGCTTGGTGCATTGCTGACTGGAATTCACTGTGTTGTTGGTATACCCAGTGCAACAAGTAGGTGCTTTTTTTTATTTTAGTTCATTTTTGGTATGCATAGATTTGATTGAGATTATTTCTAATCAATCAAATCTTCATACATACATTTCATTTGCATTTTTCAATTATTTTAAATATCAAAGAGTTTGACAGTTTGTGCTCCAGGTTTTCAACCATATTGTTGTAACAATCTGTCTCGCTCTCTCACACAGTTTGTTGGTGTGAGCTAAATTAATGCTCGCATTCAACGCAGTTTCGAATCTTCGAAGTTCAATCTGTCAGTTCATGAACGCAATTTAAGCTCTGTGTCAGATATAAAATGGTACTGTGATTCACCTTTCGGTTCTACATAGTTAGTGGTACAAGTAATTGGAAAACATACAGATGTTCCCACTTTGAAATTAAGGAATTCGATTTCCAAGCATTTGTGTAAGATAGTGTGCAAATTAAATTCACTTCAATCAATTTTGATAAAAAAAATTAAAATCGTATGCCCTCAAAAATATATTTTTGTTGCTGATAAATTCACTTTCAATATCAATTTACAAAAAAAAATATCCGAACATCAAAAATAATCGATTTCAGTTCAACAAGTAAGAGCAAACTAGTAAAACAAAAAACTAACCCAAGAATATCGAGTAAAGTCCGATTGGCACATACGTTGTTTTCCTTGTTTTGACAGCAAGAACTTTTTTTAAGAATTTTCAGACTGCTTTTTCCATCTGAAAATCTATGTTCGAAAATCTGGAAAAAATCTGAAAATCTAACTGTCAGCTAAATGTCAGCTGAAACTTCTGACTTTTTGGACCAATCAGAGCGACGAAAACTGACAGTAGTTTTCGAAGATCTGGTGCGTTGAATGCGAGCATTATATTGAGAAGTAAGTAATGCCGTCGGCGATAATTTTTGTTCTCAGTACTTTTTGAATTTATTGGTGCTATTTTTTTTTAATACTTTTTTATTACTACTTTTTTTTAATACTTTTTTCAAATACATTTTTATTTTTTGTTTTATTTTGAATTTTCGTGGTTTTTTTTGATTGCGTGTCTGTTTTTTTTTTTTTAGTTTTTTTTTAACATATTATTTACAATGGACATCAACCGTTTGTCACAAGAGGAGCTCGTGTACGAAATGTTGAGTAGGGGATTATAGAAGGGAACTGTGGACGTCATGAGAAGTTCCCTAAGATCTTCTCGTATGTTGGAACGTCGCGGTTCAGTTGAGGCCTACGGGAAGTACCCGTTTAGTTATGTTCAGGATAGGGATGCAGTTGAGGAAAAGATTAGGGAGATTAGGGTTCTTCTTAAGGATCAACCAAGAAATCCGAAGTCGGCGGAATACTTGAAGATCCTAACGAAGATAGAATGGAGCTTAAATAGGATAGGAAAAGCGCACGCAGAAGGAGATGAGGAAATAGGAGAGCAGAAATCTCTGAAGAGTGAACTGCTACTCCTATTAGCTAAGTTGACAGATGAAGAAGAGCAAGCGTCTAACGAAGACAAAGCTTCTTCTTCAGGAACTAGTAGCAGGCAGTTGGTGGAGAACACTCCCCAACAAAATCGGATTAACACACGAGGACCAGTGTGCAACGAGGGATTTCAACAGAGATCAAATAGTGATAGTGTTAGAGTAGGGATTTTCGAACCGCTAGAGCGATTTACGGAAAGGATTAGTAGGTGGAATGTACAGTTCAGTGGTGAGCGATGTGGCACATCAGTGAACTCATTCTTAAAAAGGGTAGAGGAACTTAGTTTAGCTCGAGGGGTTTCAGAAACCCGTTTGTTCCAGTCAGTGGTTGACCTTTTGACAGGTCAAGCCCTACTGTGGTATAGGTCAGTTAGGGAAGACATAGTTGATTGGCAGGAATTCGTAGAGGCGTTGAAGTACGAATTCTTGCCAGCAAATTATGATTATCTGTTGATGGAACAGATCAACCGTAGGACCCAAGGGAAGGAGGAGACGTATGGAGCATATCTCGCTACCATGCGTACAATGTTTAGGAGATTAGGGGAGCCATTATCCGAACGTAGGAAAGTGGCTATCCTAATGAAGAATTTGGACCCGTTTTATCAGAAACAGATTGGTTTCCAAAAGCCTCAATCTGTGAAGGAGTTAGCGAAATTAGGCAGGGATTTAGAAACGCTTAGGGCGAATGTTGAAAATTTTGAGCCTCCCGCTCGAAATAAAAAATGCGTTGAACCCGAGTTCGGTTACTCTGCTGGTCCAGCAGTACAACCGAGGGTGGCAGCGGTTAGCAGAGATGAGCAGCCTATCCAAGTAGTGGAAGCTAGAAGGTCTCCACCTAATAGATCCACTCAAGTTGATAGGTCGACTCGATGCTTTTACTGCGGGAAAGAAGGTCACTTCTCTAGCAGGTGTTCCGCTAAAAAGCAATGCTTCGGTTGTGGTGCTGAAGGTGTCAGTCGCAACAACTGTCGTCGTTGTTCATCGGGAAATGGGCAACGGGCTCTTGCGCCAGCAGGGCGAGAGTTCCGGAGGCATTAGGAGCTAGGTTACCTGCTGGTAACCAGCTGGCAAAAATTCATTTAGGGTTTACGTTGGAGGCAAAAGTGGATGATAGGAGGCCATTTTTAGGAGTTAGCATTTACGGGACTAGGTTTTTGGGTTTGTTAGATTCAGGAGCTTCTAGAACAATTTTAGGTAGAGATAGCTGGAGAATTCTCCAAGATTTAGGATTAGTTGTTAAAGAGGGGAATATCCATTCTGTATGCTAAGCAGATGGAGCAGGAGTAGAAGTTTTAGGATCAGTTAACTTACCAATCGTGGTTGAAAACAAGGCAGTTCTTATAGACTGCTTTGTTATTCCAACTCTGCCGCATACCGTGATACTAGGTGCAGATTTTTGGGCCCTGTCGGGAATCGTCCCGGATTTGCGATAACGTATGTGGAGTTTTTCGGACCAAGAGTGTTTGAGCTCGATTTGCTCGATTACTGAGCGTTCAGAGTTGACGAAAGATCAGACTAGTTTGTTAGAAGCCATGGTTGAGGAAGCTTTTAGGAAGATGCCAGAGGGATTAGGGTGCACAACTATGATTGAGCACAAGATTAGGACGTCGGCGGAACCGATTAAACAACGGTATTATCCGGTTTCTCCGGCAATGCAGGGGCATATAGATAGGGAACTGAATGAGATGTTAGAAGCAGGAGTTATTGAGAGATCCAACAGTGGTAGGTCATCTCCAATACTATTAGTTAAAAAGAAAGATGGGTCTTTTAGGTTTTGTGTAGATTTTAGAAAGCTTAATAAGAATACTGATAGGGATGCTTATCCACTACCCTACATAGCGGCCATTTTGGACAGGCTTCGAGGAGCGAAGTTTTTGTTTGTATTGGCAGATTCCAATGGAGGAGGAGTCTAAGCCCTACACCGCTTTCACGGTTCCCAGGAGAGGTCTCTTTCAGTTTAGAAGGATGCCTTTCGGGCTTCATAACTCGCCTGCGACATGGCAACGGTTTATCGACACAGTTTTGGGTGCCGATCTAGAGCCGTACGTCTTCGTCTATTTATACGACATCATTATCCTCACGGATACTTTCGAGAAGCATCTTGAAATCCTGAAGGAAGTTTTGAAAAGGTTGAGTTAAGCATTGTTGAAGGTCGGTAAGGAGAAGTGTAACTTCTGTAGGCCATCGTTGAAGTTCTTAGGTTATGTAGTGGATCGAAATGGGTTACATGTAGACCCGGAAAAAGTGGAAAGCATGGTTAGGATTCCAGCACCGAGGAATGTGAAAGAGGTTAGGAGTTTTATAGGGACAGTGTCGTGGTATCGTCGATTTGTGCCAAATTTTGCCAATTTGCTTCGACCACTGTCAGATTTATTGAAGAAGAGTAGGAAATTCATCTGGACTGATGAATGTGAGAATAGTTTTAGGAAGGCTAAGGAGTGTTTGGTTACAGCACCAATACTTACTTGCCTTGATTTTCAACGACCTTTTGTCGTACAAACAGACGCGTCGGACTACGGAATCGGTGCCGTATTGTCACTGAACTTCGATGATGGGGAAAAGGTTGTCTGTTACCTTAGTAGGTCTTTAAATAGGAGTGAACGCAACTATTCAACGACGAAAAAAGAGTGTTTGGCTGTACTATGGGCAATCGAGAAGTTACGACCTTACATCGAAGGTGTTCGATT
This sequence comes from Melanostoma mellinum, assembly GCA_914767635.1. Classification (NCBI taxonomy): domain Eukaryota; kingdom Metazoa; phylum Arthropoda; class Insecta; order Diptera; family Syrphidae; genus Melanostoma; species Melanostoma mellinum. The sequence goes on from OU612059.1 coordinate 99,404,047, forward strand.
CACGGTTGTGACTGATCATTATTCGCTCATATGGTTGAACAATCTTAAAGATCCGCAGGGAAGATTAGCACGTTGGGCAGTTCGGCTTCAACAATTTGACTTTGAGATCATCCATCGCAAGGGCAAGGAACATGTAGTTCCAGACATGTTATCTCGAGGAGTTTCGGTATTAGCCGAGATCTCAGAAGAGGATCAAGACCCTTGGATTGCGAAAATGATCTCAACGATAAAGTCAAATCCGCTAGCTTACCCAGCGTGGAGGGTAGAACAAGGTCAACTGTTCAAACTGATTAAATCGAATCATGTTGTTGTTCATGAAAATAATCAAGAATGGAAGAAAGTTGTAGGAAAGCAGGATAGATTAGCTATATTACAGGAATGCCATGATAGTCCTTTAGCTGGACACATGGGAGTTAGGAAAACTTTTGCTAGGATAGGGGGAAAGTACTATTGGCCTAAAATGAGAGGCGATATTACTTAGTATGTTAGGAATTGTAAAGTTTGCCAACAAGTAAAACCGGTTAATGAAAAGCCAGCTGGTTTGATGACTGAGAGAGTAGGAATAAAGGCACCGTGGGAAATGATCTGTGTACATCTCGTTGGTCCCCTTCCAAAGTCAAGTAGAGGTTTTATCTACATTTTGACTGTTGTCGATTATTTCACCAAATTCCCCCTTCTCTTCGCGTTAAGGTCTGCTACTGCCAAGGCAATTTGCCGGGAGTTAGAAGAACAGGCTAATCCAGCGGAGAGGATAAACCAAATCATCAAAACAACGCTCAGAGCATACGTCTCTGATAACCACCGGATATGGGATGCGCCGTTGTCTAAGGTTGCGTGCGCGATTCGCACTTCCACTCACGAAGTTTAAGGGGTATCGCCTTATTATGCTAATTTTGGTAGGGACTTCAGGTCGAGAAGTGCCAATAATAGGTGATAGGTTAGATAGGGTTCAGGATTTTAGTGAGTTAGAAGTACGGTTTAGGGATCTTAGAGTAGACATCGAAAAGAAGCTACGCGCGGCAACCAAGAAGTCTGCGAAAACATACAACCTCCGCAGAAGAGATGTTCAATATCTCGTTGGCGAGTAGGTTTGGCGTCGAAATTTTGTGTTGTCGGATGCCGCGAACTATTACGCAGCCAAGCTAGCACCGAAGTTTGTCGGTCCGTTTGTGATAAAGAAGCGTGTGTCACCTTGGACATATGTCTTAGAAGATAGTAATGGTAAATAACGCGGAACTAAGCATGCGAAGGATCTCAAACCGTACACCGATGCATCCTTGGAGAATTGAGCCTTAAAGTAGATTTAAGCTTTATTTTTTTTATTTTTTTTTTTTTTATTTTTTTTTAATAGCTCTCCACATCGTCGTTTACTTTCAAAGGCTGGCGATTGTACGCCCTGATGGAAAAAAACCTTTTTCGTTTTTCCTTGAACTTTTGGCTTTCAGAAATGTCTTACAGTTTTTTCAAACTGCAAGAACATTTCTTGGCAGGTAAGGGTGGGATTTGTTGCGGTATATTTTACCACAACAAGTTAGACCTTTACTTTTCTTCCCTTCCCATTTTCACCCCTCCTTTTGTTGTGGCTTCAAGGTGCTGGCAGAGTACAAAGTTTAGTTTAGTTTAGTTTAGTTTATTTTGCCAAAGTAAGACAAGATTAATTATAAAAAACAAAGATTACATTAGATAGAAAATAAAGTAAAATACATTTGTTGTACTACGTATTATATGGAAACATTTTTTTTTTTTCCATTAATAAATCGGATTTGCTATGGTAGAGATAAGATAAACAAAAGAAAGTCAAGAAGAGTCTTCAAACATCATTCTATTTAGGATGTTTCTCCGGAAGTTTTCTCTATTCATATTTACATTGAACAAGTCAAAATATTTATTAAATGTTATTGAACATCTATTGAAACATTCATGAGAAGCATAATTAGTCCTTGAGTTGCTCTCCTTTAAAAATTTGGTATGTCTTAAAGTACGAACGTTAGGATTTACAGATATTTTGGAACACAAAAATGATGAGTTAATATTTCTATTTAAAAGATCGAACGCAAATAAAGCTTCGGACAACTCTCTACGATTTGCAAGACTGCACATATTAATAAGATTTAGTCGATGTGCGTAACGAGGTAGGACAACACTGTCGGGATTCCATCCAAGACCTCTCAAGGCGAACAACAAAAATTGCTTTTGGACAGATTCAAGTTTCTTTATATCAACAGCATACAACGGAGACCATATTACACTACAGTACTCTAACAGTGACCGGACCAATGAACAATAAATAGCTTTAGTGATGTAGGGATCACTAAATTCCTTGGATCTTCGCTTAACGAAACCAAGCATAGCCATACTCTTGGAATGAACTTTATCAATATGATGTTTAAAAGTTAGTTTTTTGTCAATTAAAACTCCTAAGTCTTTTACTACGTCAATTCTAACTAAGTTTTGTCCGTCTATGGAGTAGTCAAAATTTATTGCACAAGTTTTTCTTAAAAAAGAAATTATATTGCACTTCTCCACATTTAACATCATTCCGTTAGCTTTACACCACTTAACTAGGCTGATTAAACATTGCTGCAATAATTGCGTGTCGGCAATGTTTTTAACTGTAGGAAAACAACTTTAGGTCGTCGGCATACATCGAGAATCTACAACCTTCAAACAGTAAGGGCAAGTCATTTATAAAAAGGAGAAATAAAAGTGGGCCAAGATGGCTACCTTGGGGAACACCAGAAGTTACATTAATTTGACGTGACAAAACATCACAAAGCTTGACACACTGCGTCCTTTGCGACAAATACGATTGGATCCACAGTAATAAGGTGTCATGAATGCCATATTTTTTTAATTTAAAAATAAGCAGATTGTGATCAACCTTGTCGAAAGCTTTGCTGAAGTCAGTATAGATAGCATCAACCTGGTTCCCTTTTTCCATTTCAAAGAGAATGAATGAGGTATAATCTGCTAAATTGGTAGTTGTAGATCTACCTTTAAGAAAGCCATGTTGATGCTCGCTTAAAACTGAAATCAGCTCCACGTTCAGCTTGTCAGTTACCAGTTTCTCAAATAATTTGGGAATAGCTGACAGGATTGCAATACCTCGATAATTTTTGATGTTGGATCTGTCACCGTTTTTAAATATTGGCGTTAGAAATGAGTTACGCCAAGTACTAGGAAATATCCCATTAGACAGGGATTGGTTGAAAAGTTCAAGCAAAGGCTTGGAAATAGTTTCAGCTGTGTTTTTTAAAAACAAAGGAGGAATGCCATCGGGACCACTACCTTTGTTAACATCGATGGTTCTAAGATTATCGATAAGGTCTTCCATAGTGATTGAAACAGGGCTTCGGCTAACATTGTGATCCGTAATGTAATTAAAATCATTGCTGTCAAAAGTGCATTTCACCCCTCAACCTATTCGACTTTACTTAGCGAAAACTTTAGTCGTACCGATCATCACATACGGTTGCCAAATTGTCAGTGCCCATAACTCTGAAACTAAAAGAAACCTAAATGTAGCTTTCAATAATCTATGTCGTTATGTTTACAATCTTCGAAGATACGACCACGTGTCTAACTACTCAAATAATATTCTTGGCTGTAGTCTGTACCAATACTTCAATTATTTTTCTCTGAAAACACTTAATAACATTATTAGTATCAATGAACCATCATATCTCTCTGCAAAAATACATTTCGCACGATCACCTCGCTCTTTTATGTTGCTACAACCGAGATTCAGTTGTAGAAACTCCGAGCGTCAATTTTTCGTGAACGTTATCAGGCAGTGGAACAATTTACCCTACTCTCTTAGAAGACTTCGCGGCACCAAGCAATTTGATGCGGCTCTATTCAGATACTTGGCAGTACAGTAATTCAGTTAAAATTAAACTAAATTTTGTATAAAATATTTTCAATGAAAATTTAAATTCTCCATTAAATCTTTGTATCTTGTTTGTCATTTTTCTTAATTAACTTTAACATATTATGTTATTATTGATTTTGGTTTTAAATTAACTTAAATTCAAACTTTGCTTTTAACTTTTACTAATAATTATAGGCCATAAGGCCCAATGTAAAAGATATACATATTAAATAAATGAAATGAAATGAAATGAAATGAAGTGATTGGATTTTAATACACAGATTCAAAAAAAGAAGCAAAAAGTTCACATATATCAGATGTATCCGAGCAAACACTACTTCCAGAGTATATCGTATAAGGGAAGTTAGTTACGTTACGTTTATTATTAATGAATTTATAAAAGTGACGAGGATTCTTTTTAATAAGAGATCCTGATTTAACCACGTATCGGTCATAACATATTTTGTCATACGATTTGAATTCAGAGTCATAACTCTGAAAAGTTTCGTAGTCAGGAGAATTGCCCAAGGCTGTCCATTTACGATGAGCTTTGTTTTGACGATTTTTTAAGTTAATTAAAACTTTATCATACCAGGGAGGGGCTTTAGAAGAAGTGATAATCTTTTAAGGAACAAAATTTTCACAAACAGAATTAAAAACTTAATTCAACTTAACAGCCTTTTCATTTACTGTAGAGGGTTCACTAAACCATTCAATGTTATTAAAATGTAAGTTGATTTGATGATAATCAGCGTTTTTGAAATCAAAGAATAATTTCTTCTCATCAATTTTCGGACGAGTCTTATCGCTATAGAAAAAGCTAATTTTGAATGACTTGTAGAAAACACTAGTTTTGTTTAAAATGATAGATGAAGTCTCTTCTAAAACAAAGTTATCGCAAACATTAGTAAACACAGGATCAAGAACGTTTGAAAAATAATTTTTTAAACTACAAATTTGATTATATCCGTTTTTGGTATAAAAGTCAATTAAAAGCGATTGCTGCTCAGTCGTTATGTTGATTGGATCGAAGATTGAGTTATTATCTTCGCAAGGTATCCAGTTCAGTCCAGGAAGATTAAAATCGCCAAAAAGAAAAAGTCGTCATTATCTTCGAGAGTAGACAAAACAGATAATGCAGTTGTAGTTGTTGTTTCGTAAATGGTAGCAGGCTGACAGGGATGAATATAACAACAGCCAATGTAAATATTTTTGTCCTCGACAGAAACCTTGGCCCATACTTGTTGGTTCAAATTATTTTCAGTAGACGACGCCGACGGCTGGATATCAACAGGAAAACAGGAAAGGGAAGTGTGAACTCCCAATAATACACCGCCTCCTTTGCTTTGATTTGGGGCAAGAGTCCGGTCGCATCTAAAAACCTGATGTCCGGTCACATCTAAAAAAATTTCCGCATCAAGGTGATCATTTCTCAGCCATGTTTCGACAAGCACAATAATGTTGAACTCACATGAAGAAGTGGCACGACGAAGCTCAATCAAATCACCTCTCATACCCGACATATTTTGATAAAAAATTCTTTATTCTTTTTAATAGAAGAAAATCAGCTTTCGTTGTTTGGCAGCTGGTGCTAATGCATGTTTTGGTATCTGAGTTCGAACCAGAATTATTTAGAACGCTCAACCTTTCGGCTTCTAAAAGGTTTTGCGAATCAGTGTTCATATTGCTTAATGAGCCTAGTGGAGGACAAGTATCCACGTTGTCAAGTTGTAATAACTCCTCATGCAATGTAATTGAATTGGTATTGTCAGTTACTGACGACATGTTGTTGACATTGTCGATTTTAGTGTTAGCAAGCCTTATCTCATCAATAGCTTCATTAACTAGCGATTTGGTTGCACAGACTTCGTCAGTTATACATATTAAGCTATTCTGAAATACTTCGTTGACAGAATTACTTGAAGTAGCGCTAGAGACGATATCGATTGTCTTAATAGTATTAGCTTTTAAGTAGTCCAGTTTCGTAGCATTGTCATTTATATTTTTTTTAACTGCTAAAAGATCTGAGTTTATTTCAGCTTGTTTATTGTGATTATTTGCTTTCTGCGTCAAAGTTGTTATGTGCTCGATAACATTTCTTAATTCTTCTGAGCGAGTATTAAGATTTTCCTTGAAAGCAGAGTCGAGATTATTGACCGATTTAAATATTTTATCGAATTTGGTATTGTTTTCGTTTTCCAATCGAATAAACATGCTCGAGAGCTCATCAATGTATTGGACAAGCAGTTCATGGTTCAATCTATCGTCGCTCACTTTTTTCTTATTTTGAGCATCTTGTTCAATTTTCCAGGATGAGAAAAAGTCTATCAATAGATTGAAATCAGTGCAAAAATATTTACTTTGACATATTTCACACAAAAAGTTAAATTTGTTTGTGTAGTCTGTTAAATATTTTGAAGCTGATCTGTTCAGCCCAATGCAAGAAGGATGAAAGGTTTTAGTGCAAGACATACCCCTGCATTTAATCAATTCGAACGACGTTTTAAGGGAACCAGACGCCTCCATGCAGTCTTTGTGGTCACACTTAGTCATTTTTTTTTTCTTTTCTGAACATATCCAAGCTTAATTTTGAAAATTGAATTAATTTATGTCTGTTTTTAATTTAGTACTCTAAAATTTAGGTTCGTACTGTCTTTTCTGAAAGGTTGTGAGATTTGATAAAGCTGGTTGTGATATTAGGTAATGTAGTACGATGATGACAGCTGACTTGAAGTGACGTTTATGTTATGTTTATTTGTTGTTGACAAGAAAAAAAAAAAGATTTTTGACTTATGTAGTATATAAAATGCTAATGGCAGAACATATACTAAGTTTGAACTCACCGGGTAGAATGAGACAAAATCATAAATTGTCACTAAAGATGTGTGTACATAAAGGCGAATCGGTGGACAGCCAGGAAGAAAGAGCAGTCAATTTTTTTTTGTTACAGGTTGTGGTGGTTAAGGGCTTCTTGCCGTGAGATGAAAACTTGCAGATACAGTACAGAACGAAAGCATGCATAAAAAGAAATGCAATTTTAGGTAGTTTCTGTGTTTGCTTCGAATTGGCAGAACATATACTGTTTGGAACTGGATGGAAACATTTACAACGAAAATAAACAATACTAAATATACGTTCCACAAAATGTAAATATAAACAAAAACATAGAATGTATAGAAAATTAATGAAGTTACTATACTTAAAGTCATATGACTAAGATTGCTGAAGAAATTAAATACAACCGATTTATAACGATATCAAAGTGGACGTGTTTCTTTTACTTTTCTTGGAAAGATTTATATAGTATTTTTTTTCCTAGTTTTTTTGTATCAAATAAAACCTAGTCAGGAACATTTGGTCCTTCGTAGCCGTTTTTACGAACAGTGATTAAAAACAATTAATTTGTGTGTAAAAACATTAACATTTAAAGACAAAAAGTGTGCGCAGTGCTTAGTCGTTTAACGAACACAAGTGCTTGTGTATACATATGTACATATATGAAGAATAATAAGTAAAGTTTCAATTTTTCCAAATTAAATTTACTTAAAACTAATCAATCGCGCGCGATAAAACGCCATTCGATTAAAACATAAGTTTAAGACTTAAAACTAAAAACTGCTGCAGAAGTCGAGACATCCAGGACAACAAGGTCATACAAGGTCGCCACTGAAAAGAGAAGAAGAATTTAAGTAAGCTCGTTCTTGTTGTGTAAGTTATTTTATATACGAATAATTTATACCCAAACAAAAATAAAAATGTCGAATCCAGTTCCTGCTCTTGGTTCTTCCTTGTTTTACGGAGCTCTCCAAATAAGCCTCCTGGAGCAAATCGAGAGGAATTACAGGAATTTTAAGAAGGAGCCCAAAGCACGTCGTACGCGTGCAATTGCGAGCAGCCGTTTAGCATTGCTGGAAGAAAATATGGCTTCAGCAAAAATCTACCACCAGAACGTCGTTGGGGGTTTGAAATTGGAAGCTGGAATTGAAAAGGAGGATTATTTAGAGGTGTATGATAAAATTAACGACACTTACCTGGATTATAGGTTCAATTTAACCGAGTTGTTGGAGAGCTTGTCTTCGGTTGCTGCATCGTCATCGCTGGCAGCAGGTCAGGCTGGTCAGAGTTTAGGCCAGTCAGGTATGGTCCGTACCGAGTTGAGATTGCCCGAAATTGATCTCCCTAAATTTAATGGGGAATATATAAAATGGCGGTCGTTTCACGACAGGTTTGATTCGCTGGTCTGTTCAAACAATAATTTGACGGACATCGACAAGATGCACTTCTTGAAGTCGAGTCTAGAAGTTGAGGCGGATCGTTTGCTCCAGCATTTACCCTGTGTCGCGGGTAACTTTGACAAGGCATGGGAGTTATTAAAGGCGCGATACGACAATAAGCGTGTCTTAGTAAATGCGCAACTAAAACTCCTTTTCAGCCAAAAGTGCCTTGTGAAAGAGTCGGTTGATGGGCTGAAGGAGGTGATATTCACCTCGCAAGAGTGTATCCATGCACTCAGGAACCTGGATGTGCCTGTTGATCAATGGGACGACATTTTGGTGCACCTCATGTATAATAAATTACCCGGTAATTTGCAGCAGTTGTGGGAAGAGAAGTTGGGGAATCAGAAAGAGTTCCCAAGCTGGAACGATTTTCTGGAGTTTTTGGAAGCACGCTTCAGGACGTTGGAAGCCGTGAGTACAGAAACAGCGCAACCAAGTTCTTTCAAGAACGATGTGAGGAGACCAACTGGTACGGAGGTGCGGAAGGTGTTTCATACGAAAACTGCTGCCAGAACGGAGTTTGTCTGCCAGGTATGCCACCAGAGCCAACACTCTATAAGGAAATGCCAAAAGTTCCTGAACATGAACACAGCGGAAAGGAAGCAGACTGCTCGACGCCTGAGAGTTTGCGACAACTGCCTTTCTTCAGGGCATTTTGCGCCGAATTGCCCCTCGCCTGGCTGCTGTTACTTTTGCCAACAACGTCATCACACGCTTCTACATGTAAACTTGACCCAACACGCAGCTGGGCGCGCAAATAGCATGCCGTCGAGGACAACAACAACTTCAAGAGGTCAGAATGCAGTTTCTACATCTTTTAACGCTCATGCGCTGGAGTTTGAACCACGAGAAGTGCAACAAGCTTCTACAAGTGGCCAGGTTTTGAATTACCACACGTCGCATGGTTACAGAACGCACCAGGTGCTTTTAGCGACAGCAATTGTTAAGGTGCGAGCAGCCGATGGTCGTCAACACCATCTACGAGCTTTGATCGACCCAGGATCGGAAGCATGCTTCATCACTGAAGATGCAACACAACGATTGCAGCTGAAAAAGCGACGTACCTTTGTCGAGGTGTCAGGGTTAGGGTTGGTCAGCAGTGGCACAACGCAAACATGCGTGGATATTGAGCTTGCGTCATGCAACTCAACTTATGGAGGTGCGGTGCGGGCACTGGTTTTCAAGTCGCTGACTGGCCAACTCCCGGCCCAACAAGTGATACCTGACAAATGGCAACACCTTAAAGGGTTAACGTTGGCATATCCAAATCTCCACGTTCCTGGACCTATTAATATACTTCTTGGTAGCGACGTATATGCCGACATACTCCTTCCAGAAGTGAGAAGACCTGCAGATGGAGTCGGACCAACCGCTCAGAAGACGCAGTTAGGGTGCATTGTGTTAGGGAGAGTTCAAGAGGAACATCCCCGGCAAATACGCAGTTTTGTGCAGACTGCTGACCTGAATTCTCAGCTGCAGAGATTCTGGGAGATGGAAGAATTGCCGTTCCAGACAAATGAAACTGAGGAGAACATCGCATGCGACGCGCATTTCGATGAACACACGAGACGCCTTCCTGACGGGCGTTATGAAGTGAAGCTGCCGTTTAAAGGTGGATGTCTTCCAGCGATGGGATCCAGTAAGCAGAGCGCGGTCCGACGATTCCTGCACTTGGAGAAGAGGCTGGAGGCAAACCCAGCTCTTCGGGCAGATTATGCCAAATACATACAGGAGTATGCAACCCTGAGGCATAAGGAAGAAATTCACGTCGGCGACTCGGTGTTGGCAACCCCATACCACTATTTTTTGCCTCACCATGCAGTTTTCAAGGAATCGAGTTCCACTACGAAACTGAGGGTCGTGTTCGACGCAACAGCGAAGACTTTGGATGGAAGTTCGCTCAATGATCGACTTTTGGTGGGTCCAAAATTACAGTCGAACATTATTGATCTGGTTCTTCGATGGCGAACCCACAGAATAACGTTTACGGCTGACATCGAGAAAATGTATAGGCAGGTGTTACACCGGACACATACTATCAGTTGATCCTGTGGAGAAACGATCGTTCATCGCCAATCAAGATGTTTCGGCTTAAAACGGTAACGTTTGGCACAGCAAGTGCACCGTATCTTGCCATAAAAATTCTGAAACGTGTAGCCGAAGATGAAGAATCGAACTTGCCAGAGGGTGCGAAGGTTGTCCGAGAGGACATGTATGTGGATGACCTCATCAGTGGTGCCGATACTGTGGAAGAAGCAAGAACAAAACGCGACCAAGCGAATCAACTTCTGGCGTCCGCGGGCTTCAATTTACGAAAATGGACAAGCAACGTGAAAGAACTCGTCGAAGATATACCTGCAGCAGATCGAGAACTAGATTTTGAGGTGCCGTTCAACATGTCAAATCATGTCAAAACCCTTGGCATCAAATGGTTCCCGATAGACGACTACTTTTCGTATCAAAATGTGCAGCAGTCATCAGAAGCAACAACAAAAAGGTCAATGTTGTCCACCATAGCCAAACTGTTCGACCCAATTGGCTGGATATCACCATGCGTCATCACGGCGAAGTTAATGATGCAGCGGCTTTGGGAGCTAAGTTGTGATTGGGATGATCCGGTTCCAGCTACACTGAAAAAAGATTGGGATGCTTTTCATGGAGAACTTCCGATGATCGAGACGCTTCGAATACCACGCTGGACTCAGACAAGCAAAACCAACAAGGACATCGAATTACATGGGTTCTGTGATGCGTCTATGAAGGCATACGGTGCCGTAGTATACGTTCGTGTACTTGACAGTGATGGCAATATTCATGTCAACTTGCTTCTGGCGAAGACGAAAGTAGCTCTAAGTCAGCGTACGATCACGCTTCAACGTTTGGAACTTTGCGGAGCAGTAGTGTTAGCGCAATTGATGCAGTATACGAAGGACGTTTTGGCTGTTCCCGACATCAAGATGTTTACTTGGACCGACTCAACCATCGCGCTCGCGTGGATACGAGCCACTCCCGCTAAATGGACTACGTTCGTTGCCAACAGAGTATCCGAAATTCAGCGCCTAGTGGGGATCGATTGCTGGGGACATGTCGCAACGCTTCATAACCCAGCCGATCTGGCGTCTAGAGGAGTGTATCCAGCAGAACTGACGTCATTGGAGACTTGGTGGATTGGTCCTGATTTTTTACGCAGTCAATGGGCTTTCGATGTTCCGCATCAACCTGTTGACATCGAAACTGACGAGGAACGACGTACGGTTAAGGTACTTAGCGCTCAAGTCAGTCAGGATGATCGCATACTTCAAACCATCTGCGACTGTTCCCGTTTGTTGAAGGTGATTCGAGTTGTCGCCACATGTTGTCGTTTCGCAACAAAATGTCGACGAAAGGCAGTTTCTAATTGCCCGTTTAGTCCAAATGAATTGGAAGCAGCGCGCATCATCGTCGTGAAGGCCGCACAGAACGAGATGTTCAAAGCAGAACTTCAACAAATTTCGGAAACCTCGAAGATACCCAAAACACTTTAGACGCTCAACGCATTCGTTGATGCTGATGGACTTCTGAGAGTTGGAGGACGCTTGGAGAATTCTCTCCTCCCCTACGACGCGCGACATCCGATACTACTTCGAAATAGTCACCATTTTACGAACCTGGTTGTCAGAGATGCCCATAAGAACACTTTACATGGCGGCATCCAACAGATGATCAACTACATCCGTCAAAGGTATTGGATTGGTCAGATACGACGAAGCGTGAAGTATCAACTTCATAGATGCACTTCTTGCTACCGGCAAAAGGCATCGGAAATGCAGCAGTTGATGGCGAATCTACCTGCACCTAGAGTCCAGATGTCACGACCGTTCAGTCATACTGGAGTTGACTACGCAGAACCCATCGAAATAAAGAGCTGGAAAGCTCGAGGTGCTAAAATACTAAAGGGGTATTTCGCGGTATTTATCTGTTTGGCAACAAAGGCCATTCACTTGGAAGTCGTGTCTGACATGACCACCCAAGCATTTTTAGCAGCATTTCGACGGTTTACGGCCAGGAGAGGTAGCTGCAAACAAATCTACAGCGATTGTGGAACAAATTTCGTCGGCGCTAATAATGAATTAGCCAAAATGTTGAAGGACGCGAAGCACGATTTTAAAGAAATTGCCGAAAACCTAGCAAATCACGGAACAAATTGGCACTTTATTCCTCCAGCTTCTCCACACTTTGGTGGATTATGGGAAGCGGGAGTGAAATCGGTGAAATACCATTTAAAACGAGTTGTTGGAACCGAAAGGCTTACTTTTAAGAAGCTCACAACGCTTCTAGCTCAGATAGAAGCGTGTTTGAATTCGAGACCCTTATGCCCGCTCTCCGACAGCTTAGATGATTTGAATGCGCTATCACCTGCGCATTTTCTTGTAGGCGAATCTTTGCATGCTGTGCCACAAGGCGAACTCAACAACGACATCACGTATATCGACCGATGGAGAAAAGTACAAGCGCTGGCGGAAGGATTTTGGAAAAAGTGGAGTTCCGAATACCTTGCACGGTTGCAGCAACGTCCGAAATGGACTCAAGTTCAAGAAGGTCCCAAAATAGGAGACCTAGTCTTGCTCAAGGATGAGCGACTTGCACTGACGTATTGGAGCCTTGCCCGAATCGAGAACACTCACGCGGGAATGGATGGTCTTATACGCGTTGTCACCGTGAAGACACAAAACGGAAACTTCAAACGACCTATCGCGAAAATCTGTTCTTTGCCGTCAAACGAGCACCATGAACAATCGGCGTTAGTATAAAATTAATTCCTGAAACTTCTGTTGTTCACCGAAACATCGACAAACAAAAGGAGTACCTATGCTGTTTTCAAAACACGAAACACTTATAACTTCAAGTCGAATTCCATTCAACACAACATTCAACACATCTGTACCATATAAGAAAATTTTAAATCAAATCATCAACAAATTCAAACAGCAATCAACCCATCTTTAAAACACCTGTAAAATTATTCAAATCACATCAATCAACACATCTTTAAATTCTGTAAAGCTGTTGAAAACACATCAAAACACATCTTTAAAACCACCTGAAAAGCTGTTAAAGAAATAAGAAAAATCAAACAAGAACTTTTAAAAATCATCTTTATTTAAGATATCATAATTTACAAAAATTGCACGAAAGGCAATCAAAGCAGTTCATCTTTAATGCTGTGCTGCAACAACGCACACACAAGATCAAACTCAAAATATAAAATGAACTACAAAACACAATTTATTATGAAAACCTTAATATACAAAATCAAATTTTAAAAATACATCAGTTTTAAAAGATATTTACATGTTCAAAGGGAACATCGTAACCAGAACCTTGAAACACCGCACGGCGAAGTCAAATTCCCGTCGGCAAAACAAGCAAAACAAATAATCGTCGTCGACAAGACACATTTGAATAAAATTTCTGTGCACTACAACAATGCATGCAAAATATTGATGAATATTTAAACGTGCTGAAATAACGCTCACACATTTATTAAATTTACAATTTACTATCGGAAAACACAAAATGCACCTGCCATTTTAAGAAACAAAAAAAGAACACGATCCACATCGAAAAATGAAAAAAAAAAAAAAAAAAAAAAAAAAAAAAAAAAAAAAAAAAAAAAAAAAAAATAAAAAAATCGCGACATGTCAAATGCCGTCGGAAAAATGCATTTGGCAAATATTTATTTATTAAGTCCACTGGCAACTTTAACACACAAAGTTAACTTCACTTTAGATAACACTCCTAAAACTGGAACCGAAAAATGTCCAACTAGAAAGAGACCGAAACCGCAAGCAACAAATAAATAAAATCTATACACACACACACACACATACACACAAAATCGCGATCGCTAAAATCGAAAACTACGCGGAACCACGCGACAACGCCACCAACAACAACAACAATATTAACCTATATATCAAAATTGAAACATTTCGCTAATGATCAACGATAAATATCTAATTTATAATGCAATAAAATCATTAAGAAAAAATGAATAAAAAACTCATCAGCTTATAATGTGGGTATAGGCACACATTTAAGATATCATCCATGGATCCATCCATCGAAACATCTTTCGACTTTATAGTTCGGGGCGCACTTACTCCACTCATAAAACACCAATTTAGTAAAAAACACGATCACTGTATTAAAGTATTTACAAAAGAAATATAACACAAAAACTCAGTATCAGAAAATAATCGCGATTAAATTTGCAAATAGCATGTCGGCACCATGCTCGCGAAAACGAATTTATAAATGAGCAACACCATACACCAATTAAGTAGTACACTACTCTTACGCATTGGAATGAAAAGCACACACGATTGAATGAAACTTCCAATTACGCATACTACTAATACAGTACATGTCTGTCTGGTGTCTCTTGTGCATTGTACAATTGTACTATTCTTTCGTGTTGTCCATTTATGTTTTAATTGAATTTTGAATGTACTAATTTCTCTTCTTCTCTTTTCATGTCTATATGAGAAAGAAGAGTACCACCATCAATTAATACTTATACCAATTACGGATGGCACCTAAATGTCAAAGGCCATCTGTGGAGAAGTAGCTGAACGTCGTTGCCGGTACTACAGTGCAGATTTCTAAACAGGGTGCACCACAAACATAGGATGGGATTTCGAATTTTTTTTGGAGGCGGGAGAATGTTTGGAACTGGATGGAAACATTTACAACGAAAATAAACAATACTAAATATACGTTCCACAAAATGTAAATATAAACAAAAATATAGAATGTATAGAATATTAATGAAGTTACTATACTTAAAGTCATATGACTAAGATTGCTGAAGAAATTAAATACAACCGATTTATAACGATATCAAAGTGGACGTGTTTCTTTTACTTTTCTTGGAAAGTTTTATAGAGTATTTTTTTTCTAGTTTTTTTGTATCAAATAAAACCTAGTCAGGAACATATACCAAAACAAATATTTTCACTCACCGGGGAAGGTGTGAGAGAGTACCTTCAGCGAATTCAAAAGAGTGAGATGGATAGTTACACAAATTCACAGACAGCACTCAATGATATCAAAATGGGATATAATTTATCAGCAAATAAATTGAAGTTAGTATAAAAAATTACAGGTTATAGTTGGTTTTTATTTCGAAATAACAATAACCTCAAATTTGCACACTGTAGTTATAATTTATACTACGGATATCACTTCAAATTTAACAATTTTCAAAGAATAAATACGGAGGCAAAAAAAAGCACGGGCAAGTTGGTTGAAGCCAGAGTTGCCAATCAAAGCAACCCTAGTCCATCAGCTAGTGGTGTACTTCAAAGCATTTTGGAAAAGCAACCCAAATAGGTACCCCTTCATTGAGCCAGTGGACGGCTGGAGACTCAACAGCAGCGATAATAAGAACCAGGAAGGTTCTAGAGGAATTCCACCCATAACAGCAGCAGGTTACTAACAACCTAGTATTTGTCCAATAAGGTAGAGATATGGCTACCCATCTCTAACGCACTGACTAGTTATCAGTCAACGTTTACTATAACGTCATCATCATCAGAATTTGGCATTTGAAGCTTTTTCCAATATAAACGGCCAAGAGTCCAACGTAATGGCTGAGTGCCCACCGTAAAGGCCGAGTGCCCAACCTAAAGTGCTTTACCTTAGCAAGGAAATGACTCTTTATAGATTTATCCCCATTCCCCAAAATCTGCGCGAAGGTTCACCGAAGTAGTTTAGTAGTTTTCGCGAAAAATGACGAATCCTCGTTAACTGAATCCTAGCTTAAATAGTTTTCTTGCATAGTGTAACTTGGGTCTGTTGGGCCGAGGGAATTTGTTTAAAGAAATAGTTTTTCAATTTTCTATTCTGGAATGGATTGAAATGGAACAGGTCTGGACTCGTTCATTCAGGCAAGTTGTTGCGAATCTCTAACGACCAAGAGATTCACAACGAAATTGTTTAGAAGAAAGCGATGGATGCGTTTCGCCTACGGAGCAGATTCCAGCGAATTTGCTGAGAGTACTGCAGATACCCCGTGACGAACCTCCACGACTCTGATTGGTTGAAGTGAGTGGAATTTGCTGAATGCGCCGATGAACGAAGAGACCGCCAAGAAGATGGCACTTCTTGGTTGACCTCTGAAAGGACATAGTGCCAGAAAGTTATAGAAGATTAAAAAAGTGTTCGGAAATTTTAAAAATCGAGTGATTTAATTTAATTGCAAAAAGTGCAAATTGAAATTGTGGTTGTGTTGGCAGAAAGGCTAAGAACACTATTGTTTATAGTGTGCAGGAAAGCTGCAGGAATTCAGGAGAGTTAGTGCCAGTACGGGCAAGAGAACTCAGGCAGGATTCGTCAAAAAAAGCTTAGTATTTTTATACCTTAGTGTTTTAATTTCCTATAAAAGTGGAAAAGTGTTAGTTATACGTTTGTTTTGGCCTTGATTATTGAGTCATATTGTTTCGGTTACCTTTCGCTTTCGTAATTAATCCTGAGATTGCAGGACGCGCGACCTCCATTTAACCTTGTTGTCTGTTCGGGAAAATTCCCAAAAAGTCGTTTGTTTGCGGGTGCATTGTGCACATACTTTATTGTTTGCATTTTAACCTGGGTAAAACCTATCTTCGATCATTAAATATCATACCATTTAAATTGTTAACTGGCCTTTGCTAGACTTTGCATACTTTGTACACCAATTTGTTTATGAAAAAATTTCAGGTTTTCTACCTATACCCGTAAAGGTTTCCTGAATAAAACATATTTTATTCCTTTTGGAAATCAATCGCGTTGTTATCATTCCATTTGAAGATCATTTTCAGTGCTAAAGTTGGTTTGGAAATTCCAAACAAAAATTTCCTGGCGCCCCTTTATTGTATGAAACACCCAGTTGTGTGTTTTGATTGATACTCATTCTTTTTATTAATTCCTTTCTTTATTCAACTAATTATACCTACGTACCAATAAATAAACTACCTACGGACCACCCCTTGCTGAGCAGCTGGCATTGGCAGCATATTATCTTGCTACCTGTTGCATTATTTTCCCTTTAAAATCCACCCAGCTGTCATTTGACAGTTCATCCTAAAATTAAATTTGATAAACATCGCCGCGGCACATCGGTGTGCATATTTATATTTCTCTGTAATAAATAATTAATTAATCATTCGTTGCGATTAATTAATATATTAGTTTGCTATAATCCAAGTTGTGGATTCGGTGGTAATTTGTTTTGTCGGGAAAAAAGTGCAACAATTTAAATTTTTTAATTTATTGCCCGTTTTGTACCATAGACTATATTTCATCCTCGAGTTCCCACAGGAACGGGAATGGGAACGGGATCGGAAAATCAGTGTACGTGTGTTCCCAACGTCAAATAGTCAATTTGTCAAACTAAATTTCTGAACGCAACCATAATATTTAAGATTTGACAACCAATCTCTGTGAGTGAAGATTACCGCTACGTGCGCGAGAACTTTCTTTACTTTTTTGATACTTTGTGATAGTGACATTCCAGGTAGTGTGCTTTTTCCAGTCAATCAAATTTCAAAGAGTTACCTTACGTGCTAACCGCACTGATGGACAGAGAGTGACAGATCAACAAAATAGTCGTATTGCTATATCAGAATTGCGTTATTTTTAGTGAGTGATAATGAAGTAGATAGGCTTAGAATGCAACGAGTTCGTGCATATCGAACATGACGAATTAAAAATTAAATTGAAACAATTGTTTTTTTCATTCGTTTTTGACATAAAAAAATTTAAAAGTATTAAATAACAAATAGTAAGATTATTGGATTGTATTTGATATACTCAACAAGTGTCAAGACCTTCAGCAACGATACGTGAACAACAACATTAGCGGGAAGTTGGAAAATATTGAACCAATTCCAAAAAAAATTTCAATGCTAGAGTGCTTTACAGCTCCTGACTCCTGAGTATTAAAGACTATATTTCCTTTCCGTATTCTTTCGGGAAAGGAAACGGGAATGGCATAATAACCAGGAAACTGAAAAGTACTAAACCGATTTCAAAAATTCTTTCACTGTTGGAATGCTTCATTGTCCCTGAGCAATCTTATCTATATTTCGTCATCATTTTCCCACAGGAACTGGAACGGGAATTCAAAAACGACTGTACTGATTTCAATGCGTATTTCACTTTTACAGTACTGGTCCGATTCCAAAAACTATGTCATCGTTAGAGTGCTTAAATGTTCCTGAGTAACATAAACTATATTTCTCCCTCTTCTACCTAACTTTACTTACTCAATTCGATCAACGTAGGGCCTGAGCTACGCCGGGCGGGTCAGCTAGTCAGAAATAAAAAGTCGGGATCTTGTCTACCTCAATTTTCGGCGAAAATTCTTCTAAGTTATTGCGGGATCTCGGCGGTCGGGACTTTTTAAAGTCGGGATTTTGTCCCTTTCCCGTGAATCATGAATTTTGTGTAAGATCAGGTTTCTTTTTTTTTAATTAAGCGAGGGATCCGTTCACCTGCTTCATAACTACTTATTGAATCCTTCTCTGAAAGTTGTATGTATTGAATGAAGCATTTGACAGCTGAGGAACCCCAGGGATCCACAAAGGACTGATTTTGTTTTGCTTATACATTAATGATCTTCCTAATTTGCTAAAATGTTTCTTGTCACCTCTAATCTAATCCTCAATTGGTTTGATTGATAATTTAGTTGTGAGATAGAATTAGGATCTAGCAAAAATTTATAACTGGTCTCTTTCAAATGGTTTGAATCTCAACTCTGAAAAAACTCAAATTATTCTTATGTCCAAGAAGCGGTAATATATTAATACAATACCTAACATTTATTTAAAATATGAGCGAATTAAATTTGTTGACGTTGTTATGAGTCTTAGCTTTAATTTATGTAAATAGAGCTCTTTCTGCAGCTAACCAGATTAACAACGTTTTTAGCCGGATATATGCAAGAAAAGAAAAGAAGAAATTCATAAGACATTGGATTCCTTGTTTTTTTCTTGTTTTACGTAAATCTAATAATGGGTTACTGCCGCGGATTTAAAACAAACTTTTTTTCTTTGAATTAAATAAAATTATTTTCACCACTTAGAATTACTTTACTAACTTTTTCTTTCTTTTAATTAAATAAAATTATTTTCACAACTTAGAACTACACATTTGAGAATAATTTTTTTTTTTCTTGAAAATGGATTGCTAAAGGATGCGAAAGGTGTGTGGAGGCTGTATAAAGCCGTCAAAATGTAAGTAACACTGGTTTCCCTAGCTTGTGACGTGTGGGATCGGGATGGAGAAAAAGACATAAAAGCAGACAAAGTTTCAGCTGACCGTTCACTACAGGGGTCATCTTCAAGAATAAATGCCCAGAATATGGCAAAAGGTAGTATCAGTCGATACAAAGATCGTCAAAGTTATCTGACGAGCGTTCGTGATTTCCAGCTGAGTTTCACTTTAGGATGAACATGAGGGTAGAAAAAAGGAAAAAATAGCAATTTGAGTGAAATGTATTTTTAGTTAGTCTACAGGTAAGTTTAGGGTATCTTTGTAATTGGTTAGGTAGTGTATGTAGGGACTTTGTAGTCTTAAGGTATAGTGGGGTATTATGGTTTTGGGTAAGGTAAACTAAATAGCTATTAAGAATTTTTATTATTTGTTTTTTTTTTTCTCTTGAATCAAAGCACTACCCTGAATGTCTTTCGATGAAGCTCAAGAGCCCAGATTTGCATCGCTCCAAAGAGCTCACCAAGAGCTTTGACGTCGAAAAAGGATTTAGACAAGGCGAAAAACTGTCATACGTCTTCTTTAAAAATATGCTTGAGAATATTGTACAAACGCTAACACCAGAGGAATAATCCATCAAAAGTCTGTACAATTACTCGCTTACGCAGACAATATTGAAGTAATGAGAAGAAGCAAGTGTGATGCCATAGTACTTTTGCGAGCATTGAAATACAAGCGGAAAATATGGGTTGGATGGTTGAGGGAAAACCGATCTATATGTTGTCAGTAAACAAGGAAACCGAACATCGACGAATTAGACAAAACGTCACAAACAACCAACATAACTTCGAGATAATATAGGATTTCGTCTACCTACATTACATTTGACATTAACATTGCGTTTCTGAGTTAAGAAGGCAATTGAAAAACAAAACGCTTTTAGAAAAACCAAAGTAGCCCTTTTCATTACCTTATTGGTCATGTCAGTCCTACTTTACGGTGCAGAATCGTGGATTTTATAGAAAGCAGTTGAGGAAACTCTTGGTCGTTTTGAAAGAAAAATTTTCCGAATGATAATTGGCAACATTTATGCCAAGACAATGTGTGGAGAAGAAGATTCAAAAACGAGCTGTACTGCAATATGAGCATAGCATTGTTAGGCTTCGATGACTGGGCGGTGTAGAGAAAAATGAAATCAACGCTCAGGCTCAACGGGTTTTTGAAGAGACATGGCAGGGAAATCGCAACTAGGCGCAATTTAGTGGACGATGATCTTAAATGACTTAGAGTGCAAATCCGGAGATAGCTAGCCTGAAATCTAAGTCGTCATCGAAAGACAATGGTTGAGGCCCAGGTTCACCCTAAACAGTTGGTAATGCCCATGTTAGTAAGTAAGTTTTTTTCATTTCTTTATTTCCACTGGAACCAGAACCTGAACTGTAGCGGGAATGGGAACGTGAACCGATTCCAAACATTTTTCGACTAAAGGATAAAAATATAAGCTTTCAAGCAGTCTTCAGCTTGGCCCAGAGAGTGTGCCTGACAATTCTTGTTTTTTTGGCAAACACAATTAAGTTAGGCCAGAGTAACGCCGACGACGGGCGAATCAGGTAGTATTTAATATGAATAAGAATGTTGATAATATACAAACAAATATATTTAATGCAAAGTATTTTTCCAATAGTTTTATACCCAAATATCAATTTCTGGTCCAACGTATTTCTTTCCCTCAAAAACTTCGGGTGCAGCATACGGAGGTGATCCACACCATGTTGATAGCAACTCGCCTACTGTATACATATTTGAAAATCCAAAATCTGCTATTTTTATGTTCATATTGGAGTCCAAAAGAAGATTTTCCGCCTGAAACAAATAAAAGGTGTTCAATGCAAACATCAATTTCTGCTATTACTTAGTAGTCTAATGTATTGAGTATTGAGTTACCGTAGGTAAATTGTAATTGAAAAAAGCCTGCAGAGGTGAGGGGACGGTTGTAATTCAATTCTAATTAAAACGTAGTTATTATTTCATTTAAAATTTTTCCTGATCGCTAAAACTGTGTTCTCAGGTTGTATAGCGGTGTTCAAAGTATTAGGATGTTGAAAGGCGAGATCTAGAAAATCCCTTCGTAAGAACAATAACATACAAGGTTTTCGAATAAACAAAAAGAAATCCAAACCAACACAATCCTGGAACAAACAAATGCAACTACATCTGCATTTGGTGTGCTTCAAACAGAACAATTCATATTCAGGAGACCTGCCGACGCATTCTGAGGTCAACACGGCGTACTTACCCTACATGACGATCACTAGTTTGAACGACGAAGGATTTTCAGCAATCTCTTAAATTTTGTAACTGAACAGAAAATAACTAAGAACGACTGCTTTTCCGATTGGTTTTGGAGCTGAGTGAACCCTAAGCCTTCATCAGAAATCAGATAAGCTTTTTTTTATAATATCTACTAGTTATGTGGCCACACAAACAACACCCAATAGCTTAGAGGAATAAAAAACAAGAGGGAAAACCATTACTGCTCTTGCTCCACAACTTCCATATTCCATTTCTTAACATTGTTGCTTTTGAAACACGAGATATATTTTTGATACACGTATTCAGCTGTATATAAACAGCCGTATTTATTAGATTTTCTTAAGACGTCTCTTAGACGTGCGTCGATTAGTTAAGTTTCAATTAAAATTTAATTGGAATTTAAGAGAGGTTGATTAAATTCTTATCGATAATAATCGATTCTGCGCTGATGCTAAACTAATTGATGGTTGTGTCAAAATAAAGTAATAAAAACAGAAATCTAGTCCAATTTAAACTGTTTTTTGACAACCATTCGTTTGTAAACAAATGTGGTGCCTTTTTGCTTATCAAAAAAAAAAAAAAAAAAACACTATGTACGAGTATCATCAACCTAAAATGTGATGAGAATTTCTTTCGAATTTTCATTTAAAACTAGCGCAGCGCATTGTTGGTTTTAGGCCCTTATTATGAGTAGCAAATCGACCATTCGACCATGGAACAATCTTTCTTTGCCAAGCAAAACTGCAGTTCCCTAACAATCTCTTAACTCAGTTTGTAGGCATACGACATCCATGGCGAAATGTATAAAGCATAACTACTGCGTGGGCGTTCGACCACCATAAACATCCAAAATGATTTTTCTCTGGTAGGTATCACCTCAAAGCAAGAAAATATGCCTTGAAGAATGCTTTTCCAATTTAACCTTTCAGAACCGCACTCACGAGAATGGTTGTTGCGAGAACAACGCGTTTGGCCTTGTAGCTCTGTGGAGCTTTTGTGCCAGTTTTTAGGATTCTATTTATTAATCATGACATCTGAAAAATTCTTAGCACATTGAAAACATTTAAATCGCGAATAAAATCTTTCATATTTTTTTAAGAAAATTTTCTTTTTAGAAATTATATTACCAAAACAACAGATCAAAATTGACACTGATTTTCCCGAAACGTCAGAATGAATTTTTAATTTGGATTTAAGAGACCTTTAAACGCCATTATTGGCATTTAAGTTAAGAGGCCTCTTAGCAAGGTTACTTAAATGTGAAATTTGATTGTCGATACGGATTCGTTACTTAAGTGTAACTTAAAGGGCAATTAAATCTAATCGATGATTAAAAGTTCTTTATAGATACGGCTGAAAGTGTTGTGAGTGAAATTACTAACACCACTTTATTTTCGGATTTCAAAATGGTTTTGAAATTTTAAAATGTTGGTGATTGTTAAATCAGTTTGAAGACAGATGGCGTTGTGGGTGTGTGTATCTCCTCACACATGTCCAATAGACTCCGGTCATTGTCTTCATTTCAACTGTTCAACAACAACCGTCAGCATATTCACATCAACCACACACGAATCCGACTGACCCCGGTCATCAACTACAACCGTCAGCATATTCCCAGTAACCAGCGTAGCAGCACTGCAACCCATCACCTTCTGCTTATGCTAACAGTCGCGAAGATTCGCGAAGAACTTTCTTTCAAAACAACGTCAGTGTGTGGACAAAACTGGAAACATCAGAATCAAAAACCGATTTAACAGTGGAAACTCGATGGAAATGGTATTACTCATGTAAGCCATTATATTGAATTTCAATGTCCAGAGTCCCAAAGACAACAAATGATCCCTACCAAACAGGAAAAATTGTCAGTGAATCCAATAATTTAGAAAATTTAATACAAAAAGATCTATGTGATTTAGATAAGGAACATTCTAAGGATTAAGGAATCAGATTTATCAAATTTATTTGAAATAGCAGATAATTAGGACAACGTTGCAGCAGCGGTAGCAGCATTCAGGTCTTTAAATTCTCTCAAGTTTAACCCGGTTGTAAAGGATATCCCTAACTTCGACAGACATCGCAGGTTTTTGTTGGAATTAATAAGGAACGCAAAAGAAGCATTATGACTTTCACCGAGGTTAACTATACTTTAGGTAGAATAATATAAAAAAAAAAAAAAGAAAAAGAAGAAGAAAACATTTGCATGAGTGACAGGTTTGGGTTCAACAAAAGCTGGAACTGCGACAAGTAAGGTGGAACTGCATTCTGAAGCTAACAAAAGAATAACCGGACAAGTCGTTCATTGGGAAAATATGGGACCACATGGAGCATCTTTCTTTAGCCGACCCGTCGTACAACAAAATAGCAGCAAAAGATGTATTAATTGGAGCAGACGTTTTTCAAGACACGAAACTCAAAACGCGAAGCTAGGATGGATATTATCTGGAAGTATCAATCAAACTAGCAACAACGAATCATCAACCTGTCATATTACAAATGTTGAGCTCAATGACCAACTAAAGCTATTTTGGAATGGAAAACAGAGGAGATACAAGAAAAAACTAATTTGACAAAAGAACTGAGATGCGAAGAGATATTCATGGAAACACATAAAAGGAAACCATCTGGAAGATACGTTGTTAGACTGCCATTCAAGGAGTGTGCAGGAGAACTAGGTGAATCGAGGAATAGAGCTTTAGCCCGCTTTCTTCAAACAGAGAAGAGGTTTTTACGAGACAAACAGTTGCATGAAGATTAAAATGCCTTCTTACAAGAATACATTGAGCTTGTTCATATGAAATAAGTAGATACCTCTATAAGCACCAGAAAGAATGAAGTATACTATCTACCACATCAAGCAATAATAAGACTGGAAAGTTCAACAGCAAAATTTAGAGTTGTTTTTGACGCATCTTCAAAAACCAGTTCAGGGTTAAGCCTTAATTAACGACAAAATGCTGACAGGTCCAATAATACAAAATGATCTGTATAGCATAATAACCAGATGGAGGAAACATAAATTTGTGTTCCGGGCAGACATCGAGAAAATGTACAGGCAAATACTTGTTGCTCAAGAAGATCAGGATTACCAAAGAATACTATGGAGAGAAACCCAACACAAAAAATTAAGGAATACAGACTAAAAACCGCAACGTAGGGTTCTTCATCAATTAGCGTTGGATAAATAAGAAAATTTGAACTTGCATCAAAACATACCCGTGAAGATTTTTATGTCGATGACTTGTTATCGTTATGTGCATAGAAAACATAAAGATACCACGATGGAAAGGAAGCACCGAGTTGAACTGCACGGGTTTTGTGACGCATCAGAGAGAGCTTTTGCTGCAGTTATTTATACAAGAGTGATAACAGAGGCGGGAACTGTTCATGTACATGTACATATTGTGCGCTAAATCAGAAGTTGCACCGATTAAAAAGGTTTCAATACCGAGGCTGGAACTATGTGGAGTAGTATTGCTAGCAAAATTTACTAAAAAGACGGTGGTGCCGCTTGAAATAGATGAAATAGAAGTACACGCGTGGACTGTCTCCAAGATAACTCTTGCATGGTTGAATGGAAATCCATTTAAATGGAAAATTACGTCGCGAATAGAGTCGAAACTATACTGAAAGTAATAGATTCAACAAAATGGCATCACGTTAGTGGTAATGAAAACCCAGCAGATTATGCTTCGAGAGGCATAAGCCCGTCACAGCTTAAAGATAATCTTCTTTGGTGGAATAATCCGAAGTGGTTCTCATTCAGAACAACATATACAGTACCGACCTAAAAATTAAAAAGGTCAACATTTGTGCGATGATGGTCGTACACGAAAATACGCAAGATTTAATATGATAAATGACAACACGACACAGTTCGCTCAAACGTCTCACAAGAATTCTTGTACAGAAATCGGTCGCAATATGAACGATTTCTGTACAACATGAAATCGCACAGCCAAAACAGGAGATCGGGATCCTTATCGAGTGATCAAATAGAAAGTGCGAATAAACTTCTAATAAAAAACACCCAAAATACACATTTCGGTTCTGAAATAAGAAATCTTAAAGCTGAAGAAGATGTAGAAAAGAAGAGCAAATTACGATGCCTTATTCCATTTATTGAAGAAAACGGAATTATTTGAGTTACAGGAAGACTGACGGAAGCCAAACTTTCTGAGTTACAAAAGCATCCTATTATAGTTCCACACAAAAGTGCTGTTACCACGCTTCTCATTGACGACGCTCACAAAGTAACATTACATGGAGGAAGCCAGTTAACACATGTATACGACAGCGTTACTGGGTTGTCAATGGGTCCAGTGCAGTTAAGCAACAGCTTCACGGATGTACTATCTGCTTCAGATATAAATCAGATAGAAGCAAACAATTGATGGGAAATCTTCCTCAACCAAGGGTAAATCGAAGCAGGCCTTTCCTACACACCGATGTCGACTATACTGGAAAAATAGACGTCAGAATGTCAAAGGAAGGAGGCAACAAATCGTACAAGGGATACATTGCAGTTTTCATATGCCTAGCAACAAAAGCTATACATAATGAAGTTGTGAGAGATCTAACGGCAAACGCATTCATCGCAGCTTTCAAAAGACTCTGTGGGCGAAGAGGTCATGTCGCGCATCTGTATAGTGACAATGGAATGGAAATTTTGTGTCTGCAAACAAAATTCTCCAACTAAACGTGAAAGCCCAAGAGAAGTACAATCAAGACATGTCAAATATGCTCATGTCTTGTAGTACGGAGTTGCATTTTATACCTCCTGGTGGGTTGTGGGAGGCGGGGGTGAAATCGATAAAGTATCACTTAAAAAGAACCATCGGAGAGCACAAACTTACATTTGAGGAACTGGCAACATTATTAACGCAAATCGAGGCGTGTCTAAATTCGCGGCCACTTTCAAACGCGGCCACTCTCAAACGATCCAGACGATCCAGATGCACTGACGGCAGGACACTTCTTAATTGGGGCAGCCCTACTAACACCACCGGAAAAAAACTCAGACTTGACGAGAAAGAAGCGTTATTGACAAGATAGCAGCTATTAACGGATGCAACAACAATTTTGGAAAAAATGGAGCCAAAGCTAATTGACAGCCCTCCAACAAAGACAGAAATGGACGCACAAGACTAGAAATCTGAATCCTGGTATCATTGTGCTGTTGAAAGATGAATACCTTCCACCAACAAAATGGTTGTATGATAGTACAAGTATTTTAGAAAAATATCAATTGTAAAAGTACAAAATATTACATATATTAGTAATTGTTAATAAAAAACAAACAGTACTAAATTATACATTCCACACACATTTGTCAGCCAAAATTATACAAAAACAAAACATAGAATGTTTATAAAAATTAATGTTTTTACTATTCGTCAGGTCATATGACCAAAATTACATTCTAATTACGAAGAATAAATTGAAGGTGGTGTTAAAAGTTGATTAAGGTGTTTTATTTAATTTGAAGAAACTTTCCTACGGAAATTCTTAAGAGTTAATATCTTTACGAACTTAGACAATAACATTTGGTCCTTCAGCCTACAATTTGAACCAATTTAACGAACAATTAACTTTAAAAACAATAAAGTGTGTGTGCGCGAACAATTTACAATTGATATATATATACAGGGTGATTCGCTTAAGGTGTGACAAAAAGATAGGGTGTGTAGGTTGGACCTAGACAAGCAAAAAATCGTATGGGAGGGGGGGGTCCATTTTCCCCCGTTTAGGCGGGAGGGGCAATTTAAGAAAAAAATCACTAAAAATGGGGAAAAAATTGTTTTAAAAGAACGGTAATACCTACAGAGTCGTGCTATAGCATTTTGAAAAGCCAAAAACCTATACATTTATTTAAATTTTAAAATAAGTTGTTCAAATGAATAGTTTTTGAAATATTAATTTTCAAAGTCAAAATTTTGGAAAAAAAAACATAATTTTTTTTTTTTCAAACCATTTTTTTTCAAAATTTTACATAATTAAGTAATATTTTTCTGGCTTATTTTCAATGCTCTTATTTATTTTTGATCAAACACAAAAAACCGGATGTCAGAATAACCTGTAGTTTTTGAGAAAACCAAAAATTACAAAAACGGCTTTTTTAAATTTTTTGTTTTTTTAAAGTTTTTTTTTCGTTATTGGATTCTTAATAGAACTTACGAAATAAAGGATGAATTTTCTCTTTACTTTTTTTATTGAGAATTCACTTAAAAATCCAATAACAAAAAAAAAACTTTAAAAAACCAAAAAATTTAAAAAAGTCGTTTTTGTAATTTTTGGTTTTCTCAAAAACTACAGGTTATTCTGACATCCGGTTTTTTGTGTTTGATCAAAAATAAATAAGAGCATTGAAAATAAGCCAGCAAAATATTACTTAATTATGT
This sequence comes from Melanostoma mellinum, assembly GCA_914767635.1. Lineage (NCBI taxonomy): Eukaryota > Metazoa > Arthropoda > Insecta > Diptera > Syrphidae > Melanostoma > Melanostoma mellinum. Next base: position 99,432,138 of record OU612059.1, read on the forward strand.
AAAATTTTGAAAAAAAATGGTTTGAAAAAAAAAATTATGTTTTTTTTTCCAAAATTTTGACTTTGAAAATTAATATTTCAAAAACTATTCATTTGAACAACTTATTTTAAAATTTAAATAAATGTATAGGTTTTTGGCTTTTCAAAATGCTATAGCACGACTCTGTAGGTATTACCGTTCTTTTAAAACAATTTTTTCCCCATTTTAAGTGATTTTTTTCTTAAATTGCCCCTCCCGCCAAAACGGGGGGAAATGGACCCCCCCCTCCCATACGATTTTTTGCTTGTCTAGGTCCAACCTACACACCCTATCTTTTTGTCACACCTTATGCGAATCACCCTGTATATATATAACTAGTGCGAACATTTTTTGGAAAAATCGTGTGTTTTTTAAAAAATTAGCTTCGCGTAGCATATTTAAATCAAACTTAAAAACAATTTCAAACTAAAACTTATTCTACGAATAATAATCAACGTTCAGCGGAGACTCTTGTGAGCATCTTTACATATATAGACGGCAGCAGATCCGAGAAAGGCAGTAAGTTTTTACTTGTTCCGTGTTGTAAACTTTTAAATTAGATTTTATAACTATAAAATAAAGAAAATCATTATAAATATGGAAGAAAGTAAAAATTATAAATATGGAGAGCTGCAAAAGATGCTCTTAAATAGTATTATTAAGGATCTAACAAATTTTAAAAAATCACCTAAAGAGCGTAGGTCTTCATCGTATGCGTCAACCCGTTTAGGGAAATTGGAGAAAGATATGGTGACAGCAAAATCATATCATGAATCGATTTTCGGCGCAGGTTTGCTGGAGGAAAATCTAAAAAAGGAGGAAATGGTAGTCATTTATGAACAAATAAATGAAATCTATTTTGAATACCGGTCAGAGTTGATCGAAATTATTTCGAAAGCCACTTCAGTCAATGCAGGTATGTCAAGTACGGGTGCTGCGCTCCCTGCTGATAATGCAGCATCGTCGCATTCCGGGATTCGTTTGCCAAGAATCGATTTGCCAAAGTTTGACGGTTCGTACACAACTTGGCGTGCCTTTCACGACAGGTTCCAGGCACTTGTACATAACAACAAGACTATCGACGATATTGACAAGTTACACTTTTTGCAGTCTTGTTTAGTTGGGGATGCAGAACGTTTTCTGCAGAATTTGTCAGTGGAGTCGTCCAGTTACGAGAAAGCTTGGGGGCTTTTGGGTGATAGGTATGATCATAAACGCATTCTGGTCCATATCCAAATGCAGAATTTGTTTGGTCAGGTATCACTAAATCGCGAGACGGCCTCTGGACTTAGAGATCTGCTTTATACAACACGGGAATGTGTGATTGCGCTGGAAAACATGGACGTGCCTGTTTCAGAGTGGGATACGGTGCTGATTTGGTTCCTGGTCCAGAAATTGCCCAGTACAAGTCAAAAACTATCGGAAGAAAAGTTAGGAAATCGAAAGGACTTACCGAGTTTCAAAGAATTTACTGACTTTTTGGAAACCAGATTCCGCACTCTCGAGGTGGTGAGCCAGCAGGAAGGTGGAGCAGCGTCCAGGAACAAGGAAGAGCCAACCGTCAACAAAGGGCCCCGCGTTCCAGCCAACAATATGAAGGTGTACCACAGTAAGCAGGTGATGAAGCAGCCGTACAAACCAGCGAGGATGAATTCTGGAGAGCAGTTGTCATGCCAATTATGCAACCAAGGCAAACACACGTTGCGGAAATGCCAGCGTTTCCTAAACATGGACACCATGGGACGAAAAGACACTGTTCGCAGGTTGAAGGTGTGCGAGAATTGCCTGGGATATGGACATCTTTTTAAAGACTGCCATAGTCTTTCATCGTGTTTTTTCTGCCATCAGAGACATCATTCGTTGTTGCATTTTACCAGCCAACAACAACAAGGTTCAACATCTCAGCCGAGATTTAACAATTCCAGGCCGATTCAAGCGCCGTTAAACTTCAACGCGTCTGAGTTCCAGCCAACGGCTGAACAAAGACAGCCTCAACCAACAACTGGGAATACTTTTAATTACCACGCGTCGCATGGTGATGGTCATCACCAGGTGCTTCTAGCAACGGCAGTTGTTAAGACCTCTTGCGAGCATTGATCGACACGGGGTCCGAAACGTCGTTCATCACTGAAACTGCCGCGCTACTGCTGAGGTTAGGAAAGCGACGCACCTTTGCCGAGGTATCTGGGTTAGGGTTGGTCAGCAGTGGCACTACGCAGCACTCCGTCGAAGTGCGCTTTGCTTCCCGCCACTCGACGTTTGAGACGGCCTTCCAGGCTTTGGTTTTCAAGTCGCTGACTGGCCTTCTCCCGGCCCAACGAGTGATACACGGCGAATGGCACCATCTCAAGGGTCTTTCGTTAGCAGATCCTCATCTCCACGAGCCTGCACCCATCGATTTATTGCTTGGAAGCGACGTTTACGCGCAAATTCTTTTGCCGGACGTAAGGCGACCTCACGATGGCATCGGTCCCATAGCTCAGGAAAACCGAGCTTGGATGGATAATTTTGGGCAAGGTTGCAGTGGATGATCCTCAGCAAGTTCGAAGTTTCGTACAGTTTGCAGACCTGCATTCTCAACTGGAGAAATTTTGGGAGATCGAGGTAACCCCGTTTCACAACCTGGAAACAGAAGAAAACATCGCTTGTGACGACCACTTTGACCGGTTTACAAAACGCTTACCTGATGGACGATACGAGGTAAAGCTGCCTTTCAAAGACGACGGACTCCCTGCGATGGTATCGAGTCGACCGAGCGCCTTCCGACGTTGTCTCCATCTTGAGAAACGACTGGATGCAGATCCAAAACTTCGTGCGGAGTACACAAAGTGCATACGGGAATATGAAGAACTCCACCATACGGAAGAGATCGATGCGAATGATGCGGTTTAACAGACCCCATGGCATTACTTCTTGCCACATCACGCGGTGTTTAAAGAAGCTAGCTTCACTACGAAGCTGAGAGTAGTGTTTGACGCAGCGGCGAAGGCTTCGGATGGGAAATCCCTCAACGACCGTCTTCTTGTGGGTCCAAAATTGCAGTCGAGTATCATAGATCTCGTACTAAAATGGCGGACTCATCGTGTCACATTCACGGCCGACATTGAGAAGATGTATAGGCAAATTTTGGTTAGTTTCCCAGACCGATACTATCAGCTGATCATGTGAAGAGAGCAGAAAACTTCGCCAGTACGTATTTTCAAGATGAATACGGTCACTTTCGGGACAGCCAGTGCACCATATCTTGCCATCAAGGTCCTGAAGAGAGTTGCTGAGGACGAAAGTGGAAATCTTCCGGAGGGGGCGAGGGTTGTCCGTGAGGACATGTACGTTGACGACCTCATCAGTGGTGCTGATTCAGTTGAAGAGGCACGCCTCAAACGCGACGAAGCAAGGCAACTGTTGGCATCCGCAGGTTTCTACCTGCGAAAATGGACGAGCAACGTCAAAAAACTCGTGGATGATGTTCCGGTTCAAGATCGGGAACTAGACTTTGAACTGCCGTTCAATACGTCTGAACATGTTAAGACGCTCGGCATCAAATGTTTTCCCGTGGATGATCACTTCTCCTATCAGAACCTGCAGCCGTCAAAGGAAGCAACAACAAAAAGGTCAATGTTGTCCACCATAGCAAAGCTATTTGACTCCCTTGGCTGGATATCGCCGTGCATTATCACGGCGAAACTAATGATGCAGCGACTCTGGGAAATAGGCTGTGATTGGGATGATCCAATCCCACCTGCCTTGAAGAAGGACTGGGAAGCTTTTCATCGAGAACTTCCTCAGATCGAGCAGCTTAGAATTCCACGGTGGACCCAGATGAGCAACAACAACAAGGCGATAGAGTTGCACGGTTTTTGTGATGCGTCGATGAAAGCTTTCGGTGCAGCAGTGTACGTTCGAGTCTTAGATAGCGATGACAACATCCACGTCAACCTACTTTTTTCGAAGACGAAGGTGGCACCAAATCAGCGGACGATTACTCTTCCACGTTTGGAGCTTTGTGGTGCAGTAATTCTGGCACAGTTGCTGCAGTACATCAAGGAATTTTTGGCCATCCCCGATGTCAAAACATTTGCATGGACGGATTCAACCATAACCTGGATTAAGGCCACTCCCGCAAAATGGACTACGTTTGTTTCAAACAGGGTGTCTGAAATTCAGCGGCTTGTGGGGATCGATTGCTGGGGACATGTAGCAACGCTTCATAACCCAGCCGATCTGGCGTCTAGAGGCGTATATCCCGCCGAACTGACGGCTTTGAAGACTTGGTGGATTGGACCTGAGTTTTTACGAGGTCAATGGGCTTTCGATGTTCCACATCAACCCGTTGAAATTGAAACCGACGAGGAACGACGTGCAGTCAAGGTACTTACCGCTCGAGTCAATCACGATGATGGTATCCTGCAAATCATCTACGACTGTTCGAGTTTGCTGAAGGTAATTCGAGTTGTGGCAACATGTTGTCGTTTTGCAACAAAATGTCGTCGAAGAGTAAGAGTTTTTGATGGTCCGCTTAACCCAAGCGAATTGGAAGCTGCGCGAATCATCGTCGTGAAAGCAGCACAGAAGGAGATGTTCAAGACCGAGCTACAACAAATTTTGGAAACATCCAGCATCCCCAAAACACTCAAGGCGTTAAACGTATTTGTCGATGCTGACGGACTTTTGAGAGTTGGAGGACGTTTGGAGAATTCTCTCCTCCCCTACGATACGAGGCATCCGATACTACTTCGAAACAGCCATCATTTCACGAATCTGGTTGTCAGAGATGCCCATAAAAACACCTTCCATGGCGGCATCGAACAGATGATTAACTACATCCGTCAAAGGTACTGGATTGGCCAGATACGAAGGAGCGTGAAGTACCAACTGCATAGATGCACTTCTTGCTATAGGCAAAAGGCATCAGAAATGCAGCAGTTAATGGCAAACTTACCTGCTGCTAGGGTTCAAATGTCTCGACCTTTCAGCCACACTGGTGTCGATTACGCCGGCCCCATCGAAATCAAAAGCTGGAAAGCACGTGGTGCTAAGACATTGAAAGGATACTTCGCAGTATTCATCTGTTTGGCAACGAAGGCCATTCACTTGGAACTTGTGTCAGATCTGACAACTCAAGCGTTTTTGGCAGCATTTCGTCGTTTCATTGCTAGGAGAGGAAGCTGTCAGCAGATCTACAGCGACTGTGGAACAAATTTCTTCGGTGCTAACAACGAATTAGCAAAATTGCTGAAAGAAGCAACGCATGACTGGAAGGAGACAGCCGAAAATTTAGCAAACCGCGGTACAGAGTGGCATTTTATTCCTCCAGCTTCCCCACACTTCGGTGGTCTATGGGAAGCAGGTGTGAAATCTGTCAAGCACCACCTAAAAAGAGTTGAAGGGACAGAAAGGCTCACGTTCGAGGAGCTCGCCACGCTTCTTACACAAATAGAAGCGTGTTTAAATTCGAGGCCCTTATGCCCTCTATCCGATAGCATCGATGATTTGGATGCGCTAACCCCAGCGCATTTTCTTATTGGCAAAACTTTTCATGCTTTACCACAAGGTGAACTCAACACTAACATCACATACATCGACCGATGGAAGCGAGTACAAGCGCTGGCGGAAGGATTTTGGAAAAAATGGAGTTCCGAGTATCTTGCACGACTGCAACAACGTCCGAAATGGACTCAAATACAAGAAGCTCCCAAAACCGGAGACTTAGTCTTGTTGAAGGATGAGCGACTTGCACCTACGTATTGGAGTCTTGCCTGAATCGAAGACGTGGGAACGGATGGACTTATACGCGTCGTCACCGTAAAAACACAAAATGGACACGTCAAACGGCCCATAGCGAAGATTTGTTCTTTGCCGTCCAACAAGCACCATGAACAAACAACGTTGATCTAAAACAAAAAATAAACTTCAATACAAAACATCATCATACACCGCCCCTGGATTCAACGAATCAACCTTATCTACGAATCAACATCTTCCCCGAAGATATTAACCTATTACCTGAAAATACACTGCCCCTGGATTTACTTGAATCATCAACAATGTACGGTGAACCACATCTTTTACGAAGATTGTTTACGTACAACTTTAAAACCATCAATGAAAGCTGATCATCAGTCAACCCATCGTTAATAATTCACACCGAATGCTGATATCAACAATCAACACATCTTTAACAAATAAAACAAATCAATCAATATAATTTTATTTCATCTTTATTCAAAAATCAAAACACAACACAGAACAGAAAACAAAATCTACGCTGCGACAATGCACAAAATCAAATAATCAATTTTATTTTATAAATTATATTTCAATATGCACTGTCACAACGCATGCAAAATAATCCAATATTAGATAAATCAATTACTAAACTACTAAAACGATTTAATTTAAAAATAAAATAAACAAAGACGTCTTAAATGACACTTGAACGCTTTACACAAACTAAGGAAAAAACATCGACAGCACAGCAAACGTCAAGAGTCAAACGAAATTCTATCAAAAAACGAATTGCGGAATGTCAATTGCCGTCGGCAAAATGCATTTGAAAAAAAAAAAAAAAAAAAATTTTAAAAAAACTGCACAATTTCATAACATAAAATATACAGTCCACTGAATTAAAATGTTATTTTATAGTTAAAATATACAGTCCACTGTAAATTAAACTGAACTTAAAAGAAAAACGTCATCGAAGACGTACGTACATTAGTACATAAAATATTATTAAACATACGCGCCGCGTTACACTTGAAAATATAAACACAAACACCACCACTTTAATCAATGCAATCATATTTTTTATTGCAATAAAATGACTTGTAATTGCACTACAATCATTCGCCACTACTCAACTTACATTTTAGTAATTTATTTCAACAAAATGTATGAAATAAATACGCGATTGCTTACTATGCAGAATGTAAACAAAACTTCTAGTTGGAACCGAAAATGTCCAACTAGAAAGAGACCGAAATCATTCGCGAATTCTATTATGTACTTATGCTGCCGCAAAGCAACAAGTACATAATATTTACATACACACACACATACACACACATAAACGCGATCGCGAAAATCGATAAATTGCCGGAAATGCGTGATCAACCACCAACAACAACGTTATCACATAAATTATTAAGATCTAATTAAATAATTATAACTCAATTTCTATGATTTACCTGCATTATATTTGTTTCACCGTCCATCGACGCACCAAACACATCAAGAAGGCGAATTTACGACCTACACAAGTACACAAGAATTTAGCTGGGAAGAATGCAATTGAACCTCCCCAACAAGCAGCAAACCGTATCAATTGTGATTCAATTCACAATTTATATACACTTTATATCACTATTTGCACTCGCGAAAACTAATTTAAATAATAATAATGCAAAAAAAAGCATGCCGGCACCATGCTTGCAAACGAAACTCTACCAAAAGAAAGGAAAAACAACCAAACTAACATTTAACACGTACACACGACTGAAAAATTAATGGAAGATTCCAGCTTCATCATTTTTTTCCTTATCGTGTGTGCGTTGTGATTTCAATCATTCCCAAACGCGATAGATCACCCAAGCCCGAGGACAATCCAATGTCCTCGGATAAAAAACATTGCTCAAAAATGGAGATTACATCTCGTAAGAAAGTTAATGTTAATTGGAAGGATTCCGAATACTGGAAACCTTTACAGTGTCAACCTGATAATGATGCTGATTTAGAAGTTATGGACGATGTTATTACACCGCCAAGTGATAAAAAAGTATATATTCCCCCTATTAAGCTATTAAAAAAACCAATTGAATTTGTTCATAGTCTAATGAAATCTTTAAATATTTCCGAATATTCAATAAAAAAATTATCCATTGGCATCAAAATTGTATGTGAATCAATTGAAAACTATCAATGTGTTCTAAGTAAGTTAAACGAACTTAACTGTCAATTTTTTTCACATGACCTTAAAAGTGCAAAACTGTTTAAAGTGGTTCTCTATGGTCTAGACAATATCGAAGAGAATTTATTAAAATCCGAGCTAATCAAAATCGGTCTTAAGTGCGTTGAGTTAAAAAAAATAACAAAACAATTCGATAACTACATGGACACCTTTTATTTAATATCACTTGAAAATGGTTCTATCAAATTGTTTGAACTAAAAAAGAATTATCGAGCTATTTTTCACACCCAAGTAAAGTGGAACATTCAAAGGAAAATCAAAGGTAAATTAACCCAGTGCCATAATTGTCAGATGTTCGGTCACGGCGAACGAAACTGCCATATAAAAACATACTGTGCTATCTGTGCTGGTTGTCATCTAACTAAAGAGTGCCCAACTACTTCAAACCTTAAATGTGCAAATTGCAACGGAGATCACAAGTCCACTGATTTGACTTGTGTTAGTCGTATGAAATATTTGGAAATTAAAGAAAGAGCATCAGGGAGAAAAAACTACTCCTCTCAGCAAAGATATGCAACAGCAACAACAGCCCAAGTTTCTTTTAACCCCAGTGCCAGTCATAGTCAACGTCATGAACCGGTTTTGTTGGAATCTATGACTGAATTTCCTTCGCTCCCACGGAGAAGAGAGACAGGTTCAAGCAATTACAATGCATCGCGCAATACAAAGGCGCCTTATAATTCACCAGCTATAAACTCATGGCCAAATACACCACACATTGCTGCAAATGCTTCTTCAGCACCTGTCTCAGCCGACAACTATAGTTTTTGTAACAACAACTCGCTCTTTTCATTTGAAGAACTGAATTCATTATGTATGGAGATGATATCAACTTTAGCAAATTGTAAAACTAGAGTACAACAGTTTAATGCCATCGCACTGTTAGCATCTAAATTTTTATATACCAAAAATGATAAGTAACATGTCAAATGAAAATGTTAATATATTAACTTGGAATGCAAAAAGCATTCGAAGCAAATATGTTGAATTCATAGATTACTTAAATGTAAAAAAAATTGATGTTGCATTGGTAACTGAAACTTGGCTTTCGCCTGAAGTTAGACTACCTTTTTCAAACTATAAATGCTATCGAGTTGATAGAATAGATGAAAAGGGTGGTGGTGTTGCAATTTTAGTCAAAAAGTCAATTCAGCATTCGCTTTTACCTTGTTTTCGAACCAAATGCGTGGAAAACATAGGCATAGAAATCAAATTAAGGAATCAAAAACTAATAAAGATCTTTTGCGTTTATTTCCCTGGTGGGTCTTCTTCCATAACAAAACGAAAACTGCTGAAAGATGATTTTTCTAAGTTTTTTGCGATCAAAGATGATTTTTTAATGGGGGGAGACCTTAATTGCCGTCATAGAGACTGGGGTTGCCTCCGAGCAAACGCTTGGGGCAATATTTTATCAAACCTTCCTCTCACGTTTCCAGTTTCTATTCTGTTCCCTTCTAGTCCAACATACTTTCCTGCAGGTTCTCGTGGTTCCCCGTCTGTCCTCGATTTGTTTATTACCAATGTCGTAAATAGAATTAGTGTTCCTGTGACTGAAAATGTGTTGTGTTCAGATCACATTCCTGTCCTTTGTAGTCTCCCTTGGTCGGGCATTGAAAATATACAGTATATTTATAATCTTAAGAATACAAATTGGTCTTGCTTTCGTTCTAAAGTGAGAACAAAACTTAGAAACATATCTTTAGATCTGGCTGATGTCTCTAGAAACTCAGATGTTGATCGTATTGTAGAAGGCTTCACTGAAACCGTTTTAAGTTGTGCTCATGAGTGCATCCCTAAAGTGAAAGTTAAAAACAATTTTAAAAAACTTCCGTCAGAAGTTCTTGAGCTCATTAAAATAAGAAATGCTCACAGAAGAAATTGGCAGAGATACCATCAACCTTTTTCTCGGAACATGGTTACGTTTTTTAATAAACTTATATCCTCAAAAATTAGTAACATCAGAAATGAGCAATGGAATACAAAACTCTCTTCGTTGGATAAAGGTACCAAACCATTTTGGAACATTGTCAAGATCATTAAAAATAAAGGCAAAAATTTGCCGTTTTTAAAAACCTCTACAGAAACCTTATATACTGACCTTGAAAAGGCTGAGGAACTTGGCAATGTATTTCTAAAAAACCACCAAGTTTCACAAAACTTGGGGGAAAACTTCACTAATTCATTAGTCAAAGAAACTATTGATACATTTAATTCATCTTCAATCATTACGCCACCATCTTTTTTCGTGAAAGAAAACGACATTAAAACAATTATTGAGGCTTTAAAGGCAAAAAAATCAAGTGGTCTAGATACTATTCAAAACATATATCTTAAAAATTTACCTGTTATCGGGATCACCTATCTTACTTTTCTGGTAAACGCTTGCCTCAAAATGCATTACTTTCCACTTTCTTGGAAAGAAGCTAAGGTAATTCCGATTCGAAAGGCTGGTAAACCTATTGAAAGCCCAAATAGTTACAGACCTATAAGCCTCTTAAGCTGTGTCAGCAAAATATTAGAAAAAATCATTAAAAATAAATTGTCTACTTTTCTCTCAAGCTATAAAATTCTTCCAGACCAACAATTCGGTTTTAGACAACTTCACAATACATCCCATCAAGTAAAAAGAATTTGTAATATTATCAAAACTTTTTTTTCAATGTTTAATTTTTTGTTCTTTTTTTAGGGAAATATGATACTCATGCACTTTGTCAAATATATATTTTTTTGCACTAGTTCTTATTAATTTCACGAATATATGTTTTGTTTTGTAAAACTTTCTCATTATGTCATGTATTATACAAAAATGAATAAATGTGAAGTTTCTCGCTATCTATCTAAAATATATTTCATTTCACACAGATAAAAATGTTCATGTGGCAATACTGTTGTTATTGGAAATATTGGAAATGATACCAACGTTTTCAATGGAAAGTCTCCTCTTGTGTGAAATAGAAGAACTAATTTTTTGATCATAAAAATAGATCCAACTAAAAAGCAGGATTTCGCTTTGTTGTTGTAACGCTAATAAACCCATGATCTGATCCGGATCAGATCAATAATAAAATGCGGCTATTATCTCGTGTTATCGTTTTTTGTTTATGTCATGTATATTCATTAATCATTTCGTCTCTTTACATGTACACAACGAGTAAGAAGAGTATCACCATTGATCAGTGTATACCAGTTATCGAGACGACGAAATATCAAAAAGCCACCTATTGAGGAATAGTTGCCAAACACATACGGCGTTGGTAAAAGCAGTTTCGGTGTGCGAATAGGGTGTTTCGCATTATGATGATATTATGTGTGAACTTCTGGAGGCGGGAGAATGTACGATAGTACAAGTATTTTAGAAAAATATCAATTGTAAAAGTACAAAATATTACATATATTAGTAATTGTTAATAAAAAACAAACAGTACTAAATTATAAATTCCACACACATTTGTCAGCCAAAATTATACAAAAACAAAACATAGAATGTTTATAAAAATTAATGTTTTTACTATACGTCAGGTCATATGACCAAAATTACATTCTAATTACGAAGGAATAAATTGAAGGTAGTGTTAAAAGTTGATTAAGGTGTTTTATTTAATTTGAAGAAACTTTCCTACGGAAATTCTTAAGAGTTAATATCTTTACGAACTTAGACAATAACAATGGTCCTTGGGTATAATTGAAGGGTGACGTGAAATAATACCAAACGAAATAAAGCCAAATTCCAAAAATTTGGCTTTATTTCGGTTTGAAAAACGAAATAAGCCCAAATTCTCAGTTTGGCTTTATTTCGCTTTAGAAATCGTAATAAAGCCAATTTGGTGTTATTTCGATTTAAATTTTTGCAGAATCACGAAAATAAACCTAAGCAAAACACAAGTTAGATTCATCCATCTTTTATCTTTGATGTAAATTATCATTCACCTGATATTCAAATAAGTTCATTATAGTTTAAAATGAGGAAATCAATGTTTTTCATTTCGGATTCTTCGCTAGTGGTTCGTAGGTATGGCTTTTCAATGGACAGCTATCGTTGTTAATGTTTCCTATAATTGATATTTTATTGGTTGTTATATATTACGTTGTATAGGTATGAATAGTTTTGCAAGCCTAGTTTTTAGAAAGTGTAATTGTTTGATTTGAGTTTCATGGGAGTCCAGAGTTTGAAATTCGACTGGATGGATAAACAAATAAACATAAATATTTTTCGCGGCGAATTTTTCGATTCCCCAAATTGACCCTTTCGTAATGGCTTAATATTTTTTTCACTCTCCATATCTGATCGTCGGTTTGGATTTTTTCTAGTTATTATCCTTTTACTTTCTTCATGCAATTTTTCATTATGTTAAATGGTTAAAAATATCTATGTTTATTTGTTTATCCATCCAGTCGAATTTCAAACTCTGGACTTCCATGCAACTCAAATCAAACATATTAACATACAAACAAAAAAAATATAACTACCTTTTCAATCCATTGTTTTTGAAAGTGTATATATAATTAATGAAAAATTTGGCTTTATATCCATTTTGAAAACCAAGTACCGTCAAATTTTGTATTTAAACAAATTTGGCGTTATTTCCATTTCTTTTTTGGCATTATTTCGTTTTGGTAATCGAAATAAAGCCAAATTGGTATTATTTCGTTTCGAAAAACGAAATAAGACCAAATTTAAGATTTGGTGTTATTTAGTTTGGTATTATTTCACGTCACCTAATTGAAGTAACCCATGCGGGAGACCATGATTTGGTACAAGTTGTGTCTGTAAGCGTAAGGACAAAAAACAAAATCTATAAGAGACCTATAGCAAACTGTGTCCTCTACAAATTATTGATAATAACACTGTTGAAGAAGTAAATACAGAAATAGACACGTCGGCGTCGGACCAACAAGTTCAAAACACAACACACCTAATATAATAATTCAGCTGGATTCATATCAACTCTGCTTCTTCTGGTTGGGGGCAGAAACGCTAAGGCGTTGGAAACGGCTTGCCAAGGAGTAGAAATAACACCTTTCATAAATCATCCGTGCATCTATTTTGAAAAGATTGCAAGTATAAATCTTATAACAAGTGACTGGAAGCTGATTGTTTATTACGACTTCAGCAATAGCTGGCATGAAATTCAAGGATTTGAAGCCCTGGTTGAAGGAATGAGTGCTTATTGCAAGAGCAAAGGTTCGGATATGAGGCTTAAACGCAACAATAATTGTTTCAATCTGGTAAACCAATTTAACCATCAGCTGTCAATAATGCGGAAAAACAACAAACTAATTTTTAATCAACAAAAGGAAAAACAGCCAAATTCAAGAGCCAAGCGATCACCTTTTGATATCGTGGGAACGGTAGCAAACAGAACAGACTTTTTGGCGTCTTAGACAAAAAAATTTCCGACCAAGACATTGAAGGCCTCAAAACAAATGATGATCACTTACTTGGGCTAATCAAAAATCAAACGATAATCGCGGAGGCTACTACCAATATTATACGCAAAAACCAAGAAGCAGTCACTCAACAAATATATTTATATTTCAAAATAATCTAGAGCTTTTATCAGCCAACGCTAAGGCTATGTCCTAATTGGAGTTGCATCGCGCGATTGAACGATGAACTTCGATCGGTCGCGTTGTTTGTTGGTAGTGCTACCACAATGAGTGTCCTAATACCAGTCGCAAGATGCTTATAAAGATCGCGCGACCGGGCTGCATAATTGGCAACGCGCGACAATCTTCTCTATTATAAAAAAAAAAACGTCAAATAAAATATATGTATAAAAGCCGGTTGAGATTTGGCAAGTTCCACCACTTGTACCCAGAGCTGCGAAGCCAACAAGATATTTTTACCAATCCACATCTATGTAATGTGTATTGGTAATTATCATACATAAAATGGGATTCACATAAATTTCACTAGTTGAATTGTCTTCGAATTTTATTTTCTTGATATTTGCTAAGAGCAATACGACGAAAGTTGGTTTATTTGAAGCAAAAAGTCTACTTTTCGTAGCGGCGGTCGCAGGAGTTAACACTTTGAATATGAAAAGCTTTAATGATTAAGCTTGAACGATCATGAAACAAACATTTGCGACCGTGCAACCCCATCGCGATCGCTGTCCTGTGTTAATAAGGACACACAATAGGGCTATTGTTGTTTGATATTTTGATCGTCCGATGCAGTGCCCATCGCTCGTTGTTCGGTCGTGCGATGGCTGCCACAAAAGCTTCACAAAATTTCTTGACTCTTTCAACATACGCTATACTAGCCATGCTCAGCTTCCAAACAAACACAAAACTCCTTGCTCGATGTACTCACAGATTTTCACCACTCAAAGATCAATCCATTAATCATCACAACCGATCAACTGAACGAACAAATGGTAATAATTGAAAACCATGCTCCACAATTGACAGTTTCTGGAGACAAAAGCAACCCCGTTATACTGGTTATTAACAGCAAGAGAATCACAAAACGAAATGTTATTTTGACATTAAAGTTCCGCTAGTAGCGACGGAGGATTTCGAAGTATTTAAAACAATACCAGTCCCAGCAGCTCATTCTAACAAATTTGTGTACATCGAACCTTCAGCAGACTACATAGCAGTGAATATTCTTCGAGAGTCTTACTATCCGATGACGAAAGAGGAAATGAATAAGTGCAGTCACTTTAACGATAAGTACTTGTGTAATCAACAGCACCCTATCTTCAATCGGAGATCCAATACAAGCAAATGCGAATCAGATCTATTGACACACAAGAAAGATCTCTCGGCGTTTTGCAAAATATGGAGCATTCCGCCAGCACCAGTATGGATACAAATAAATAAAGGACAGTTGGATATATGTGCTTGAGAAAACCTTCACGTTCAGTCTGATCTGTAACAACATAATTTCAGACATAACACTCAGAGACGACGGAATACTAGAGCTTCATCAAAACTGTGTACTGAAACAGGATACTATGATCATTACGTCACACAGTCTCTTTTCAAGCGAATTTTACACGAAACGCCTCAGAACACTTCAATCCCAATGAAAAAGCCAAAGGTGTTCCTTGAAAACGGTAACGAGGATCTTAAGACCGTTCAGAAATGGATAACAGCTCTCAAGAACCATGAGCAACTGCCTGCCATCACTAAATCTCACAAGATGCATCAGACTATAAACTACAGGTTGATTGGAGTACTTTTTATCACCATGATGCTGATCACCGTTCTGATAAGGAGAGCAAACGCAAAGCTGCAAACCCTGTCATCGAGCTGCACAGTCGAGAGGTTCCCGTATCTGCACGGATATATTCGACTTCAGACTTCACGGTCTAGACCAATTTTGGCCGGGCAGAATGTACAAGTTCTCGTACGTACATATTTTGTGCTGACAAGGCATCTGGGCTGTTTGCATTTGTTATGACAACAAATGCCAAACGATACCAAAAAATTACACCACCAACTGAATGAATAACAACAGGCGAATGACCAACAGGTGAATGAAGGACACCACCAACATGCAAATGAATACGACACCTCCTGCAGTGATCAGCATTTATTATGCTCGCACAAGTCGTTGCACCTCATTTAGATATATGTATGTTATTGTTATTCTCTATCATGAGCTGTTTATTGTCTAGTAAGCAGTTAATATGTATAAATACTTTGGATTAGTCTTTTTTCTTAAGTTTTCCCCACCAGCGGTAAAGAACGGTTTGATTTAAGTAATTGAGTGCATGCTATTGATATCCCATCGCCAGTGGTGAGGTGTTAATAGTAGGTCCTCAACACAGGGCAATATGAAATAAGGCCGTTGCCGAAGATAATTGAGTCCTAAATGGGTATGGAAACACACTGTCTTACATACATTCAGTTATACGTGACCTACATCACCTTAAACAAAGTAACATAACAATGGAAAAATATTAAAGCAAAATTATAGAAATACAGGCAGTCTAGGGTGGGTCAAAAAAGTTTTTTTATTTTGATCCGACACACGAAAACTAGTTCTTAGGTACCCCTTGAAAGCACTTACCAAATTTGAGCTCTTAATATTAGAAGGGAGATTATGCTCATCGTAGTTTTCCATTTTCAATTTAGTATCACATAAAAATAGTGATATCTTTTGAAAAATTTTAATCAAGCGCAAAGCTAATTTATATACCATTTAAAAGATATTTGAGGTCAAAGATTGAAGTATATTAAGGAAAACAAGTTTTTGTTTTGAATTTTGCAACTCACTAAAAAATTCTTTTAATTAAATGAGCTTCAATTATTTCTATAGGAAAATGGACGCTCTATAAAAAAGGTCTATTGTGGTTCATCGATTACTCTAACTGTCAGCTTAATTATGTTGAAAATGTTATAAATCTGGGAGTTGTATTTAATCAAACTTTGTCATGGGAACATCATATCTCCTGCGCACTTTGAAAAACCTATGCAGCCTTAGGAGTACTGCATTTTTTTTTTTATAATTAACGCGCACATCAAGGGGTTATGACTACCCTTATAATAGTATAAAAACACAGTGCGAGCATTTAGGAAAATAGGAGACGATTTGAAAGGAGACACCGGTATTCGTTGCTTTTGAACTTTTGTGAATCGTAATGCAGGGGAATACAGAGCCGGGTAAAGCATTCCACATTCGGGTTGTGCGACTGAAATACGAATCTCTATACTTGACTGTACGTCCGAAATTGGGCTCAAGGTAAGACTGATGAGCATTCCTAGCGAGGCGGGTGTTGCGCCTAAATTGTTTCATGGGAGAAATGCAACTGGCTATTTCACTAGAGCGATAAAAGAGAGAGAGAGACAGGTGACGTTTCGACGATGTCAAACAGAATCAATCTATTCTACGATTGAACTATCACCTATCAATTTGAACGCTCTGTTTTGTACCCTATCAAGGAGGTGCAAGGATGTTTGAGGAGCACCTGTCCAGATATGGGAGTTATACTCCAGTTTTGGGTGGATGAAGGCCTTATAAATTGAAGCGATCAGAAAGGGTGAAGAACTTCCTGCATCGTCTCAAGAAGCCTAAGCATTTAGCAGCATTTTTGGTGACTTCAAATGTGTGGTCATTTCAACGAAGATCATCGTTTACACACATACCAAGTACTGACAGCTTTCGGTTCCTTGGATGCAGGTACCAGTCATGGATAATGGCAATGGGGGAATGTTAAACTTCAACGACAAGAGACAGCATTGAGTTCTCGAAGCATTGTATTCTACTCGGTTTTAATGACCCCATGTAACAATGCTATCAAGGTCAGAATTCAATGAGCTTATCATACTTAACCGTTCGAGTTCCACATCCGAAAAGCAGGGACGTGAATTTGGAAACGAATATGAAAAGCTGAGGGTCGAGTCGTCAGCAAAACAGTTAAGCGGATTAGAAGTTTCAGACAAGAGATCACTTACGGAAATAAGAAAGAGAGTCGGAGACAAAACGGAGCCCTGGGGCACACCAGCATTTATGAAGTGGGTATCAGACTTGAAGCCATCCAATACAACTTGTATTGAACGGTCGGAAAAGTATTTTGCAATCCAAAGAAGAAGAGACTCATCGATACCAAAAGCACGCATTTTCGATAAAAGAGCCTGTTGCCAAACTCTATCAAATGCTTTAGAAATATCAAGCGCAATAATCTTACTTTCTCCAAAACAATGTGTAGATTGGTTCCACTTTTCGGTGAGATATGCCATCGAATCACCAATGGACCGATTGCTACGAAAGCCGTACTGACAGTCATTAAGAAACTTTCGGTCTTCAAGATATTTCATAAGTTGACGGTTTCTCAACGTTTCCATGACCTTGGAAAGAAGGGATTTTAGTGCAATTGAACGGTAATTGGAAAGGGAGGAAGATTCGCCTTTTTAAGGGTTCGGCTGGACAAATGCTGTTTTCCATCTGCTCGGAAAAATCCCAGCAGAATAGGAAAGATGGAAAAGTTTACGCAGTGGTTTTGCCAGCGTAAAAGATCACCTCTTCAGAATAACGGCGGGGATACCATCTGGACCAACGGATTTATGTATATTGAGATCTTTGAGGACTCTCGCTACCAAGTGATATCGAAAAAAATCTGCTTCATTGTAGAATCTACAGACTCAGGTGGAGCTAATATGCTATCAGGAAGTGTCGAGTTAGCAGCAAATTGAGCTGCTAGCAAATTGGCTTTATCGATGGAGCTGACATACGGGGAGAGAGAGTGAAAGCGAGCGTTGGGACCGATGACATGGTCGAGTTTTTAATATTCTTCACAAAAGACCAAAAGTTTTTACTTGCTTTTGGACACAACAGTATTTTTTGCCTTACTTTTTGGTCATGCAAAAACTGAGCCTTTTGTATTTGAGCACTACAGATATTTCTGGCCCGTTTGAACAAATTTCGGTTTTCTGCAGTAGGGTTGTCTTTAATTTTTACGAAAACTACTTTCTCGATCCCTAATCGCCTCTTTACAGCTTGAATCAAACCACGAATTCTCTTTGGGGATGATACTTTTTGTTCTGTGAGGAACAAAATTTCTCATGCCGTTGAGAATTACGTTAGATATCATATCAGCAGATGCATCAACGTTTCCGTCGAGAAAGCACAATGATCAATTAAAATTTCGAAAGAAATTATTCAGGCCGTCCCAATTGGCTCTCTCGTATTGCCACACAGTTCTTTTAGGGAACTTATCTTTTTTTACTATGACGGAAAACGAAAAATCTACCGATATGACACAATAGTCCGATTTGCCTTAAGGAGATGATACTACAACCCTGTATTTTTCGGGATGAGAAGTGAGAAATAAGTCAAGAGTGTTGGCCGCAGGGCCTTCAATATCTGGAACTCGAGTGGGCTCATAAACAAGTTGAGTTAGTTGGTTAAACTCAGCGAAGGTCTCAACATATTCTCCTTCAAGTGTTGTTTGACCAGAATGTCGAAGCCAACGAGAATTGTGTACATTGAAATCGCCCGTAATTGCTATATAAATTGGGGCTTCTATAGATAACACAATAATGAATGATTTGCTTACGGACGGTTAATTTTAACCACATAAAATTGATTTTCGTATTAGAACAGAGGCCGTATTGTGGTAGAAGTTAGTAAGCAATATCATGTCTAACATATACGGTGAGGCCATGGGAAGAAAAGAATAATGGCACTAAGCTATATCCAGGCAGGTTAAACTCTGAGGGATCAGAATAAACACCCACCTGTGTTTCACTCAGTGCCAAAACAGCTGGCCTGCATTTTGCGTGAGCGTACACAGCAAAGAAATTCGATCGCAACCCCCTAATGTTGCTAAAATAGACTCGAAATTTACCCGACATTACAATTCACAAAAACACACAAAACAAAATATCAAACGGAGACGCTATCTAAGTAAAGTCAACAAGTGCAAATATTATTGGAAAACCAAACCAAACTACTAGCGGTGTTTTGCCCAGCCAGCAATTTGATTTGGTTCACCAACAGGATCAACACCGTTGATCTTTCTATCCGCCTAGCAAACCCATAGCCTCATTGCCTGCACACACCACCCAGATAAGATAGGAAATTATAAAATCGAAGAAATGTGTGCAGTCACTAAGACTACGAGAGTGGTGTAGGGGAGGAGATGATGAAAAGGTAAAAGGTGTTGTTTTTTGTTTTTTTTATAATTATTTATTTTTTGATTAAATGGAGAGGCACACAACACAGCACTTATATATTTTTGCATAGGTTTTTTCACTCGGCGCGGCGTGGCGTGGCTAATGATTTTTTTTTATTTTTTTTTTAAGGGTAGGTATAGATATTATTTTATATTGATTTGTTTGATGAGGGAAGTTCTTAATTAATTTTTAGGTGGTAAGAGATAAGTAGCACGAAATAAGAAAGAAATTATGAGGGCACTTAGCGCGACGCGTGTATGCGCGTTTGACACTTCATACCACTACTGGTAGCTGCCTGCCTGCCCTAGGCTTACTTCAGACAAAATTCTTGTGCTCTTGTCACAATCCCGTTTCCCCAAACGCTCCCCTTTGCCTAACGACATAGATACAAATTCCTTACGTGTTCCCACGCCATTTTGCTAACACAGCAAAACTAGTCCATAATGGATATCAGTGGCGCGGCGTGAATAATTCCAAATGGTAACTCGAACAGAACATAGTTTCCAACTATTTGAATCTATAACTTTTTTTTTCTTCATACAACTAAGCTGATTAAAATTATTTGTTTCCTCTAAGATAAGATCAGTCAAGCAACAGTCTATAGATATAAAGGCCATAATCAAACCACTGAAACTTAGTATCGGAAAACTTTTCACACTTTTATCACTTTAATTCCAGTTATTCAAGCCTTAATTTTTAATATTTGAAAAAAATCACAAGCACTAAAAATAATTTTAATTAAGTATTGCACTCTGCAGTCTGCACTGCGCTCTGCTGGTAAACTGAATTTTCAAATAAGAAAACGGCTCATTGGGAGCTGATTTCATTTCGGCCAGTTGTTCCACTTTAGAAAAACTCCAATTATTTTTTGCCTTTTCTGTCAAAAATATGCATAAAGAAAGCTGTGAGACCTAATATCCACGCATATTTGCTATCAAAGTGGCAGCCTTTGACACAACATAAGTCCAGTGCAGAGACACATACAAATTCAAGAAACAAGTCGGAGAGCAGTGTGTTATTTTCTTGTTCTTCAAGCAGAGACCTACCTCAACCTGCAATCTGCCAACTGCCATATACATTTTTGTTCATAAGCGCAGCGGTTGGGAAGAAGTACGAAGGAAAGCGTTTTTTTTTTATAAAACCAACCTCAAGCAAACGATCGCTGTAGGGCGTCCTTTTATGGCTTCGATGTTACGCGATGCTGTAGTGTCAAAATCATCGTTGTTGTTGTGTATGTTTGACTTTGTTACAAATCATGATTGCATTTAGGAACGACATAATGTTACCCGATGTTACATCGCGTAACATCCAAGAATAAAAGAACAGACTACTGGGCCATAATCTAGTCTGTTCTTTTATTCTAGGCCTGTGCGCTTTGCCTTCTGCGTTCTGCCTACCGCGCCGACGGCGACGCCCTGCACAATATTCACCAGCGCAAAGAATAAGAGATAACAAACAGATTTACCAAAAAATATGATGCTATACTCTGTCCAACAAAGATTGTCAGTACAGGCCTTATGGGAGAGCTTTTTTCGAAACTGTGGTGCCTGTCAACGCTCTCAGGACACCACACAAGTAATAATGTACGTAGCGCCCACTGAAATAAAAACAACCCACTGACCTACCTATGAGTTTTTCATGTAGTTTTAATAAAAATTTTGCGATAGTCCCCCATACAACTTGTCTGCCACACAGTCGATGGCAGAATGACTTGTGTTTGCTATTCAACGTTCAACCCTCGTTTATTTGCTGAGTGCAATGAGAATGCGTACCAGAGTATATCTAATAATGAGTAGGGACACTCCACGTGTCTCTTATCAGTTCGCATTTTATGGTTACACAGACACGAGAAGTAGATGGTTATAAGATGTGTTAAAGTAGGAAAGAGAAAAAAGAGAATCAGAATTTCATACTTTTGCGGCATAGGGTGATCCGGAAAAAAAATCATAAGCATACATTTTTCGTAAAAAATTGGTATTTAAGTTTCATAACACTAGATAATAAATATAAATTATAATTTAAAAGTATCACATGTGTGTTACACTAAGGTATTTTTGTTTGTTGCTTGATTTCTTATTGTTAGTGTTAAAGAACTTAAGAATATGGTAAACTCGTACTCGTATATAAAACTTTATAATAAATTCTTTGTTTTGAAATTGCAACAATTGAATTGAATTCACTATTTAGAACATCAAACATTTTCATTTCAAAATTATTCAATAAATACATATTTGGAAAGTTTGAAATAAATTTTTGTTCAAGGTTCTCTAACGCATCTTGTGTAGGTCGTGTAAAATTTGAACCTTCATATTCCTTAAAATCAGTGAAAATGGAGGAAATACTAGGTTGCTCACTTATTTCCACTTCACACTTATGCTTTTGACGGTGAGATTTGAATAAAATCTTATATCGTTCATTTGTTCATATATTGATGCAAGCCATTAATGCCATGAACATCAAGATTTAACATTTACATTTAACAAATTAATTTATGGGTACTACTTTTCAATAAAATACTGACACAATTGTTTGTTTCCAAAAAGCAAATATTTTTTTATGTCGTTAAACTGTTTTCAAATGAATGCTCATTTATAAAATTGCGTTTTCTGGAGAATTGAGTAAGTCGTTGTTCCACCTGAAGTGCGTTACATCAAAAATTTGAAGTTTTGAGTTTCAGTTTTGCAGTGATTGAGCGATTAAAAAAAGAAAAATTTTGCTTACCTCTCTTCGTTGTTTGATAGTTTGAATAATTAACTCCAGCACTTTTCACTTCCTCACGACCGCATACTAAGCACTTGAGATAGTGTTTACCCATTTTAATTAATTTTTCTTTCACAGCACTTCAACTTTCAATATTCTTATGCATAAGGCACCCTGTTCTTTACACACTAAAAAACTTACGCCAAATGATAAGAAAACGTCCGGGGTCGCCTTCAAAAGTACGTTATGAAAAAATGTAAACAAATCTCTGTGTATGCCTAATTACATTTTAATATGACCAGCTGCTATTAAATAAGCACCTCAAAAGTAGAAACAAAAATGTCTGTACTTCGCTAATTGTGTTGCTTATGTATTTCTTAGAGAATCAGATTAAAGATAAAATCATATAAATCATACCTACCATTGAAAAACTCATTAAAAAACATTTTACCCAAAGAAAAAACCCGAACGTAATAAAACAATTGAGTGTCATAAAAAAAATTAGATCTGGTCACCCAAGCTATTAAGGAACTCAACAAAACCATATACACACTCACGATCATTTGGGGTCGCCTTTAAAAATGCATTCATAAAAAACTCCAGGTCGCGTATCTTACAATGGAAGTTTATTGGTATTGCCCTGGGAAAACCTATTGTGTATCCTTCAAACATTTGGGATTGTCCGAAAGGATTACTATTCATAGTTTTGACCTGCTTCCACTCATTGCATTTTTTTTTATTTTTTTGCTTTTCATTGTTGAATGTAGTAGTAGGCGTTGCATTTGTGTAGAGAGTGTCCCTACTCATTATTAGATATACTCTGATGCGTACATTCAGACGGCGTTGCCATGACCAAATTTGACCGAAATAATACAACTCTTCCTTCAGAGTTTGTTAAAGAACTTTGAAAAATAATGCTTTTCTGAAGCTTTTGAGATAAATTTAATATGTAAGTACTGCCATCAGTGTATGTTGTTTTACTTTTTTCTTTTGTGTGCAAATACGTTATAATGCAACTATATAATGATATTTCTCACTTTGGTTGTACAGAAAAGCCATTTAAATCCGTTATGAAAAATGATGTGGGACGTTGGAAATGAAAAATATATTGAACGACAATATTATTTTCATGCACGTGTGTCGCCACTGATTACAACTGTCTTTCAGGAAGGATTCGTTATGATGGATGATGGATGTTTTCACCGAAGAAGCCACAGAAAGGCTAGTTATAAATCTGAACGAAGATAGTAGCACTAGCAACTACTCGTCAGATTGTAATTAAGATCTTTTTCTATATTGAATAGATGTAAGTATCCAATTATTTAAATTAAAATTATTTTATGATGTTTTTGTTATGAAATGTATATTTTTATATTGTTAAATAGATTATTTTTAAATAAATGAAGCTATATTTATTTTTTGTTACTTATGTTGTTTTTGTTAAAAAAGGATTAGGCCTACTGGGGATACCTTTAAAAAAAAACGCACCTATTATCTTACCTCATAGTGGTGTGGAAAAAGATGATCAAATTTTTGTTTAAATCGTAATTGTGAAATTAAAAAGCAAAAGTGGTAGCGCTGGTACTTTTCTCTCTCATTTTGAAGCGATTTAGTATGATTTTTTATACATGCTATGGGAACGCTGAAAGAGCTTTCACGTGTGATAGACTTATGCAATATGTTGCAGCCAAAGTGAGATGCCAACGTCCTATCTTCCCTGTACTGACAATCTTTGTTGGACAGAGTATAGAACATCGGGTTCTTCCTTAAGAAAGCATGTATTGAACGGAGAGATGTCTAGCGCAGTGAATAGTACAATGAAAAAGAGGAAAGAACACAAATTTGTTCTAACCACCAGCGACAAATTTTATAAGTCGTAATATTTGGGGTTACCTTTGTTGTTGTTGTTTAAGTTTTGTGTTTGTTTATGGAGTGAGTTGAAGAGCCAACATGTGTGTAGAATAGTTGCTAAAAAAATGTTGGCAGCAAGTTCATGTGCATGATTAAGTTTGAATCATGTTGCCAGAAGTCTTAGATATTTCGGATGTGAATTTCAAAAGGTAAGTCGGAGATAATCGACTCATGTGGACGCTTCACGACTGACAGATATAACCCTTTTCTCCCAATACCTAAACGTGCCAAAACCCGAAACGCTTTTGTGATGAATCGTGGGAATGTTCAACCAAGGAAAATTATCATTAAAGGTTCAAAACACTTTTAAGTCCGGTCAAATTAGCTTCAAAAATAGGGGTAAGGTTACATTAATTCGCACCCAGCTGAAAATTGGCATGAATGTTGGGAACCCTATTACTTACAATTTGTCAGTTATCCACATCAATCCGCCGTGTTTTGACTTGAATGAGTCGTAAAATAATTAAAAACCAAAATGACTTGAAATAAAAAGCGAAAATAAAAATGCAAAACTTTCTTTGTGACACTTTTCAATTGTATATTGCTTCTTGTATATAATTTCACACCGAATATCTTTCATATGACCTCTGGTCTTTTTACATAGTTATATTCATTTCTTGGAAGTATTCTACGTTTTTGTTTACAATTTAAATTTGACATTTCTTGTGGATCGTAACTATAAGTATTGTTTGTTTAACTATTTTATTTGAACATTTATAATATTTCATTGTACTTTCGTACATTCTCCCGCCTCGGAATGGTGAATGATAAAATTTTGGTGTCGCAGAAATATACAGCAGTATGGCATCACCGTTTCCATTGATTTCAGCCACAAAGTATACTACATATTATCTACTCTGTAGTTTCAGCATTGAGGTCGATTCCAATATGTTCCACGATAGTGAGACCACTCAGGTATACATGCAAATAGATAACAATGTTAGTGCATAATAAAAATGTAATCCCATATACACCCGTGCCCAAATAGAGCAGTAACAAGACTATCATAGTCAGGAATTACACGAGGTATGGTGAGACAAGTCTCACATGAGTGCGAAAAAGAAAGGAGATATGTGGAAATGAGATGCGAAAAAAACTTTTCGGTGAGTACCGGGCCGATTTTTAGCAGGCTCATTTGCGTTTTTCTTTTCTCATTTTCTCTTTTTGCTATGTTGCTTTATTCGTTTTTCCGTGTTGGTGAGATGAACGTCTTATGTATCATAGAGGAAAAGATAACTTTGAACGTTATAAAAGCGAACGAGAATAAGCATTCAAAGCGAAATGAAGAATTGTCAAATTTGAGACGTGAGCCTGCAAAATTGTCGTGTAATTGCGATTGTCTCACGGGATGGAAATTTAAAAGGAACGTCAAAAATGAGACAAGTCTCACGATACATCGTGTAATTCCTGACATACAGACATGCATATGCATACTACGTAAACACATTGTACAAACGAAGTAGTGTTTTTTCATTCACGCTTGAATGAAATTTTGATGTGTTGCTGGTAGTAAGCGTAGTACAGCAGTACTATTGACGAATTGTATTTTGCAACCAGCAATGTGTGGTATTCATGTCCATATCCATCCAATGTAAATTATTATGTCGTGTATTTTCAATGGTGCGGGTCGTTGTTTTAATCGCGTCGTGTGTCTTTCTTTTTTGTTGTTTTAAAATGTGTTGTTTTAAGATGTGAAAGAATTAAATGTGTTCAATTAATTGATTAATCGATTATCGATCCAGTTTATCCAGGTGAGTTTTCTTTAATTAATAATTTTGATTTTATATTTCATAATTTTGATAAAATGTGTGTTGAACGTGTGTTGAAAGTATGTATAGTGTTAAGTTTATTTCGTTTACCAAGCGGGCGCGATATTTGTGAAATGTGTGTGCGCATGGGTAAATTATTAGTTTGATTAGTTTTAATTTCAAAATGATGTGGTTTTAAAATTCATTGAGTTGATTATTTTGAGATTCAGTGATTAATGAAATTTAGATTTCAATGGTACAATTGAACGCCGTTATTTTACAATTAAGAATTTCGAGTTTTATGTGCAATCAGCTATGTTATATACATAAGCAATAGTGATGCTGTAGCTTTTTCGTGTTTGCCTATAGTAGATTTGTTAAATAGGCTCGTGTGTATGCGGTGGTTTTTTCGCGGTTCGCGTTAAGTACATAATGTGCTAGCGTGTGTGAGCAAATACCTTGTTCAATTTAAATTGGTCATGAAAAGTGTTGTCTTCTTCTAGTTAGAAAAGAATGCGACTTCTAACTAGAAATTGTTGTTTACGTTTTGGTGTTATAAACAACTCGCCATATTTAGTTATTTGTTTATATGAAGTTGATTAAATTTTAGGAGTGATTTATTCCAATTTAAGTGAATTGCTTTGGTGTTTTTTTTTTTTTTTCATTTATAATAATTTAGTGGACTGTGTAGTGTTGAATATTGAAAAGTGTTGTGTTGTGCAGTGGTTTGTCAAATGCATTTTGCCGACGGCATTTGACATTTCTCGGTTGACTTAAATTTGCTTTCGTGTGGACTGTATTTGCATTTTAAATAGAAGATCTGTTTTCTGTGCAAGTTTGACTTGACATAGAATTCAATATTTTATTAATTGTGATTTAAAATTTGAAGTGATCTTTTGTAAATTGTGTATTTTAAACATTAAGTTTTATAATATATGCATGCGTTGTTGCAGTGCAGTTACTTTTATTAAAGAACATGCATTGTTACAGTGTTCTATGTTTTTGATATTTTGTGTATGCGGTTGCAACACAGCATTTAATGATGGATTGAATTCATTGCAGTTGTTTTGTACATTCTTATATCTTTAATAAAGATGATTTTAAACAAAGTTCTTGTTTGTTTTATTTTTCTTTTTAAACAGCTTTCAGGTGATTTAAAGTTGGGTTGATTGCTGTCTCGAATAAATGTTTCAGGTGCTTTAAAGATGAGTTGATTGCTGTTTCGAATGATGTGTTTTACAGGTGTTTTTTAGTAGGATTTAGGTTTTCTATTAATTATTATTTCCTTTTATTACAGTAGATTTTAGGTTTCTATTAGCTTTTTACGCGAGTGATCATATGATGTCGATTTGTTCGGAAGTTTTGTTCGACGGTAATAAGCAAATTTTTGCTATAGGCCGCTTCAACTGTCCGTTTTGTGTTTTTACTGTCACGACGCGTATCAATCCGTCCGATCCGGCGTGGGTTTCTTGTATTCTGGCAAGATTCCAATAAGTCGATAGAAGTCGTTCATCTTTGAGAAGAACCAAGTCTCCTACCTTCGGCATTTCTTTAATTTGCGTCCATTTTGGTCGTTGCTGAAGCCTTGCGAGATATTCGGAATTCCATTTTCGCCAGAATCCTTCTGCTAAAACTTGGACACGTTTCCAGCGATCTGCATGCGTGATGTTGTAATTCAATTCGCCTTGTGGTATAGCGTGCAATGATTCGCCGACTAGAAAGTGTGCGGGAGTGAGTGCATTTAAATCATCTAAGCTGTCGGAGAGAGGGCAAAGAGGCCTCGAATTTTTTCAAGCTTCTATTTGAGCTAGAAGTGTCATGAGTTCCTCGAAAGTTAGCCTTTCCGTTCCAACGACTCGTTTTAAGTGGTACTTGACCGATTTCACACCAGCTTCCCATAATCCACCGAAGTGTGGAGAAGCTGGGGGAATAAAGTGCCATTCGGTACCGTGATTCGCTAAGTCTTCCGCAA
This sequence comes from Melanostoma mellinum, assembly GCA_914767635.1. Classification (NCBI taxonomy): domain Eukaryota; kingdom Metazoa; phylum Arthropoda; class Insecta; order Diptera; family Syrphidae; genus Melanostoma; species Melanostoma mellinum. Next base: position 99,460,078 of record OU612059.1, read on the forward strand.
TTTCCTTCCAATCGTGTTGTGCTTCTTTCAACAATTTAACTAACTCGTTGTTAGCACCAACAAAATTAGTTCCGCAGTCGCTATATAGCTTCGTACAGATTCCTCTTCTGGCAGTAAATCTTTTAAACGATGCCAAAAACGCTTGTGTAGTAAGGTCTGAAACAACCTCCAAATGAATAGCCTTTGTTGCTAGGCAGATAAATACTGCAAAATATCCTTTGAGAATTTTTGCACCGCGTGCCTTCCAGGACTTAATCTCGATGGGACCTGCATAATCCACACCAGTATGACTAAACGGTCTAGACATACGCACTCTCGCTGCAGGCAAATTTCCCATTAATTGCTGCATTTCAGATGCCTTTTTTCGATAACATGAAGGACACCTGTGTAGCTGGTATTTAACGCTTCTTCTTATTTGCCCAATCCAGTAACGTTGTCGAATGTAGCTAATCATTTGCTGGATACCGCCGTGGAGTGTATTTTTATGAGCATCTCGGACAACCAAATTCGTAAAATAATGGTTGTTTTGAAGCAATATCGGATGTTGGGCATCATAAGAAAGTAGAGAGTTCTCCAAACGTCCTCCCACTCGCAGAACTCCGGTAGCATCGATAAAAGCATTTAACGCACTTAACGGTTTGGGTGTCTTATTATTACGAATTTGTTGCATTTCGTTTGCGAACATTTCCTTTTGTGCTGCCTTAACGATGAGTAGATGGGCAGCTTGCAATTCATAAGGTTTTAGTGGACCTGAAATGGGCCCCAGTTTGGGTCTACATTTTGCTACAAATCGACAACAGGTGGCAACAACTCTAATAACTTCGAGAAGGCTCTAAAAGTTACATATAATTTGTAGTAGACTGTCACTTTCTATTGCGTTTATGCTTAAAACTTTAATATTTCGTTGCTCTTCCAACGTATCTATTTCGATGGGTTGATCTGGAAGATCGAATACCCATTTTTCCTGTAGAAATTCTGGACCATTCCACCACCATTTAAGTGATTCCAGTTCGGATGGATATACTCCCCTGGACGCTAGATCGGCTGGGTTATGAAGCGTTGCGACATGTCCCCAGCAATCGATCCCCACTAACCGCTGGATTTCCGACACACGGTTGGATACGAACGTGGTCCATCGAGCGGGAGTGGCGCGTATCCAGGCCAATGCAATTGTGGAATCTGTCCACGCATAGATTTTGACATCAGGAATTAGCAGAACTTCCTTGGTGTATTGTAATAACTCTGCCAAAACTACTGCACCACAAAGTTCCAGACGATGTAAAGTTATCGTTCGCTGATTTGGCGCTATTTTTGTCTTTGACGACAAAATAAGATTGACGTGAATTTTGCCTTCACTATCCAAGACACGTACGTATAGATAGATGCATCACAAAACCCATGCAACTCGATCGATTTGTTGGTCTTGCTCATCTGGGTCCATCTTGGAATCCAAAGCCGCTCGATCAGATGCAGTTCTCGAAAAAAAAGCATTCGAATCCTTCTTCAAAGCAGCTGGAAATGGTTCATCCCAGTCACATCCAAGCTCCCATAATCGCTGCATCATTAGTTTTGCGGTGATGACACATGGTGAGATCCAGCCCAAAGGATCAAACAATTTGGCTATAGTTGACAACATTGATCTTTTTGTGGTTGATTCCATTGCAGATTGTAGATTCTGGTACGAGAAGAAATCATCGATGGGAAACCACTTGATACCCAAGGTTTTGACGTGATTTGCTAAATTCCGCGGAAGTTCAAAATCAAGTTCTCTATCCTGAACTGGAATATCTTCGATGAGTTCTCTCCTGTTACTCGTACACTTTCTGAGGTTGAGTCCCGCTGTTGCCAAAAGTTGCTTTGCTGCATCCCGTTTCGTTCTCGCTTCTTCAATGGTGTCCGCTCCACTTATAAGATCGTCGACATACATATCTTCACGAACAACCTTCGCCCCCTCCGGAAAATTTTCGCTCTCATCATCAGCGACTTTTTTCAAAATTTTGATTGCAAGGTATGGTGCACTCGCTGTACCAAAAGTGACCGTTTTTAATTTGAATATTTTCACAGGTACGGTCTTCTCATCTCTCCACATGATCAATTGATAATATCGATCTGCTTGATTGACCCAGATTCGCCGATACATTTTTTCAATGTCGGCGGTGAAAGTAACTCGATGAGTTCGCCATTTCAACACCAGATCAATTATACTTGATTGTAGTTTTGGACCTACAAGCAACCAATCATTAAGGGATTTGCCATCCGTAATTTTCGCTGCAGCATCGAATACCACTCGGAGTTTAGTTGTAGAACTCGCTTCTTTGAAAACCACGTGATGCGGTAAGAAATAATGGAATGGGGTATCTAAAACCGCATCATTACCATCTACCTCTTAAATTTGACTAAGTTCTTTGTATTCTTGGATACATTTTTTGTAGCCTTCAGCAAGTTTCTCATTTGAATCTAGCCTCTTCTCCAGATGAAGAAATCGTCGTAAGGCGTTTTGCCGACTCGATCCCATTTCTGGATAGCCTCCATCTCTGAATGGTAACTTCACTTGATAACGCCCATCAGCTAAACGTGTTGTGTGTTGATTAAAATGAACGTCACAAGCAATATCTTCTTCAGTCTTCTGCTTCTGAAATGGTGTTTCTTCAATAGTCCAAAATTTCTCTAATTGGGAAATCAGGTCCGTTAGTTGAACAAAGCTTCGGACTTGTTGTGGAATTTCGGATGAACCTTTTCCAAAGACAATCCATCCCAGTTCGGTGTTTTGAGCTACAGGTCCATTTCCATCTTCTGGACGTCTTATTTCAGGAAGAAATATTTCGGCACAAACTTCACTTCCGAAAAGTAAGTCTATAGATGCAGGTTCATACAGATGAGGATCAGCTAACAGAAGACCTTTCAGATGTTTCCAAGTGCCAGGTACCACTCGCTGGGCCGGGAGATGGCCAGTCAACGGCTTAAAAACCAACGCCTGAATGGCAGTCTCAAACGTCGAGTGACGGGAAGCAAATCTTACTTCGACGGAGTGTTGCGCCGTGCCGTTGTTGACCAACCCTAACCCAGATACCTCTACATTTGTACGCCTTCTCTCCAATTTCAAAAGTTGTGCCGCTGCTTCAGTGATGAAAGACTTTTCCGACCCTGTATCAATCAGAGCACGTAAAAGACGTATCTTACCATCTACTGCTCGAACCTTTACCACAGCTGTCGCCATGAGCACCTGGTGTGCGTAACCACCTTGCGACGCGTGGTAACTAAAAGATTGTATTACCGATGGCTGAAAGACAGGCGCATTCGGATTCATGGACGTCTGAAAAGTTTTCGCTTGAGACGAGGACGCGCTGGAGCTGGTTGCAGGAAATTGTTGTACATGTCTGTTGCTTGACGATTGTTGCTGTTGTTTGTCATGTAGCAGCGAATGATGTCTTTGTTGGCAAAAGTAACATGAAGTAAGACTATAACATTTCCAACAAGATGTCCGTAAGACAAGCAATTTTCGCATATCTTTAGCCTGGAAACAGTTTCTTGACGACTTTTCACATCCATATTGAGGAATTGTTGGCATTTTCTCAAAGTATGCTTGCCTTGACTGCACAGTTTACAGACCAGTTGCTCCACGGTGTTGTTCCTTTCTACAGTGTGGTTCCTGTCTCCGATGTTGTTCCTGTCTACTGGTTTGGATGGCTGTTTGACGAATTGCTTAGCATGCATAACTTTCGTCTTAACTGGTTGAAAACGAGGCCTTGTTTTGACGTGTTATAACCTTGGTTACGGGTACCAATAAATTCTTGGGTTGTACCTGATGCTGGTTACCTTTTGCGCTCCGTTGTACACTGATGCTGGTTACCTTTATCGCTCCGTCGTATACTTCCAACTTCGTGCCCAGAAAATATTTATCTTTTAATGCGTTTTATAAAAATAGTTCTTTACTCTAAATCAATTAAATTTATGTACATCAAGTCATCGAACATTGATATTATGAGAGAATTTTCTTTTCTACATTAAGTTATTGAAAATTGAATACTTATACTGTGAGAGAATTTTCTTTCTATGCAAAATGTCGGCACGTCTTCGCGGTTCGTGTGTCAAAAAGGTAATGGACGAATCTAGAATGTAGATGCCGGAAAAGGCATGGCAAGAACGAAAATGCCCATGTATTTGTTTCGTCAACTACCTTGACGAAACATTTTTCGTGAGAGTGGAATGGACGCATTCACGTAAGATGCTGCTGCGTTTAACTTTTCATTTTGCAGCGGCTTCTTTTGTCTTGCCATAATTTTATTATTAAAGATTTTTATAATTGTTATTATTATTATTAATAATGTAGATCTACATTATTATTATTATTAATAATGTAGATCCGCTACATCACCCTCCTCCAATCGAGTTCCCCTCTTGAAAGTTCAGTTCCTCAACTCAACTGAGTTTTCGGTGCAGTGAGCTGGCTTGAGTCGGTCAATGGAGATCGATACGCTTTTGTTCTTCACTCTAACTAAAAAAAATTTTCGAAGTCGGCGAATTACTTCGTATGGACCTTCGTATGACGGCATAAGGCCGGTCTTTACCTTGTCGATTCTGACGAAAACTTGTTTGCAGTCATTCAAGCTTTTTGGAATGAAGATTTCTTGTTTCGCTTGTCTTGGTTCGGTTGGAATGAGGTTTCTCATTGTGTTTCGAAGCTTTTCTATCAAGGTGTCGGGAGAAATCGGTTGATTTTGACTGCCAATGAAAATCTCACCGGGAAGTCTCAGATTTTGTCCGTATACCATTTCTGCTGCCGAAGCATTTAGGTCTTCTTTCACGGCGCAGCGAATTCCGAGCAGGATAATCGGGAGTTCTGAGCTCCAGTTGATGGTATTACACCTAGCTTTCAATGAACACTTGAGTTGCCTGTGAAACCTCTCAACCATTCCGTTGGCTTGTGGATGGTATGGTGTCGTGTGGATCTTGTGCACACCCAGCAATTTGGACAGTTCGCTAAAGAGTTTCGATTCGAATTGACTTCCTTGGTCCGTAGTGATTTTTAAAGGAGTACCAAAACGGGCAATGAAGTTTTCGACAAACGCTTTAGCGATTGAACTGGCAGATGTATCTATCAGAGGATAGGCTTCTGGCCATCTTGTGAATCTGTCGACTGCTGTGAGTATATATGAAAAACCATTGGACGAAGGGAGAGGTCCAACCAAATCGATGTGAATGTGATCGAATCGACCAGCTGGCATATCGAATTTACCATGTTCTGATTTGGTGTGTCTCTGTACCTTAGATTTTTGACATCCTATACAACAGCGAGTCCAATTGTTAATGTCTTTGTTCATACTTGGCCAGAAGTATCGCTCTGAGATAAGCTTTCTGGTTGATCGTATGCTTGGATGCGAGATACCATGAAGAGTCGTGAAGACTTTTGAACGTAACGCGTTTGGAACGAAAGGTCTGTTCTTGCCGGTTGAAGTTTCGCAGTAAATTCTGACATTCGGAAACTTGAATGGTTTGAGCACGAATTTCGAAGTCTTTTCTGTGTTCTTGTCTGGCGATATAAGCTCTAGCAATTCTTTGTCGGTGGACTGAAGTTTGGCGATAGTTTCTAAATCAAGCTTAAGATTGTTGCTGTTTTCGATTTCGTCGAGGCGAGAAAGTGTGTCAGCGACCACATTGTCTTTGCCTTTCACGTGCTGTATGTCTGAAGTGAATTGTGAGACGAAGTCGAGGTGACGTGTTTGACGTGGACTTCTTTCTGTTTTACTTGTCAGAGCATACGTGAGTGGCTTATGGTCGGTGAAGACTGTGAATTCTCGCCCTTCGACGAAGAATCGAAAGTGCTTGATAGCTAAGTATATCGCTAGCAATTCGCGATCGAAAGCTGAGTATTTTACTTCAGCGTCCTTGAGTTTCTTCGAGAAGAATGCTAGAGGTTGCCAAGAATTTGAAATGTGCTGCTGTAACACTGCACCCACGGCTGAATCAGATGCATCAGTTGTGATGCTGAAAGTGCCGTTTTGCATTGGGTGTGCCAGTAGCGTTATTTTAGCGAGAGCTTCTTTAGCGCGTTCGAAAACGGGGTCGAGATCTTCTGGCCAGGAGAAAAGTTTTTTTGATTTGGTTTGCTTTGTGAGAGTTGCGAGATGAGCATGAAGTGGAGCGAGGAGTTGAGCGAGTTTCGGGATAAACCGGTGATAATAATTTATCATCCCTATGAAACGTTGTATTTGCTTGATTGAAGTGGGCTTCGGAAAGTTGGTGATCGCTGTGATGCGATCTTTCGAAGGAAAAATGCCCTCTGCATTGATGGTGTGGCTTAAAAATTCCAAAGAGGAAACACCAAAAACGCACTTTGATGAGTTTATGTTAACTCCATATTCTTCAAGTCTTTTGAAAAGAAGCTTGAGATGCTCTTTGTGCTCGTTCTCGTTTTTACTGGCAACCAGAAGATCGTCGATGTACGCGAATACGAAATCCAGTCCCAAACACACCTCGTTCATGAAACGCTGAAACGTTTGCGCTGCGTTGCGCAGTCCGAAAGGCATTCGGAGCCATTCGAACAGACCGAAAGGAGTTGTTAAAGCGGTTTTGTGAATGTCTTCTGGTGCAACTGGGATCAAGTGATATGCTCTCACGATGTCGAGCTTTGAAAAAATTTTGCAGCCGTGAACATTCATGGAGAAGTCTTGGATGTGGTGGATCGGATGTCGATCCGGTACCGTGGCAGCGTTTAACCTGCGGTAATCACCACATGGTCTCCAATCCAGATTGTTCTTTTTCTTCACCATATGTAGTGGTGAGCAAACACTCGAAGACGATGGCTGACAGATTCCCAGTTGCATCATGTGCTGAAACTCTGTCTTTGCGGCTGCGTGCCTAGCGGCGTCTAAGCGTCTGGGCCTTGAAACTGGTAGTTGCCCTTTTGTTTCAATGTGATGAACGACGGTGTGTTTGACTGGCGCGAAGTAGTCTGGCTCTGCTGTTAAACTTGGGAACTCTTGTAAAATTTTGTTATACTCGTGATTACTGATTTGAAAATGTTTTGGTGTCGGATCGTCAGTTCTCATTGTAGACGCATGTGTGTGCAATTTGGTTAGAGGGTCTATCAGTTGCTTGTTCTTGGTATCTACCAAGAGGTTGAACTTTGCTAAGAAATCGGCTCCTAATATTGGTCTGCTAACCGCGGCAATAATAAACGTATGGACGAAATTTCGCCTTTGACCAATATCAAGATTTAGCAGTTTTGAACCGAATGTTGGAATCGAAGTTCCATTAGCAGCTGATAGTAAAACCGAAGAACCTCTAGATTTTGTGCACTTAATGTTACAAGGAAGAACTGACAGATCCGCTCCCGTGTCGATAAGAAAAGTTAAATTAGAGTTTTTGTCTTTAATGAATAAGCGGCGACTTAAAAGACACTGCATGTTTGCCGCTGCAACAGCAGGTTGAGCTAGTTTGGGTGGTTTGCGTTGTTGTTTGGATTGTTTTTGTTGAAGCTGCACGGTTGCTCGCACTTCCTTGCCTCTCTTTTGTATCGTCTGTGATACCAACATATGCCTGTGCCCGAACTTGAATTTGCGCGATGATTGGAAGTCTTGGACCTACTATGAGAACGACTGCCTCGGTTTCGAAAACTCTGAGGACTGTTGCTGCTGTGTGGACGCGAGTTGAAAGAAAACGCTTCGATCATTGACTCAATTCTAGCGAGTCTCTGTTCGAGATCGTTACTAGCGTTGCGAGAACTCTCGCTTCGTTGTGCAGTGGAAACGCTGCAAATGGTCGCGGTTTGAGAAGCTTCGTATATTCTGTCCGCGAGCGTAGCCAGTTCCTCAAGAGTTTTCTGACCTACTGAAAGCAATGCGATATTGATTGGTTGCGGAAGCTTACGCATCCAAAACTTCTTTAAAATATCTTCATTGAAGGTACTTCCCGCAAGCGTTCTCATAGAAAGTAAGACTTCCGATGGTTTTCGATCACCAATGTCTGCTTTGTCTATGAGACTTTCTAAACGCTTGAGTTCGGACACGGAATGTCGTTCTATTAGCGCGGATTTCAAGGCGGCATATTTGTCGGTGGCTGGTGGATTCGACAAAATGTCGATCACCGAATCGCAGGTATCTGGCTGAAGGGAGCTAACCGTGAGACAGTATTTTGTCTCAGAACTGGTGATTCTATGCACCGTAAATTGAGCCTCTGCCTGAATAAACCACGTAACCGGATTAGAGCTCCAAAATGCCGGAAGCTTTACTTTAATTGACTCTAAGTGCACCTGAGCCGAGTCTGATCGGGGTGGCTGACTAACGAAAGAAGAAGTCGACTGGTTGTTGGTGGTGCTTGAACCACTTAAGCCCGCTTGGGACTTGTTTTCTTCCGTCATGTTGCAAACAAAACGAATAAAAAATTTTTGAAAATCTGATTGAAAACGCGTTGATCTATTCCGAAAAATAACGATTCACGTGAATCTCTAAAAACCGAAAAAGCAATGTGAAAAGTAACGCAGCAGCACCTGACGCGAGCTATTTTAAAACTCACTTGATTAAAAACCCTCGCGTATAAGGTAGTTGACGAAACAAAATTTAAAAAATGTTTGAAAATATATGCATAAAATATGTATTGACGAAACGAATTTGCTTTTCCGAAATCGAAAAAAATATATACGTAAAATGTATGTATTGATAAAGATTTATATAAAATTTTATTTAAATTTGGTTTGAATATGTGATATTAACGTGCCAGAATTTTACAATGAAAAAAAAATCTTTTTACTCACATGTGATGTTAAAAAATTTTGCTGAAGGCGATGCTGTTAATAGCTTATTTTTTGCTTGCTGCTATTGCGATGTTGTTGCTGCTGTGCTGTCGCTGTACCACGGATGATGTATCGGATAGATTATGAACTTCCTTTGGCTGCTGTTGCTGTTGCGATGTTGTCGCTGCTGCTATGTTGCCGCTGTTGTTGAGCTGCCCAAGTTTATGCAACACTTTTTGTGATTTCGTTTTGTTGTTCGTCAAGTGGTGCTGGTCTGCGCTAAACCTTTTTGTTGCGTGGTGACTTGGACCAGTGTGGAGATGGAGCTGGTGTTGTATCGATGGCAATCGAGAAAAAAATCCAGGAGATGGCGTTGGTATTGCCTCTCGAAATTTTCTGCGCTGCTCGTGTGATTCTTTTTTTGACACTGATGATAAAAATTGTTAGCTCGTGGCAACGTGATGGTGGTGGCAACTCAATGGTGTGGCAACGTGATGGCGGCGGGAGATTGTTGGCTGCGGCAGTTTGGTGTCGTTTGCAAATTGATGGCGGTATCAAGCTGGTGGTTTTTGCAACGATGGCGGTGGCTTATGATGGTGGTGGCGTCCTTCGAAAAATGATGGTGGTAGCCAGGCAATGGTTGTGCCAAAAAAAAATGGCCGCGGCACAATGATGGTGGCGGTGGCTCTACGATGACGGTGCAAACTGGATGGTGGATGCGGTTGAATATTCGTGGCGACTCTGTGATGGCGGCGGCCAGATGATGGCGGCGTCACACTGACGGTGGTGGCTTGGTAGTGATGATTTTGGTGATGATGGCGGCGATGACGTGCCGGCGGCGGTAAAATTGTGTCAGCACGCAGTGCTTCCTTGTTAAGGCGGTGCGTGTTTGTTTCGGGGTCACCAATATAACCTTGGTTACGGGTACCAATAAATTCTTGGGTTGTACCTGATGCTGGTTACCTTTTGCGCTCCGTTGTACACTGATGCTGGTTACCTTTATCGCTCCGTCGTATACTTCCAACTTCGTGCCCAGAAAATATTTATCTTTTAATGCGTTTTATAAAAATAGTTCTTTACTCTAAATCAATTAAATTTATGTACATCAAGTCATCGAACATTGATATTATGAGAGAATTTTCTTTTCTACATTAAGTTATTGAAAATTGAATACTTATACTGTGAGAGAATTTTCTTTCTATGCAAAATGTCGGCACGTCTTCGCGGTTCGTGTGTCAAAAAGGTAATGGACGAATCTAGAATGTAGATGCCGGAAAAGGCATGGCAAGAACGAAAATGCCCATGTATTTGTTTCGTCAACTACCTTGACGAAACATTTTTCGTGAGAGTGGAATGGACGCATTCACGTAAGATGCTGCTGCGTTTAACTTTTCATTTTGCAGCGGCTTCTTTTGTCTTGCCATAATTTTATTATTAAAGATTTTTATAATTGTTATTATTATTATTAATAATGTAGATCTACATTATTATTATTATTAATAATGTAGATCCGCTACAGTGTGGCTCTTCTTTCGTCCTGTATGCCGCTTCATGTTCCTGTTGACCCATCACTTCAAGAGTTCGGAAACGGATCTCCAAAAACTCGGTAAATTCCTTGAATGTAGGCAAATCTTTCCTATTACCAAGTTTTTCTTCCCACAGGTTTTGACAGGAATGCGGAAGTTTCTGGAAAAGGAACCATATAAGGACGGTGTCCCAGTAAGACACAGGCACATCCATTTTCTCTAGCGCGAGAAAACACTCTCTGGTGGTGTACAGCAGATCTTTGATGCCCGTGGCAGTCTCACGAGTCAAGGATGGTTGACCAAAAAGTGCTTGCATTTGGGTGTGCACCAAAATGCGCTTATGATTGTATCGATCATTCAATAACCCCCAAGCCTTACGATAGTTGGCAGCCTCAACAGCAAAATTCTGCAGAAACCGATCTGCATCACCTGTCAAGCATGATTGCAAGAAATGCAGCTTGTCGATATCATCAAGACTGTTATTGTTGTGGATCAGAGACTGAAACCTGTCGTGAAAAGCGCGCCAAGTGGTATACGAACCGTAGAATTTGGGTAAATCTATCCGTGGAAGTCTTAGTCCGAATTAGCTGATGTACCAGTTGTATTTTGGGGCGTAGCACCAAGGTTTTGAACGTTATTAACGATTGTTGACCATTTTTCAATGACTTCCAACAACTCTACACGGTACTCCAGGTAAATTTCATCTATCTGTTCGTAAGCCACTTTTAACTCTTCTACTTTCATGCTCTCTTCCAGCATTCCACCTCCAACGATGGCTTCATAGTATGTTTTGGCCGATGACATATCTTCTTCCAACTTGCTTAGACGAGCTGACGCATACGCCTTTTTTCGACCTTCTTCTGAGACTTCTTAAAATTGGTAAAATCCTTTATTATTTTTGCCAAGAGGTCTTTTTGTAATTGACCGTACTTGAAATTCTTGGTCTCACCCATAATAATATTTATTTCTTTTTATATCAACAGAAATACGACGAAAATTAATCAGACAAGTTTACGACACGCAAAGCAAAAAACTTACTGCTTGTCTGCAACTGTTGCTGCTGCTAATGCTGCTACTGCTGCTAATGCTGCTACTGCTGCTAACGCTGCTTGTCCCAACGCCAAAAATGTTGATCGAGACTTATGTCGATTTGTAGTGTCACTTCAGGACACTTTTGTTTAGAAATAAGTTAAATTAAACCACTTGTTAAACGAAAAACACTTGTTAAGAACAAAGTATATTTTAAGTTTATTTAATTAATGATAATCAACGAAAAAAAGATAGTTTTAAATGTACTTTTAAGTCACTTAATGCAGATTGTAAAATCTTTTTTCTTATGGGGGTATACTGTATACACCGCACACACTTTTAATGTTTTTAATGTTTATCTTGTTAAAACTGATTCTTGAAGGCAAGAAGGACCAAATGTTTTGACTTGAATGAGTCGTAAAATAATTAAAAACCAAAATGACTTGAAATAAAAAGCGAAAATAAAAATGCAAAACTTTCTTTGTGACACTTTTCAATTGTATATTGCTTCTTGTATATAATTTCACACCGAATATCTTTCATATGACCTCTGGTCTTTTTACATAGTTATATTAATTTCTTGGAAGTATTCTACGTTTTTGTTTACAATTTAAATTTGACATTTCTTGTGGATCGTAACTATTAGTATTGTTTGTTTAACTATTTTATTTGAACATTTATAATATTTCATTGTACTTTCGTACACGCCGTGTGGAAAAAAATTTATTCAAGGTCAAATTTTGCAAACATCGGTTTTTTGAGTTTTCCAGCTAAACGGCATGCTTTATCATAAAAAAATATGAAGACGAAATTTACTCATCATGCAATTATCTATAAAAATTGTAAAAAAAAAAATTTTTTTTTCCAAAGAATCACCATTTCGGAGATATAGCCTTGCAAAAAGTTTAAGTTATGTTACTCCTAATATGCACTCTGCGCCACCCGTGAGGTAGATAGATTGCATTGCATGGTGCGTTTTTTTGAAGTGAAAACTTCTTCAGGAGCGTTTGGCACTTTTGCGATGGGGTAAAAGCATTGAATTCGCCACCGACACCATTTTTTGGCTCATCGTAATTCGTATGTAAGGTCTTCATAGCCCAGAGTCTCAGGGTCGATTCCCAGCCATGACTTCCATTAATTTAAAGTGAAAACATAAATAAATATTGTTGCCACGGTTGGGATTCGAACCTGAGACCCTGAGTTTAATAGCCAACGCCTTTTTTTTTGAACTCATTTTCATTAAAATTTTCTTATATCTACTTAAATGCTAACAAAAATGTGTAAAACCAACGCCTGAATGGCAGTCTCAAACGTCAAGTGACGGGAAGCAAATCTTACTTCGACGGAGTGTTGCGCCGTGCCGTTGTTGACCAACCCTAACCCAGATACCTCTACATTTGTACGCCTTCTCTCCAATTTCAAAAGTTGTGCCGCTGCTTCAGTGATGAAAGACTTTTCCGACCCTGTATCAATCAGAGCACGTAAAAGACGTATCTTACCATCTACTGCTCGAACCTTTACCACAGCTGTCGCCATGAGCACCTGGTGTGCGTAACCACCTTGCGACGCGTGGTAACTAAAAGATTGTATTACCGATGGCTGAAAGACAGGCGCATTCGGATTTATGGACGTCTGGAAAGTTGTCGCTTGAGACGAGAACGGGCTGGAGCTGGTTGCAGGAAATTGTTGTACTTGTCTGTTGCTTGACGATTGTTGCTGTTGTTTGTCATGTAGCAGCGAATGATGTCTTTGTTGGCAAAAGTAACATGAAGTAAGACTATAACATTTCCAACAAGATGTCCGTAAGACAAGCAATTTTCGCATATCTTTAGCCTGGAAACAGTTTCTTGACGACTTTTCACATCCATATTGAGGAATTGTTGGCATTTTCTCAAAGTATGCTTGCCTTGACTGCACAGTTTACAGACCAGTTGCTCCACGGTGTTGTTCCTTTCTACAGTGTGGTTCCTGTCTCCGATGTTGTTCCTGTCTACTGGTTTGGATGGCTGTTTGACGAATTGCTTAGCATGCAAAACTTTCGTCTTAACTGGTTGAAAACGAGGCCTTGTTTTGACGTGTGGCTCTTCTTTCGTCCTGTATGCCGCTTCATGTTCCTGTTGACCCATCACTTCAAGAGTTCGGAAACGGATCTTCAAAAACTCGGTAAATTCCTTGAATGTAGGCAAATCTTTCCTATTACCAAGTTTTTCTTCCCACAGGTTTTGACAGGAATGCGGAAGTTTCTGGAAAAGGAACCATATAAGGACTGTGTCCCAGTAAGACACAGGGACATCCATTTTCTCTAGCGCGAGAAAACACTCTCTGGTGGTGTACAGCAGATCTTTGATGCCCGTGGCAGTCTCACGAGTCAAGGATGGTTGACCAAAAAGTGCTTGCATTTGGGTGTGCACCAAAATGCGCTTATGATCGTATCGATCATTTAATAACTCCCAAGCCTTACTATAGTTTGCAGCCTCAACAGCAAAATTCTGCAGAAACCGATCTGCATCACCTGTCAAGCATGATTGCAAGAAATGCAGCTTGTCGATATCATCAAGACTGTTGTTGTTGTGGATCAGAGACTGAAACCTGTCGTGAAAAGCGCGCCAAGTGGTATACGAACCGTCGAATTTGGGTAAATCTATCCGTGGAAGTCTTAGTCCCGAATGAGCTGATGTACCAGTTGTATTTTGGGGCGTAGCACCAAGGTTTTGAACGTTATTAACGATTGTTGACCATTTTTCAATGACTTCCAACAACTCTACACGGTACTCCAGGTAAATTTCATCTATCTGTTCGTAAACCACTTTTAACTCTTCTACTTTCATGCTCTCTTCCAGCATTCCACCTCCAACGATGGCTTCATAGTATGTTTTGGCCGATGACATATCTTCTTCCAACTTGCTTAGACGAGCTGACGCATACGCCTTTGTTCGACCTTCTTCTGAGGACTTCTTAAAATTGGTAAAATCCTTTATTATTTTTGCCAAGAGGTCTTTTTGTAATTGACCGTACTTGAAATTCTTGGTCTCACCCATAATAATATTTATTTCTTTTTATATCAACAGAAATACGACGAAAATTAATCAGACAAGTTTACGACACGTTAAGCAAAAAACTTACTGCTTGTCTGCAACTGTTGCTGCTGCTAATGCTGCTACTGCTGCTAATGCTGCTACTGCTGCTAACGCTGCTTGTCCCAACGCCAAAAATGTTGATCGAGGCTTATGTCGATTTGTAGTGGCACTTCAGGACACTTTTGTTTAGAAATAAGTTAAATTAAACCACTTGTTAAACGAAAAACACTTGTTAAGAACAAAGTATATTTTAAGTTTATTTAATTAATGATAATCAACGAAAAAAAGATAGTTTTAAATGTACTTTTAAGTCACTTAATGCAGATTGTAAAATCTTTTTTCTTATGGGGGTATACTGTATACACCGCACACACTTTTAATGTTTTTAATGTTTATCTTGTTAAAACTGATTCTTGAAGGCAAGAAGGACCAAATGTTTTGACTTGAATGAGTCGTAAAATAATTAAAAACCAAAATGACTTGGAATAAAAAGTGAAAATAAAAATGCAGAACTTTCTTTGTGACACTTTTCAATTGTATATTGCTTCTTGTATATAATTTCACACCGAATATCTTTCATATGACCTCTGGTCTTTTTACATAGTTATATTAATTTCTTGGAAGTATTCTACGTTTTTGTTTACAATTTAAATTTGACATTTCTTGTGGATCGTAACTATTAGTATTGTTTGTTTAACTATTTTATTTGAACATTTATAATATTTCATTGTACTTTCGTACACGCCGTGTGGAAAAAAATTTATTCAAGGTCAAATTTTGCAAACATCGGTTTTTTGAGTTTTCCAGCTAAACGGCATGCTTTATCATAAAAAAATATGAAGACGAAATTTACTCATCATGCAATTATCTATAAAAATTGTAAAAAAAAAATTTTTTTTTCCAAAGAATCACCATTTCGGAGATATAGCCTTGCAAAAAGTTTAAGTTATGTTACTCCTAATATGCACTCTGCGCCACCCGTGAGGTAGATAGATTGCATTGCATGGTGCGTTTTTTTGAAGTGAAAACTTCTTCAGGAGCGTTTGGCACTTTTGCGATGGGGTAAAAGCATTGAATTCGCCACCGACACCATTTTTTGGCTCATCGTAATTCGTATGTAAGGTCTTCATAGCCCAGAGTCTCAGGGTCGATTCCCAGCCATGACTTCCATTAATTTAAAGTGAAAACATAAATAAATATTGTTGCCACGGTTGGGATTCGAACCTGAGACCCTGAGTTTAATAGCCAACGCCTTTTTTTTTGAACTCATTTTCATTAAAATTTTCTTATATCTACTTAAATGCTAACAAAAATGTGTAAAACCAACGCCTGAATGGCAGTCTCAAACGTCAAGTGACGGGAAGCAAATCTTACTTCGACGGAGTGTTGCGCCGTGCCGTTGTTGACCAACCCTAACCCAGATACCTCTACATTTGTACGCCTTCTCTCCAATTTCAAAAGTTGTGCCGCTGCTTCAGTGATGAAAGACTTTTCCGACCCTGTATCAATCAGAGCACGTAAAAGACGTATCTTACCATCTACTGCTCGAACCTTTACCACAGCTGTCGCCATGAGCACCTGGTGTGCGTAACCACCTTGCGACGCGTGGTAACTAAAAGATTGTATTACCGATGGCTGAAAGACAGGCGCATTCGGATTTATGGACGTCTGGAAAGTTGTCGCTTGAGACGAGAACGGGCTGGAGCTGGTTGCAGGAAATTGTTGTACTTGTCTGTTGCTTGACGATTGTTGCTGTTGTTTGTCATGTAGCAGCGAATGATGTCTTTGTTGGCAAAAGTAACATGAAGTAAGACTATAACATTTCCAACAAGATGTCCGTAAGACAAGCAATTTTCGCATATCTTTAGCCTGGAAACAGTTTCTTGACGACTTTTCACATCCATATTGAGGAATTGTTGGCATTTTCTCAAAGTATGCTTGCCTTGACTGCACAGTTTACAGACCAGTTGCTCCACGGTGTTGTTCCTTTCTACAGTGTGGTTCCTGTCTCCGATGTTGTTCCTGTCTACTGGTTTGGATGGCTGTTTGACGAATTGCTTAGCATGCAAAACTTTCGTCTTAACTGGTTGAAAACGAGGCCTTGTTTTGACGTGTGGCTCTTCTTTCGTCCTGTATGCCGCTTCATGTTCCTGTTGACCCATCACTTCAAGAGTTCGGAAACGGATCTTCAAAAACTCGGTAAATTCCTTGAATGTAGGCAAATCTTTCCTATAACCAAGTTTTTCTTCCCACAGGTTTTGACAGGAATGCGGAAGTTTCTGGAAAAGGAACCATATAAGGACTGTGTCCCAGTAAGACACAGGGACATCCATTTTCTCTAGCGCGAGAAAACACTCTCTGGTGGTGTACAGCAGATCTTTGATGCCCGTGGCAGTCTCACGAGTCAAGGATGGTTGACCAAAAAGTGCTTGCATTTGGGTGTGCACCAAAATGCGCTTATGATCGTATCGATCATTTAATAACTCCCAAGCCTTACTATAGTTGGCAGCCTCAACAGCAAAATTCTGCAGAAACCGATCTGCATCACCTGTCAAGCATGATTGCAAGAAATGCAGCTTGTCGATATCATCAAGACTGTTGTTGTTGTGGATCAGAGACTGAAACCTGTCGTGAAAAGCGCGCCAAGTGGTATACGAACCGTCGAATTTGGGTAAATCTATCCGTGGAAGTCTTAGTCCCGAATGAGCTGATGTACCAGTTGTATTTTGGGGAGTAGCACCAAGGTTTTGAACGTTATTAACGATTGTTGACCATTTTTCAATGACTTCCAACAACTCTACACGGTACTCCAGGTAAATTTCATCTATCTGTTCGTAAACCACTTTTAACTCTTCTACTTTCATGCTCTCTTCCAGCATTCCACCTCCAACGATGGCTTCATAGTATGTTTTGGCCGATGACATATCTTCTTCCAACTTGCTTAGACGAGCTGACGCATACGCCTTTGTTCGACCTTCTTCTGAGGACTTCTTAAAATTGGTAAAATCCTTTATTATTTTTGCCAAGAGGTCTTTTTGTAATTGACCGTACTTGAAATTCTTGGTCTTACCCATAATAATATTTATTTCTTTTTATATCAACAGAAATACGACGAAAATTAATCAGACAAGTTTACGACACGTTAAGCAAAAAACTTACTGCTTGTCTGCAACTGTTGCTGCTGCTAATGCTGCTACTGCTGCTAATGCTGCTACTGCTGCTAATGCTGCTACTGCTGCTAACGCTGCTTGTCCCAACGCCAAAAATGTTGATCGAGGCTTATGTCGATTTGTAGTGGCACTTCAGGACACTTTTGTTTAGAAATAAGTTAAATTAAACCACTTGTTAAACGAAAAACACTTGTTAAGAACAAAGTATATTTTAAGTTTATTTAATTAATGATAATCAACGAAAAAAAGATAGTTTTAAATGTACTTTTAAGTCACTTAATGCAGATTGTAAAATCTTTTTTCTTATGGGGGTATACTGTATACACCGCACACACTTTTAATGTTTTTAATGTTTATCTTGTTAAAACTGATTCTTGAAGGCAAGAAGGACCAAATGTTTTGACTTGAATGAGTCGTAAAATAATTAAAAACCAAAATGGCTTGGAATAAAAAGTGAAAATAAAAATGCAAAACTTTCTTTGTGACACTTTTCAATTGTATATTGCTTCTTGTATATAATTTCACACCGAATATCTTTCATATGACCTCTGGTCTTTTTACATAGTTATATTAATTTCTTGGAAGTATTCTACGTTTTTGTTTACAATTTAAATTTGACATTTCTTGTGGATCGTAACTATTAGTATTGTTTGTTTAACTATTTTATTTGAACATTTATAATATTTCATTGTACTTTCGTACACGCCGTGTGGAAAAAAATTTATTCAAGGTCAAATTTTGCAAACATCGGTTTTTTGAGTTTTCCAGCTAAACGGCATGCTTTATCATAAAAATATGAAGACGAAAATTACTCATCATGCAATTATCTATGAAAATTGTAAAAAAAAATTTTTTTTTCAAAGAATCACCATTTCGGAGATATAGCCTTGCAAAAAGTTTAAGTTATGTTACTCCTAATATGCACTCTGCGCCACCCGTGAGGTAGATAGATTGCATTGCATGGTGCGTTTTTTTGAAGTGAAAACTTCCTCAGGCGCGTTTGGCACTTTTGCGACGGGGGTAAAAGCATTAAATTCACCACCGACACCATTTTTTGGCTCATCGTAATTCGTATGTAAGGTCTTCATAGCCCAGAGTCTCAGGGTCGATTCCCAGCCATGACTTCCATTTATTTAAAGTGAAAACATAAATAAATATTGTTGCCACGGTTGGGATTCGAACCTGAGACCCTGAGTTTAATAGCCAACGACTTTTTTTTTTCAACCCATTTTCATTAAAATTTTCTTATATCTATTTAAATGCTAACAAAAATGTGTAAAACTAGCTTAATTTACTTACTGACCCTAGGCGGGTACTCTAAATTATTCAGTAACTTAGTTCTAATGCCTTTCGGCCTAAAGAAACAATATATATTTCAACCTATAACTAGAATTATGAAATAAGAAAATTTAAAAAACTTAGTTTTTTTGATCAAATTTTTTGGTTTTTCTTAAAATTACTTAAAATTATTTACAACTAATTAAAACTACTCAAATCTACTTAAAACTAGAGCAGCCACAGTAGCTTATAGTTTTTTTGTTTTTTGTTTCTTGTATTTTGTATTTTTTTTTTGGTTTTTTGTATATTGTAATTTTTTTTTTTGAGTTTTTTTTTTTTTGTTTTTTTTTTTTGTTTTTTGGATTTTGTGATTTTCTTTTTGTTTGCCACTGTGCGCAACTCCTATACCCTAAAAGTTACACGCTAAAATCTTGTAAGCCAGCCATTGGCGACTCCCTATCGTTATGAAATTCATGTTGTTGCTCCGACAACCACCAGAACATTTTCGACGTTTTAACAACGTCACGACGATCGCGATCTGAGACCGCCCTACTGAAACGGAGGAGCTCTTCAGCTTCTCCGCCTACTGCGGTGACGTCACGGTTGTAAAGGAGTCGTCGTTCCACGGACTTCCGGCAGACGTGGTAGATTAGCGGATCCGCCAATCTATCCTGAATCAGCCCTACCATATCAAAATAGAGGAAAGCCTCCGGTGGTACAAATCCACTGAAGCGCGTTTTCTCTTTCTGTTTTTAATGTTTATCTTGTTAAAACTGATTCTTGAAGGCAAGAAGGACCAAATGTTTTGACTTGAATGAGTCGTAAAATAATTAAAAACCAAAATGACTTGGAATAAAAAGCGAAAATAAAAATGCAAAACTTTCTTTGTGACACTTTTCAATTGTATATTGCTTCTTGTATATAATTTCACACCGAATATCTTTCATATGACCTCTGGTCTTTTTACATAGTTATATTAATTTCTTGGAAGTATTCTACGTTTTTGTTTACAATTTAAATTTGACATTTCTTGTGGATCGTAACTATTAGTATTGTTTGTTTAACTATTTTATTTGAACATTTATAATATTTCATTGTACTTTCGTACACGCCGTGTGGAAAAAAATTTATTCAAGGTCAAATTTTGCAAACATCGGTTTTTTGAGTTTTCCAGCTAAACGGCATGCTTTATCATAAAAATATGAAGACGAAAATTACTCATCATGCAATTATCTATGAAAATTGTAAAAAAAAAATTTTTTTTTCAAAGAATCACCATTTCGGAGATATAGCCTTGCAAAAAGTTTAAGTTATGTTACTCCTAATATGCACTCTGCGCCACCCGTGAGGTAGATAGATTGCATTGCATGGTGCGTTTTTTTGAAGTGAAAACTTCCTCAGGCGCGTTTGGCACTTTTGCGACGGGGGTAAAAGCATTAAATTCACCACCGACACCATTTTTTGGCTCATCGTAATTCGTATGTAAGGTCTTCATAGCCCAGAGTCTCAGGGTCGATTCCCAGCCATGACTTCCATTTATTTAAAGTGAAAACATAAATAAATATTGCTGCCACGGTTGGGATTCGAACCTGAGACCCTGAGTTTAATAGCCAACGACTTTTTTTTTTTCAACCCATTTTCATTAAAATTTTCTTATATCTATTTAAATGCTAACAAAAATGTGTAAAACTAGCTTAATTTACTTACTGACCCTAGGCGGGTACTCTAAATTATTCAGTAACTTAATTCTAATGCCTTTCGGCCTAAAGAAACAATATATATTTCAACCTATAACTAGAATTATGAAATAAGAAAATTTAAAAAACTTAGTTTTTTTGATCAAATTTTTTGGTTTTTCTTAAAATTACTTAAAATTACTTACAACTAATTAAAACTACTTAAATCTACTTAAAACTAGAGCAGCCACAGTAGCTTATAGTTTTTTTGTTTTTTGTTTCTTGTATTTTGTATTTTTTTTTTTGGTTTTTTGTATATTGTAATTTTTTTTTTTGAGTTTTTTTTTTTTTGTTTTTTTTTTGTTTTTTTTTTGTTTTTTGGATTTTGTGATTTTCTTTTTGTTTGCCACTGTGCCCAACTCCTATACCCTAAAAGTTACACGCTAAAATCTTGTAAGCCAGCCATTGGCGAATCCCTATCGTTATGAAATACATGTTGTTGCTCCGACAACCACCAGAACATTTTCGACGTTTTAACAACGTCACGACGATCGCGATCTGAGACCGCCCTACTGAAACGGAGGAGCTCTTCAGCTTCTCCGCCTACTGCGGTGACGTCACGGTTGTAAAGGAGTCGTCGTTCCACGGACTTCCGGCAGACGTGGTAGATTAGCGGATCCGCCAATCTATCCTGAATCAGCCCTACCATATCAAAATAGAGGAAAGCCTCCGGTGGTACAAATCCACTGAAGCGCGTTTTCTCCATATATTCAGTGTTGGGGTAATAAGCCCCAAATATCAGGCCATTGGGGTCATCGCTCTTGCAGTATGACCACGAGTCAGTTTTATAATGAAGTTGTCGATTCTGTTTATTTGAGCCCCTATTGTAAAGGACCTCATTAGGATAATATTTTCTGTACTCGGACTCTGGTGTTCTGTGCAATCCAAGACAGGTACGCAGACACTGTCTCTCAAACACACGAATCTTTTCCATTTGAGACGCTGTAACATTGAACCACACGGGGCACCCATAGACAATCATTGGCCCTATGAAAGCCATGTAGCAAATCACCTTCACTCTGCTATTAAGTTGACTGCTGTGAAACAGTCGCCTTGTCTGAGCAAAAGCTCCTCTAGCCCTGACCAGAGCCGCATCCATATGTTTGTTAAAATATAGATACTGATCTAGCCAGATGTCGAGGTACTTGACTACTACTTCGCTTGGCAGTGGGTGGCCATGTAGATTAACGATCACCAGCTTGCGCCAGTTCTTTCTCTTATCCTATGAGGCCCGAGCCAACGAGGTTCTAAACACAATTGTTTCCGATTTCTGGACGTTGATTTTCAACTTCCAGTCATCGCAATATTGCTGGATCTTATCGAAGTCACGCTGCAAAAGTATTCTGATGACTTCGATCTTTGGACCTCTTCTGTACGCAATAAGGTGGTCGGCGTACACTGTAGCATGGTGAAGAGAACCAATTAGATCGCCAGTGAAAATGCTAAACAAAATAGGCGAATTCACCAACCCTGTTGTAGACCGTTCTGTATTTTAAAAGTTCTGGTAGAAGTTATATTGCAACTTTTCACAACAAACGTTCTACCATGAAGCATGTCATTCAGAATATATAGCAGTGGTTTACTCATGCCATATTCGATCAACTTATAAAAAAGTCCGTCTAACCAAACGGTATCGAAAGCCTTCTCCAAGTCAACAAGACATGCACCCGTACACTGATTTTTAGCTTTGTTCCACTGAATATCTGATACTAGTTTAGACGCGGCATGTGTGGTATCATGGCCCGCCTTAAAACCGAACTGATTTTCTGGAATAATATTTTTGTCCTCAGCCCATGCGGACAGAGCTCTATTGAGAACTATCTCGAACACTTTGCTGATACTCGGAAGAAGACAAATTGACCGGAGATTTGCTGGATTGGAACCATCCTTCCCTTTTTTAAGGAGAGGATGGACCACTGCCGTCTTCTAACGCACTGGATAATATGCATTATTCAGCGCATTGTTGAACAACGTGGTGTATATGTCCACCGCTTCCGCAGGGAGGTTTCGCAGCACAACATTGGGTATGCCGTCGACTCCTGCTGACTTCTTTTACTTTATTTTGTGAAAGATGTCCAAGAGGTCCATCTTAGAAACGAACAGGGTGTTATCCCCGTTTCGCAAGTCAGTCGTCATTGAACCTAGTGAAACCAGGATTCTCAGATCGCCAATGCGAGATCTCGTCTCTAAGATAGAAGTGTCCAACGAAGGCTCTGTTCTCAAGGTCGTAATTCGGGCGAATGCACTCATTCACCTTATATACTCGCTCGAAAACAGCACCCACCGTCTCTACCTTCTCCTGAGCATCTTCCACTATAAAGTGGTCATCATCCAAGATGGCCTCATCCGGATCTATTCCTATTGTCAGAAGTAAGTCTTTGTTCTCTGTCGTCCTTTGGAGTTTAATACTCTGAAGGTCATTTTGATCTTTTCTTCTAAAGATTTTGTTTATTTCCGGAAACATACTCGGGTTGTTGGACTGCACAGCCCGAATTTTGTTGTTCCAGAAAAGAGATATAGATATTCTGTAATTTTCTTTTATTAACTGTTGGAGATTTTTGATCTGTGACTTCAGAGTTCTAATCTCCAAATCGTGTCGGTCAGTAAACCTCCTGTGCAAGATTTTGAGTCTTGACAGGAGTCTCCTTTTTTGTTCATAAAGTGCGTCTATTGTCGCGTTTCTGTACATGTTCGTTGGATCGTTTTGCCTATACTTAGGAATTGTCCTGTCCATTGTACTACGGATTGCATCCTCCATACGTTGCAGGTATCCATCGATCTCAACGTTCGACAGATTCCTGTTGCATGGTGGCGCAATACCGTTCGAACGAAGTTCCCTTGAGACGGCACCGGAAAAGCGCGGCCAACGTGTCTTACCGAAGTTGTAAGAGTTCGTCGGCACGTACTCTTCCAGTTCCACAAGGTCGTTCGGAAGCAGTATGACGGCGGCAAGTCCACAGTGGTCACTGTCATACTCCACCGTCGTCAAACAATTTTTCGTCCGTCGAAGAATGTCGTCGGTCAGTTTCAGTCTTGAGTCTAAAAGCAAAAGATCCAAATAAGAGCCACTTCGAGGATATGAAGGCCTGTCAGTAGCCAGCAGATCAACCTTACACTCAATGCTGTGGAGCCCCAGCCAATTGAATAGCTGGGTCCCCCTTGGATTGGCTAATTGATTTCCCCAATCTTGGTGTTTAGCATTGCAATCACCGGCCAAAAGGAAATAGTTTTCTTCTGAGTTCAGTTTCAGACATCGAAAAAGTTTTTCAAGCTCTGTTATAAAACATGAATTTTGAGAAGCCTCCGGCGCATAGATCGCGACCACATACAAGCGCCTCCCCTGTTGGAGAGGGATGCATATAATACACGCTTCTAGCAACTTGAATCGGCGTACTTCACCACTATATATTACTTTATGAGCAATGCCCTTACGTAAGAAGATCGCAACCCCTCCCGCTAAAGTCGAGTTGGGTCGGTCCCTCCTTACGATAATGTAATTGTTATCCGTCAATTTGTGATGCTGGTTTAGCCTAGCTTCGCTAGCCATACATACATCGGGACGTTGTTCTTTTAACAACTCAGAGAAGTTGGCTCGTCGTTCTACCCTAACTAGCGAATTCACATTCACGGCTAGAATCTTGAAAGGCCTCTCCGGCAGCGCACCCGTTAACCCAAAAATTGCGCAAGCGAAGGCACTGCACGGTAGATTACATCCACCCTACGCGCCTGCTCACTTATTTGCCGTGAGAGTTCGCTCATTTGTGCCTGAATGACACGCAGAGCAAGCATCACCTCTGACTCCGCAGTAGCAGCCTTTGACACAGATGGCTGTGCGGCCATTTCTGGGGAGGCTGCACCGTTTTCCCAGCCCCGCACGCCATTTGGGCGTAGGAGACTTCGGGAACGACGGCCTTGGAACTGGTCTGGCAGTTTGCCTTCCCTCATCCTTAATTGCTATTGGATTAGCTTTTTTTGATTTTTTAATAATCTGGTATCGAGGACAACCCCGATAATTAGCAGGGTGCCCATCTCCACTACAGAGAACGGACTTCAGTAGGGTCTTGTCTTCGACCCTTGTCTCACCGAGCTTACGCTCTTTGTCGTTGTGGCTCTCTCCACACTTGACGCACCTCGACTGCATTTGGCTGTTGAATGCGGCGTTCCCGAACCGTTGGCAACGAAGATATTGTAAAATGTCCCCGTGCCTGTTTAATTTTTCCCATTTTACCATCTGGTAGTCCAGGACGGAGATTTTCCTTAGACTCTCCAGACGGCTATTGGGTGATAGGATGACGAGGAACATCGGCAATAGCCGCTTCTCCCGTCTTGCTTTGGCCGTGGTGAACGACTTGACCCCGATAAACTCGAGATCGTCGCCCGCCAACCTGCGGAGTTCAACAAAGAGCTCCTCTGGATCAGAGGTAGGCTCTATCCCTTTAAGTAACATGATTTTGGGTTTCTCCTCTTTGGGAGTAAAAGTAAAATGTTCGGTGGCTGTTGTTTGCAACAACGCCCGAACGATCTTATGGTCACCAATGCTTTCACATTGGATCGCATGTCGATCTTGACCTAATCGCTTAATTTTAAATTTGTCGTCAGCAGCGGACTTACATAGATTTGTGGTGGCTTTCAACTCCATGTTGAGGTTATTTATCGGGGGCACCCTACCTTTCTTTGTGGTCTTTTCTTGTGGCTGCTGCTGTTGTTGTTGCTGCTTCTGTTGTTGCTCTACTGGCTGCTGTTTTCTGCTGGAGATCGTTGTCTCGGCTTTTATAGCCGCGGTCCCACGAAGCTGCTCTTCTTTGGCAGCTTTTTTTATTTTGTACAGCTTTTTTTGCTGTAGTCTCGCGTTGCTGCACGGGCGCAGTTTTTATATCGGCAACCTTTGTTGTTGAAGGCTGCTGTTGTTTTGTTGCCTTATCTGCTGGTGTCTGTCGCTGTAATTGTTGCTTGGCCTCGGCTGCAGCTTGCCTGCGGGCAATCTGCCTTGCTTTAATTGCCTCAATTTCCTTATTCATCTTCACCAATATCTCTGTCAACGATGGATCCGCTCATCATCTTCTTGTTCGTCGTTTTTTTCATCGACTAGAGCCGCGAACGAATTGCCACTACCTGTGTAACGGCCCTCTCCTCCGTTCGATTCGTACTCGTATGTGGAATTCATACTTTCCTCGTCAGAACTGGTTGACATCATGTTTTCTTCAACCTCCTTATCTTCCACCACTTTCTGCTTACGCTGAACCAGATTTGGCTTCGCTTGAATGCGTCGCCTTCTCTTGTGTGCTGTTGTTGTTGCGGTAGTTTCCGCTGTTGAAGTTGCGGTTGTTGCCGCTGCTGTGGTTGTTGTTGTTGCTACCAACCTCGCCTCACCAGATGTTGATGGACCTGATTTGTCCATCACATCATCAGTTTTCTCCCTTATCTCTTTCAATAACTTTTCTCGTTCTTTTTGTTTTGCAATTTTTTTTAGCCAAAAAAGCTGAAATTTTAGGTTCGCGTGGGGATCGATCCCGTGTCCTTCCACACTGCAGTCGAACGCTTTACCCACTAGGCTACTGCCCTTATTAAAAATCACTGCTTCTAATACTTTTTTAAAAACACTCCGAATTCAGTTAGACACTGACAAAGTCGCCAACACGTCTGTACGCTTTCACAGTTGATGAACGACTGAATAGCCAACGACTCTGCCATTTAGCCAAGAAACCTTAATTTTGATGCTGCTAAATGACTTAAAAGAATGTAATAGCAACATTACCTAGTAATATTACTTACCGACTCGGAGAAATACAGAGAAGAAAGAAAGGAAATGAAGGACAGAGAAAAATTTATGCAACGCAGAAAAAATAAAAATCACCAAATATTTTACTACCATTACAATGAAGTGGATGAGTGAAGCTGGAAATTTCATCATGGCAGAGTAGGAGACGCACTGGTCGATGATTCGAACTTTACAACAAATTGAAAGAGATCACCAACTCATCGCGATGATTTATCGATGGAGTTGAAATGGTTGCATGAAAATAGTTTGAAAACCATTACTCAAATTTTAATTAATTTCGTTTCTAAACTTCAGGCTAGATGTCCATTGCATTTTTCGTTAAAATTTGAAAGGTGCGTTGACTTATTGCTTCATAACTTTTGCAATTTTCTTGATAATTTGATGAAACAAAATGTATTGTAAAAATAATAAAAACACAAACATTTGTGTATCATTCAAATGCTGAAAGTTATTCCATAACGGTTTTTATAGGGACCGGAAGCCGTTCTTCTTATTGAAAATTTCGATTTGTTCATTATTTTGGTCGGGGCATCCGTATTTATGAGCTTTTTATTTTTTTCTTTTTCGTTTTATAACTAGAAAATATATGTGCAACTAACCTCCGAGCGTTTTTTTTTTTTAATTTTGTCTCCTTATATGAAAAAAACCTTCCTCAATTTGTTGTAATTTTTCGGTTTTCAGCATACTCTTATGGTAATAACTTTGCCGTTTATTAATATTTTTTCATAAAATAAAAGGAAATTGTAGATAGATATTAGGCGCATTGGTAATAGTTTTCAGTGTTTTAAAACAGGTGTTATGATGCGAAGATGGCGAAACTGCCTTTTTTTGCTTATAAAGCTTGGGACAAGGCGTGGGTGTTTTCAAGTACATATATTTATACATTTTTTTGAAGGTAATAAAGCTCCTGAACTAACCTCCAAGCCCAAAACAAATATTTTTTTCTCCAAACCGCTAAAATTCAATTTCAATAAAGTCATATTTGCAAACCATTTCTGAGAAACGAGAAGCCAAAAGAACCTCAATTTTTTGTTGGTATTTTTCTTTGATATAATTTTAATTAGTTTCAATAAAAAAATATACTATTGTGGTCACAGAATTTGAAATATTAATTCTAGAAAAACTGTCTACTTTGGGTTTTTTACTAGAAAATCTTGCTTATAAACATATACATACGCACGGTAGTTCGAAGCAAATCCGCCACCAATTTTAGCGCCGTTTTCTCTTTTTGACTGTTCTCTGTGATTTGGAAAAAGAGTATCGCTCAGATGATCTTATGCGTTATGCATCCCCTGTGCCCTGTCCCCTCATACATATCATCTATATTCTATACCTATGACCTTATTTTGTGCTCTTTTTGTGCTATTCATTTCTCATTACAAACTGTGTGCCTGTTGTTTTTTTTGCTGGTGGCAGTAGCTTGCATTGTAAAAAAAAAGTGTGAAATGAGGAAGGATTGAATGAAACAGACTTAGGTATACGCACAAAGGGAAAGGGGTTAGAAAATAGCACCACTAGTTGAATGGAATTCCTTGTATTGGTCAAGTGTACGCAACTTGATGAGAGTGTGTTTCTTTTTTTCTTCAGCTAAAAATTTTGTATTTGAGAACTTAGGTATATTGTTTTGTTGATGACATGGCGTGGTTGACGTGAAAATGTATGTAGGTATAGGTCAGTAACTTACATAGGCATATAGGATTCAACTTATTTGGAATAAGATACCTATCCACTACCTGAAAATATTACAAATTCCATTTTCAATGTGCCCAACAAAGAAAAAACATTTTTTTCCTTGCGAGGTGCACTAAGCACTACCATCGTAAATTCCTCTTTCAATGTACCTACCGAACAAAGAAAAATATTCTTTCCGTGCGAAGTGCACTACTTGAAAACATTTTTGAAATGAAATTTCTTCTTAGTTTGACGACTAGCGTCCACATTCATTCAACTTGTTGTCCAACTTGCAAAAATATCAAAAAATTTTGAAAACCATCCAACAAATTTGACAAACCTGTTGATGAGCGGCCACACTTTCAAATTTGCTTGACAAACTCGATGCTTGACAAACAATTGGACAGTGCGGACCCCGCTTTTGGTAAGGTGTATGCGAAATAATTTTCTTTACTTTGTTTCAAAGTTATTGGTTCTTTCGTTGGTGTTTTTTTATATCTTACTAGGTGTGCCAGCGACTTGGTCCGCAATCCAACTTTTTTATTTATCAACCGATTGACATGAAATAAAAACTAAATGTTAAGTGAAGCTTACCGCAATATATAATTGAAACCCCCATCTCGATAGGATAAGCCGTTTCTGATATTAGCGTGCACAAACAAACAAACTGTTACGTTTTTACTATAGGTATAGGTATGTATAGATAGATATAGAAGATATAGATTTACTTTATTTTTGTTTCATATTATGCATGGGGAAGGCAAGCTGACAAAGAAGTTTTCTGTAAATAGTGTTGTGCTGATCGTTAGATACCTACAGTTTGAATTTGAATTGGTATATTATAAGAAAGTGTTCGTGTCTACTTTTGTTTATTCGTCCTGTGCACCTGTTCTGTAACTATCGCCTCGATAAAAGCAAGCGATAAACGGTGGAAAATGGAACGAAATCCTACTAAATTCATAGAATGTTGTTCCATTTTCTTTCGTTTATCGCCGAGGCGATAGTTACAGAACAGGGGCACTGGTAACAAAATCACTAAAGGAATTAAAAGCGAAGCAAAATATAGAAGGCAAAGTGATCTACCGTTCACAGTGTGAAGGAGTCACAGCCAACGACCTCTTAATTAATTGCTCTACAACTATTAACGGGTTGTCAACCTTCGGCTGTGCCTCGATATCCGATCCTCTCACATTCAGTTGCATTGCATAGAAATACATAATACTTGACTTGCTTGTGTATCCATGGAGTGCATTGTACTCAAAACAATATGATTCCCAACGGCAGGCCACTGCCAGCCGACAGAAGTAATAAGGGATCATATTGCTTTGACTGCATGCGCGCTGTTTATGTCACAGCAATAGTCGTTGGGTATGAGCATTTGTATATTATATAGGTCATTGGCGCTCACCCAAAAGAATGTGATGATGAAGCGTTTTAATCGGATATCGAAGTTTGGTCGATTGTTCGATAACCAGAAATGGAGCTTAATAAATTTGTATAAATAGGGAATGAATTTACAAATAAAATGTCAATAGTGATCGTGGACTCGATCTAGAACAATCTCTGGTTTTTGTTGATATAAGGCATTGAGCCGAAGGCAATTCCTGGGTAGTTCCAAGTTGTTTCCACTACCATCCCTCAACTTTGCAGTTAGTGCGAAGAGGTTTGAGCCTACAGCAGTGAATGCTTGGCGATTTGGTAGTTTGGAAACCAGTGAACATTACATGGCGATCTTGCCAGGAGAATAATTCTAAATCAACAGAATCAGGAGCCAGAGAGTGTTCAGAAAGAGTGTTTTGGACAAGACAAAGTTAAAGTCTTTTTCGTTCATACAAGTTAAAGCTGTTCAAAGTAGTTTTTTTTTTGCTCTCTCGCTCTGTACTGTTAAATCAATACAAACCTTTTAATGACCACACGGAGCGACCTAATAGCGGCCGCAGAGCACCTCGCAGAGGCGCAACTTCCACTAAAGGCAAAAACACCGAGTCCCGCAAACGACAAAACTATTGGCCCGTGTCCTCTGTACATACAAGAGTACAGAAGGCATGTTCATAAACACAAAAACACACCAACAAAGATGACTACAGTTAAACTCAAATTACAAAAACCAAACAACATCATGAGGGCGATCAAAACAAGCAGCAGAAACAACGTTCTAAATTTTTACCGAACACTACATTGCTTCCATCGCAAAGAGTTTCACAGGAAGAAAGCAGATGAGTCTCCAAATTGATTATATTTTATACTACAGTACTACAACTACTACATTTAGAATTAGTTATTTTAGGAAATAGTTTTTTTTGGGAGAACCATTTTCTTTTTGGCGATTTTTTTTTTTACTCTTTCTTTTGATTTTTGAAACTGGGTTAAATTACCTATTAAATACATATTGTCAAACAGTACGTTTTCAAGGTTTCTATCAATATCGGGTCTAACATATTCAAAATGTTTTGTGTATCTTGACAGTCTTATAGTATTCAAAAAAAAAAAAAAAAACAGAATAAAAATTTAGAACACAACAGTATACAAGTATACAAGTATTCGAAAGACTGAGAGAAGTAAATCTCAAACTACATCCAAGTAAATGTGCTTTCCTTAGAAAAGAAGTTTTTATATCTAGGTCATATAATATCAGACAAAGGTATTATATCAGATCCATCAAAATCCATAGTAATGAAAAATTATCCAATCCCACAAAATGCAGACGAAGTAAGGAGATTTGTAGCATTTGCTAACTACTATAGAAAGTTCATACCAAATTTTGCAACACTAGCAATTCCTTTAAACCGTTTATTAAGAAAGAACGTAGAATTTAAATTTTCCGAAGATTGCAATACCTCATTTAATTTGCTAAAAGAATTCCTAATAAGCCCAAATATTTTACAGTTTCCAAATTTTGAAAAAGAATTCATACTCCGAACAGACGCCTCTGGATTTGCCTTAGGTGCTGTTATATCGAATTTTGATGATAAACCCATCGCATACGCAAGTAAATCGTTAAATAAAGCCGAAAAGAACTACAGTACTATAGAAAAAGGATTGCTCGCTATAGTATGGGCAGTAAAACATTTCAGACCGTATCTTTTCGGAAGACGTTTCAAAATACTAACAGACCATAGACCACTAGTATATCTGTTCTCACTAAAAGAACCTTCAAGTAGATTAACTAAATTTAGGCTAATATTAGAGGAATATAACTTTACTGTGGAGTATTCACCAGGCAAAGACAACTGCACTGCGGATGCACTAAGTAGAATACAACTAAAGTCAGAGGACTTACAGAATTTATTTGTGTGTGTCACAACAAGAGCACAAGCTAGAAACTCAAATTTAGAAGAAGAAAACTCAACAACAAGTAAATTAGAGAACGAAAAAATCATAAGTGAGCTTCTTAAACCGCCATAAAAGGGGCTAAAAATAGTCGAGTTGAAAATATTAAATAGCTTCAAAGATGAAGACAAAGATTACAGTTTATTAAAAGGTACCAGAGTTATAAGTCCAAACCTTATTTTAGGATACATTCCAGGGAATAATTGTTTGATATTAAATAGGTCAAAGATAAACACTATTACCCGATCAGCATCATTTGACAAAATGTTGTTGAGGGACGTGCAAACTATCAAAGAACCATTTTTAAATAATAAAAGGGAATCCAGAAAAAGCACTACTGCCCGATCGGCATCATTTGACAAAATGTTGTTGAGGGACGTGCAAAATAACGGTGAACCATTATTAAATAATGAAGAGGAATCCAAAAATAGCACTATTGCTCGATCGGCATCATTTGACAAAATGTTGTTGAGGGACGTGCGTACAATTTGCGGACCTCTATCAATTAAAGATATTTATATAACCAAAGAAGAGTTAGGTAAACTCTCAGACGGCCGTCGTAAAGAGAAATTATATATATTAAAGAAAAAGATAGAAGAATTATTCAAAGGAAATAAAATAAAAGTGCACATAATTGATAATAAAATAAAAGTAACGGACCCTGGAAAACAAAAACTTATACTCAACGATTACCATATGTTACCGAC
This sequence comes from Melanostoma mellinum, assembly GCA_914767635.1. NCBI lineage: Eukaryota > Metazoa > Arthropoda > Insecta > Diptera > Syrphidae > Melanostoma > Melanostoma mellinum. The sequence continues at coordinate 99,492,112 of OU612059.1, forward strand.
AAGTGGACATGCCGAAATAAATCGCATGTTGCGTAACATCAAGAAAAAATACTTTTGGACAGGGATGCAAAACGATGTGACGACATACGTTAAGCACTGCCCTATGTGTCAACGAAATAAACATATACAACCCAAAAAACAACCAATGACTATTACTACAACAGCAGAAACATGTTTTGACAAAATATACCTTGATTTAGTTGGACCTCTTGACGAGACAGAAAATGGGTCAAAATACATTTTAACACTTCAAGACGAACTGACGAAATTTACAGAAGCTATTGCTTTGCCAAATAAGGAGGCTAATACCGTAGCAAAAGGACTTGTAGAAGGCTTTATCCTAAAGTATGGAGTCCCTGCTACCATAGCATCTGACCAGGGTACAGAATTTATAAATAGAGTTTTCAAAGATCTGTGTAAGTTATTAAAGATAGAACAGCTACAATCCACCGCGTACCATCACGAAAGTATTGGAGCACTAGAAAATTCGCGTAAGGTTTTAGGAGCCTATCTTAGAAATTATGTAGATGAGAAACATACAGATTGGGACAACTGGTTGCCCTACTATGTTTTCTGTTACAATACTTCAGTACATTCAGAAACTGGATACACCCCGTTTGAGCTAGTATTTGGGAGACAATGTAACTTGCCTTCAAATCTTACAAAGAAAGTTGAACCAGTTTACAACTACGAGGACTATGTCATAGACCTTAAACATAGGCTACAAATTGCTCATAAAGACGCTAGGGATACTTTAATACAAAAGAAAATTTCTAGGAAGGATAGATACGATGCTGATGCAAAAGCTAAAACTCTTGATTTCAATGTAGGTAGTTTAGTCTTGTTGAGAAATGAAAGCAGAAAGAAATGAGACCCGATATATATAGGACCATATGAAGTATTAGCACAAAAAGGAGTGAATTGTGAAATCCAATGCGAAATTAAGAAATTAATTGTTCACAAAAATAGATTAAAACCATTTTATATTTATATGCTATTGTTGTAATTTGAATAATTGTTTAATCTGAGGAATTGTTAAATTAAAATAGAGACTAATTGTTCATTAAATAGAAAAATATATCAAAAACATTTTTGTTATTATTGTACATTTGTATTTGAAGAAAAAAAAAAAAAAACATGTAAAATTAATTGAAAAGTAATTGTAAAATTAGAACTAAGGTCACATTAAACTAATTATAAGAAACTATCAACATATCAATGCGCATTGACCTAAATACAATAATCTAATAATTATTGCTAAAAAAAAAAAAAAAAATTATATACATATATTGATAATTACTGTAAATATTGAAAGTATATAGAACATATGAACTATAGATGTAAATATCACAAATACTGAACATTATATGTACCCTATAACTAATGTGACATATCAAAAACATTTACATGTACCAAAAACTGCAAAATATATAATGAAAAAAAAGAGAACTAGATTTTAGAATGTAAATATCGCAAATGATACCAAACACTGACTAATTTGTAATGAAAAATAAACTAATCAAAATATAATACTAATGTAAATATCACAAATAATACTAAAATATTAACTAAAAGTAAACATCCAGAAATAGCCACAATGTTCAATCCAATATGATAAAAAAAAAAAAAAAATTTGATTTCATACTCCCGTATTTGTAAAAGAGTCGTGGAAAAGTAGAAATCAACACTCTTGTCTTGATTTCTTCTTTTTCCCCAGGAAGGGTGGTGTGAAGGAGTCACAGCCAACGACCTCTTAATTAATTGCTCTACAACTATTAACGGGTTGTCAACTTCGGCTGTGCCTCGATATCCGATCCTCTCACATTCAGTTGCATTGCATAGAAATATATAATACTTGACTTGCTTGTGTATCCATGGAGTGCATTGTACTCAAAACAATATGATTCCCAACGGCAGGCCACTGCCAGCCGACAGAAGTAATAAGGGATCATATTGCTTTGACTGCATGCGCGCTGTTTATGTCACAGCAATAGTCGTTGGGTATGACAACGGCCTTGTCACCCGAAAAGAGTCGGTTCCCATTAGAACACCGTAATTAAATCGGAATGAGCGCTGTTAGTGACAAGATGGGGAACCGTCTTGTACTACTGCGTGCTGTTGTCATGTGTTATTTGTTCTATGTAGTATTTGTGTAGTTAGTCTTGTGGTGTATCAGCCAAATGGTCTTTGTCGCCCGGCTGCAAACCCCCTACTCCGCAGATTTATGTGTGGAGTAGGTTTCATGTAAATGTAAATGTAAATGTAGTCGTTGGGTATGAGCATTTGTTTATGATATAGGTCATTGGCGCTCACCCAAAAGAATGTGATGATGAAGCGTTTTGATCAGATATCGAAGTGTGGTCGTTTGTTCGATAACCAGAAATGGAGCTTAATAAATTTGTATAAATAGGGAATGAATTTACAAATAAAATGTCAATAGTGATCGTGGACTTGATCTAGAACAATCTCTGGTTTTTGTTGATATAAGGCATTGAGCCGAAGGCAGTTCCTGGGTAGTTCCAAGTTGTTTCCACTACCATCCCTCGACTTTGCAGTTAGTGCGAAGAGGTTTGAGCCTACAGCAGTGAATGCTTGGCGATTTGGTAGTTTGCAAACCAGTGAACATAACAACAGAAAAAATTAGATTCCTGCGAAAAGACATTGAAAACGTTCCGTTTCATGTATTTGGACGTCACGAAAATAGCGCTCGATATTTTTGTGCCGGTAGTGATATTGAAGGCACAGATAAAATTGAAAACATGGTAAAAAATGGTAGGTATTTTTGAAAGCGTTAGTTCGATATTACAACGAACGTTCGGCAGGCTGTCCAAATAATTGCTTGGCCCATACGAAACGTCCCGCACAATTATTCGCCCGGCTGCTACCTAGGCTCTAATTCTCTATACAAAATTGCTTTGGCAGACTGTCCAAATATTTGCTTGGCCCATACGAGACGTCCCGCACAATTATTCGCCCGGTTTCTACCTCCACAATTTTTCTATTCAATTTGCACTTTACAATTACCTGCCGCTACCTTTGCTTGCCACTGGTTCGTTACACAATTTATTACTTGTTTATAATTTCACTATACTTTATTCTTCTGGTCGTTACTGTACTGGAACATGACCACCACTATGTTTGAACTTGATTTTCGGTGTTGCGATCACCTCCCCTTATAGACCACTCGGCAAAAAAAAATGTGAACTCTATAAAATGAGCGTCACTGGTTTCTGAAAGTACACAAAATATCATGAAAAGAGGCGGTCCCCCTGCCATGCCCTTGGCATACGAGAACCATAGGAAAATAATTAAATTTATACAACCCATCGTATGCCATGCCACTATTGCGCAGTCTCAGCGCACATTTGCCTAAAGCTAGTCCTAAACGACGAACATGCTCGCCGAGCATGCTCGTGCTCGCCGTATTTTCATCGTCTAGGGGTTGGTTGGCGAGCAGTTGGCAAGCTTCTCGCTGTTGGCGAAAATTTTCGATTTTCTTATGTTCGTTGGCTTTGATGTTTGCCATGTAGGGTAATGCTCGCGAGCAAACCGGTTTTTTACTATGAAGCAAACCTCATTCCTGCTGTGGACGTCGTCGTGTGCATATCGCGGATAATCTAAAATAGCAACAGACAGCCACTATTCAATTGAAGAATTCACATGTTTACGCTGTGGAGAATCAACACGAAATGAATGCTCGGCAAATGTGTTCGCCGTCTAGGGGATAATGCAAACGAGCATGCTCGGCGAGCATGTTCGTCGTTTAGGACTAGCTTAAACGATATTCAACTTTGACTGTTGCTGCGGTACGTAATCAGCTTGTGTGTGCAAACAACCAAGTATTTTGCCTTTGGTTCTTTGGCGAACGCTGATTGGCTGATGTTTGTCGTTTGATAATTTGTAGGGAAGTCTGGGGGTATGTGCGGCCACTTGATTCGGTCGAGTGCAAATACGGTGCGTGAAAGTTGGTTGGTTTCGGTGAAAAGTTGTAACGCTTCGTTACACTACAAAACTATCTTAACAACTTCACTCTGCGCTCTGGAAAATGCAAAACGTTAATCACGATGTATGCATTATTACTTTTGATCAGCCTTTGTTTGCAAAAGCTCGAGAAATCGTATCATCAGCACCTGAAGGATCTGAGGTTTCGAAGATCGTATTAGGACTTGCAGGTTTTTCCATTTACTCATGTCTTTTTTTGGAGCAATTTGTCAAATTATGCAGGAATGTGGAATAAGAGAGGTGCTCTCTTTGATTTATGCCACTAATTCATTAGACAAAATGTTGAATAGCCATGCTTATGCAAGGGCAGTTAGAGCACACACATTACTTCATCTCACTTTAGCAACAATAATATCATGAAGAGATGCATGCTAATCTACAAGATACTGTAGACCTTATAATGAATAACACAATTTCGTACGTTGATATTGAGGATGGCGATGAAATGGCTGAGGCATTACTTGAGCAGTTCAATCAAAAGTTAAAGAAATATGAACAACGTGGACAACTGTAAAATTGTGGACGCTATATTTTCACATGGTATCAATAAGGAGTTTATAAGAGCTGAACGTATTGGAGATTGGAAAGCTCATTTGAATAGCATTCGAGAGATGCTTTCTTACTTCCACGCATCAGGACATTTTCCTTATGTCAAATCGGTGCAGTGAACTAACTTCACGGGCACTACCTTCACTTGGGAAATAACTTCGCCTCAAGTGGGAAATAATTTCACTTTTTTGTGGTGAAGATATTTCCCAATGTAGGTGGGAAATAACTTCACCTGAAATTTGTGTGAAGTTATTTCCCACCTGCAGTTTGAAGATTATAGACATTGAACAAAAGAGAAATTATAACTTTTGGGCGATTTATTTTAAACTAACAAAATTTTACAAAAATGAAAATAGTTCGCGTTTGTATATTCAAATAATATATAGAAGAACTCAACTCTGGAAAAAAATATAATAATGCCAAACTATATTTTCAAAACAACAGCGCTTTGAACGAAGACTTGGAAAGTTAAAAATATGCTAAATAGATTTTTGTGTGACTCATTTTCAAAAACAAATTTTTTCGTTTTTTTTTTGCATTTTGTCGCTTTAGTCCTTTATACGATTATACAGTGAAAAGTTCGTGCGATTGAATTTTAAATCTTGTGTCTATTTCCTTTTCTCATTTACATTAGCAGATCCATGTAAGTCCAGCATAAGGCTACTTAGCTGCGAATATGTCTAGCTAAAAACGTCAATTAAAATAATAAACATATTTTCAAAAACAGATCTTTCACTGTATATTGTTGCACTCATTTTACATATATATTAAATGAAAGATCTGTTTTTGAAATATGTTAAATAAATTTATATGTATTTCAAAAGCAAATTTTTCGTTTTTGTGTATTTTGTCGTTTTAGTGCTTTATAAATAAAATAAAAAATAAATAGGGTGGCGCAACAGAGCGAGGAGCCCCTGGGCCTAGCGCATTTCTCACAACCATGCCTTACGAGGGAATGGATGGGACCTACAATTTTCTGCCGGTTCCGAACGGCTAATCGAGAAAGCGCTTTTCATGGCAATGAATACTAACGGAGGACTTGCCAATTCCTCGCGAAAGACGATACCCGTGGAAAAAACATTTTTGCCTCTGTTGGGATTCGAACTCGAACCTCTAGATTAACAGGCGGACATGCTATCCATCACACCACGGGTACCACTTTAGTGCTTTATTCAAGGACAAAATACACAAAAACAAAAAATTTGCTTTTGAAATACATATAAATTTATTTAACATATCTCAAAAACAGATCTTGCAACCTTAAGCCTATAGGAGTCCAATTTAAAAACAGTTTAAAGATTATCATTTCTCCAAAAAAATTAGTTTAAAATTAGGTCTCTGCCATCAGTATTGACAGAGAAATCGAACTTAACACAGGTCAGGGTACACCAAAGTTAGCCTTTTTTTAAAATGTCATAAACTGATGTCAAAGTTGAGAAATGGACTCTACTGTAAAACAATTTTTTTCTTAGAATGCGAACAAGAATCACATCCCGAAGTATGTAACACATATTATGGGACACCCTGCATACATATTTTCAAAAACAGATCTGCACTGCAACGAAATGTATAAATTTTTTCCAATAAATAGCTTCACAGAAAAGTGAAATTCGTTCCCACGAAAAAGTGAGGTTATTTCCCACCTTCAGTAGGAAATATCTTCACAACAAAAAAGTGAAACTAATTCCCACATGTGGTGAAGTTATTTCCCATGTGAAGGTAGTGCCCGTGAAGTTAATTCCCTGCACCGTCAAATCTGCACATTTAGATCAACAAGATATGCTACAATTGAGAACTTGATTGATGATCCTGAGGTTTTCGACAGATTGACACGGAGATTTTTCACAATAAGACGTTCAGATAAATTGAGTAAAGGAACTTCAACGGATATGGTCATCAAGCAATCGATGATGAAGTCAATGAAAACAGATGGAGGTGTTGCTCGAGGAAGAAGTACGCAAGAGAGCGTCATAAGTAAATGGATTTATGGCATGCATGCCATGAATACAGAGGTGGCGCGGAAGTGTGTGCATGTAGTCGAAAATACGATTTTCCTGCGGTCTTAAGTCACGTTATCTCAAAAGCGATGCTTTGTAGAAGAACAAGGTTAAGATATTTTTTGTAGACAATTATACCATCTACAAGCTTTCTCTGAACCATTTTTCGATAGCTTTCGCTGTTTCAGAGATATACGCAAAAAACGCAAATTTGTGACCTTTGACCTCGAATAAAAAACAACGCACATGCGGGATCGATGGGGACTTTTGACATATCATTTGTAATGACGTATTCAAGGCCTGCACAAAAATCCAGCTTGTTGGGAATTAATGCAATCTGGAGTCATAATTGAGTTTATTTTGACTGGATTATTGGTCAAGTGTACGCAACTTGATGAGAGTGTGTTTCATTTTTTTCTTCAGCTAAAAATTTTGTATTTGAGAACTTAGGTATATTGTTTTGTTGATGACATGGCGCGGTTGACGTGAAAATGTATGTAGGTATAGGTCAGTAACTTACATAGGCATATAGGATTCAACTTATTTGGAATAAGATACCTATCCACTACCTGAAAATATTACAAATTCCATTTTCGATGTGCCCAACAAAGAAAAAATATTTTTTTCCTTGCGAGGTGCGCTAAGCACTATCATCGTAAATTCCTCTTTCAATGTACCTACCGAACAAAGAAAAATATTCTTTCCGTGCGAAGTGCACTACTTGAAAACATTTTTGAAATGAAATTTCTTCTTAGTTTGACGACTAGCGTCCACATTCATTCAACTTGTTGTCCAACTTGCAAAAATATCAAAAAATTTTGAAAACCATCCAACAAATATGACAAACCTGTTGATGAGCGGCCACACTTTCAAATTTGCTCGACAAAATCGATGCTTGACAAACAAATTGGACAGTGTGGACCCCGCTTTTGGTAAGGTGTATGAGAAATAATTTTCTTTACTTTGTTTCAAAGTTATTGGTTCTTTCGTTGGTGTTTTTTTTTTATATCTTACTAGGTGTTCCAGCGACTTGGTCCGCAAGCCAACTTTTCTATTTATCAACCGATTGACATGAAATAAAAACTAAATGTTAAGTGAAGCTTACCGTAATATATTATTGAAACCCCATCTAGATAGGATAAGCCGTTTCTGATATTAGCGTGCACAAACAAAAAAACTGTTACGTTTTTACTATAGGTATAGGTATGTATAGATAGATATAGAAGATATAGATTTACTTTATTTTTGTTTCATATTATGCATGGGGAAGGCAAGCTGACAAAGAAATTTTCTGTAAATAGTGTTGTGCTGATCGTTAGATACCTACAGTTTGAATTTGAATTGGTATATTATAAGAAAGTGTTCGTGTCTACTTTTGTTTATTCGTCCTGTGCACCTGTTCTGTTACTATCGCCTCGATAAAAGCAAGCGATAAACGGTGGAAAATGGAACGAAATCCTACTAAATTCATAGAATTTTGTCCCATTTTCTTTCGTTTATCGCCGAGGCGATAGTTACAGAACAGGGGCACTGGTAACAAAATCACTAAAGGAATTAAAAGCGAAGCAAAATATAGAAGGCAAAGTTATCTACCGTTCACAGAAAAAATTAGATTCCTGCAAAAAGACATTGAAAACGTTCCGTTTCATGTATTTGGACGTCACGAAAATTGCGCCCGATATTTTTGTGCCGGTAGTGATATTGAAGGCACAGATAAAATTGAAAACATGGTAAAAAATGGTAGGTATTTTTGAAAGCGTAAGTTCGATATTACAACGAATGGTTCGAAATTCCGAGAGTTTGATTCATGGGTATGACTCCAACATTTGCGAACAATTTAAGAGTGTTGTATGTCAATATGTCGGTGGAAAAAGAACCAATTTTTCTCTTGGAATATCGTAATGATGTGCTGCAGCCGTTGTCGAATTCAACACCAAACGGGCATTCACCGAGTAGGTACACAAAAGGGCACATCAAAGTTGTAAATACTCCAAAAACAAACTTTTGGTGAGAAAAAAAAGAAAAAATTTTTAGTGAATAAAAAGAATCTTTTTTCAAATCGTAAAACGAGCAGACCACAAAAACGAAGAAGAAATGCTTCCGCTGATTCGAATTACGGAAATGTAGACGCACCATCCGAACTGCCAGATAAAACTGATCAAGAAATTGAGTTGGAGAAACAGAAAAGGAAAAAATCACTCCAATAAAACTTTGATCACAGAAGAAAAATCGAATCAGAAACAAGAGATCAATCACTTAGTGGGAAATAGAAAGAAATAAGGCGTGAAATGGTTACTGCTTCTAATTTTGGTAAAATAAGCAAAGCTAAAAGTACGTCCAGCTACCACAATATCATAAAAACAAACTTGTATGTAAAGCTCATTTTCTTCTTCTAATAAGCTATGGGGTCTTCAAAATAAGAAAAATGCTATCCAAAAACTAGAGGAAATCGGAAGCCTCAAAGCAATTAAATGTGGTCTTTTTAAAGATAAAGAATACCATTTTTTTGTCGCAACTCCAGACGGATTAATCCGTATAAATGCAATATGTGAAGTGAAATGTCCATCGTCTGTAAAAAATATGACATTAGACGAAGCTGTTAGTCAAAAGAAATTGCCTTATCTTGAAAAACAAGGGAACTCATGGAGGCTTAAGAAAACCCATGACTATTTCTATCAAGTTCAAGGATAACTTCACATAACTAATAGGCAAATTTGCCATTTGGTGTTTGGAGTTCCTGCGATTTTATATTCTTCAGAGTTAAGAAAGATGACGAGTTCTGGCAAACAAAAATGAAAGAAAAATTAATCTCGCTTTATCAAAATAATCAGAAAAATGAGAGTGTGGAATACTTAAGGAAATGATATGATGACCCTTTCTAATTGGAATAAAGTCTGCAGTTTCTACTTTTTAAAAAAGATTTATTGCAACAACGACGGATAAGCTGAGACTTTCATGCATTTGGTTGAACGCATCGCTGGAAGAACTTTGCAACTTTGGTAGGAAGGTAAACCAACTCTGAAATTAGTTATTTTTTTATTTTTTATAATTATAGTTTTATCCTTTTTCATCTTCTTTACTACTTATGTACCTTGATGTGGTGAAGATGCTCAGTATGCTCTTTAACTGGAGATATGGTTAAAGAACAGGAGCTAAAAAGTAGATGTTCAGATTATTGTCAATATTACTTAAATATTTCTTTTTTTTTTGTATTTGCTCTCTGAATATAAGGACCTTGTATACCCAAACCCATCCAATTCCAAAAAGAAAATTTTTTAGAGGATGTAGGTATTTGAAAACATCTCTTCACTTTTTAATATGTTATGCCCACATTATCAATGAAAGTCTTGCCTAACCGAAAAACAAAACAAAAAAAAAAAAACAAAATGAATTTAGTTTTTTCCTCGGTGAAAATAAGTATTATCTAAGTTCTAACCTCCCAGATTATCCCCTTTTTAATTAATTTTGCTGATCAAACTAAGCCAACAAACTGACCTACATTTAAAACACACAATATCATGTTTTCCACATCCGCAAAAACACAAGATAAGAAATATTGACCCTACAACTTCTTCATTATTTGTAATTATCTGTATTTATCTCAGCAAGCAAACTGACAAAAAAAGTAACCGGTTTTCTTACTTTCCTGACTTGACACAATATTTCTATTCTCAACCCATCCAAAAACAAGAAATCGTAAAAAAATGTTTCATTCGGACATATTGTGTATGTTGCGCTGGTCTCGTTTTCCTTTTTGAGAAAAACACACTCTTTATATTTAGCTCTTTACTTTATTCTAGATATAAAAGATATAAAAACTTTCCATAAATTTAACTTATACAAAATTTTGCTCTGTGGCAATGAAAATGGCGGGTGGTGGTGGCTACGTAGTAACGTGGTTGGTGGTTGGCAATAGAATGAATTAAAATTACTAGAGAGAAAAATGGCTGCCTTTTTCATTTGGAACTGGAGGAAACGAAACAAGAAAGTAATAGATTACTTACTATTACGAAGGTAGTGGAGTTTCGTTTCCTCCAGCCAGTAATGGGCTATTTACATTACATTAAAAATGGGCTGTTTACACTTAAACATTATCGCCCGCCTTGCACTATCGGTGCAATCAAAGAGCTACGGAAAAAGCAGACCACTCCACCACCATTGATTATTGATATCTATTTTTTTTTTTTTTACATTTGACTTGTTGATATTATAATGAATATTATTCAATACTTGTACAGGATACATTAGGAATCATTTTTTGCAATTATTAGAGATACTTAAAATAAACCTTTTGTAAATTCGTAAGAGTACTCGAAATAATTTATTTCACTTGGTTTTACTTTGCCTATGAGTGCATATACCATAGTAGAGGGTCGATATTTTAATTTAGACAGAAAATTTTGTTTATTTTGTTTGTTCTACTGGTTGATAACAAATGATATGTTAGTTTTGTGTTTTGATATACATGATTAAACCTGTGAATGTCTTTGGTTATACTGCAATAAGTTATTGAGGTAGGAGGATGCAAAGTTTGGCAATTGATCGAGTTATGGTTCCCTTTTCTGTTTTCACGTCGGCGACTCTAACTTTATTATCCTTACCAGGATGCACGTTGATGACTCTCCCGAGACGCCACTCATTGGGTGACAAATTTTCGTTCCGAATTATGACTATGTCATTTATCTGAATATTTCTTTGGGGGTGTTTCCACTTATATCTTTTGTGCAATTCCTTTAAATATTCCTCTTTCCATCTGGACGCAATCTTATGATGAAGAATTTGCAACTTTCTCCAACGATTCATTATACTTAGTGACTGATCTTCACATGACGGTTCGGGTAAGCCAATCAACAAACCACCTGTCAAAAAATGACCAGGTGTTAAAGGAACCAAGTCTGATACATTTTCAGTCATGGGTGATAAAGGACGTGAATTAAGACTACATTCTATTCGCGTGAGCAAAGTTGTAAACTCTTCAAATGTAAATTTTTCGTTACCGGCCATCTTCCTAAAATGTTTTTTGAAGCTTTTTACCCCCGCTTCCCATAGCCCTCCCATGTGTGGTGATCCCGGAGGAATGAAATTCCATTTTATTTGGGAAAAGTTGTGGACAGCTGCGGTCTGACAATGCAACGTTGTTTTTTGAAACTCTCGTAACAGAACCTTCGACGCCCCGACAAAGTTGGTACCATGATCGGAAAAAACTTGTTCTGGAGTTCCTCTTCGGGATACAAATCTTGTAAATGAAGCTAAAAACGCCTGAGTGGTGAGGTCGCTCACCAGCTCCAAATGGATAGCACGGGTCGCAAAACATACAAATATGCAAACGTACCCTTTATCAAGGCGACATTTTCTTCCGTAATAAGTCTTAATGCAAAATGGACCCGCGAAATCGATTCCTAAATTTGCAAATGGGCGTCCTAGCACAGTTCTTTCACGTGGTAACGCACCCATTAATTGCGTATGTACCTTTTGCTTGTATCGACGGCAAGTGGTGCATTGAAAAATGCATTTTTTGATAATTTTCTTAATTTGCGGTGTCCAATACTCAGATCTGACCAATCGCATCATGATTTGGATCTCACCATGAATGGAGAGTTCGTGAACGTATTCCACGTAGCGTTGCAAAAAAAGGCAATTAGATGGTAGCAATATGGGAAACCTTTCGTTGAAGGATAAAATGGATAAGACCAGTCTACCATTTAAACGGATAATGCCTTTTTCATCCACCAGTGGATTAAATTTTCCTAGCCAACTTTTTGCCGCTACAGGCTTACCTGCTATCAACTCTGAATATTCTTTCGCAAAATATTTTTTCTGACTGAGAATGATAAATTTTTGCTTAGCATTTAATATTTCGGCATGAGATAGTTCCGATGTTGAGTGTTTAACATATCCATTTCTTTTCTACTAAAGGAGTAGAAAAACCGAAGCATGTATGCCATCACACATACGAGTTTATGCCACTTCGAAAACTTGCTGAGATCTTCTTCAAAATCTGCACCCTCCATGAGTTGACCTTGTCGTGGTGAGGGTGCTTACGAGGGGATCTCCAGCAATCCAGCTGCGGAATCCTCTCAACTAAAGTAACTCAAAATAACCTCAATGTTAGAAAACTTGAAAATCAAAATGGAAAAAAAGTTAATAAAAGGAAATAAAAAACGGACGGGGATATACGTCCAAAAGTCGGCAGGAGTCGCGACTGCCGGCGAGGGCTTGGCCTCGAAAGAGGATAAGTCGCCAGTGACAACTATTATTAACGAAGATAAACAAAAAGCGAAAAGCGGTAGGGACTGTGGGTCGACCAAACTCACTGGAAGGGTTGAAAAACCATCCGGGGAGGGAGGAACGCCCTCAATCCTAGACGCTACGACCAGTGGTGGTGCAAACGCCGTCATTGGTAGTACTCAACCTCCAATTTTGGTGGAATTGCCCGTGGCAAAAAAAGGGGAAGCAGTGAATTATTGTGTACCCTCTGCTTGTCACGCCGGCACTTCATCAAATGCGGAAACTAGTACCCAAATCATTGACCGTGCAGCAGTGAATCTCTGCTGCACTCCCAATTCCACAACCCAATCCCATCCTCAAGAGTGCACGGAGGGGTCTGTTCCAACTCACGACACCGTGAATTACGGTCGGACCGAGAGGAAGAACCCCCCCCTTACGAGCACTGAGGCAATTTCCCTTCCCAGTGAGAGTGGCGCTGAAATATGCTCTGCTCCCAGTGAGGAAGAGAAGCTCCCACCCCCAAATCGTAGGAAACGGCGAAATGCAAGGAGGCTCGTTAAGATTCTTGGTGAAACACCAATAGACAAGCGAGCTTCTGATGCGGACGCTAAACTTACGTGGGCTAAGAGCATCATTGCCAATATCCCCACCGGCGATTCCTCAAAAAGAAACAGATCATGCGAAGGAACCATCCCGGAACCTAAGCGATCTAAGGTGCACAGCACCTCCACCAGAAAAGACTTGTCCTTTAGCGAAGTGTTAAAGGACAAAACAGTAGTTGCCATAATTGACAAGAGCAATGCAGATGGCGCGATTACTTTCGATCAGTGGACAATGATCTTGAACAAGCTCCAGACCTCCTATTGGGCTCTCATGATGGAGAACCCGGGAGAACCTGCAACTTTTGAAGATGCGGGTTGGTACCAGGGGCGAGTCAAGCTAATTGCCTTTGATGGGGAGAGATCGCAAAGTCTGTATAAGCTTGCAGTCAGCCGTTTAGAAGGTCTCTGGCCTGGTGCAAAGATCGAGGTTGTAGCAAAGGAGGAAATTCCTTGCAGACCAAGAGCTCGCATCAGAATACCAGCGGAGCTCTCCGACAAAGAAATAATTCTTAAGATGATCCAATTTGGTAACCCATCCCTACCTACTCATGACTGGAAGGTAGCAAAGTTGGAGGAACCAGACGGTCCCAATAGATCGGCTATTATAGTCATCAACAAAGACTCGATGGCCCCTCTAGCTGAAACCCAAGGTAAGATTAAGTTCGGATGGGCGACCATAACCTTAAGAATTTATAAAAAAGACGAAGAAAGCGTAAACGCTCCTTCTGCCCCGAACACAACAAGCATGGTAAGCGCTGAAGGCGAAAAACTCCCTGAAATGGAAGTAGATCCCCCAAGTGCCTCCTCCGTAACATCAGAAGATGAAACAGACGACTCAATGTCCGAGAACGGCCTGAAGGAAGATGACCTCTTACGGTCAACTTCAGGAAGTGAGTCTGAAGACGACCTCAACCAAACAGTGGTGGGGGTTAGTCTGCTTAGCTGCAACCAAGATGGTGAAGCTAACGCAGATTAATCTCCAACACTCCAAACAGGCCTCGGCCTCCCTTCTTCTCCGCCTGAACAAAAGAGGGGAAGATGTGGTCCTTATCCAAGAACCATGGATCAACAAATCCTGCATTCATGGATTAAGGACTCCTGGATATACTCAGCTATATGTAAAGGACAAAGGTGAACCCAGATCCTGCATATTGGTAAGAAGTAGCACTAATGTATTTTTACTCCCTGATTACAGCAATTGTGATGTAACTACTGCTAGTTACCAAACCAGTAACAACACCTACTGGCTGGTATCAGCTTATCTCGGCCACGACCATCCTGGCCCTCCTCCAGGCGACCTGTTGAAAAAGATTGTCGCTGCAGCTGAACGGCAGAAGTTCTGCCTCATCATCGGATGCGATGCAAACGCGCATCACACAGTATGGGGGAGTACTGACATAAATGAAAGGGGTGAGTCACTTTTTGATTTTATTTTAAGTACTAACCTTGTAGTAAGCAACACTGGCAATGAACCAACATTCATTACCAGAAATAGACAAGAAGTTCTAGATATAACTCTTGTCTCCGACTTGGTTCATCATAGGATCACTAATTGGAAAGTATCGACTGAACACTCCTTTTCGGATCATAGATATATTCAATTCGATCTTAATGAGGAGCCTCCTAAGCAACCAATGTTCCGAAATTACCGGAAAACTGATTGGGAAAAATATCGGGTAACTTTGAAAAAGTTTATTAAACCTGAACTTTTACAAAACCCTACGAACAAACATGATCTAGACAAAAAAGTCAATGATCTTACCACTGCCCTTAACTATTCACTGCAGAAATCCTGCCCTCTTATAAAAATAAGGGGAAAACAGAAACCACTGTGGTGGAGCTCGGGGCTAGAACCGCTCAGGAAAGAATGTAGAAAATTCTTCAACCGAGCTAAACAATCTAAAAATGTAAAAGACTGGGACTCCTACAAGGAATCCCTCAAAACTTATAAATATCAACTGAGGAAAAATAAAAGAACTTCCTGGAGAAACTTCTGTGGAAAAATAGAAGATACTTCAGAAGCTTCTAGATTAAGAAAAATCCTCTCAAAAAGTCCGACCATGCCTAGCAGTCTGAAAACAGCTGACGGCTGGACAGAATCCTGCGAAGAAACGCTCAATCTGCTTCTGGACACTCACTTTCCAGGTAGCTCCAAGAACTTATGTAACTATGATTTCACAGAATCAGGTAGCATAATAACTAACACCCCCGATCTGATTACAAGGGAAAAACTAACTTGGGCCATTAACAGCTTTGACCCATATAAATCCCCTGGACCAGACGGTATAATTCCAGCCGAACTCCAAAAGGCTGCGGATATCATAATCCCTGTCCTTGAAGTGATTTTTATTGGCTGCACCACCCTAAACTATATCCCCACTCAGTGGAGAGAAGTCAAGGTGGTGTTTATACCTAAGGCTGGGAAATCATCCCATGTAAATCCAAAAGATCTCCGACCAATAAGTCTATCATCTTTCCTTCTCAAAACCTTAGAACGACTGATTGATATCCACCTGCGTAAAGCTATAGATCCTAAACTGTTATCTAAAGCGCAACACGCTTACTGTAAGGGAAAATCTGTAGAAACGGCCCTTCACACCCTGGTTCGTACTATAGAATATTCCCTCCATCACAAAGAATACACTCTGGCCGCATTCCTCGACATAGAGGGTGCCTTCAACAACGTCAGCAACTCTGCAATTACAAAGGCACTGACGAAGCTCAAAGTAGACAAATCCTTAGTGGAATTGATAAATCTTATGCTAAAAAGCAGAAGAATCAACTCAACACTGGGAGATTTCTCTGCAAAGAGATCTGTCAGCAGGGGCACACCGCAAGGTGGAGTTCTATCCCCTCTTCTATGGAATCTAGTCGTCAATGAACTTCTAGTTGACCTAGAAGCTGAGGGATTCAAAGTGATTGCATATGCAGATGACGTCTCCATTGCGGTATCCGGCAAATATGCTCACGTCCTTATGGATCTGATGCAAACCGCTCTAAATAAACTTGTAAAATGGGCGAGAAAAAGTGATCTAGGGGTCAACCCTCAGAAAACCGAACTCGTTCTCTTCACCAGGAAATACAAAATTCCTCAACTAACAACTCCATCAATAAATGGAATCCCACTTCAACTCTCCAACGAAGCTAGATATCTAGGTATTATCCTAGACAAAAAGCTAAACTGGAAAGCCAATATAGAGGAAAGAATCAGGAAATCAACCGTAGCCCTGTTTTCCTGCAAAAAAGCCATTGGCACAAAATGGGGCTTCTCCCCCCAAATCACCCACTGGCTCTACACCGCGGTCATCAGACCAATACTCACATACGGAGTATTGGTATGGTGGACCGCTCTTGATAAAAGGACCTATTGCGATAATCTGAGCAAAGTCCAACGAACAGCCTGTTTATGTATAAGCGGAGCACTGAGATCAACACCCTCAGCTGCCCTAAATATACTCCTTAATCTCATACCACTAGATATCTTCAGTAAACAAATGGCCGCAAGTACGGCCACTCGTATCAGAGCTATCTCCCAATGGACCGATAACAACATCGGTCATGCCACAATCCTGAATACATTCAGATCAATCCCTTGCCACTCTGACTACACCATCCCCCAATTGGTTTTTGATAATAAGTTCCATGTCTCAATCCCAACGAGAACGACCTGGGAAGACGAAGAATTTTTGAGAGATGATTCAATTCATTTCTATACAGATGGGTCAAAAACCGAGGAAGGGGTTGGCTGCGGGGTGTACTCAAAACGACTTAACGTAAGTCTCTCTTTCCGCCTCCCAAACCATTGTAGCGTGTTCCAAGCGGAAATTCTGGCGATCAAAGAGGTCCTATCATGGCTAAAAGAAAACGTGATATCCTCATCGAATATCCGGATTTTCTCAGACAGTCAGGCAGCCCTCAAAGCACTCGGCGCCGTTTCCACGAACTCAGTAACCGCCCTTAACTGTCGCCTGTCTCTTAAGGAGATGGCTGAACAGTTCAATATTCACCTTATTTGGGTGCCGGGGCACAGAGATATCGCGGGCAACTGTAAGGCCGATGAACTCGCCAGAAAAGGAACCGTTCTACCGATATCAACCAGCAGGTTGAATATCGGTATACCAATCGCTACATGTAAACTTATGCTAAAGCAAGAGGCAATGGATAGAACAAATCATTGGTGGAACAGTATCACCACATGTGTGGCAACAAAACAGCTATGGCCAGGACTTGATCCAAAACGCACAAGGCATTTGCTATCCATAACCAGATTGCACTTTAGCTCCGTAATCAATGTCATTACAGGACATTGTCTGATAGGCAGACACGCCATAAGACTTGGTGTTCCCTCAAATGACTTCTGTAGAAGTTGCTTAGATGAGGAGGAGGAAGAAACTATTCCACACCTCCTCTGCTCATGTCCTGCACTCTCCATTAAAAGAAAACGGCATCTTGGAAAATATTTCCTCGATGATCTAAACGATCTGGCGAACACAGATATCCTTCATCTCTTTCGCTTCATAAAAAGCTCCAAATGGTTCTGTTAAGTGAGGTTCTTCCTCACTTAAATATTATGGTATCACAACGGATCAAATACTGGTCTAAGTGTGTCAGTTGGTTTTCCTGACAGCCATTTAAACCTAACCTAACCTAACCTCTTCAAAATCTGACACGACTTGTACAGTTAAGACTGTTGCCCTTTTCCTTTCTAACAGTGTTTCGTCCACTACCTATTGCTTAGCCGTCGGCCATTCTGCCTCAGGTTGCATAAGCCATTGCGGACCCTTCCACCATAAAGAACTTCTCTCCAGATCCATGGGATAAACCCCCCGCGTTGCTAGTTCAGCCGGATTTTCCGCTGAAACGACATGTGACCAATCCGTAACGGAGGTAACATTTAAGATTTGGGCTGTTCTATTGGCCACAAATGTTTCCCAGGTACTCGGATGCTTTTGCAACCACGCCAGGACTGTAGTGGAGTCGGTCCATAAGTTGACCGATGACATATTCTTTATGGGAAGGGAGTTCGACACATGGTGCAACATTTTTGAGAGCAAAACTGCTCCCTGTAATTCTAACCTTGGTAGCGATATAGTGTTCACTGGAGCAACTTTTGATTTGGCCCACAACAGTTGGGCAGTGATTTGGTTTTCCTTTTGTACGCGGAGAAAGATACAAGCTGCATACGCTTTTGTCGAGGCATCGCAGAATCCGTGTATCTGCGATACACCCTCAGGAGTATATTCCACCCAGCGCGGAATACTCAAACGAGCAACTTCAGGCAACCTCGACACAAACAGCTTCCAACTTTGTTCCGTTTCTGGAAGAAGATTACTATCCCATTCAGTCTTATCCTTCCAAATTTGCTGCATTTAAATTTTTGCTATGACCACGACAGGGGCCAACCACCCTACCGGGTCATATAATTTGGCGATTACCGATAGCACTGAGCGTTTTGTGATAGGATTTGACTGACCCGTTGGATTAACCGAAAATGAGAATGTGTCTGAAGTAGCCTTCCATTGTATTCCCAGAGTTTTGACCGAGCTTTTGTCATCCAAATACAGAAAATCTTCATTGAGAAGTGACTCACGAGGTAAATGTCTTAACAACTCCTTTGAGTTTGCTGTCCATTTTCTCAAATGAAACCCCGCGGATTGCATAACCGATACCAACTCTGATTGAGCCGAAAGCGCGTCTGCCACTGTATGAGCCCCGGATAGCACGTCATCCACAAATAGCTCTCGCATTAAAATATTGGCGGCCTGAGGATATGAAAGCCTTACCTCTTGGGCCAATTTATGCAACGAACGTATCGCTTAATATGGGGAACACAAAACTCCAAACGTGAGAGTTACCATTTCAAAGGCAGTTAGAGAATCTCCCGGGTGCGACCGAAACCATAGTCTCTGAAACGGCGTTTGATCGGGGTGTATCTTGATTTGCCGATACATTTTCTCAACATCACTGTTGAACACGTACCGATAAAGCCGCCAGTTTAATATCAAGAGCGTGATATCGGTCTGTAAAGCCGGACCCGGATGTAACACCTCGTTTAAACTCTTCCCGTTTGAAGAGGCACACGATGCATTAAACACCACTCGCACCTTCGTCGTTGCACTGTCTGGCTTTAAAACCGCATGATGCGGCATGAAATACGACAAAACTTTATTTGGACACGTTTCAGGTTCCTCTGGTTGATCAACCGGCTTCATGTGCCCGAGGTCAATGTATTCTGACAACACTGCATCGTACTCCCGTTTAGCTCTCGGATTCCCCAAAAGTCGTTTTTCATTGCGCACAAATTGACGTTGTGTATTTTCGCGTGAAGCGCCTAACCCGGGATTCTGAAGAAACTCTTCTTTAAAAGGCAAGCGCACTACATACCGACCGGTGTTGTCTCGATATGTTGATTCTTCAAACAACCTCTCACATTGTTGATCAGCTGTTGTTAACTTGGTGGTTTTTGGAAGCTCTTCTAGCTGCCAAGACTTCTGAATCTCACTATCCAATGTAACCTCATTAAAAAAAGACAAAAACGTCGAAAAACTTGACGTAGCCCTAGAGAATGACTTTTCTACCGGTCCCAGCAGTACCCATCCAAATACAGTATTTTGTGCCATAACTTGTTGAAACACTTGTGTTTTTAATCCTTCACGTATAATACTTGGATACAAATCGGCGCCAATCAACAAATCGATCTTTGCACTACGATTGAAAAACGGATCGGCTAAAGGGAACTCAAAGCGTTTTTGTGCGTCACCAACCTCTATGGATATTGATGGCAAATTATCCGCCACCTTTTTTAACACCAACGCTTCAGCTAGTAACGAAAATGTTTTATCAAACTTTGAACCAAGAGTGAATGAACATATCCGGGACGCAGTCGCTATAAGCGACGAATTAACTCCGGCGACCGAAGCTCTCACTGATCTTGTGGGCAGCTTCAACTTGCTTTGTACCTCTTCCGATATAAAGGATACTTCCGAACCCAGATCGATAAGCGCCCGCCATTCAAACTCCGTTCTATTGAATCGTATTCTAACTATCGCTGTCGCCAGAAGGGCCGTACATCGAGTCGATGTAAAATAAGACTTAGTTGAGACGCTAGGATTTTCAGATGGAACTGTAAAGGAACTACTGGGATCAAATGCTTTGGCCTGACTTCGACTGCAACTTGCATCGGTAATGGGAGTGAGACCCGAATTAACACTTGTTATTGATCGTGGAGTGGACTGTATATTTTGAAAATTGCTCCTAGAACCTGTTTGCATTGTAGGTTCCCAATGTAGGAGCGTATGATGCTTTCCTTTACAATGGAAGCATGTATTGTTGCTTTGGCACCCTGTTGCCATATGCGTGTATGCAAGACAGTTGTAGCAGTGTTTAAATTTCCTTACTATGTTTCGCCTTTTCGAAACATTCATTTTTAAAAACTGTGGGCATAATCGTAGCGTATGATTCCCTTGACACACCTTACATTGCGAACCTATCTGCGACCCTAATTGCGAATCGATCTGCGAATGGTGCGTGCGTACACGCGGTGTACTACTTGAAGATGGTTTGGTTGACGTTCGCCTCACTTTCCCTCCCTGCTGCATGTCAGCCACATTTTCTAAAACTCGATACCTATTTGTTATGAAATTATTCAGGCTTTCCCACGTCTGAATTTCAGTTGGCATCGCTAACGATTGCTCCCATATAGATAAAGTTTGTGCCGGAAGACGCGAGGCACATAAGTATGTTACGAACGCATCCCACTTGTCGACTTCGATGCCGTATGATTTTATGGCTATAAGCGCGTCGTTAATATTGCTTTGCAGCTCTTTTAAAGCATCAGCAGTTTCAGCTGCTATATTTGGTTGCCCGAACAAAATATTAAGATGGCTGTTCACTAAAACACGTTTATTTTCATAATGATTTTTAAGAGCAGCCCATGCAACTTCAAAATTGTCATTGGTCAACTCAAATTTCGAAACGATATTTTGGGCATCACCTTTAGTTCGAGCACGCAGATGAAAAAGCTTTTGCACCGAACTAAGCTTGGCATGTCTAATATAAAGTGCCGTGAACATATCCCTAAATGTTGGCCACTTCACGTAATCCCCACAGAAAATCTCGGTCTCATATGGCGGCACACGTGTATTATGCCAAAACTCATCATCGTTGTCTTTACTCCCCGTTTGCACTTCATCGTTCCGAACCTTTGACCCATCCCAATATGCGCGCGTAACCTCAACGATGCCGCTTAAAAATTCTATATAAGTAGTTGTTGCCTGCTTATATTTTGCCTTTACCTCAATGAGTGACGCCTTGAGATCACCATCTTTAACCGCCGCGCGTATAAATTCCTGATATACTTCTTTTACGCTTAACCATAATTCTTGAAGCTCTGCACGGTATGCTTCGATAACTGAACTTGACAATTCTTTTCGTTTTTCTTTAAATAGCTCATGAAATTCAGTCATCGAATCACACGCCAAAATTACCTCCTCCAAACTCTTTTTATTCGACAAAAAGTTTATTTCTATCACTCCAAATTTATGCACCACAAAAGACAAAAATATCTACCACCGTTATCACGTATGACTTTAAATCGTTCGAATAGCGTACCAATTTTACCGCTAGTATATCCTTTGATATAACCCGATTAGTGTACCAATTTTACCACTAATATATCATATGATATAACCCAAATAGCGTACCAATTTTACCGCTACTATATCCTATGATATAACCCGATTAGTGTACCAATTTTACCACTAATATATCATATGATATAACCCGACCAAAATACGTCTTACACTCGTAATTTAAAGAATATTTATATGTACTCATATATTTACAAAAGGACCATATTTTACAGTACCTTTACATTTCCAAGATTAATTTATGCTGATTGAAGATGCTGATTGATGCGGGTGCTGCTTGACGGTGTGGATGTCTTGACGATGGCTGAATGATGATGCTGATTAAAGAGGACTCTGATTGATGATGTGGAGGTCTTGGATAGCTTGACGATGGCTGAATGATGCTTTGGCCACAATATGGCGACACAACTTGACCCAAATTTTGTTGGCTTATGGCGAAACGACTAAACGCCACGACGAGGGCAATGGCCAATCGACGAACGACGATGCTTCTTCAGCAGCGACGATGACGATGTTTTATCAAACGTGGCTTTGGTCACAATATGGCGACACAACTTGACCAATTTTTGTTGGCTTATGGCGAAAAGACTAACACCACGACGAAAGCAATGGCCAATCTACGAACGACGATGCTGCTCCAGCAGCGATGACGATGTTTTATCAAACGTGGCTTCTTGTTTGCCACCGAGTTTTGATTCACACGATAGGGCTATTCTAATATATATTGTGTCTATATATGTATCTAATATCTATTGTCCAACCCGACCACACCTCAATTATAATAGTAAATTAATTTTAATCCGGCTCGAAGGACCAAATGTTGCGCTGGTCTCGTTTTCCTTTTTGAGAAAAACACACTCTTTATATTTAGCTCTTTACTTTATTCTAAATATAAAAGATATAAAAACTTTCCATAAATTTAACTTATACAAAATTTTGCTCTGTGGCAATGAAAATGGCGGGTGGTGGTGGCTACGTAGTAACGTGGTTGGTGGTTGGCAATAGAATGAATTAAAATTACTAGAGAGAAAAATGGCTGCCTTTTTCATTTGGAACTGGAGGAAACGAAACAAGAAAGTAATAGATTACTTACTATTACGAAGGTAGTGGAGTTTCGTTTCCTCCAGCCAGTAATGGGCTATTTACATTACATTAAAAATGGGCTGTTTACACTTAAACAGTGTACATACAAATATCTTCGTCAGTGTTCCTTATGATATCTGTTTTCTTATATGCCTACTTGCAACTTGCATGCTCGTATAATGGTCACCCCTTTGTTCTGCTTATGCAAGTGCGTAATTCTTTTCTAGTTTCTGGCTGTTGCCGAGACCAAAGAGAGAGAGCAAATAGGGAGAATTTGAAATCACACGCGACGATGGCATATGGCAAGAGGGATCTGTTCATTATTTCATAATGAAAAAAATTTCAAACAATCAACAGAACTTTTCCCATGTTATTTCCATATAAAACTTTGATTGTCGGGGGGGTCGGGTTAAAATTGAAATAAAGGGCTATAACTTGGCATGATTTTTTTTTAATATATTTAGAACCGATTTAGGACTATCGTGGAAAAAAATTCGGAAAAAAACAAAATAAGGACCACCCTAATATATATATATATATATTTTCTAGTTATAAAACGAAAAAGAAAAAAATAAAAAGTTCATAAATACGGATGCCCCGACCAAAATAGTGAACAAATCGAAATTTTCAATAAAAAAAAATGGCTTCCATTCCCTATAAAAACCGTTAGGGAATAACTTTTAGCATTTAAATGATACACAAATGTTTGTGTGTTTTTCATCTCTACAATACATTTTGTTTCATCAAATTATCAAGAAAATTGCAAAAGTTATGAAGCGATAAGTCAACGCACCTTTCAAATTTTAACGCAAAATGCAAGGGACACCTAGCCTTAATGCATTGTCCTTTTTTTCATTTCATTGTCAAAGTTTACGAGCGCAGTTACAAAATCTGTAGACACTATCGTTTAAAAATTGAATGTATTGATTTTAACAGAATTTCACAAGGGTGACGAAGAAATATAGATATGATATTCAATTCAATGATTTCAATTTAGTTGCAAGTTTCAGAAGGCACGATCGTCCAGTAGCAGGAGTAGCTATCTATAAAAGGTTGTCTGATACAACTGCCATATTTTGCTCAAATCATATGGATTTGCATTCGAGGTACACTAGTATGTTTAGTAGATACTAATGTTTTTGATGTCGGCGATTTGTGTGTTTGTCGTTGCCACTCTGGAAATGGACAGCAAGTTATAGCAGTAGGCGTTTATAATTCACCGAATACGTGTTCAAGTGTAATACGACAGTTTTTATATAAAAATTTATTTATTTAGTCTGAAGACGCTTCTGCATACCTTCACGATAAAATTGGGGAGAGATTTGATGATTTCCTAATGTTTTTGAGTGGTGATTTTGACATCAACTTAGCCGATGCTACAAATTTGCCACTTTTTCAATTTTTAAAAGCAGAATACTATTTAACAATGAAAGAAAGACCGCAGTCTTAGGACAACGAAATATAAAGCGACAATTGATGCAGTCTTTGCGATATATTTAAATAGATTTGAGACAAAATTGTTCGTTTCCTATTTAAGTTACCATAGACCTATTATTTCAGCATTAGAATACGATGATTGTTGAGATGATAATAGAAGATATGAAATTGTGAATGAAAACTCATAAGTTTCATTGATGTTCTTCTATATGTATGTACATCTACATATATTTAAGGTTGCGAGTTTGTTAATTAAGAAATCCTTAAGTCATAAGTCAGTAAGTGACTTATGAATTTAAAAAAAAAAAATCTACCAAGTGACTTATGAATTAGATGAACCGCAAGTCATAAGTTACCAAGTGACTTATGAATTAAATTTTTCATAATTCACAAGCTACCAAGTGACTTATGAATTTAAAAAAAATCTTTGCTATAGTAAGCTATTGTACTAGTACTAATACTAATACTAATACTAATACTAATACTAATACAAATACACATACTAATCCTAATACTAATACTAATACTAATACTAATACTAATACTAATACTAATACTAATACTAATATGTACTAATACTAATACTAATACTAATACTAAATTTAGTACTAATACTAATACTAATACTAATACTAATACTAATACTAATACTAATACTAATACTAATACGTATACCAATACTAATACTAATACTAATACTAATACTAATACTAATACTAATACTAATACTAATACTAATACTAATACTAATACTAGTACTAATACTAATACTAATACTAATACAAATACTAATACTAATACTTATACTACACACACAATCCCTAAGTAACTTAACGTAACTTCATTAGCCTATGTTACTCAGGGATAGTGTAGCTTTCCAACAGGGAAAGAATTTTTCAAGTATTATATTAGTATTAGTATTAGTATTAGTATAAGTATTAGAATAGTATTAGTATTAGTATAAGTATTAGTATTAGTATAAGTATTATTATTAGTATTAGTACTAGTATTAGTATTAGTATTAGTATGAGTATAAGTATTAGTATTAGTATTAGTATTAGTATTAGTATTAGTATAAGTATAAGTATTAGTATTAGTATTAGTATAAGTATTAGTATTAGTATTAGTATTAGTATTAGTATTAGTATTAGTATTAGTATTAGTATTAGTATTAGTATTAGTATTAGTATTAGTATAAGTATTAGTATTAGTATTAGTATTAGTATTAGTATTAGTATTAGTTTTAGTATTAGTATTAGTATTAGTATTAGTATTAGTATTAGGACTAGTATTTGTATTTGTATTAGTATTAGTATTAGTATTAGTACTAGTACAATAGCTTACTATACCAAAGATTTTTTTTTTAATTCATAAGTCACTTGGTAGCTTGTGAATTATGGAAAATTTAATTCATAAGTAACTTGGTAACTTATGACTTGCGGTTCATCTAATTCATAAGTCACTTGGAAGCTTGTGAATTATGAAAAATTTAATTCATAAGTCACTTGGTAGCTTATGACTTGCGGTTCATCTAATTCATAAGTCACTTGGTAGCTTGTGAATTATGAAAAATTTAATTCATAAGTCACTTGGTAACTTATGACTTGCGGTTCATCTAATTCATAAGTCACTTGGTAGCTTGCGAATTATGAAAAATTTAATTCATAAGTCACTTGGTAACTTATGACTTATGATTTATTTAATTCACAAGTCATTACTGACTTATGAATTAATTTTTTTTTAATTCACAAGTCACTTGCTGACTTATGAATTAATTTTTTTTTTATTCATAAGTCACTTACTGACCTATGAATTAAAGTCAAGAGTTAAGATAAAAGTGATTTAAGACTTTGCAACCCTGGCACTACAAACGTTAAATAGAACCGGGGTGTACCTGGAGCCCATCGGAATCCTGGAGAAATCTATTACCAAATGGACATTCCTGTTTGATATAAACAACATAAAAATTAAGAAAAATACAAAGTCATTGGAACAAAACCTTGACATCCTGTCGGAGCTATGTACGATTAGTATTAAGGAATATCCCTTAGACCACTGCAAAATTATCCTACACATTTTACAAAATTCCCTCACAGAAATTAATCAGATCAACGAAATCCCTGACAATAAACTATTTAGAAACAAACGCTCGAAAAGGAACATAGTAGAAGGTGGTCTTTTCAATGGAATAGGAATCGCTGAGAAATTTTTGTTCGGAACTATGGATTCTGAAGACGCGGTGAATCACGGAATCACGATTCTAATAAACGATGAGAACTCAAATATGAGAACACATTTCCAGAATCATATTTCAACAACTGAACAACATGTTCAACAGCACCGATACACGAACGCAGGTCATATCAAATTTATTAGTTCTCACAAATTGCACTTTCTGTCTACTAGGCAATTTGATTTTTGTGTACATATTATTTCCTAAGCTAAACCAAGTTACGCGTAAGCATTTAATTAGTAAGAATATTTATTTGAATAAGACTCACTTGCTACTAGAACAGCGAGCCATAAACAATTTGATTTATTTCTAACTGGTGGGGGGAACCAGTCGGTAAGGAGTTATTTCTAATACTTCAAATTGTCGAATTAACATTTGGTCCTTCGAGGAAAGAAACAGTGAATAAAGCGTAACCATGGCTTCAAACATTGTTTTAATTTTGAATTAATTTTTAAAATCGAAGTTTAAAGTGGCAAAGCGTAACCAGGGCTTCAAACATTGGTTTAATTTTGAATCCATTTTTAAAATCGAAGTGTAAAGTGTCAAAGCGTAACCAAGGCTCTTAACATTGGTTTATAATAAATACATCTGGTGAAAAAGCGTTATCAGGGCTCTTAACACTGATAAATTGACAACGAAAAGTGAAAACAAATCCAGTTAATTACATACAACTAAAGTTATAAAGAAATAGAACAAAATTATTGACGAGACAGAAGTATTCATTATCATCGGCAAACAGAAGAAAATCGCCGAGGAAATCGACAACCAAAGCCGAAACTCTGGCAAAGATAGTGCTTCGAGGAAAACTCAGAAGTACAAGAAAGAAAGACTACAGCGTCTTGAAGCATTATGGTTGGAGTTCGAAAGCAACCATAATAAATTTGCTGCTCAGTTGAAGCATGATACGCCATACATGGAAAGAGATACACTCGGCAAAGTAAAAGCAGTTCACGAAGACTACAAGAAAAAGCTGGAGGATATTGTCCCAGCTCCAATCATGCCAGTCGCATTACCCAGTACAAGTGATGCGGCCGCCAAGTTCAACGAAAATACAAGGGTAAATGAGAATATGGCCCAAAGAAAAAGGCTACGAATTCTTCAATTGAAGATAACATCAATTGTAGAAAACATGGAAGAGTTCGAAGGCACTCTGAACGAATATTCTAAAGAAATATTTAAATACTAACAAAAAATATTGTAAATATTAAATAACTTGACTGAGCTTCACGAAGACTTCATATCCAATGCAACGGAAGAAGACTTCAAAGTGGAGTATGTTGCAAAAAACCACTACAAAGGGATAAAGCAATTATATCTTGCTATCGACTCTTGCATGAAATGGCATCAAGAATTAGTTCCAGCAATAGCGAGCCGAAAAATAAACACGAATCAGTGCTGCCTAGACTTAAAATTCCGACATTCAAAGGCAATTATCTAGAATGGCAACAATTTTATGACTTGTTCATAAATATAATTCATGCCAAAACAAGCGTGTCTACCACTGAGAAAATGGAGTACCTAAAGACCCATTTGGAAGGCGAACCTCTTCAGTTGATAAAACACCTAACATTTTCCAGCGAAAATTACAACAGTGCCTGGGAAATTCTAAAGGGAAGATACAATAATGAAAGAAAGATTGTATCAATGCACATTGAAAAGATGTTAAGGACTGGGCATAATAGCACACCAACAGCTACTTCAGTTAAGAACACCTTAGATGCGATCAAGGAAGGGCTAGCGGCATTGGGTAATATGGGATATGACTAATCCAATGATTGTTCTTTTAACAATAAAATCCCTCGACACAGAGTCCAGAAACCTATTCGCGACCTTAGGACAAGAAGGTTCTATCTGCACTCGCATCACTTTTGAGAAAATTAAGATGGAATATTTCATGGTGTGTAACTTTTCTACCATAATTCGATTCTCAACATGGAATTTAATTTTGACATTATATTGTTTCATGGATTTCATTGCATTAAATAAATAAAAACTGTATAGAATAGTTATTCAGTAATTTATTCTTAAAAAAATCGATAGAACTTTGTTGCTCAACGATAAGGTAAATATACGTAGGACAAAAAGGTTCTAATTACCTGATAGAACTTTGTGTCACGGTAAGGAATTTAATTTTTCAGATAGAACCTTGTTTCTTTTCTGTCAAGATAAACTAAATTAGAAAAAAAATTGCTCAGCAAGAAAAATGCTTTTGTTACGTTATAGAATCTCTATTTATATAAAAAAAAATATCAGAAGTAGTGAAATTTTATGTAAGTAAAAAATTAAATTAAGTTCTTGTATGTCCCCGTTGTCTGAGGACCACCTGTAATAGATCTTGCGGTTATTGACCGACTATGCTTTCGAAGTCTGCTAGTATTACGTGTACATATTTTAAATGTTTTAATCACTATGCTTTTCCATTAGGATATTCATACTATAGAGTGAATCTGTAGTCGAATTCCCAGCAAAACGCGATGGCTACCAACTTTTTCAAAGCTCACATGGTATCTTGTTTCACTTATCAAATTTGCCTTTAAAGGATATCTAAATAACCTTGCTATCTGTCGGGTTTTTCGATGAAGTTAGATTCAGCTTCTGGAAAAACTTTTGAGAGAGCTGTTCATTTAACACCTGAGTAGAGTTTTGTCATCATTCATAAGAAGCTGTTTTTGAGCATAGTTAACGAGTATTTCTTCTTCTTTAAGTCGCTGTATTAAAGTTGTGGAACATTATTCAGACATTTCTTCCTGCTCACGATACGTAGTGACATCCGTGCTTTTTGCTAGGAGCTTGGCGCGATTTTGCTTCGCTTCTTTTATGCAATTTCTGAATTTTTTTGTTCAAGACGAGCCTTTATATGTGTGATGGGCTAGAGAATTTCTCACAACATCCCTTGTGAGGAAAGGAGGGGACCGGTCCATTGTGCTACCAGTTCGCAACATTCTATTTGTTATAGGTTTCCAGATGTTCGGAGAAAAGCCAAAAGACGCTGCCATGACAAGGAGCCTAAGATACCAGTTCTCACTATGTGTGCGCCAAGTATCTGTAACCCCATGCGATAAAAGCAGGACATTTACAGAGAAAGTGCTCTGTGGTGTCCTCATCTTCTCCACAAGATTCACTGATTGTGGTATCACTTAAGCCTAACACGTTTAAATTCAACGCCAATAAGCTTTCTGTTTCTACAGTCTTTTCTGCTACGAGCCAGCAAAAATGTTACAAGCTTCTTACTAAACGTAGCCGACCGAAAAAACCGATAAATTTCATTCGGTTCGAATTGGGGTCGGTTTCTGTAAGGAGGATGGCCGATCAAGACATCCACATTAAATTGGTATTACCGATCAGCGTGTGCCGATTGATTCCGTTCGGCAGAGTATGGATCTTTAAGTTTCAAAGAACCAATTTCTATGAAGAACGCGCCTGAAAATCCAAATTATTCGCAGCTTACTTTAAACAGACTCCAATCAGCCGATGGAATCTGTGATAGCGCTGATTATGTCTTGAAGAGAAGATCTTAACCCTTCTTTACAACCTAGGGTCAAGTGGGATTTATACTCAGTGAGCAGAATTCAATTTTTGATTCATTTCTTACGTTGAAACGATTTTATCAGATGATTACTAATTTTCTGCGATTTTTTAAT
Organism: Melanostoma mellinum; assembly: GCA_914767635.1. Taxonomy (NCBI): domain Eukaryota; kingdom Metazoa; phylum Arthropoda; class Insecta; order Diptera; family Syrphidae; genus Melanostoma; species Melanostoma mellinum. The sequence goes on from OU612059.1 coordinate 99,522,532, forward strand.
TTAACTTTCAAATTAAATTAACTTAAATTTAATTCCAAGGAGTACTGGGTTCTAATGATAGCATGTTTGAATAGTTATTTACAGCAATAAGGTTCTATCTGCAACGTAAAATTCAACAAGGTTCTATCTACAAAATATATTTTTTTTTTTAAGACAAAAGGTTCTATCTGGTTATTAGAACTTTGTGAACTTAAATTCATATTTATTGTTTGTAGACCTTGTGGGCTTCAATTTCATGAATTATTTCATAAACGGAAAGAGATAGCCAAATTTGGATAGCGGTAATTGAAAGAGCGTAGCCTTTTTAGTGTAATGCAATAACAACTCAATTTTGGAAAAAATGACAGTTAGAACCTTGTTGTCCTAAGGTCGCGTATTCGAACAAGGACTTGACGAACCAAACAAGATGCCTGCCATAAAAACTCTTCTAGAATACCTGGAAAGGCAGTATCAGGCCTTGGAAGTTATGGCAACATGCCTTGGAAGAAAACAACAAAAGACTCCTGACGAACCAAAAAATGCAGTTCGTAACTTCGTCATAGACGCTAAAGCAGTTCAGTGCCAAATTTGCAATGGGGAGCATAAAATATACAAGTGTTCAAAATTCCTCAAGCTATCTCCGAAAGAAAGATGTCATCAGAGCAAGCAAGCCAAGTTATGCTTAAATTGTCTAAGTCATAACAAGCAGCTCCAGTGCTTCAGTAAGAGGAATTGCCATCACTGCAACAAAAAACATCATACCTTTCTACACATGGACTGTACAGATAAGTCAAAATCATCCGATCTTGAAGAACCTTCATCCAAACAGGTGAACCATGCCGAACAAAATCAGAATGTTTTGATTGCTACAACAATGTTAACGGTTCACAATGATAATGGCCGAAGCATAACAGTACGAGCACTCATTGATCCTGGTTCACAAGCGTCACTCATCACTGAATCAGTTGTTCAAACACTGAAACTGAGTAAACAAAGCATTTTTGTTGAGGTCAGTGGGCTAGGAGCCACAAAGGCAGGAATTGCGAAGAACAAAGTGGAAGTAAAAATAGCGCCACATTTCGAGTCAAAATTTAAGCTGAAGATGGAAGCACTTGTTTTACCAAAATTAACCAGACAGTTACCATCAAAACAAACAACTAAACCAATCGAATACTTGACTCAACTAGAACTTGCGGATCCCACTTTTAATGTTCCTGGACCCATCGACATGATAATTGGTGCTGATACTTACGGTGACATCATCCTCAGCGGTATTAAACGAGTGCTCTGGTCACTCAAAAGTCACAGTTAGGATGGCTTGTTTCTGGGCGGACATCGATCGATTTATCTGAAAAATACAGTGTTACCGGACTGGTGGCACTAACATCGATTGATGAGCAATTAGAAAAGTTTTGGGAGATAGAAGAAATATTTCAACCAAAACTTCACAAGCTAGAAGACAAACAGTGCGAGCAAATCTATGAGGATACGCACTACCGAAAAGAAAATGGGAGGTATGTCGTAAAGATCCCATTCAACGATGACATAATCCAGACAAAAGAACTAGGTGAATCGAAAAATAGAGCTACAGCCAGATTTCGCCAGCTCGAGTCAAAACTATACAAAAATCCAAAACTCAAAGACGACTATACAAAAGTCATAAACAAATTTCTAAGCCTGGGGCACATGGTTGTAGTCAATAGCAACTCATCTACCAAAAATAAGATTTTCTACATGCCACATCATGCCGCTATTAAACCTTCGAGTACAACTACAAAACTTCGGGTTGTATTTGATGGTTCGGCAAAATCAACGACTGGAGTAAGCCTTAACCAATTAATGTTGATAGGGCCTAAACTCCAAGACGATATCACTACAATTTTGACGCGTTGGAGGAAGCATAAATACGTTTTTACATCGGACATTGAAAAAATGTACCGTCAAATTGAACTGCATGAAGACCATCAGGATTACCAGAGAATATTATGGTGCAGTTTTAACAACCAACCCATTAAGGAGTACAAACTTACGACTGTCACGTATGGTACAGCATCAGCACCGTACCAGGCTATAAGGACTCTTCAACAACTGGCTAAAGACGATCAATCCAAGTATCAAATCGCAGCTGAAATAATCAACCACGACTTCTATGTGGATGATGTGATGCCCGGAGGAGATACGATTTCAGAATGCAAACGAGCTCAGATAGAACTTGATGAAATGCTAAGAGGAGCAGGCTTTCAGCTTCGAAAATGGGCTGCAAACAACAAGAAGCTACTTCAGCATATTCCGATTGAGTTACGTAATCAACAAAAGAAAGACGTAATGAAAGACGAAACAATTAAAACGTTGGGGATACACTGGAACCCTTTAAGTGACACCTTCCAATTCAAAGAAAACATGGAAACAACAACATCCCCGAAAATACTTACCAAACGGAAAACCTTGTCCGAAATAGCCACACTATTCGACCCTCTTGGATGGTTGGCTCCAGTAACTGTAAGCGCGAAAATCTTAATGCAGCAGCTCTGGAAAGCTGAACTCGAGTGGGACGAACCACTCCATATTGAACTATTAAAACAGTGGAACAAATTGAAGAAGAACCTTATTGCAGTCAAAGACATCAGGATCCCAAGGTGGATAGAGTCCAAAAAAGATCAACAGTTTGAGCTCCACGGATTTTGTGATGATTCTGAAGCAGCGTATGCAGGCGTTGTGTACGCAAGAGTAACTCTTCCATCTGGCCTATATGCCTGCACCATCTCAACTGCAAAAACAAAAGTGGCACCAATAAGGAAGAAACTTCCTTTTCCGAAACTGGAACTATGCGCTGCTGACCTGTTTTCAAAATTATTGGCGGAAACAAAGAAAACATTTGGATTACAAGTAGAAAAAACCTTTGCCTGGACAGATTCTACTATAACACTAGCCTGGATCCAAAAATGTCCATCTACTTGGAAGACGTTTGTTGCGAATCGAGTCTCAGAAATACAAGAGGTAACAAACGTAAACTGCTGGAGACATGCTCGTTCAACCGACAATCCAGCCGATTATGGTTCAAGAGGTTGATTTCCAGAACAGATTGCAAACAATCATTTATGGTGGAATGGACCTAGTTGGCTGAAATTCAACTCTGAAAAATGGCCTTTAAACGAACAAAATACGAATGCAGTGATCGATATTCCCGAAACCAGTAAGTTTTTAACCATTGAAGTAGAAGAAATTGACGACTTAACTAAAACACTCTCTACGTACTCAAAACTAATAAGGGTCGCTGCTTATTGCAGACGATTCATTGCTAACTGCAAAAACAAACTAATGAGCTATCCCATGCAAACGGGTAACCTAACAGTAAAGGAATTGAACGATGACAGTAAAGGAATCATACGATATGTACAACAAAAGGTCTATTCCGAAGAACTAGAATCTCTACGAGATGGAAAAACTATAAATAAAAAAAGTAAGGTACTATCCTTAAACCCATTTATTAACAACGAGAACATTCTTGTTGTGGGCGGACGACTACAAAACGCGAAACTTTCTAGTACAGAGAAACATCCGATTATCCTACCTCATCAAGAGTGGTTCACGAAACTATTAGTTGAAGACGCCCATGAACGCACACTGCATGGTGGTGTTCGACTTACAATAGCAAAACTGAGACAACGCTATTGGATCATTCAAGCAAAAAGATGTGTTCGGCAAGTTATAAATAAGTGTATCAGACGCTTTCGGTTTGCTGCACAACCAAATACTCAACAAATGGGACTACTTCCAGCAGCTAGAGTTACACCATCAAGACCCTTTACACACACAGGCGTTGATTATGCTGGACCAGTTCAGATATCAATCTCAAAAGGAAGAGGAAACCGATCCACAGGGGTACATCGCAATATTCGTCTGCTTTGCTACTAAAGCTGTTCATATTCGTTCATGTTCGTCGATCTGCCATTCAACGCAGTAACACGCGCCGCGCTAAGTGCCCGAATTACTCGCCCCTGTATTGCCTCCTACCGCCCAAATAACTTTAATTAAAACCATAAAAAAAAAAAAAAATAAACCAATAACCAAAATAACTTACATACCTACAATAGAATTATAATTTCTCCAGCCGCGCCGCAAAAAAAGAAAATAAAAATCGTGTGCAATAATATTTCAGTGCTGTGAAAGTGCAAAAAAAAGCCTATTAACAACTCAATAACCCAAACACAAAGTGCGTTCCTCTCCATCATCTCCTCCCTAAAATCACTCTTGCAGTCTCAGTGACTGCACACATTTCTTCGATTTGATAATCTCTTATCTTATCTAGGCAGTGTGTGCAGTCAATGAGGCTGTGGGTATGTTAGGCGGATAGTCAATCAACGGTGTTGATCCCGTTGGTGAACTAAAATCAAGTTGCTAGCTGGGCATAACACCGCTAGTAATTTGATTTTGTTTTCTAATAGTCTAAGAGCCCGTGAACCCCAGACCATCGTTATTTTATAGGTAAAGACAATGGGCCATTATGAAGTTTGGGTTATAGTGGCTTTGGCAGGTAAACGGTTCTAAAGGTGTGTAAAATACCGTTCTACTTACGTCAAATAATAAAATGTGATTTTCTGGTATTACCTTCAGAATATTATTAAAAATTATGTCATACATTGCAAGACACTTAACATAGTGGCAACCCCTTGCCAGACACCCTTAATGTTTGTCAAATTAAAATTCTACTTAAGTTATAGTATAAAAGCTGATTTTTATATATAATACTTGGGCAATAGGCTGATGATGTTTTCTCATCAGCCAGACATTTTTGATAGTTCCAACCCCTTGCCAGACAAGCATATTGTATATCTTAAAAAGAGACTCGTGATTAGAATGACTTATGCAAATAAACTTTTAGGCTCCCATTCATTTAACTAGTAATCTGTTTAAAATTTAAAAAAATCTTAAGAAAAGACGTTCGATGCTACAACTACCTTGAAGTACTAAAAATTTCAATTTATTATGTCAAAAAAAAGTAAATAACATAATTATAAAAAATAAATTGATGATATTAGATATTGTTATACACTATATAAGAAGCTACATTATTTTATTCTTTATAATCATCACTTTCTTCATCACTATAACTTAATTCGATATCGTGGATATCGATTAAATAAAATTGTTGAGTCTTTCCACACTCACCATTGAGACCTCGTTCTTTATAAATACAGTAATTATTCATCAATTCTTTCAGCTCTTCATGTTCTATGCTGAATGATGATATTTTACTGTAGGAGCCTTTTGCTGTAAGAGCGAGCGCGAGACAGCATATATATAGGTGGGTACGAATGAGATGGCGAGTTAGGTCTATCGCGATCCCTCACTGCGCAGATGCTATTTCTGAGTATCTTCATTATTAATTTAATATTGAGTTAAATGAATGGGAGCCTAAAAGTTTATTTGCATGAGTCATTCTAATCACGAGTCTCTTTTTAAGATATACAATATGCTTGTCTGGCAAGGGGTTGGAACTATCAAAAATGTCTGGCTGATGAGAAAACATCATCAGCCTATTACCCAAGTATTATATATAAAAATCAGCTTTTATACTATAACTTAAGTAGAATTTTAATTTGACAAACATTAAGGGTGTCTGGCAAGGGGTTGCTACTATGTTAAGTGTCTGGCAATGTATGACATAATTTTTAATAATATTCTGAAGGTAATACCAAAAAATCACATTTTATTATTTGACGTAAGTAGAACGGTATTTTACACACCTTTAGAACCGTTTACCTGCCAAAGCCACTATAACCCAAACTTCATAATGGCCCATTGTCTTTATCTATGTTGGGAGCATGCGCTGACAAACTTTCAGCTTTTATAAAATAACGATGGTCTGCGTATTTTTGTGAACTGTAATGTCGGGTAGATTTAGGGTCGATTTTAGCAACATTCGGGGGCTAAGATCGAATTTCTTTGCTGTGTACGCTCACACTGTAAAATGCAGGCCAGCTGTTTTGGCACTAAGTGAAACACAGGTGGGTGTTGATTCTGATCCCTCAGAGTTCAACCTGCCTGGGTATAGCTTAGTGCCTTTATTCTTTTCTTCCCATGGCTTCGCCGTTTATGTTCGAAATGATATTGCTTACCAGCTTCTACGGCCTTTGTTCTAATACGAACTTTAATTTCATGTTGTTAAAATTCACCGTCCGTAAGCATATCATTCATTATTGTTTTATCTATAGAAGCCCCAACTTAGATAGCAATTCAACCTCCAACGAGATTGATGCGCTATCTGACTCCATAGTAAGAATTGTTTCCCTTTATCCTCACACTGAAATCGCAATTGCGGGCGATTTCAATGTACACAATTCTGGTTGGCTTCGACATTCTGGCCAGACAACACCCGAAGGAAAATGTGTTAAGATCTTCGCTGAGTTTAACGAATTAACTCAACTTGTTGATGAGCCCACTCGGGTTCCTGATATTGAAGGCCATGCGGCCAACACTCATGACTTATTTCTCACTTCTCATCCCGAAAAATACAGGGTTGTAGTATCATCTCCTTTAGGCACATCGGACCATTGTGTCATATCGGCAGATTTTTCGCTTTCCGTCACGGTAAAAAAAGATAAAGTCCCTAAAAGAACTGTATGGCAATACGAGAAAGCCAATTGGGACGGCCTGAATAATTTCTTTTGAAATTTTAATTGGTCATTGTGCTTTCTCGACGGAAACGTTGATGCATCAGCTGATATGATATCTAACGTAATTCTCAACGGCATAAGAAATTTTGTTCCTAACAGAACAAAAAGTATCATCCCCAAAGAGAATTCGTGGTTTGATTCAAGCTGTAAAGAGGCGATTAGGAATAGAAAAAGTAGTTTTCGAAAATTCAAAGGCAACCCTACAGTAGAAAATCGAAATTTGTTCAAACGGGCCAGAAATAGCTGTAATGCTCATATACAAAAGGCCAAGTTTTTGCATGACCAAAAAGTAAGGCAAAAAATACTGTTGTGTCCAAAAGGAAGCAAACACTTTTGGTCTTTTGTTAAGAACGTTAAGAACTCGACCACGTCATCGGTCCCAACGCTCGTCTTCAATGACTCTCCGTATGTCAGCTCCATCGTCGAAGCCAATTTGCTGGCAGCTCAATTTGCTGCCAACTCGACACTTCCTTATAGCATATTGGCTCCACCTGAGCTCGAGTCTGCAAATTCTTTGATGAAGCAGATATTTTTTCGGACTCGCTCGGTTGCGAGAGTCCTTAAAGATCTCAACACAAATAAATCCGCTGGTCCAGATGGTATCCCCGCCGTTATTCTGAAGAGGTGTTCTTCTACGCTGGCAAAACCACTGCGTAAACTTTTCCATCTTTCCTATTCTGCTGGGAATTTTCCGAGCAGATGGAAAACTGCATTTGTCCAGCCGGTCCCTTAAAAAAGCGAATCTTCCTCCCCTTCCAATTACCGTCCAATTGCACTAACGTCCCTTCCTTCCAAGGTCATGGAAACGTTGATAAACCGTCAACTTATGAAATATATTGAAGAACGAAAGCTTCTTAATGACCGTCAGTACGGCTTTCGTAGCAAACGGTCCACTGGTGATTTGATGGCTTATCTCACCGAAAAGTGGAACCAATCTTGACATTGTTTTGGAGAAAGTAAGATTATTGCGCTTGATATTTCTAAAGCATTTGATAGAGTTTGGCATCAGGTTCTTTTATCGAAAATGCGTGCTTTTGGTATCGATGAGTCTCTTCTTCTATGGATAAGAAATTATCTTTCCGACCGTTCAATACAAGTTGTGTTGGATGGCTTCAAGTCTGATACCCACTTCATAAATGCTGGTGTGCCCCAGGGCTCCGTTTTGTCTCCGACTCTCTTCCTCATTTTCATTAATGATCTCTTGTCTGAAACTTCTAATCCGCTAAACTGATTTGCTGACGACTCGACCCTCAGCTTTTCATATTCGTTTCCAAATTCACGTCCCTGCTCTTTGGATGTGGAACTGGAACGGTTGCGTATGATAAGCTCATTGAATTCTGACCTTGACAGCATTGTTGCATGGGGTCTTATAAACCGAGTAGAATTCAATGCTTTGAAAACTCAATGCTGTCTCTTGTCGTTGAAGTTTAACATTCCCCCATTGCCATTATCCATGCCTGGTACCTGCATCCAAGGAACCGAAAGCTGTCAGTACTTGGTATGTGTGTAAACGATTATCTTCGTTGGAATGACCACATAATTGAAGTCGCCAAAAACGCTGCTAAATGCTTAGGTTTCTTAAGACGATGCAGGAAGTTCTTCACCCCTTCTGATCTGGCTACAATTTATAAGGCCTTCATTCGCCCAAAACTGGAGTATAACTCCCATATCTGGTCAGGTGCATCTCAAACATCTTTACGCCTACTTGATAGGGTACAAAATAGAGCGTCCAAATTGATAGGTGATAGTTCAATTGTAGAATCGATTGATTCTCTTGAACATCGTCGAAACGTTACATATCTCAGTCTCTTTTATCGCTTTTTTTACAAACAGTGCTCTAGTGAAATAGCCAGCTGCATTCCTCCCCTGAAACATTTTAGCCGCAACACCCGCCTCGCCAGGAATGCTCATCAGTTCTATCTTGAGCCCAACTTCGGTCGTACAGTCAAGTATAGAGATTCATATTTTCGTCGCACCACCCGAATGTGGAATGCTCTACCTGGCTCTGTTTTCCCCTGCATTACGATTCACAAAGGTTCAAAAGCAACGTGCATCGATGTCTCCTTTCAAATCCTCACCTATTTTCCTAAATGCTCCCACTGTGTTCTATAACATTATAAGGGTAGTCATAGCCCCTTGATGTGCGTGCTAATTATACAAAAAAAAAAAATATAGAACTTGTGAGTGACCTTAGCTCAGCGGCATTCATAGCAGCGTTAAAACGGTTCACATCAAGAAGAGGAATATGCTCGCACTTCTACAGTGACAGCGGAACTACATTTGTTGGGGCTAACAAGGAAATCCAGCAAAAAATGCGAGAAACAATTAAACGCTGTGAAGAAGATGTCTCCTTAAAGCTTGCTAAAGACGAAATGCAGTGGCACTTTATACCCCCCGTATCACCTCATTTTGGTGGATTGTGGGAATCAGGCGTTAAGTCAACAAAATTCCACTTAAAGAGAATAATCGGTGAAACTGTGTTGACATTTGAGGAGCTCTCCACGCTATTAACGCAGGTAGAGGCATGTCTTAACTCTCGACCACTAACAGCAATCGAGAATGATGTTGAGGATACTACAATTCTAACTCCTGGACACTTTTTGATCGGAAGTTCCCTGAATGCAGTAACCAAACCAATAGTTGATGAAAAGCGAACATTCCGATCTCGATGGCAGTTAATCAAAAAAAAAAACTCAGGACTTTTGGAAAGTCATATCATCTGAATATTTGTCTCAATTACAACAACTTCCGAAGTGGAAGCAAAAACAAGAAAATATGAAAATCGGGGACATTGTTCTTATCAAAGAAGACCGACTACCACCAACAACCTGGATGATGGGAAAAATTTCAGATGTTCATCCAGGAAAAAACAACGGGGTTAGAGCTGCAACAGTGTTCAGCAACAAGAAACATTTAAAAAATGATGAAGAAGAAAAGGAAGTGAGACAAGTCAATACATCCAGAAACCGCTCACATAAAATTCTTTCTTTGTGCACTTTGTTTGCCTTTCTCAACATAAGTCCCCACTCCACTTAAGTCCCCCACGATGTCGAGATAATTCCATTTCAAACACACCCGGGAATATACTTCGAAGATGTGGGACAGGCAAATTTGATTTCGAGTTCATGGAAGACAATTGTGTTCTTTAATTTAACAACCTATTGGCAAGAGTTTCAAAACTACAAAAAACTTGTGTCGCAAATGGAAAAAATTTGCTCATCTAGTGACTTAAAAGATTTCAAATCGGTTATGTGTGAGAGAATGCTACACCAGTTTCAACATCAAATTCAACAAATACAGCTTAACAATGAGATCTTATTACATGCAAACGAAGATTCAACACGACGTCAAAAACGATCACCGTTTGACTTCATTGGAACAATTACTAACGAATTATTTTGAATTCTCGACCAAAGATTTGCTAAAGGTTATGAGCAAACAATTGAAGCTGTCAAAGAAAATGAAAGCCACCTATTAAATCTAATGAAGTACCAGACAACCATAGTTGATTCTACTGTCAACATCTTTAAGAAAGAACAAATGGAAAATAAGAGGCAAATACAGATCCTAAGTTCGATTGTTTCGAAACTTGAAGATGAAACCGGAAAATATGAGGACATGAAGATATTTTCGTCGAATGCTCTAAATGCGATACTTATTATGATAAATTATAAAGCAACTTAGAGCATATTGTTCGATATCTTGCTGTCCACTCACACTGGAAGAATTCATCCACTTTTACTTTCGGTACAACAATTTAAGGATGAACTTACGAAAATTCATAAAAATATTCCAAAATTTTTAATGATTCCTGGAGAGCGACATCATGAATCGATCCTGCAACTATACAAAATTCTAAGTGTAAGGGCTAGAGTGACCAATAGCAACATTATAATTGAGATAAACCTTCCACTGCTGTACAATGAAGAGTTCAAGTTGTACAGATTATTGCCAATTCCAACCGAACACAACGGGAACCTCACAAGCATCATTCCATTTTCCATCATCGGAATATTTAATGGTTAATCTACAAGCTAACCATTTCTATCCACTCAACAAAGACGAATTTTCAAAATGCA